>CM062817.1:1371310988-1371997373 GCA_031772625.1 Pinus tabuliformis | reverse complement strand
TTGCTTGAACCTCCCTAACCGAAAACCAGATCCGTTTGGCACCTCACTGCATTATATATCATCCAAAACTAAAAGAGTTTAGAGTGTCAAGCAAAGTTATAATAGGTCTAAATGTCTTGTTTCCTACTATATGCTAAATACCTAAAGTCTGAAACTAGAAACTATAGACACTGCATATGAAAAATATAATCAAAATTGAAACATATAATCCACTAATCATCAGAAGAATCCACTCGGTTGGATCCTTCACACTTGAACCTGGAAGATCTAACACGGGAATGCATGGGATGTGTCTCTCAATGCAACTAAGTCGTCCATTTTGTTGCTACAATTGAAACTGGAACTGTTGCAGATCCTTTTCAATTTCAGCATATCCATATTCATTTGACTTAGTTATCAGAGAACACATAGTAAAAACCATTTTTCGTCAATGTTTCAAATCCCAACAGGGATCCATCATCAGGAATTCTTGAATACATTCATCTCGAGGGGCATCCAAGGCTTTCTACGAGGTTCTTCATTATCCAATAGAGGTAAAAATTTTGTTTATATTGGGTGGATCTTCCATAGGAGCGACCCGGGTCTGGAGCCAAATCTTGCCAATCACCCAAATCCACATTTGATTCTATCGCCTATTGGTTCATTTTTGCTTCCCAGCCTGAGATTAGTTGATAGACCTGTTCTGGAGTGCCAATTTCAAAAACCTAAGTTGCGTCATGTATGAGGCTAGAGGTGGTTTGACAGCCATGGTTTCTTGAAGGTTGAGACTAGGGTTAATTGGCTATGTGGTGTTGCCCATTCCTTCTACGGTGACCATGACCTCCTCTAGTTGACAAGTCAGTGGTAGAAAAGGGTGGACCATGATTTTTATAATCCAACAGATGCACAAACCACTGCTGAGATGGTTAAACCCAAACCTATGCATGACTAAAACCGATGCACAGCTGGGGACCGACTTAACAATCCACAAATGTTTCCACACTAAACGACCTATAGGAGTAGTCAGGGATAGAAACAGATAACTATGAGATATAATTTTACCAACCCACCTAGTGATAGAGGTATAGCAGTGACTATGACTTATAGAGTGGACAGTGACCATCCCAATCTCCTCATGACAACGAGAACTGAAATATTTTAACAAAGAAAGAAGGGCCATGTTCAAATTCCAAAAAATATTCAACAAAAACCCCAAAGTACCGATATAAGCACGTCTGTAGGCAGACCAACAAATAAATCCAGTGAAATTCCATACCAAAGCCTCTGAATACATTTCTGTATGCAAAAGAAAAAATACCGAAGTATATAGAAATAGCAGACAAATGCACAAACAATTCACCATACATAACCATAATTTCCTTCCTCCTTTCATGGGTTGGTATCTCATTAATGTCAGATATCATGGTCAGACTTTGCCATCGAAAACACACAGACATAGACGAGACAGAGGGGATTACAAGATAGGAAACTGCCATAGAAACATACCCGCAGAAGAAGTCTTCTGAAGGAGTCGATTCCTCTGGATGTGGGTGATGAGTCATGGTAGCCTCCACCTCTTGTCAATGTCTTCTACTCAGTTTTCCAATTGCCAAGGTCTCTCTTCCTTTTTGAGAGCTATAGAATCTTGATAGAACAACACTATTCAGAATTTCCCAACAACTGATAATCCAGTCATCTTCTCCTTTGTAATAACTTATGCGCATGCAAACTACCAACAATACTACCTTGTCAATCGTGTGAGGAGTATGGGGACTCCATTCATCGTCCTTGCTCCCCTTCATTTGTCGCTAATTCATTTTGCTATACATCTCGATCGCACCCTGATCGAGGATTTTTAATAATATAAAAAACAGTATACATATTTGAAATTAATTATTTACTTTTTTAATGAAATAAAAAAGCGCATATATTATTATTAAAGGAAAAAAAATATATTACCTATTTTTAATAATTCCATTGACATAAAAAACTTGTATGAAAAATGCTTTGAGATTTGTTCAAGTTACATGTTTGTTACATGCGATGCAAAAGGGTCATGTTATATTTTGCAGTGATCCTGTTATATTGATGGGTTAATTTAATTTTTAAGTAAATTTGGTGGAATAGAATCTCCTTAGCATTATCACTTAATTAAAAAAGAAATTTTGTAATGAATTTCACTTGTTTATATTGAAAGCCATAATTTAAAAGAATTTGAAAAAATATCTTCTTAATCATATAAATATGGTGGCTTATGATAAAATAGTAAGTAAGATTTTTTTTGGAAATTTCTTGAAAAAAAAGGAAAATGCGTAATTGTAAAATTTATAGAAAAAATGTCATCCCTAAATAATAACAATATAAATTGTTACAAAAGAAAAAGATCTTATCTAAATAAAAATAATGATAAGATTTTACATATTTCTGATTTAGATCCTTAAAAGTTGTGGAGGAAAATTCTAGCTTCTAAAACTAAATAGAACAATATCATTTCCTTGGGAAACTAGAATTTATACCTTAAGAAGCTTTATGAATATGCTAATGCAGTGGACAACATTCAAACCCTTACTAAAAAGGAAGAGTTTTTTACTTCATAAGACATAGATTTTGGGGTTAAGAGACTTCCTAAAGGAAAAGATAATGACATCAAAACTTATCAAGTAGAAATCATAGTAGTTGGAGGAGTTAACCTTATTCCCCATATTCACAATCTCATCAATCCAATAAGGCTCAAGAAATGTTTCCGTAAACCATGGACTCAGAGACTCATAGTTATTATTTTTCAAAGAGAGCATAAAAGTAGCCCCTTTAATTATAAAACTAATATTATTAACCCTTTTAGCCAAGTTATATGAAATTATTATAGAAAATAATATTATCATAGAGTTAATATCAAGAAAAAATGGTAATTTGTAAAGGATATGGCGTGAAGATTTTGTTTTCTCTTAACCCTAGCCCCCTGGTTTTTTTATGTCTTGGCAATGAGGAGGCTCAACAGTTGGAACTCTAGCTATTGTGGCCCCCTCTTCCTCAGTGTCTCTTACCGCTTTGGTTCAACAGTGCATTCTTGGGTGTTGTGGACCACGTTTTCCTGTCACTGACTTCGGTGGGGAGTCGCTCTACATTCTCCCTATTGATGCCTCTTGGTATGGTCTTGTTATTGGGTTTCATGGCTTCACCGACATTTTTCATGTGTTCATTCAGATGCGTGTGCAGAGTTGAGGGTGCGGGCCCATCACAACTTTCATGTCATTATGGTCCCTGGTTCGCATCTCTTTCATGTTATGGACTTTTTGTAGCGGTTGCAACACCCTCCAAAATTTTGGCTTACATCCAAATTTTGGAGCCTTCCTTTCTTTTTCCTTTGATGGTTGAAAAACACTCAAGCTCACCTCGTGAGCTCCTGTGGAGTCTTTTCACCCTTTTACTGACCAATGGTCGTCTTTTGGCATATTAATTGTTTTTTTATGCTTGCGATCTTGTTCTGATGATTTTGAAGGTTTGTCATTGTGTGTTTGGGTTGTCTTCTCTATGTGAACATCTGTTGTACTCACACACAAAGTTGTAAGTACTGTCGCGCAAGTGTCGTGATGGTCGTCCGAAGGTCTATCTCAAGTGTCATGCTTGTCGCTTTCAGCTCTAAGATAGTCTCATCGAGGGCATGTTTTGTCTTGTTTTACGGTGGTCTATGTTGTCTCATCGTCAAAGTATGATAAGTGGGTGATCACAATGTCAAGTCTGCACAAGTTCACTTGCTTTCAACACTTAGTCATTTTCCTAAAAGGATGTCCGACCGAACAAGCCTCTTCCACCGGATCCTAACTGAGCTGCACTGTGTGATCTCAGCCGCAGCGACCTTGCTCTGCTGCCCAAAACTATGCAGCGCTTGAAGTTGTCCTCCAGGTCAATTGCATTGTGCAATCCCAAAGGTGAGCATCCTGTTTACCTCCCAGAACTACATAGAAACTGCCTCCATGTCCAAAATGAACTGTGCATTTCTTAAGCACAATCATTAAGCCTCCTTCTAGTCTACGTGAACCCTACACTGCACCAAGACTTGGATCTACACTAATATCCAAAACTTCGTAGCATGTCTTACAAGTCCTCTCCTACCTTTCTCTACACTTCCTTTAGAAACTATGCAGACATGTCCAGCAGACCTCCTACTGCCTCTCCTACACTAATCTCCAAAACTACTAGCTTGCTTTGCACTACCTTCAGAAATTGCACAAACATGTCTATCAGGCCCTCTCTTTCCTGTCTTGCACTATTCTCCAAAATTGCACAGTCATGTCTAGTAGGATTTGTGATGTCTGTCCTACACTATTCTCCAAAACTGCGTAGTCATGTCTAGTAGGCCCTCTGTTGCCTGTCCTGCACTGTTCTCCAAAATTACGCAGTCATGCATAGCAAGTCCCTTGCATCCCTGTCATGCCTTACTCTTAAAAACTATGCAGAACTACCTAGCAGTTCCCCTGCAGCCCTATCTTGCCTTCCCTCCAAGAACTATGCAGAAGTGCCCCTCAGGGTCCCACCTTGCAGTGTCCACTAGTGTCCTTCACTATGCAATTCTGCCTCCTAGTGGTCACTGCACAATTTTTCTCGACAGTGCAAGTTTTCCTCCCAGAATTCCTCATTCCAACTTGAGTTGCACTCTGTGTTGTCTCAGTGAGTTTTCCTCCTTCCTTGTCACCCAGAACATGATAACAATGCATCATGCTAGACTATTACATATCAAATTGTCGCCATGACACTTGATCAGTTTATGGGTCTTTTTACCATTTGTTAACATGTTTGATTGAACTCCTTTAGTAGTCAAACACCCAAAAATATCTTGAAGAAGATGGGAAATTTGGGAATAATAGTTGTCACACCTTATCAGGTTTCACCTGCACTGATTTTCCTAGCTTTTCTTGTGAATTTGCTGGAATTAACTCTAAGAACAACACATAGATGCACTCAGTCTACCACCACAAACCCGTGCAAGTGAATTGGATATATCTGATTCACCTGAAGAAAATCCTTCTCCCGAAATTACTTCGGAAATTAATGTTGTAGAATCATCTACCGGCAAAAGAAAGAAATCCAGAAGTAAGAAAAAGGGAAAAGGGAAATTTAAACAAGACACTCATGCTAAGGACAAATTGAGCAAGAATGAATCATCTAATGAAAAGAAGAAACCTCATTATCCTTACCTAATTTTTGATGAAGATCATTACACCAAGGAGTGCCAACATCACACCAAAGTTTCTAAATTTTTCAAAGGTTCACCGAGTTATTTAATTTTAATATATACACTAATGAATATAAATTTATGTAGTAATAAGTAAGTATACATTATAGTAATTTTTTGTTTATTTGTTTTTTTTTAAAAGAATATTTTAAAAGTACATTTTATCACTGATGATTCTATAATTGTGAAGGGAACTTCCAAAATAAATTAACTAAATAATATCAATTCTTTGTTTGTATATTTAATTGTTTCATTTGTTTAATCTGAAAGATAGAAGCATTAATCAACTTTTAATTTATGTAAAATAGTATTTTTCATATATATAGTTGTATAATCTAAGTGAGTTGTAAAATAGGTACACAATTGTTCTTGCATATTATTAGTTTACCATTTTATTTGAAAAGTTATGTCATTATTTGTAGGACAAACCATAGCTTAGGTTTCATTTCTAGCCATACAAAAGAATGATGGAGAAGAGTGTGAAATCTTCCCCAATTGGTTTTAACCCCTTGTTACGGTTGAAAGCCTCCAAAAGATGGTATTATTGGTACTCATATATGAATTCACAAAGTCATGGGAAGTCAAGGGGACAAATGATTTCCTATAGCGATGGAAATGAGAATTTGGTGAGGGGTATTAGGAGACTCATGGAGGTGATGGAGTTGAGAGAAAGCAAGGAAACTTGCTCCATGATGGGCTGGTTGAAATATGAGGGTATATATTCTCTCTTGAGCCTCAGTCATTTCTAGGTGTGTTTCATGGTATGATCATTCCTACGTATCATTGAATTGTTACTTTGTTTTTGAGCTCTTTGGTTAATGTACTTTTTTCAAAGTGGAATAGAGGCACTCTCATCCATGAGACCCTTATTGGCCATGGTCCAAGGATAGACAAGCCTCTAGCTAGTGGGTTCACTTTACTCTTCTTAGCCCCTTTGTATTTCTTTGTGATAATAGATGGAGTGAGTGTGGGATACTATTATTGGGTCCTTTCCTAATTTTTCACCATAGGACCATAAGATGTTAAGGATAGGAAATACGAGGGATGAAGCAAAAATGTAATGTCTATGTAGGGAGAGATTCCGCCTCTACTCATCCTACTCATCATTCTTAGGCTATTGGAGTGGCCCGGGAGGCAGGAAAATGCTACTACAACTAGTGTTTAATGGAAGCACAAAGAGTTATGGAGGCATTACCCCAATTTTCTACAAGGGTACATATAATTTCAAATGTAGCATTCATCACCATTGTAAGATTAAGGTCACAAGTCAAAATCCATGTAAAAGCCATGCAAGACCCTATATTATGAATGTGTTGACGGGATGGAATTTTCCACCAACAGCAAGGGGGACCTCGCCGGTGTAGGTTCCCAACTAGAAACTACACTGTTTGTGATAGGGATCCCTTCCGGTATGTAGGCCCGACTGTCGTTCAGTTGTGTTGAGCCTTCTTCGGACGGAGGCAAAATATGAACTCAATTGAAAGCATGTACCTCAATCAATACAAGGAAATAATTGACAAATATCTTATGCCACCTAAACCATGAATAGCCAGACTATAAACAACATAAATATTATGTAAAGTTACTGTTAGCGGGCTTCAAATAAGACTCATGTTTTCCAAGATAAAATGCTTAATAATTGTAAATCAATTCACAACAATCAAACATGAGTTGAGCATAAACAAAGGTGCAGTCAAAACATATTATACCAATACCAAAGAAATAGTTCACCGGCACAAGCATAGAGTTAGCGAATCAAATACCATTCATATGAAGCAACACAAAGTTTGGAGCATGAGACAACATATGAGGAAACCGCACATCAAATAACTTTCAGGAACACCTGATCCATCAACTGAAGAAAATACTCATGGAATTAGAACATAAAAGATCTAAAGAATCCAATAGTGGAAACGTAAAATCACTCCTTGCATAAATTAGAACAACATAAATTCTCTTCAGAAATGTATATATCTCCGAAAGAGTCCTTAGCAAAAGGTCTTTACAAATGAGGCATGAGGGTATATTTATAAGGTGAGAGTGACTCTTGGCCTACCCTTGACTCTTGAACTTCCTCATGAATTTTCATCTACCTGACGACTTTTGGTATTCCACATGACCTTTCATATTCACAAAATGACTTTTGGTATTCTACATGACCTTTCATATTCACAAAATGTTCTATGCTACTGCAGAAGATACGTCACAAAAAATAGCTATCAATCTAATTCACTAATTTAATAATGGAAAGTTCTGAAATGTCAAGCCCGAACTGTTCCGTCAAATATGTGTGCCATAGGTTGTATTCGGCTGTAATGGGAGTGATTTGTGGTTGATCTTCATCATTTCGATGCAAGTAGTCGAGTTCATCTGGGATGAGGGGTCTGTTTGGCATGCACTTGATTGTTCAAGGTTACCAGTTTGGTGTAGATCCTCACTGGTTCTACCACATAATGTGTCATATTTTATCTGGTAATTGGCATGTCTTTGGTATGAGCTACTTGGTTATATGTCTCTACGAATGCCTGTACCTTCTTGGAGCTCTCATCCTACTTCCTCACCTATCCGACTTCCCCTATAGAGGGAACTCCACGAAGTTGGATCATGGATTCCAAACTGCTGAATAGATGCCTGTAGGATGCCAATACCCTTTCCACATCTTTTGTCAATTTGTCTTTAGACTAAATTTTGATGCGGAGTTGAACCTTAGTATTCTGCATGGTGATCCAATCCTTCTTAGGGGCCACCGTTGGTGCTCTTGGCTACTTGACAGACCATTCGTGTATCTTATCCAAGGCAGTCTTAACCTTGTTAAGCATTACGACTCTTTCTTTTGTGTGGGCTTGGATTGTCACGATTGGGGCCACTATGTGATGTAGTTTTGACATCTCTTCGTAGACTACTGCCATGGCCTCACCAAGGGTCTCCGTTTTTGCTTCGATTGCTACCTGGAATTCTATTGCTCTTGTGTGCACCAACTGGAGTGTTGCATTCTCTTCCTCCACTTTCATTTTCTCTTGTTCCACCACGGTGGCCCTTTGTTCAGATGCACAAATCTTGTTCTAAAGATCAGCAATCTGTTTGCTCATCCAGGCCACATTGTGTTCTGTGGAGGCAACGAAAGTTGTTCCGGCCGAGGCAATCATTTGTAGGTTGGCTATAATGTTGGGCACAATATCCTTGGCCATGGTTACTGATAAAGGCTCAACTAGATTCCTGGTGCAATATTTTTTCCTTTCTTGTACAATATTGAGGTTTATTTCATCGAAAGTGAGCCTTGTGAGATATAGGACCTCCTTATCTTGTTCCTTCAAGATACCCAGTTCTTGAAGGGGAAGGTGTCCGCCAGTGAGAGGAGTGGTAGGAGGCACATCTAATGGGGGAAGTTCACTTTGTCCTGTGCCCAGGTCAATTGTTTTTCTAGTCTCTCCTTGTTCACTTTCCCCGGCTTCCTTCTCCTTGTGCCTCCTTAACTCCTCTTCTTGTTGTATTTTCTCTTCCTCTGCCAGTGCTCGTTGCCTCTCTAGCTCATCTTCCATATTTTTCAGCTCTTATTTTAACCTCTTGTTCTCCTCCTGCCTTCTCTTCTCTGCCTCTTCCTCCTATTTTTTCTTCTCTACCTCTTCCTGCGCTTATCTTTCTTCTTCCTGCTTTCTCTTTTCTGCCTCTTCCTGCTCTCTTCGTTCTTCTTCCTGCTTTCTTCTTTCTTCTTCCTGTTGCTTTTCTTGCAGTTGTTTCTCCTTTTATTACTCTTCCTATCGTCTCCTCTTCTCGCCCTTGTCTTGGTTGCTGGAATCTTTAGGTTGTTTGTTCTCTAGCTCCCTTTGGCTTTTCAGTTCTCGCTTTCTCCTTGCCAAGTTGCCATTCCTTTGTTCCAGCGTAATATATTCCTCTCCGTGGTCACTCAAGGCATATTCTACCTCTTTTCCTTTTCACTTATCGGATTCTACGGTGCCTTTTGGCACCTTGTGCTACTTTTTCTTTGAGGTGGAAGCTATTTCCTTGAGGATCATCTTCTATGGCCCGCTGCTCGCTTGGGCTAAGTTCCCTTGTAGCATTATACCAATTTTTAATCCCACCTTCGAGATCCTTTTTGGTATCAGAATAAGACTAGATGAATTTTTCCCTTTTGCAGTGGGCGGCCACAACTTTCTCAGGATCATATGATCGATAGTTGAGGGTCAGAAAGTGGTTTCCCTTCAATGCCTCAGCCTCTGCGTCTGCCTATTTGAATGTTTCCACCACATATGCTCCGATGGTGAGAGGGAAGGCAGGCCATGGTTTCTTTTTTCCTTTGCTCAATATCCTTGAAGAAACCTACATCATTTGGTAGCAGACTTCTCATAGGAGCGTCTTGTCCATGATGAACTTGGGTAGGGCATGAGGGGCCTTGTTGGTGCCGAACACTTTGATGAATGTTCCTTCTTCAATGGGGAACCAGTGCGCCACCTTGACCACGATCATCATAGCCCTCTTGGACATACATGGTGGTTCATACCCAAATAGTAGTTGGTACAAAGGGATGATGAAAGTTTTAGATATTATATCTAGCATGCCTTTGTAAGCCATGTCCCATAAAACTTTATAATGGCAGTGCACAGGGTTGGTTGTTGATGAGTCCCAGTTGTAGCTCTAGTTCTCGAAGTTGCATCTCGAGTAGACAACATCGAGGAGGTATGAAGACATATAGAATTCTGGAGGTTGTTCTAGTTGTGGGAGCTTGGCCACTGCTATGTTCGTTCTCAAGGATGATGAGAGGATGCTTGCCTAGTTAAAAATGGTTCCTCGAGTGGAGACTGCATACATGAGGGGAACCCAAGTTCCGTAAAAAACGTCGCAGTTTTCCTTGCCATATAATCGGCACATCATTACAACAATTAACTGATATACCTTACACAATCTCTTTTTCTTATATGCCTGATCTGTTCTGACCCGAAACTTTGATGGGTCTTGCCACCATTCCCTGGGGGGTCACGAACTAGGTGAGCCACCTGGTACTAAAATCCTCCTGTTTCTTTGGGAGTCTATAGTAGGCGTGGATATCTGCAGGGGAGATAGTGGCTATGGGTGCCCCAGCATGGTCCCTGATTGTCCATGAATCTATATATGTACATGGCAAGATCCATTCGATGGTTTCTATGCATGGGAAGATAGTGAGGTGTGCCACTACCTTGTGTAGCCTTGACCTTTTGGCATTTATGTACACTTGAAAGTCCTCCTGGGTCTCCGGAATGTCTGATTTCAAAAACTCCTCATAGATGTTGTACCAGGAGAGCCTCATGGTTTTACTAATGTTGCAAGCTGTGTCCACGAAGATAGGTGGCTCCTCGTCTTGGTCGGATTCCCATGACCTGCTTCCCAAACCTCTATGAGCAGACTTGGTGGTTGGGGGAGCCATTTCATCCTCAAAGGAAGAGATGGATATGCACTCCAGGTCCATGTCACTTGGCATGTCAAACAAACAATCCCACGATGAGAGAGACGACATGAAAATCAATAAAACTGCAAAAAATAAAAGGAGCTTCAGCAGGTGGTAGGATAGTTGCAAGGGAGGCAAGTCACAAGGTTGCAAGGATAGAGGTGCAACTAAGCGACTGGTTGTATAGGTCATAGATTGGCAGTGGTTGCAAAGTCGCAGGTCGAGTAGACAGAGCCTGAATGGTCACAAGTCGTAAGCCGATGTGGTCGTGAGGTCACACGGTCGCAGGAAAAGAGAAATCGGGGCCTTAGGACATGAAAATTTGGTGTTAAGAGGATGGAAAAAAACAAATTGTCTTTAGGAGGTCTAGGGTTCTTTCTGGTAATTAGGTTTCAGTTTACTGGTGAAAACTAGGAAGGTTAGGGTTGAGAAAAGGCCAAGATCTGGGTTTGGGAAGATTGGAAGTGGCCAGGGCAACTGTTTTTGGGGAATGAGGTGAAAAACTAAGTAAAATAGGCTAAAAACCCAGGGGAAGGGGGTGCAAAAGGTCGGGGGCTATAGACAGAGACACCTGGGAGAAAATCATGATTACTAGGAAGGTGAATGGTCACTTACGTATAGAAAACACACACGTGCCCAAGTTGCAAACCTTCCTTGCTCTTTGTGTGATCAAAGAAGCAATTATAATGAAGCTGGGAAACCCTCCTTTATATAAATTTGATCGCATATCTAAGGTTGCAAGGGTCTTACATGTGACTTTGTGACCTTACGACCAGGTAGTCGCGAAGTCACAAAGGTCGCATAGTCACAAATATGAGTGAGGGAGGAATGTGTGACCATGTAATCTTTGCGACTTTGGGACCGATGTGGTCAGGAGGTTGCAATTGTCGCATGTTCGCATCGATGCTTGAGGGTGGAAGATGAGACTCTATGACCCATGTGACTATTGAGTCGCAATGGTCACATAAGTCACAATGGTCGCCAGGTTTAAATTTAGTTGCATTCCGACCTAGCGACTGACTGACTTAAGTAGGAACTAGTGAATTAACTTTACTTAGTTGAAAACTTAGATTTTCCCAGGGTTCCTTGAGGCAGATGAACTCTTTAAGCGGATCCTAGTGGTGCCGGTGGCTCTGCATGATACAGGGGCTCTGAAAATTTTAGGGTTCCCAAGTTTTTGGAGGGGTTGTTGCAGCAACTACAACAATTGGTGATTCCCCGGGAGACTCCAGGATCTCTAACGCCTTCTGGCCTAGCTTAAGGGGACTTAAATAAGTATTACATCATGGAGTTGTGGGTCACACTGATGGTGTTTGGGCCTTTCTATCGAATTGGTTAGCTGTCCCATCTTGCAGATCATGGCCTTTATCACACGAGACAGGGTGCTACCTCCCACTGTTCTGGGAAAGAAAAGGGATACTAAAGTTACAATATGAGCTTTGAAGTTTTCTCACTATAGCAGTCATGGTACTCTGGTGTTGCTCCACTGCCAACGAGCCTGAATAGTACCCCAACGGAGTCACTACCTAGAAATCACAAACGTTGCTTCGCTACTAGCGAGCCGAGTCAGTACCCCAGCAGAGTTGTTGCTTCACCTATTTGTGTGGGAAGCCTTTCTCGATCCTTTAGCCCTTATTATGAATGGATGGATGTATTCATTGGCACTTATTTGTCTGTGCTTATATGCACTTATTTTATGGCAGCTTAAAGCCTAGGTGGATGAGGGATCCTGACTTATTTGACTTGCAAAGAGACTATTTCTAGTTTTTCAGAGACCTTATTATTTCCCAAGATATATGTATGCTCAAAAAATGTTTTCTTCAGTTTCCCCTTCATTCCCAAAACCACAAGTGAGCTAGTACAATTCAAAACTTATCAGCCATGTAAGCAGCTGGGTCAGACTGACACGAGCAGGGACAGAGGCTGTGTGTACCATCGAGTTCCCCACTATTACCAATCTGGCACACTAGATTTTCTGTCACAACTAAAGTCTTGGTAAGTAAACAGTTTCGGAGAGCATCCATGGGATCCAATGTGTAGGGTCATTCTAACCTCTACATGCCAACTCAAATTTATTCTGAAATAAAACAAAAGAAATGAAGAATTATACTAAAAGCAAAACACTAACTATCTAAGAAAACAAAACGAAATTATGGTACAAGATGGGACCAACAACTCTAGGGTTTCTAGGTGAAGTAGAATTGAAGGTCATGGCCATTCACAGGGAGGGGTTCCACTTGCCCTCCCAGGGTTTGCAACTTGAAGGTGTGATGGCCAATTTTTTCTATGATTTGGAAAGGGCCCATCCACAAAGCTTGGAACTTCGTGTGCTTTCCCTTGTCCTCATGGACCCGATCCCATTTAAGCACTAGATCGCCCACATTAAACTCGTGGAACCCTACAAATTTTTTGTCAAACCACCTCTTGATCCGGGCTTGATGGATGGAAAATTTTTCTTTAGTTTTTAATCTTTCCTCTTCCAATCTTACCAAGGTATCGATGCAGCTTTGAATGGAAGGACATGGGGAGCCTTGCGACTCTTGAGCCAATTTGAGGGCAGTGAGGTACAGGTTGGATGGTAAGATGGCTTCTTTCCAGTAAACTAGGAAGTAGGGAGATGTGCCAATGGATGTTTCGGGAGTGACTTGGTCGGCCCATAGGGCATCACTGAGGGCATTGTGCCAATTCCTTTGCTGCAAAAGCAGGGTTTTATTGATGATACAGATGAGGTTTTTGTTGGATGATTCTGCTAGGCCATTTCATTGAGGGTAGTCGTTGGCTAAATGTTTCAACGCAATACTATTTTCTAAAGAAAAATCATATAATCTTAAAGACAAAAAATATGTAGCATTATCAAAGACAAGAGATGTTGGAACACCAAACCTGGCTATGATGTACTGCTTAATGAAGGATATTACCTCATCATCGTTCACCTTCCGCAATGGGATGGCCTCTACCCACTGGGTGAAATAGTCGGTGGCCGTGAGTATATACTTGTGTTGTTTTGACGAGTTTGGCACGATCTCACCTATGACATCCAACCCCCATTGCTGAAAAGGTTCCTCAACTACTATGGGTTGGAGTGGGGCAGATGATCTTGCTTTCCTACCTGCATGTTTCTGGTAGATGGGACACTTCTGAGCATAGGCATGAGCATCTTTGAAAAGTGTAGGCTAGTAGAAACCTGCCCTCATGATCTTGTGAGCCGTGGTGTCGCCTACATAGTGGCCTCCTGCAGGTCCATCATGTAGATCTTTCAGTACTCAGTTGAGCCTCATCATATTCTAAACATCTTAGTAATATGCCGAGGTGGTGCTTCCTGAAAAGGTTTCCTTGAACCATTTGATATGAGGTAGCCTTAAGCCTAATGACTCTCTTCTGTTTGGCGGACATAGTCTCGAGTAGAGATCCCTACACTAGGTATTTCTTTAAATCAGAGTACCATGATGAGGATTCATGTGAGCAGAGGAGTTCATTCTAGTACGTTTCGATTTCATTTTCCCAGCCTTCTATCTCTGGGGTTGTTCTATCAGACTTCGTGTTTTGTTGATCAGCTACCTTAGTGGTTAGTTTACAGAGTCCGTGTCCTTTCACAGTGTGGGAGGGTTTAAACTACAAATCATATTCTTAGAGGGAGGTCATCCAGTTGGCTCTCCTCTCCCCCAGCTCCTATTGTACGAAGAGGGATCTAATGGCTGGGTGTGGAACCATCACTGTGACATGGTTTTTCAAGATGTATGGTCTGAAGTGTTTCACTTCTTTGTAGACTGTGTATGCCCGCTTATCGATTTCCGGGTAGTTTAGTTGTATGCCTTGGAGCCCTGTACTCATGAAGGATATAGGGCGTTCCTCATGATCATGGTCCTTTTGTATGAGGACCGCGACCAATGATGAATCTGAAGTGAAAGTGTATAAGATAAACTCTTTGCTGAAGTCTGGGCTGGAGAGGGAGGGAGCTTCCACGATCGTTGTCTTAACACGACCAAAAGATTCCTTTTCTTCTTGATTCCATTTGAATATTGTGTCTTCTTTATCATATTCTGTAAAGGTTTGACAATTTGCGCGAAATCTGAAACAAATTTGTGAAGAGAATTATTTTGCTGAGGAATGATTGCATACCTTTTTTGGTGCTCGGTTGAGGGATCTATGCTATATCTTTAACGCAGTTGGGATCTACGGTGATTTTGTTCTTGGTGATTATGTGACCAAGCAAGTTTCCTTCCAAAAATGCGAATATTCTCTTCTTTGGGTTGAGGGAGATTCCATATTTCCGACATCTTTCGAAAATCTGCATCAAATGGTGAAGGTGGTCCCCCCTTTTCTTTGAAAAAATGGTGACATCGTCTAAGTAGACCACCACGCTCTGACCCATAAGACCTCAAAAGTCGATATCCATCACTCTCTAGAAGGTTGCCCCAACATTTATCAACCCAAAAGGCATACGGTGGAATGAAAATGTCCCCCACTTTTTTCGTAATGTTGTTTTGATATGATCTGGCTCAGCTACCAGGACCTGATTGTAACTGGAGAAGCCATCTAACAGGGAGAAGACTTCAGACCCCAAGATGGTTTGGAGGATCTGCTCCATGGAGGGGATTGGGTAGTTATCTTTATTTGATGCTCGGTTAAGGTTCTAGAAATCGACACATAGACGTATCTTCCCGAATTTCGTTTGCACTAGCACCATATTAGATACCCATGTAGAGTGTTTGACCTTGAAGATGATGTAAGAATCAAAAAATTTCTTAAGTTCCTTTTGGATGAGGGGTTCTAATGCGGGATGCACCTTCCTTAATTTTTTCTTAAATAGTTTCGCCCCTTCTTTCATAGGGATGACATGTTGAATAATTCAAGTATCGCACGTTTTCAAGTCATCATATGTCCAAGAAAAAACATCGCAGTATCTTCTGAATAGGATGATGAATGCCTGTCATTCCTCTGGGGTGCATCCCAGCCCCAAGTTGACATACTTGGGGTCAGACTCTGTCTTGAGCTTGATCTGCTCGTGTGAGGGAGTGGAACAATGAGTTTTTGTATTCGATAGGCCTCTGAACCAGTTCTGGAGGTAGAACAATTTCTCTAATGTCACCACCCCCTTAGGTAAGGGGTTTACTTTCCGTGTATTCGCTTCTTCTTGTAGTGATCTCTCATGTTCCTCTTCGTCAATGGCTGCATCTTTGAACACTTACGCATTTTCCATGAACTCCAGAATTTGTTGGTCATCATTGAAAATGCACAAGTTATTTATTTTATCAGGTACTACCTGTTTATACATAAAATCAATAGAAAACCCTTCTCTAAGGGGTGTGAATGTAGCTGCAACATTAGCTAACGTGTCAGCAACAACATTATTAAATCTAGGAACGGAAATGATATTGAAAGCTTTAAATGAATTTATGATATGCCATACCTCTTTCTGGTAATTCTTGAGGTGCGGGGACAAACAGTGAATGCTAGTGCGTACTTGTCTCGTAATGATTTCAGAATCCACGATTACCTTCAGATAGTCTACTTTCAGGTCGATGGCCTTTTTGAGGCCGAGGATCAATGTCTCATATTCTGTGGTGTTGTTGGTGCATTGGAACTCTAACCTGCAAGAGATCAAGAATCTATTCCCCTTGGGGTCTAGCAGGACGCACCCTGCCCCAGCTCCGTCGTGAGTTTTAGATCCATCATAATGCAACGTCCATGTTTCAGTACTGAAGGAAGGTAAACCTGATGTATGTAAATTTAAGGCAGAAACTTCGCTATCAAGGCTTGGGGTTTACATGGGAATTTCAACCTGGGTATCTGGGGGAATGTTTGATGTCTGTTGCTGATAGCACCTAAACATGGACTCTAGGAGGCACACTCACATCTCTTGTTAGGCATAATTGATAGGCTCGTTAGATCCCTCTAGGACGGTTATAGTGTGCTTCATGCAAGGCTCACTATTGACCCTGATTTGGTTATTCCTTACCTTGTAAGGTAGCCATAAGTTGGACTAGTCTGTGGCGAAGTAGTCTTAAAGTTTAAAGGACCAATCTCTGTTGAGAAGAAGGCCATAGGCTTCTGGGATGTCTACAACAATTATGTCGATGCACTGGTGAACTCAAGAATCAAAAGATAATTGAATGATGACATTATTTAACTCTCCCACAGCTGGAGCTTGAGACCTGTAGAGTTGAATTATTTTGGCATCATTTTTTTTCGGTTGGATATTTAGCTTCTTGCATACTAACTAGGGCATGACGTTGGTCGATGTGCCAGAATCAACGAGGTAGTTGTGAACATTAAAATTTAACATCTCGAAGGTTAAGAGGAAAGGAGGGGTAAAGCCTCTCGAGTTTGTGTTTGTGTCATTCACTATGGCTTGAAGGTTGACCATAGCCGGGGATCAGCCTGTAGGGTTCCTCTTGTTTGATGTGGAAGATTTCGAAGGGGTAGGAGAATTGGTGAAGGCCTTAGAAATCAACTCACGCTAACTAGTCAACTTGCATAACTCGTACGAAGAAATATTTGCTCGAGTTTTATTCAAATCTTCGATGATATTGTAATCTAAATATACGGATAAAGGTTCTTGTGCCAAGCGCTGTGTGGCCAACCTAGTTTTAGCCGTCACCCCTTTGGACGAATTTCTGGGTGTGGATGAGTCTCCTTTTGTACTGGTTGGTGACTTGTTAGAGCTTAAATCATTCGTCCCTCTAGGTGAAGAAGTGGATGGCTGACTGGTATTGGTGGGGGGTGGGATCCTTCGTAACAATGCTCTTTTCTTTTCTTCCAGCATAGCGTCCGACACAGTACCTTTACTCCTTAGGTTGTAACTTTCAGGGGGCTTGGGGAAAGCATCTCCAAAGATGGCCTCTTGACCAGTCAACACTTCCTCCCCATGGATGACTTTGAAGGTTAACACAAAAGATGGAGCATCATCGTTGGGAGGGGAGTCATCATCTTCAGGGTCGTTAGTTTCTTCTTCCCCCTCCCTGGCGGCCTGATCTTTTAACAGCTTGGTGACTACGATAGTCATGTTATGGAGCCACTATGAACAAGTCTTCTTGGAGTGGGAGGCCTGATGGAAAGTGCAGAAGTTATCCTTTCCTATCTCCTCCACATTGAAGGTTGAGTTGGATTTTTGTGACACTTTAGGGGGGAGGTTTTTAGTTTTCCAAAAAAAGGTCTTAGCGTGCTTTGCTCCTCCCGAAGCATCACTGATTCTTCTCTTTAGCTCAGACACTTCGTTACTCAATTTTTTTAGGGTTTTGGCCAGTCCCTTGAAATCAAAGGAATCTTTGTCTTTATCTATGGTTTTACTTGATGAGGATTGAATCTTCTTCTCGAAGGGTTTTGCATCCTCTTGAGACTCATGCTCTAAGGCACTGATAGAAAGAAGGTCCTTTTTGACTTTGAGCGCAGTAGCAAAGTTTTCTACCCAGGTGGGTTTTGCTTCACGTTTAACAAATACAGAAATATCCCGTGGTAGGGCCCTGGTGTAATAATCAATCGTGATGGAATCATCAAGGGCTACGTCCATAGGGAACTTATTCAAAATGGTGGTGAAACGTTGATTGAAATCTTTCACCTTCTCTTTCTTATGACATTTCAGCGTGTTGAGCTCAATGAGGAGCATAGAAGGTGTCTTGTCTTCTGAGAATTTGTCAAGGAAGGTTTTTTGGAACTCCTCCCAAGTTCAGATGGAGGCAACAGGGAGTGACTGATACCAAGTGGCCGCTTTATTTTCAAGGGTGTGCAAGAATAAACGGCACACTACATCATCGTACTAGACCTTCATCATTTGCAATGCTAGGTAGAAATTGCTAATATGTTCGTCAACTGAGGTCACTTTCTCGGGGTCGAACTTTGGGAGGTGCTTCTCAGAATGGCGAGGCATGTCATGGAGTAGGCCTCTAAGGTTTAATGGAGATTGATCCATCCAAGCCAGTGGCTATTGGCAGCCATTGCCTCTAGGGTTGAAGAGGAGGCAACAGTCATTGCCCTCTGATTCACTATCTATGCCTGATCCCTCGCTAGTGCGAGGGGGTCACCTGCCTTCTCCTCGAGGCACTCTGAGCTGTCCTAGATCTCTAGTGTTTCTCAGAGTCCTAGTATTCCTTAGGTTTCTCAAGATACATTGATTGTTGTAGAAGTTTATATGATCTCTAAGGTAATCCCCAGTTCCTTGTCTCAGGATCCCTTGAGTGCCCCTTGTGAGAGGTTGATTGCTAACAGGGATCTCTTCAATTAGACGTTGATCATTTCCCTATGGCTCCTCTCGGGTGACTGGTTATTTCACCGGTGAAAGTATTCCTAGGGTCACCTCCCTCATCTTCAGGTTGTCTTTCCAACCCTTTGATATATAGCCTCTCAACAACATCCACATAGCCATAAAACACTAGGTCTATTAACTGCGATATAGAGTTAACAAGGATTCCTTGACGCATGTGGTGAAGTACAGAGGTGTGTGTATTGGATAGGGAGTTAGTGGTAGGAATGCATTTCAGACCCCTGGCGAATAGTCGAGTAATAGGGCATAGAGCCCTAAGGTGCTCCTTGGTGACTTCGAACATGGGAAGTTCCTCTCCTCTGGGAGCATCTTCAAGAGGGGGAAGTTGGGATTCTTCTTGATGTGGCCTCATGAAGGTTGGCCCATAAGGGGGATCATATGGTATTTTAGGGGGTGTGGGAGGATGAGGTTGCTTACTACCTTGATAGGATATTTCGGTGTGAGGGCGTGGATTAGTACTTGCCATGGCCCTCCTTCTAGCACCAAATCTGTTGACGAGCTAGAATTTTCTGCCAACAGCAAGGGAGACCTCCCTACTGTAGGTTTCCAACTAGAGCCTGCACCATTTGTGACAGGGATCCCTTCCGATATGTAGGCTCCACTGTCATTCAGTTGTGTTGAGCCTGCTTCAAACAAAGGTGAAATATGAACTCAATTGAAAGCATGTACCTCAATAAATACAAGGAAATAATTGACAAATATCTTATGCCACCTAAACCATGAATAGCCAGACTATAGACAACATAAGTCTTATGTAAAGTTACTATTAGCAAGCTTCAAATAAGACTCGTGTTTTCCAAGATAAAATGCTTAATAATTGTAAATTAGTTCACAACGATCAAACATAAGTTGAGCATATACAAAGGTGCAATAAAAACATATTATACCAATACCAAAGAAATAGTTCACCGACATAAGCATAGAGTTAGTGAATAAAATACAATTCATACAAAGCAACACAAAGTTTGGAGTATGAGATAGAATATGAGGAAACCGCACATCAAAGAGCTTTCAGGAACATCCAGTCCATCAAGTGAATAAAATACTCAAGGCATTAGAACAAAAAATATCTAAAGAATCCAATAGTGGAAACGTACAATCACTCCTTACGTAAATCTTAAGCAATGTATATATCTCCAAAAGAGTCCTTAGCAAAAGGTCTTTACAAATGAGGCATGACGGTATATTTATAGGGTGAGAGTGACTCTTGGCCTACCCTTGACTCTTGAACTTCCTCATGACTTTTCATCTACCTGACGAATTTTGGTATTCCACATGACCTTTCATATTCACAAAATGACTTTTGGTATTCTACATGACCTTTCATATTCACAAAATGTTCTATGCTACTGTAGAAGATACGTCACAAAAAATAGTTATCAATCTAATTCATTAATTTAATAATGGCAAGTTCTGGAATGTCAAGCCCGAGATGTTCCTTCAAATATGTGTGCCATAGGTTGTATTCTGCTGCAATGGGAGGGATTTGCAGTTGATCTTCATCATGCCACTAAAGGAACTCGAGTGCATCTGGGATGAGGGTGGTCCATTTGGCATGCACCTAATTGTTCAAGGTTACCAGTTTGGTGTAGATTGTTACTGGTTCTACCACATAATGCATGATATTTTATCTGGTGATTGCCATTTCTTCGGTACGAGCTTCTTGTTTATATGTCTCTACGAATGCCTGTACCTCCTTGGAAATCTCATCCTGCTTCCTCACCTGTCCGACTTCCCCTATAGAGGGAACCCCATGAAGTTGGATCATGGATACCAAACCGCTGAACGGATGGTTGTAGGATGCCAGTACCCTTTCCACATCTTTGTTCAATCTGTCTTTAGACTAAATTTTGATGTGGAGTTGAACCTTAGTATTCTGCATGGTGATCTAATCCTTCTTAGGGACCACCGCTGGTGCTCCTGGGTACTTGACAGACCATTTGTGTATCTTATCCAAGGTAGTCATAGCCTCCTTAAGCATTGTGGCTCCTTATTTTGTGTGGGCTTGGATTGTCACGACTGGGGCCACTGTGCGATGCAGTTTGGACATCTCTTCGTAGGCTACTACCATGGCCTCCCCAAGGGTTTCCGTTTCTACTTCGATTGTTGCCTGGAATTCTGTTGCACTTGTGTGCACCAACCAGAGTGTCGTGTTCTCTTCCTGCACTTTCCTTTTCTCCTGTTCTGCCATGGTGGCCCTATGTTCGAATGCATAAAGACTGTTTTGAAGATTAGCAATTTGTTTGCTCATCTGGGCCAAATTGTGTTCTATGGTGGCAATGAAAGTTGTTCTGGCCAAGGCAATCATTTGTGGGTTGGCTATAATGTTGGGCACAATATCCTTGGCCGTGGTTACTGATAAAGGCTCGACTGGATTACTAGCGCAATATTTTTTCCTTTCTTGTACAATCTTAAGGTTTATTTCATTGAAAGTGAGCCTTGTGAGATCTAGGACCTCCTCGTCTTGTTCCTTTGAGATACCCAGTTCTTGAAGGGGAAGGTGTTTGCCAGTGAGGGGAGTAGTAGGGGGCATGTATAATGGGGGAAGTTCACTTTGTCATATGCCCAGGTCAGCTGTTTTGCTAGTATCTCCTTGTTCACTTTCCTCGTCTTCCTTCTCGTTGTTCCTCCTTAGCTCCTCTTCCTATCATCTTTTCTCTTCCTCTACCAACTTTTGTTTCCTCTCTAGCTCATCTTTCATATTTTCAGCTCTTGTTCTAACCTCCTGTTCTCCTCCTGCCTTCTCTTCTATGCCTCTTCCTCCAATTTTTTCTTCTCTGCCGCTTCTTGCGCTTTTCTTTCTTCTTCCTGCTTTCTCTTTTCTGCCTCTTCCTTCTCTCTTCGTTCTTCTTCCTGCTTTCTTCCTTCTTCTTCTTGCTTTCTCTTTTCCACCTCTTCCTTCTCTTTTCTTTCTTCTTCCTACTTCCTTCCTTCTTCTTCCTGTTGCTTTTCTTGCATTTTTTTCTCCTTTTCTTGCTCTTCCTGTCATCTCCTCTTCTTTCCCTGGTCTTGGTTGCTGGAGTATTTAGGTTGTTTGTTCTCTAGCTCCCTTTGCCTTTTCAGTTCTCACTTTCTCCTCACCAAGTTGGCATTCCTTTGTTCCAGCATAGTATCTTCCTCTTCGTGGTCACTCAAAGCTTCTTCTACCTCTTTTCCTTTTCACTTGTCAGATTCCCCGATGCCTTTTGGCACTTCATGCTACTTTTTCTTTGAGGTGGAAGCTCTTTCCTTAAGGCTCATGCCTTCCTAGGAATCATTGAGGAGCTCATATTTTGTGGCCCGCTTCTCACTTGGGCTAAGTTCCCTTGTAGCATTATACCAATTTTTAATCCCATCTTCAAGATCCTTTTTTGTATGAGAATAAGACCAGTTGAATTTTTCCCTTTTACAGTGGGCGGCCACAAATTTCTCAGGATCATATGATCAGTAGTTGAGCATCACAAAGTTGCTTCCCTTCAATTCCTCGGCCTCTGTCTCTACCTATTTGAAATTTTCCACCACATATGCTCTGATGGTGAGAGGGAAGGTAGGTCATGGTTTCTTTTTCCTTTGCTCAATATCCTTGAAAAGCCCTATGTCATTTGGTAGCAGACCTCACAGGAGCGTCTTGTCCATCACGAACTTGGGTAGGGCATGATGGGCCTTGTGGGTACCGAACACTCTGATGAATGTTCCTTCTTCAATGGGGAACCATTGCGCCACCTTGACCACGGTCTTCATACTCTTGGACATGGATGGTGGTTCGTCCTGAAATAGTAGTTGGTACAATGGGATGATGAAAGTTTCGAAGATTATATCTAGCATGCCTTTGTAATGACAGTGAACAGGGTTGGCTGCTGATGAGTCCCAGTTGCAACTCCAGTTCTTGAAGTAGGATCTCGAGAAAATAGTGTCGAGGAGTATGAAGATAAATAGAATTCCAGAGGCTATTTTGGTCATGGAAGCTTGGCCACAACTATGTTTGTTCTCAAGGATGATGAGAGGATGCTTGCCCAGTTAAAAATGGTTCCTCGGGTGGTAACTGCATACATAAGGGGAACCCAAGTGCCATAAAAAATGTTGCAGTCTACCTTGCCATATAATCGGCACATCATTGCAAAAATTAATTGATATGCCTTGCACAATCTCTCTATCTTGTACGCCTAATCCATTCTGACCTGGAACTTTGACGGGTATTGCCACCATTCCCTTAGAATGTCCTTCACTGGGGTCACGAACTGGGAAAGCCACCTGGTACTAAAAGCCTCCTGTTTCTTTGGGAGTCTGTAGTAGGCATGGATATCTACATGAGAGATAGTGGCTATGGGTGCCCTAGCATGGTCCATGATCATCCATGAATCTGTATCTATACATTGTAAGATCCATTCGATGGTTTCTATGCATGGGAAGACAGGGGGGTGTGCCGCTACCTTGTGTAGCCTTAACCTTTTGACGTTTATGTACACCTAAAATCCTCCTAGGTCTCTGGAATGTAAAATTTCAAAAATTCCTTGTAGATGTTGTAATAGGAGAGCCTCTTGGTTTTACTAATGTTGCATGTTGTGTCCTTGAAGATAGGCGGCTCCTCGTCTTGGTCGGATTCCCATGACCCGCTTCCCAAACCTCTGTGAGCAGACTTAGTGGTTGGAGGAGACATTTTGTCCTCGAAGAAAGAGATGGATATGCACTCCAGGTCCATGTCACCTGGCATGTCAAACAAATAATCCCACGATGAGGGAGACGACATGAAAATCAATAAAAATGCAAAAAATAAAAGGAGCTTTAGGAGGTGGTAGGATAGTCGTAAGGGAGGCAAGTCACAAGGTCGCAAGAATAGAGGTGTGACTAAGCGACTCGATGTATAGGTCACAGATTAATAGGGGTTGCAAAGTCACAGGTCGGGTAGACGGGGCCTAAATGGTCGCAAGTTGCAAGCCAATGTGGTCGCGAGGTTGTGGGAAAAGAGATATCGCAACCTCAAGACGCACAACTTAGGTTTTAAGAGGATGGAGAAAAAACATTATGGCTTAAAGAGGTCTAGGGTTCTTTCTGACAATTAGGTTTTGGTTTACTGGAGAAAACAAGGAAGGTTAGGGTCGAGAAAAGGCCGAGATCTGGGTCTAGGAAGAGTGGAAGTGGCCAGGGCAACTGTTTTTGGGAAATGAGGTGAAAAAATAAGTAAAATAGGCTAAAACCCCCCGGGAAGGGGATGCAGAAGGTCGGGGATGCAGACAGAGACACCTGGGAGAAAATCATGATTACTAGGAAGGTGAACGGTCACTTACCTGGAGAAAATGCATGTGCCCAAGTCGCAGAGCTTCCTCGCTCTCTATGTGACCAAAGGAGTAGTTATAATGAATATGGGAAACCCTCCTTTATATAAATTTGGTTGCACGTGTGAGGTCATAAGGATCTTACATGCGACTTTGCGACTGATGCGACCTTGCAACCAGATAGTCGCGAAGTCTCAAAGTTCGCATAGTCACAAATATGAGTGAGGGAGGAATGTGCGACCTTGCGACCTTTGCGACTAATGTGGTCACGAGGTCGCAATGGTCGCATGGGCTCATTGATGCTCAAGAGTGGAAGATGTGACTCTATGACCTGTGCGACTATTGAGTCACACTGGTCACATAAGTCATAGTGGTCGCCAAGTTTAGATTTAGTTACATTTCGACCTAGCGACCAACCGACTTAGGAAGGAACTAGCGACTTAGCTTTACGTAGTTGAAAACTTATATTTTCCCAGGGTTCCTTTAGGTTGATGAACTCTTTGAGTAGATGCTAGTGGCGTCGGTGGCTACGCACGATACAAGGGCTCCAAAAATTTTAGGGTTCCCATATTTTTGGAGGGGTTGTTGCAGCAACTACAACAAAATACTAGACCCTTGTCTTTCTCATTTAGTTTATAATTAGTTGATTGGTCTAATCATGTCTTGTCCCTTGAAGTTCCACTGAAGGTCTCTCTCATCCCTTACCAGATTGGATGGATTTAGGAAAAATCTCCTATGGACTCATGGTTTTATTGTAGCCTGCATTTGTAGTGGTGATCACTCGTGTATGAGCTAGTCTAGCCCTTGTCAAAGTGCACCTATGTCATTCCACATGCTCAGAGACTATTGAGTTTGTATGTTACATTGGCCTTGGTGCAGTATTCGTTATGGAAACTCTTAGAGTATATGAGTATCTTTTGAAAACATTCACATTTCCCGAGGAAGTCCATGGTTCCCGTCGCAAAGTGGTCTTGATGGCCAAAAGGTCAACCTAGTCTCAAATTGTAGAGAATGATTAGAGGATTTCATGCCACGTGGAATTTTTACATCTAATCAACTAATGACTAGTTACAACTTGGTCAAATATAATCAAAATATTAGGAAAAAATTCCAAGGGAATTTTAGGTAGAGCATTGTGTAGAATCAGACATGTATTATGTCAAAAGTGGTTAGCATGAAGAGAGAAAAAATATTCATGGTAGTTTGTAGATATCATCTACGAAATTAAATATATAGGCCATAAGGTTAATGATGTGGTATATAGAGTGATGATGTGGAAATTGCCTTGATGATGTAAAAAATTAAAGACATACCTAATATAGATCATGACATGCAGAGCAAAACCTATGTTCCAAAATTGCCAAGTTAAAAAGGATGTTGGAGATCCAAAAACAAGGTGGCCAATTTGAATTGCTAAATGAAAATTCAAAGAGAAGTCAAGTTGAACCAGTCATTGGAGGCCAAACTATCTGTTGTAGCTGACTCAACTAGCCATTATAGTCAATATGGATTGGGAAGTTACTCGATGGACCAAATAGATAGCCATTAAATCTAAATTATTCTTCAAAAGGACCAAGTTAAGGTACAAATGAAAGTCATACCACCTTCTAAAGCAAGTCAAGTTGGGTAAAGGACAAAGGAAGAGGAATCTTGGAGTATCAAAGCCACTATCTTTAACCTCGACCACCAAAAATCACTTGCAAAGGGAATATGTGGGCCTACTTGTGGAATCTAAGTTAATTCAACCCCCTTAGGGAAATATTAAATCATTTTTGTAATATTTCAAGAATTAAAAAAATGGTTAGTCTCCAACTTGTGAAAGACTAGAAATATTTTATTAAGGAGAGTTTTACTAGTTGTTTATTAGCAATTAGATATTTTTCTATAAATTCTAGGCTCTTCTCGTTATAAAAGCCATTGTTTTCAACTGAGAAAAGTAATATCAAAATAAAAAGCTCATATTTCACAAACCACACTATAAATTATTTTTTACATTGGTGGAATAGTTCTTGTTTTTATTCTTCATCTTGGTATGTGATTCATGCATAATTATTATAACTTATTTATGTGATTAATAAAACTATTCCAAGACTAACAATTCTTTCCATTGAGGTGCTTCCTAGTAACATGGAAAGAATTAATTAGGGGACAAGGTGACTTGATTTTTCATGGTTTTACAGGTAGCTCGATCCAAACACTTGAACTATCTTGTGAGGGAGCTTCACTTTTCCTTCAAGATTTCATATTCTATTTCACACAAAGATCGAAGGTTGGAGAAACCACTTCAATGACATGTCACTACTAGGAAGGTTCAAATTCCACCAAGAGGGTTGAGCAACAATGAGAGTGATTTCTATTTCAGACCAAACTCAATCCCTTAAAAAAAGACATTAATATTGAATTTAGAGGGGTATTGACATGAATTTCAATAAAAATGTTAGACTTAAAAGGGCACTGGTATATCATAACAACCACCTATTCTCAAAAATCCATTTTTTTTTTTTACATTTATGCAGTTAGATTAAGATATTGACTTGATGGATTTCATGTTTTCATCTTTTTAGCAAGTTAAAACATAGGGGAATTTTGATTTAATTAATAGATCAGACCAAAATAGGATATATGTTTCATTGTTTGTTATTTTTACACTTGTATCTAGTCATTTGAATTATATATCTATGTCTTTTCAAGTATGTATTAAATTGTATCTATAAATTATAGCAAGGTTTACAACCCTCCAAGTAAAACCAACCAAGAACCTTTCCATTTACTATAGATTATTTAAGAAGTGTTATTTTCAGTATTTAGAGTAACTTCAGTAAGCTCCATCCATAATTAGTTGTCAAACCCAAATCTAGTAATTTCTGGGTATGTAAACACACAAAAATCTCACCCATAAATCTGAAAAGTAATTTCAACTTATTGGAAATTAATTTTTTAGCCATATTTGGGTTGAGGGGAGGCTCCAAAAGCTTTTATATTTGTGCTTATATCTTTTCCATTGGTATATTGACCATCTAGAGTTTTCAAGGCACCTGTAGGTTGGCTAGAACAACAAAATCAAGTTGTTATCTCTACGTTTTATGCAAAACCTATAGTCTACTACATAGGAAAACAAGATTTTTTGACCCATACCTCCGTAACCAATGAACAAAACTAAAGTATAATTATATTTCTAGTTAGTATTTTTAGTGTAGACTAAAATCCATATGTTGCATGCCATATTTTTAGTGAGTTTTTGCTACTAATATTTCTTGTTTATATTTTTGTTACTACATTGCTATTTTTATGGCAAGAAGTAGGTATAAGTGAACACCTTCAACTTAAGTGACTCCATATAAGGAAATGGTCTTGTACCAAAATTATTTGGGGTAAATTTAGGGACTCCTCCCTTGGATATTTATGGGTTGTTGGGCCTAAATAGTGGGGTCTTTGGTCAAGCTGATAGGGTGTTTTTCTTTTTTGTGTGCCCATCCAGTATGTTGCCAAGACATTAGAAAAATTGTTTATTTGATCGGTAACATTTTCCAGTGCCATTTCCAAGGAAAAGTTCATTCTACTTGGTCATATATGACTTCACTCCACTTTGGAAAATTTTAATTCATGTTTTTTTTCATGATATTATTTGTTTGAAGGACTAATCTGCAGGATCTTAGTTGGTGACTCCAATTGAGAGAACATCAATAGGGCCCAACGAAAACAAAATGCACACAACAAAATCTTTTTACCAAGGTGATTTAGTCTTTGTTTCCAAACCTAATTTATTTTATCAACATAGGAAAATTAAAGTTAAGAGTAGGGAACATAATTTACTCGGATATCAATTTACATTACTTGCACTTAAAGAATTTTTTTAATATCAAGAATCTTTAGTTCCAAGTACAACAAGTCAAAAACACAACTCATAGTAATATAATCGCATTTCCATGGTTAATTTATCTTTACAAACTCCTTGATTTTTCAAAAATAACAAGTCAGCCTCATGCTCTCCCTGATTCTTGAGACAAATTACCTTCATTTAAGGGAGATTAAGCACAAATTGCACAAGAAATTTGGGAAGTATTTACTAGGATAATGTATGGAATAAAAGTAGAGAATATATATGTAGTAATGAAATGTTTTTTTTTGCATTAAGTGGTAATACATCTAGATGGTTTGATAGTCGTCTTGATAATACCATTAGTGACTTTGATCAATTGAAAATATTTTTTTTGAAATATGATCACAAAAGAAAGACATTACATTTTTATTAAATTCATTTATTGAAACTAAAAGAAAAATGTTAAATAAATTTAATTTTAGGTTTGATAGAGTGGTCCAAGAGGTCCCTCAAGATAATAGGCCACATAAGAAAGTTATCGTTACATATTACCATAATTCTCTTAAAAGAAAGTATACATTCTTTCTTCATCTTTCACAACCAAAAACTAAAGCTAAATCTAATGCCAAGGCTATATATGATAGTATGGCATTATCTAGAAAATTATACTCAATGACTCCATTTGAATCAAGAGGAAAATCCCAAATTAAGACATTTGAAACAAAAGACAAATCTTCAACTTCTAATTTATATGACTCAATATTCCAATTAGATAATGAATTTAAATACTTCCATTTAACCATGAATGAAATTATGCAAGGATAGAAAGCATTGCAAAACAAAGTCATCCAA
Organism: Pinus tabuliformis; assembly: GCA_031772625.1. Lineage (NCBI taxonomy): Eukaryota > Viridiplantae > Streptophyta > Pinopsida > Pinales > Pinaceae > Pinus > Pinus tabuliformis. Next base: position 1,371,968,558 of record CM062817.1, on the reverse strand, counting down.
TTAGAGAGAGGTCAAAAATACCTCCCCCCCAAAAACAACTTCACTCCTAAATCAATTGTAAATTGTCATTATCAAGTTCCTATGCCTCCAAACCCTATAGATTATAAAAACACTTTAGAATAGTTCAATTCTGATTTATATAGGGTGTGTGATTCCTTCCATTCAAAGCTCACTTATAAAGCCTTTGTATAGGCATATAATGTAAAAAGAACCAAGGGTCCTAGTTTTCCAAACACTTGAACTTTATCCTTCTTTCTATGGATTGGTGGTTTGGTTTGGGAACTAGAAATTGGTGACAATGAAGCTGAAGTCCTTAGAACCACTAGGTCATTTTGAAGGATTCCTTCCCAAGATGAGGTTAGAAAAATGTATGTTGACTAGTTTAAAGGAAATATCTATCAATGAAAAGTTAAAGAAGTATCCTCTTTGAGTCAACCATCTAATAACACATCCTCTTCCTCCAAGAGATCAATTGATCACCCAAAGTTTTTGAACTATGGAGAGCCAGATATGAACATTTCTAGTTGGTCCAACAATGTCAAAGTTCTTATTCCTTAGACAAAAAATTGTCAATTTCCCTAGCTTTGGAATTCATATTGAAAATTATTTATGTTTCAAAGAACCAAAGGTCTAGGACATGGCAAGAGATAAAACTCTTAATGTCAAATAAAGTGAGGACCCCCTTATTTTTCTCACATTTATAATGTTCAATAGACCTAGAAATAACCCCTTAAATGAGCCTTTTTTAGTATCATTGGTTGTGAACAACTAGATCCTTCATAATTGCATGATGGATTTGGGGCTACAATTAATGTCATGATCCTTCAGGTGGAAAATATGATGGGAATTAGGACTTCATTGTTGAGATGTTGTCATTGATGGCAAAGAAATGGCTATGAGGAGTTTTGCTCAATGATAGTAGAGCCAAAGTGGGGTTCAACATTGATAAGTGGATTGCATGGTTATACACGCTATTTAGTCTTCTCTATACCTTGGAAAAAGATACCAATACCTTCGACATGAGTGTGGTATTTATGGAATTTCCCTAAGCAAGTTAAGGAAAATTATATACACAATTTTTCAATATCATGAACAGTAAGTCCATTTTATTGGATGATGCTTTACCTAAAAATATTGAGCTATTGAGATAGAGGGTTATCGAGTTTTCTGAATATCAAAGGAAACTCCATGCTTTGATTGACGCATTTGTAAGTCTTGGTTTAATCCCATATGTTGTACGCATGAGTATTTGAATAATATAAATTTCTTAGGCAACAATAAAAATCCAAGTCATTCTAGGCAATGATCATATGCTATAAAATACCACTTCCGCGAATGGTTATTTGGGAAGTGAAAACCATTGTTCAATTAAGAGATTGTATGTGATATTCCTTCAAAATTTAAGATGAAATTTCTTTGGTGGTACCCTGATCCATATGGAACTTGGTTATGAAAATTAATTAACCTTAAGTCAGCACCTAGTTAGACAAATCTTTATTTTAGGTTGGCTCTTTTATAGTCATGTCTTTTCAAATGGTCAAGTCAACCTCATATTAGCCTTGTTAAACCACTATATATTACATAGTCATGGAAATATTTATGGAATATTTTTTTCATGGATTATATGAGAAATAAAACAAAGCAAAAGAACAAGAGAACTTAGGGTTTGATGAATAAGGTTCATATCTCATGAACCTTGAGTAGAGACGAAGGAGGTTGCTCTTCAAGATTAGATATGTTTTGACTAAAGGTTATTGGAGGATGTATTGGTCGAAATTTAAGCCATATTTTATGGAGAATTAAACCTCTTTGTAGCATATTTCTTAGCCCTCTTGTGGCTCAAAATTTGGCTCTCTAAGAAAACTTTGATCTTGCGAATTCAGTCCTGATGTAAATACATAATTCAACCCTATAGTAGGAGCAAATTTTGGTCCTGTAATAGGAACTCTGAGGAAGTATCGACCCTGTATCTAGGGGACATATGAGGTATAAGTTAGGCCTACATTTCAGCGTCTTGTGGACAATCATAGGTCTGTAACTCAGCCCCCCTCTAAGAACAATATTTAGCCTGATGAAGAGAAAGTTTCAAAGTGAATTTTGGGCATGAGATAGACCACAAACTTATGATAGAACTCTGCCGGTGACAATAAATTTTCCTTGTGATAGAGCTCAACCTATGGTGACTATTGAGCTAAACCTGAGACCAAGATTGAAGCAAATTTTGGAGACCTCCTAAGGAGACCTTAGAGACTTTAGTGCAAAATTTAGATCCTCTTGAAGCAGACCTTGTAGCACTTTTGGAGTAGTCTATTGTTCACATTATTTTAGACTTTTAGAGTAGTCTCAAATCTTATTGGAGCAAGATTAGACCAAAAGTTACTTTGATAGCATACTTGGAGACCTTATTGGGTGGATTTATAGATACCTTTTGAAGTAGAATTTGGATCGAATCCTGGAGTAATATTTGAAGAGTTTTCGAACAAACCTTGGAGCAAATTTTAAAAATTCCTTGAAGAAGATTTTAAGAGTTTAATTTTGGACCAGGCCTTGAAGAATCCTTGGGTTGTTTTTGAAGTGAATTAAGAAGAAGTCTTGAAGTCATCCTTGGAAGCTGTCCTTGGAGTTGCCTTTGGAGACAATTTGAAGAAAGCATTGAAGTATATTGGAAGTTTCTTTTTAGGTTGGAACCTAAGAGGATTGGTTTCCTCATTGAGACCATGTTCGTTCCAGAATTTGTATTTGAGGATTGGAGTCCTCATTCAAGGTTGAAGCCTTGAAGAGTCCGGAGATTTTTTTGTACAGGTTGGAGCCTGAATTTTGTGAAAGAGGATTGGAGTCCTCACTATTGCATTCAATAATAAAATTATGGTTACTCTAGTATATTTTGTGTTTCCTATTGTATGGTAATTTAATTAACTTTAAATTACTTGCATAAGTTATTGACTAGAGCTAGTAAGACGATGAAGTGTAAGTGCACTTTATGTGCTAGAAGTCCTTGGATTTTCAAATCTTCTTAAAATCCATAATATCACAAGTTGATTATTTTTCAATTCGTTTCTCAATTCAAATTAAATATTCAATATACAACCAAAAAAATAAAAATATATATTTTTCCTTTATAAATTAATATTTTAACATCACGAAAATACTCATAAAATTTAAACTTGTTAAAGACTAATCCAATATTCACTAACCGTTCTAATACTTGAACATTACACAACCACCAAATGTAACTGCCACAAGGACAACCACAACATAGAGGTAATACAATTTCCCAAAATATGTTTAAGGTCAAGAAACCTCGAACAAAAACTTTTGCCGGCCTTTTAAATATACATTTACCCTTAATGATAATGATGGTGGTTGTTGTGCGATGTTTAGAATTCCAAATCATTCCATTGATAAGGAATTTAATGGCGAATTAAAAAGGCAATTTTGTAAAGTAATATATAATCAAGAATATATACATATTTTGAGTGGGTTTAATGGTTAAGAATATGTATTTATTTTAAGATGTTACAGGTTCAAAACGAGAAAGATAGAACATGTATATTTATAGACTTAATAGCTGTGCGAAAGATGATCACTTATCTTATAAACAAAAAAACTTTATACACTAATTTAATATTTAATTAACTATAGCGAAGGAAATTGTTGAATACCATGAAAAAAGAAAGAAAATGATGGCAAAAGCCTTCTTCCAGTTTGATCGATATTGAGCACCACGACAAATCCAACCAGCTGCGACATTTACTATGACTTGAGCCACTAAAAGAGCTCATAATGAAACTGTTCCATAAAACTTTGCACGACTTTTTGGAAATAAGCAAAAAAAAAAAAAAATTACAGCTTAAACACTTTTTAAATTGATTATTAAAAATACTAATTTAACATTATCTTATTTAATTTTCAATTTGATTATTGGTAATATTAATCTACCATTATCCCCGGATGCGGGTGTACACCATGCATGAATGGCAGGTGGCCATTAAAGTTCTCCCGCGCCTCTATACCTGTCTCAAAGCCAAGGCAGAGAGTAGGTACGAGACTGCGATGGCGATTAAAACACATTCAATGCTCCAGGCACATGAAACTGAGGGAGGACAGGGCCAGGTAGAGGTCGCATTGATGTCAAGCAAGAGAGCTCCGGTCTCGAGGAATTCTGATGCAATGGAGTTAAATCTGGTGTGGGCGAAGATTTGGTTAAATACCAACAGAGCACAGAATGTAGGCAGAGGAATGTTGTTTGCAGTAGGCAAAGGGAAAACTCCTGCTCTGCAACATTATCCCCAGCAAATTGAGCGGCATCTCAAGGCGTCAAGGTTGGAATCTGTGATGCGTCGTCGGGGTGTGCCTTGCCGTGGTGGGCGTTTAGGGGTTGCACCTATGGCAGCCATTTCCCCTTCCTCTTCCAGTACAGAGGATGAATTTCTGTTAATGAGGGATTCATATTAGTCTTTTCGTCTCCGCATACCCAGAGGGATCCTGCATTCAGATGTCATGGTGAATTTTATGGTGTATCTTTCAGAGGCGCCGCCTATCGACCCCTCTTGGTCCTCCCCTGCGCTCGACAGTCTTCAAAGCAATGAAATCCTTTTGGGGGATATGCATGGAAGAGTGCACAGGTTGCCTCGTCCGCAGGTTCCCATGGTTCATGTTGAACAGCAGCAGCAGGCCCCGCACCAGGCGAACTCAATTTGTGATGATTCAATGCAAGAGATTCAGCCATCAACTAACTGTTTCCAAATTGGGAATGCGGAACCGGTTTCTGATCTTCAAGACTGGGAGGGGCATCTTCAGGAGGATGAGGAGTCCGTTATTTGTCTCGACACGCCCAGCCCGATGCAAAGCCATTCGCCCACTACGCCCAGTCATCCTTCCTGAATTGTTCGAAGAAATTTCTCCAGGTTTCCGTTTTTTGTTTTTGCTCTTGTCCAAGTTGCTCTTGTCTTTGCTCAGTTCTAGTTCTCGGCCCTATAGTGGCAGCTTAGTAAAAGTTCGAGTCCGCAAGGTGATAGAGTCGGTTTTAGTGAACTATAATACTGTCCAAGAGGCAAATCTGGACAATTCTGTAAAGCAGTCTCAAAGGTCGGTCAGTCTGTCCCAGCTGTTTCAATTTTTGTAATGCTGTTTCAAAAAGTCTGGTAGACTATCCCAGCTGTTTCGGTTTGAGGGTGGCCTTGTCCCCTTCTATTGATGTAAATTATGTAAATACTTTTCCTGCTTTAATATAGTAGTTACTTTTACAGAGAAAAAAAAATATTAATCTACCATTATATTTTTTTTTTTATTATATATTAGAATTTTTTTAATTTATTTATTTATTTTAATTTATAATATAAACTTAATAATAAAATATATTTTTTTGAAATAAATGTCTAATTAAGATGTTAAAATTAAAATTAAGTAGTGAAAATTCGTTAAGCTTGTTTCATCATTTTATTAAAAACAAATATAAATAAAATAACAATGGCAAAAATTGATAACAAGAAATGTAGAGAGACAAAAAGTCTTTACAAAGAATGTATGCCATACTAAAAACTCTATAAAATTAGTTCAAAACGTCACTCTTTTTTTGAACATACCATAATTTTTTGGTGAAGTTTTTTGGATGGGATTAATAATCAAACTCTAGAAAGATCTATTAAGTTATATTTAAATATAGTTATATTAGGTCTTTTCATATATGTCTAGTTATGTGTTGAAATTAATCTTAATAATTTTTTTCCAAATAAAATGATATTTAAAAAAAAAAATTGTTAAACCCAATATTATAAGCCCTAATTATAAAACGTAATATTAAATATTAATATATCAATTACACATTAAATATTGTATTAACAAATTCATATCTTAATTAATATATTAATGTATTAATTAATATTTCAATTCATTACATATTAATATAACATTTATCTAATAATTAATAATAATTAAATTAAAATTCTAAAACACTATTCACAAATTAAATTAAATTAAAATTAAAATTAATAAAATTAACCTCAAATTCAAATTAATAAAAATAAAATAAAATAAAATAGAATAAAATTCTAAAATCCTATTCATTTAGTGATAACCTATCTTAAAATAAAATTTTTCCTAAATTAAATATAATAAAATTTTAATAACCTATCTTAAAATAAAATTTTTCCTAAATTAAATATAATAAAATTTTAAAACCTTATTAATTTTATAATAGCCAATCCTAAAATAAAACCATATTCACAAATTAAACCCATTCACAAATCAAATCAAATTAAATTATATATATATATATATATATATATATATATATATATATAATTAATCAATAACCATTTAACTTTAAAATTTTACTCTATTACAAAAAAAATTCTTAATTGTTTTTAAAAATCTCACTGAAAACAACTCAAAAATGTTAAAAGAAATTGTCTTAATTATTTTTTTGGTTTACTAGCTCAAGAAATCTCACCAAAAACAACTCAATTGTTTTTAAAAATCTCACTAAAAACAACTCAAAAATATTAAAAAAAAATTGTCGTAATTATTTTTTTGGTTTACTAGCTCAAAAAATCTCACAAAAACAACTCATGTTAAAAAAATGTCTTGATTATTTCTTGGTTTTACTAGGTCAAATTTAGACAGTAATTTTAACTTACATGACATGCCTAGAATTTCATTAAAATAATTATTATTTTCCGGGAAATTTCAATGCTATTAAAATAGTTATAATATTACAAAAAAATTGTCTTAATTACTTTTTGGTTTGATTAGCTCAAATTTAAACCGTAATTTTAACTTATATGACATTCCTGAAATTTCATTAAAATAGATATTATTTTCTCAGAAATTTCAATGCTATTAAAATAATTATAATGTTACAAAAGATTGTCTTAATTATTTTCGTTTGACTAGGTCTAATTGAGACGTAATTTTAACTAGCGGGACATTATAATAATTTCATTAAAATAGCAATTATGTTACTTTCGATTTTATTATTTATTTTTACCTTAATTGATTACAATTAGTTTAGATCCCACAACAAACGTGTGGGGCGTTATTATTATTTTTAAATCATTGAATATAACTATTTTAGATTTAATTTATAATTTATAAGGTTTCTTGTATTAATATTTATTATAATTAATTAAGATTTCACTTTTGTCTATTTAATGAGTACGGCTATTGTAGTTATTATAGTTTATTTTCCATCTAAATATTAAATTGATTAAAATTTAATTTAATTTATAATTCTATATGCGAGTAGGTTAACTAAATTCTAAGATCTAAAATATCGCTGACTTCATATTTTATTGATTTAATAATTATTTTTTACTTTAAAATATAATTTAGATTTTTTTCTCAAACAAATTTAATTATGTAAGATTTTTTGGATTGATGTAATATATTTTATGTATTTATATTAATTCACGTAATTTTGTGTTTGAGGAGGTATTCTCCAACTACTATGGAATAGATGATGTAATCTTATGTTGTGCAAATATTTTGACTCGATCAAAATACATAAAAATAAAAATAAAATAATTATTAATAGTTAAACTAGTCTAGATTCATTTTAAATCTAGATCTATCAAGTGTGAAGAGAGATCAAATCTCTTGAGGTGCAAACTTTTCCTCAAGTTTTGCACTCAAAGGATATGTTTGCAACTTTAGAGATTTGATCCTTCTCACAGTTTGATAAATCAAGAGTTAAGATGGATCTAAACTGGTATGATATGTATGATATGATATGTTTAAACAAATTTACCAACTTAACGGGAATTGTATCGAGTTCTGATTTTTTTAGAGGTTGCAAAAAATCATCTGATTTTGAAAAGTGTTGTTGTAGCATCAACCTTTTTTTGAACCATATTTCTGACAATTTAAATTTTTGGACTCTTTCACTAAGGTTCTGGGCTACTCTCCATAGTGCATTATCTTGTAAAGCGGTTGTATAATATGTTTAAACAAAGTTACCAATTTAACGAGAATTGTATTGAGTTCTCTTTTGCTTAGAGGTTGCAAAAAATCATCCAATTTTGAAAAGTATTGTTGTAGCATCATCCTTCTTTTTTTGAACCATATTTCTGACACTTTATTTTTATATATATAATAAGTATGGACATTTTTTTTTTAAATGTTAGTGATTTTCATGCTGAATTTGAAAAGTGTTGATACAACATCAACTCATTTTTTGGAGGAGCTTATTTTGGACACTTCAAATGTATTTTGTATGGATAATTATTTTTTAAATGTTGGTTATTTAACATTTTTTTATTTTTATTTTTGTAAGCTTGGTAGATAATTTCTATTCTTTTTAAAAAAATAGGCAAGTGTTACAAAATATTAGCCACGATCAAATGACCTCAACCTGCCTAGTGGGAAACCAGGTCTATTGGCGATCTAACAACTTTATTATCCATCCAAAATCTGAATAATATGAGATTGTTTAACAAAGCTAAATGAACTTGAGTGTCTTTGTGCCTCTTACTAACAATACACCTATAACATATAAACAAAAACATCATGCTACTCATCTATACATAATAAAAAATACTATCCAAACTATGCTTAGAAACATTCTAATCATTTGAAGATTTTATTAGTGTTGGGTCTTTAGCACTAGATCCTGAAAGCTCAGTCTGTGGGAGGCATGAAATGTGCCTCTTTATGCAAGTTAAGCGAGCATATGTTGTTGGATCTAATGTTTTATAAGCTGGAATTCCTTGTGGATTTCTTGAATTTTCGTTGCTGGCTCTGAGATTCTTACAAAAGTTGAGGTCAAGGATTTTGTCAATAGAGACTTCATCATCCAAAAAGGAGTTGATATTGTGTGCAACAACCTCTGGTTTGACGAAGGCCTAGGATGAGATATTTCCATTCATATAAATCCATCTCATAATTTTCTGCCTACTTTCCAATTTCATTTTCCCAAGCTATGATGGTTTCACGAGCCCGAGGGTGTGTGTTGGTCCAATAGGTCATGGAAGATTCCATAATGTGGTAATGATTAGTTATATGACCCCAGCTCCTGGTTGGTCGTGATTGGGTCTGACTCCTTCCATTCTCACGACCTTGATCACCCCTAGCATTTATCTCTTGAAGCGAGGTCGATCGAGCCATTTCTTGGTGGTGATAATAATGAGGATGTGAAATGCAATTGAAAACTGACTCAAAAACCACGACCCCTAGAGATCTCGTCTAGGAAGCAAACCACAAAACTAGAAAATGACCCAAAGGGAGATACCACTAGACTAAATTAAGGTGAAGTCCTGCAGGTGTTAGGAAAACATGTGCAATGGAACAATGAACATTAGACTGAACCAAAAGAGTACTACCCGTCTTCTTTACCTAGTATTGACCAGAAATTCCAATAACAGAGGTCCAAAACACACCATATGTCGATAGATAAAAGATAATACTAAAACACAGGGTTATCCCCTCAAGACCTCCCCCAAGATGGCTAGTGTGAGGGTTCTTCTAAATTTCAAAGAGAATAAACATGATCTCCCAACACTTGATAGACGAATTAACTAAATAAACATTCCAAAGATGCAAGAGCACATAGATTGGCAAGATACTAAAATAGGTAGACAATTTTTTGGGCACGAGCCGCAGGTCCCTAGACATCCCAACAAAAAGGAATACCCTTACGTCCCCCAATATCAGAAACAATACTATTCTAGACTAGCACTTCAGCCCATGAGTGTTCATCCATAGACTAATAAGACCTAAGCAAATTACAAGGAGAATGGGATGCAAAAATTTAACAATGTAAACATACCCACAAATACAACAACCATGAGAGTGGCCTATTCCAACAGTGACTAGGTTCACTTCAATCCAAATGCCAAATCCTTGGCTAAGAGGGCCTGAAATAGCATGGTTTTTTCGAGAAAACCCTTTGGCGCTACCTACATAGAAACTGACTATCGTGTCTACAAGTTTGTCCAAATGTCAATGGATAAAGATACCTAATCTCCTCGCCACCTTTCACATGGGAGAGCATAAGTGAGGGTGACCGCACAACCACCCACCTCACCTTATCATTAATTGCATGATAGGAAACATATCCCATCATTGCCACACTACAAGCTCTCACCCTGATCGGGGAGTTATTTAAAATTATTTGAAGTAGTCTTCTTCTTCTTCTTTTTCCCTGAGATGTTTTTTTAAACTTTTTTGCAGGGTTGTGTTTTTTTTGTAATTAAATCTTCGTTTTTTTGCATAGTTAAAAAAAAGGGTCAATATTTTAAAGTTAGGATTTTCTATATATCTATGTTTCGTTAATTAATATTTTAATGTATATAAATAATTGTCACTAAAAATCAATAATTTTAAACATCTGACAAAAAAACACACATTTTGAGATTTTTTTTTGTTAAAAATGACATGTCAAATAAATAATTTTAATGAGAATTTTAGAAACAAAAACATTAAAAAATAGTCTTTTTATGAATTTTATTTCAAAAAATAATAATATTCCAATATTTTTTTCAAAAAATAATTATTCACGGAAAAATAAAAGTGAAAATAAGACAATAAAAACATTAAACATATGAAAACAATAATTAAATACTTATTCTTATCATAAGATCTCAAAGTTAAAATATTACAAGTATAACTAATGAATAGTTCTCAAAATTAAGCTTGATTTTCAAGCATAACTTAAATTTAATCAATAATATCATATAACATTTACTATATGTGTGAGTTCCGTTTGCTTCAATGATATTCATAGAGGATCCAACTAATGCAAGAGCATTAGCTCGAAACTATCATTGTATTTTAGTAAACATAGGGGGTCTTGTGTTTTCAAGGAAGTTGGATTCCTATGTATGTAATTATTAATGTTTTGAGTGGTTAAAGTAGGAATTAATTAGATAAGTGTGAGGATAATTGTAAATGGTCTCAATTGTAGGAGAACATGAGTGGTTAATGATAATGAGAGAGTTAGAAATCAATTGTAACTCTTATAGGTCTCATGATTTGAGGAACTAGAGAGGAATCTTAGGGATAAGTAGGAGTTAAAAATGGATTTAGAGAATATTGAGGAGTTAGTTCAGCAGATTAAGGATCTGAAATATAATTAGTTCAAAAAAACCTTTTTGTATAAAGATAAGCCTAAGAGGAGAGAACAAGTCAATCAGTAGTTAGTCAGTAGCTAGAGAGTAGCTAGCGAGTCAGTCAGTTAGACTGTAAGCCTACGGGCAAGAGGAGAAGAAAGGCCATTGACATAGAAGATCAAGATGAGAAGGAATTCTCTATGTAAATACATGTTTATTAATCCAAGCAACTAAATTCTAAGTTATGTGTGTGTTGGAATGGGTTAATTATAATCTGTGTGTGAATTAGAGATTCTGTATCATATATATAGGTAGGTGGAGTTCAGCAGAATCAGAGACGACATACAGAGAAAGAAGAACGATATGAAGAATCCTAATGGATCGTTTGAATCCATTCGAAGGATCACAATCAAGATTCTGGAGTGGCTGTGTTAAAAACTCGCAGAGTTAAGCTCAGGAGGGAGTCGCGTAGCAGAACAGCGGAAGGAATAGAAACCCTGAAGAAAACCAAAACCACAAAAGAACATTAAAGAATTGGCGTAAAAACCCAAGTGAAGAGAAGAGCGAAGAAGTGAAGTGTTGATGCACAGTAGCATTGGATCTAGAAGATCAATGAACGAGATTTGTTCGTGATGGATGGCCAGGATTAAGTCGCATAAGATACAGTTAAGAAATGAATGGTAGAGATTCAATCTAAGTACTAGCGGAAGGAGGAAGACAAGAACTGATCTGGATCATCAGATCTACAGATGGCATGATCGGACGGATATTGGGTTGGAAAAAGCACAGAAGTTAATCCCGAAACTGGACCCAAACTTCTATAGATTGAGTGTTTATAATTCCTATCGGGTTCGGAAAAGGCATCAAACCTCACGTAAGTGTTTCACCCGATATCGTTTTGGACCGACAGATCAAGTGGATCTAGATCAACAGTCACAAAGCATCGAGCTAGTTTGGTGATCGGGAAAAGACATCAGCTGTCGAATCGAGGACAAGATCGATGGTGGAGAAAGATTGCGATAAAGATTTGTGAAGAAGGCAGACCCGAGGAGGTTATAGTCATGAATTTAAGCTATTTGAAGTCTGGGTGTGTTGTTGCACGTCTCATGCAAGGGGAAATGGAGGCACGGGATGGCTTGATATGATAATGTGATATTGTGATAAAGGGAAGCATCGAGTAATGTGCGAAGACCGAGGAAAAGGCAAATAACCATAGTTATAGAGTGGGGTTGGTTATATATGTGCGGGCTTAAGGATTGGGTTGAGTTTAATGAAGGGTTGAGTATAGAGTCTCGATAGAAGGATTAACAAAGGTTTAGACTATAGAAAGCCTAAAGAAAAGTTTCCGCTTGAGGATTAAATGAAGGGGCCTTAACCTTAGCTTAAGAAGGTTTGACCAAGCAGGTCAGTGATATTATACATTTTATGTGCATACTATGGGTATAGCGGGGATTACCCTGTGTCAAATTGGTATCAAAGCAAGTTAAAGCTCTTTTGAATTAAAGCAGAATTGTGCAAAATACAAGAGTGATTGCAGAAGAAAGAAGAGATTAGGTTATTTGAATATGATAAGTAGAAGACATGAGATAAGATGAGAGTAAGTGACACTCTTAAGAAGATATTGCAGAAGCATAAAGGAAACACAGTGATGTTTGTTTTCTTGAGGAAAATGGAGGTTCATTCAAATGTGAAGAATGGATGGAAACTACTTGTGAAGCCATGCAGTGGCAGTGAACCTAAAGAATCCAATTGAAGGTTGGACAGAGAGGATAAAAGTGTTCTCAGAAGGAAGCTGAGAAGCAAGCTTTTGAAAGCTTGGGAATGATATTTGGTTTGAATAACATTGATATGCAGGTGACAACAAAGGAAGGTGAGAATATTGCAGCAACCTAGAGCAAGGAGTGCTCAATTGGTTCCAGAGGAAAGAACCAGAGAAATGCTAAAAGACTGAGCTCAGAGGAGAGAAGCTTAGTGAGGCATATGTAGCAAGAAGGAGACTTGTTACTACAGAGGTATTGTTGCAACTCACATGAAGATCATAAAGGCAATTCCATAAAGGATGTGGGTAGAATTGCTAAAGGATGAAGAAAGCTGGTAAGACTTTCTAAGTGAAAGAAGAGGTGGTCAGAACCTAGTATTTCATTTGTGATTGAAGTACAAGAGGACAATTGTGTTATAAAAGGTGCAGATGAGTTGAAGCCTAGAAGGAGTAGAGAGATGTGCTCAAAGAGGTTCTAGAGAATAGAGAACCAAGTGCTCACCAAAATACCAAGTACAAAGGAAATCTTGGTGAGGTAAGTGGCAGCAGGGAGGACTTGCTATTGTAGAGGCTTTAATACAACTCATAGTAAGTGAGTGAGGAACTCATGAAGATGGAGAATAAGATGACTACTGATAGTCATAACAGAGATAATAGAGGTTCTGAAGAAGACCACATCAAAAGAAAAGTGAAGAAGGAGAATGCTAAGGTAAATGTCAAGAGGATAAGTCAAGAGGAACGTGACAAGGATATTGCAGAGTTAAAAGAACAACTCAATGCATTAAGAAGGGTACTGGAGGAAAGCTAAAGACAAGGTTGGGCCTTGAGGAAAAAGGTAGTGAAGTGGTCTAAGTTACAAAGAAGACTACAACAGAGGCAAGTGAAGAGCCTCGTGGAAGAACTCAGAGAGGCTGAGTTGGAAATGGAAGAGTCCATTTGTAAACCAAAACAGGGTGAAATTCCGGGTGAAGATGAAGACTAGAGATCTGTGGAAGATCTTATGAATCATGTGAAGGATTCAGAATAGCAAGGAGAGATGATGACTGAAGCATCAAGTGAGACCACAGGGTCTTATGTTGGTAAGGCTAATAGTTTGTATATGATTGCAGGTATTACAGGAGAAAAGAATCCTTTTGAATATGTCTTCAGAAAAGATGAAGATTTAGAAGTAAAAGGTGACAAAGAAAATTTCTCAGAATAAGAAGAAGTTGACAGCAACAGGAAGAATGATCAATTAGAACTTGAAATTGATTGACAAGGAGGGGAAGATGAAATAGAAGACAACAAACATACAACAATAACAAAGATGCATAGCATTTAGACAAATACAAACTAAAGTTTGGGACCCTGGAGGTTTCCTATCAACACACGAAGACACATGATCAGGAGATCATGAATGTTTTCTACTTTAGGAGTCTGATGCAGGAGCATTAGCTCGAAACTATCATTGTATTTTAGTAGACATAGGGGGTCTTGTGCTTTCAAGGAAGTTGGATTCCAATGTATGTAATTATTAATGTTTTGAGTGGTTAAAGTAGGAATTAATTAGATAGGTGTGAGGATAATTTTAAATGGTATCAAGTGTAGGAGAACATGAGTGGTTAATGATGATGAGAGAGTTAGAAATAAATTGTAACTCTTATAGGTCTCATGATTTAAGGAACTAGAGAGGACTCTTAGGGATAAGTAGGAGTTAAAAGTAGATTTAGAGAATATTGAGGAGTTTGTTCAAGAGATTAAGGATCTGAACTAGAATTAGTTCAACATAACCTTTTTGTATAACGATAAGCCTAAAAGGAAAGAACAAGTCAGTCGGTAGTTAGTCAGTAGCTAGAGAGTAGCTAGTGAGTCAGTCAGTCAGACTATAAGCCTACAACAAGAAGAGAAGAAAGGCCATTGATATAGAAGATCAGGATGAGAAGGAATTCTCTATGTAAATACATGTTTATTAATCCAAACAACTCAATTATGAGTTATGTGTGCGTTGGAATGGGTTAATTATAATCCGTGTGTGAATTAGAGATTCTGTATCATATATATATGCAGGTGGAGCTCAGCAGAATTGGAGGCGAGATACAGAGAAAGAAGAATGATATGAAAAATCCTAATGGATCATTTGAATCCATTTGAAGGATCAGAGTCAAGACTCTAGAGTGGCTGTGTTAAAAACTCACAGAGTTAAGCTCAGGAGGGAGTCACGCAATAGAATAGTGGAAGGAACAAAAACCCTGAAGAAAACCAAAACCACAGAAGAACATTAAAGAACTAGCATAAAAACCCAAGTGAAGAGAAGAGCGAAGAAGTGAAGTGTTGATACACAGTAGCATTGGATCTAGAAGAAGGAACGAGATTTGTTCATGATGGATGGCTAGGATTAAGTCGCATAAGATATAGTTAAGAAATGAATGGCGGAGATTCAATCTAAGTACTGGCAGAAGGAGGAAGACGAGAACTGATCTGGATCGTCAGTTCTACAGATGGCATGATCGGACAGATATCAGGTTGGAAAAAGTGAGGAAGTTAATCCCGAAACTGGACCCAAACTTCTATAGATCGAGTGTTTATAATTCCCATCGGGTCCGGAAAAGGCGTTAAACCTCGCGTAAGTGTTCCACCCGATATCATTTTGGACCGACATATTAAGCGGATCTAGATCAACAGTCACAAAACATCGGGCTAGTTTGGTGATCAGGAAAAGACATCAACCGTCGGATCAAGGACAAGATCGATGGTGGAGAAAGATCGCGATAAAGATTTGTGATGAAGGTGGACCTAAGGAGGTTATTTGCATGACTTTAAGTTATTTGAAGTTTGGGTGTGTTGTCGCATGTCGCATGCGAGGGGCGATGGAGGCATAGGATGGCTTGATGCGATAATGCGATATTGCAATAAAGGGAAGATTTGAGTAATGTGTGAAGACCGAGGAAAATGCGAATAACCATAGTTATAGAGTGGGGTTGGTTATATATCTGTGGGCTTAAGGATTGGGTTGAGTTTAATGAAGGGTTGAGTATAGAGTCCCGATAGAAGGATTAATGAAGGTTTAGACTACAGAAAGCCTAAACAAAAGTTTCCGCTTGAGGATTAAATGAAGGGGCCTTAACCTTAGCTTAAGAAGGTTTGACCAAGCATATCAGTGATATTCCTGGGACAAATGAGATTATGCATTTTATGTGCATACTGTGGGTATAGCGGGGATTACCCTGTGTCACCAACTACAATTTTAGATGTTTTAATTGCTATCCTTGATCTAGAAACATTCATAGATACCATCTTTGATGTCATTTTCTTATTATTTTTTTTTTGAATATAAGTTTATATTTTATTATCATAGAAAATTACACTATTGTGATGTTAAAAAATAAAAATTATTTATTATGAATTAAAAAAAAAAAAAAGTTAACTATGTTAGTAATTCTTTTAAAAGTAAAGTTAACAAAAACACATTATAACATCCCAAAAAAACACATTATAAAAAAAATTAAAAAAAATATATAATATTAAAAAAAAATTAAAACTAAAACAAAAAAAAACATAATTATAAAAACATAAAATTATAATTAAAAAAAATAACATTAATTAAAAAAGAAACAAAATTAAAATAAGTGTAATATGCATCGTTGTTTCTTAGTATTTGCCTCTTATGCAAAAAGTAATCAATAACAATTATTGGATGTTTGAAGAAATTTATATATCTAATAATGAAACACATTTGAATACGACATAGGGAAGTAACAAAAATAACTAATAGACTATATAACCTTGGAGAAAACTAGAGATAGGTGCATAGATAATTTTGGATGAAACATTAATCACAACCTCATCGTTTATTACAAAAGTTAAGACTTCATTGAAATGTGCTTGTTCACATTTCATTCCATCTTTAGTTTTTGAGACCTAATAAGGAGGAGAAATTACAATGTCTAGTGTGTGTGTGTAAAGCTAATTAGTGTAACAAACTATTTATTTAACTTTAAATTTATTTATTTAGCAAATAAATAATCTATGGTAGATTTTCTATGTCGAAAAAATCAAATTATATGAAATATCTTGTGTCATCTTAATCGTGTGACAAAAACTTCATATATAATAAAATATATAACATAAAAAATTACATTGTCTAGTATATTAATATATAAAGCTAATTATAAACAGGGGCGGAATTAATTTCGGGGAATCGGGCGGCTCAACTCGGATTTGAACTGATAACCTGCCGCTTCATGGCTTCCACGGCGTCCATGCTCTCTGCGCTGCATGTGGGCCGCAGAAGGCCCAAAGCTCTTATGTCGACCTCGAACCTGGCCTCCTCCATTTTCATTACCGCAGGGGAAGGAAATGAACCAGCTACTCAACATTCCTGGCGGATCTGGAAAGAAATGATGACAGAGGAATTGGGAGAGCGCGAATTCATGGCGGAGCCCTGCAATAGCTTCCGTCCTTTGTCAGATCCCCAGCTGCGTTTGATAACCTTGGAGAGCCTGAAAGGAAAATCAGGTCTGTTAGGGTTGGATTCCCTAACGGATACAGAGCAAAGGGCGATGCTGAGCGAAGGGTTTATTGACGACGATGGGGCTCTGCATGAACACGATATCCGCATCCTAATGATCAGACTCAGCCCTTCTTTCATTGCTGAAGCAGAGGAATCATCTCCAATCGGAATCAGTGCTGAAATCAACGGAGGAGGGCTGCATGAAGCGGATCTACTTCCCCCCACTGGAAATAGATTCAAAAATCCCAGATCTGGCATGGATCTACCCAATCCGGAAATCAATCTCTCGAATACGGAGCCGGATGAGTCAGATCTGACTAAGATCGAGCCATCCCAGACTGCCAGGACAGGATTTCAAATTTTTGTAAAAATGCCAAAAGGAACCACAAGCGTGATCTGGACTTATGACAGCGATAGGGTTTCAGATCTGAAGAACAATATCGCCGATCAGACTGGCTACCCGCGTGAGGAACAACACCTGTTAAATGAGGGCAGATCGTTGCAGGAATGCAGAACCATGCAAGAATACAACATCAAACCTGGCTCCACAATCATTCTCAATATGAGATTAAGAGGAGGAGCTGAAAGCACTGGAACTAGCTCGCAAAACAAAGGGTCTTTTAAGGAAGCAGTGAAGGGCAAAGGAAAAAACTCCACAGCTGTCTCTGAACCTCCAGGGCAGTACATTGTAGATCAAATATAGGAGAGCCCAACTATCTCCATCGAAATACCAGAGGTAAAAGAAATACATTCAGATTTACAGAAAAAAGCAGTTATTTGTAGATTTAATGGTTTTTGGCCTAGAACTGATGCATTGTATCAATGGATCTACTCGGTTTGGACAAAAAATTGCCAAATCTACCTATACCCAAAAGGGTTTTTTATAGTATGCTTTGAGACAGAAGAAGAAAAGGAAACAGTTCTCAACCAAGGGCCATGGTTCTGGGGCAGTGCTGGACTTTTTATTATCCCTTGGTTTCCTGATTTCGATGCCAATACCATGGTGGTATCAAGGATGCCAGTATGGGTTAGGTTGCATAATCTCCCTTTACATTTTTGGCATTCAAAGGTTCTAATAGCAATTGGAAATACCTTGGGGAGAATGTTAAAGATAGACGAAGATCGATACATAAAAGGAATATTTACTTTTGCCAGAATATGCATTGAGGTAGATCTCAGCCGAGGACTACCTGAGAGCATCATTCTGAATTTCAATAATACTCAGTGGAAACAACCCTTGGACTATGAGAATACTGCCTTCAGATGTCGGGGATGTCAACAAACAGGTCATCTGTACAATGCATGTCCAAACCACAATAAGAGCAAGCAACAACAAAGGAAGCCGAAAGGATGGCAGAATATAGATGCAGTATATAAGAAAGCAACTACAGCAAAGAAAGAAGAACAAAATACAACAAAGGATAAAAATCAGGACAACAAGGATAAGGAGATTAATGAGGAAAAGGAACAAGAGACCCAGAAGGAAACAGGTGGTAATAAACGAAGTCACAGCCCTGAAGGATCAGATTCAGATAAGGAGCAACCAATGTGTACGATGGAAAACTAGCTAGCCGTTCTTGACTCCCCTCCCAACATGGATGGTTGGCGAAAAGTGGAGAAGAAGAAGGGCAGGAAGACTTAGGCCAGCTGGGCTTTCTTTTTGGGCTGCATTGGAGCAGCTCTCTTTTTCCCTGCCTTTTGGCAGTGTTGTATATTGCAGGCTGTGTGACCTTTCCCCACACAGCTAAACTGAATGCTTTTTGCATATGCTTGTAACTTTTTATTTTAATAAAAAGTTCGCTTTTTTCTTTGGAAATATATATATATATATATATATATATATATATATATATATATATATATATATATATATATATATATATATATATATATATATATAAAGCTAATTATTCTAACAAACTATTTATTTAACTTTAAATTTATTTATTTAGCAAATAAATAATCTATGGTAGATTTTCTATGTCAAAAAAATCAAATTGATATGAAGTATCTTGTGTCATCTTAATCGCCTGACAAAAACTTCATATGTAATAAAATATATAACACAAAAAATAAGATGTCTAGTATATTTAAAAAAAATTAGTTACACAAAGGCTTAAGTGTGAGTGCAAAAGATTCCTAAAAAATATTTTTTTTATTTTATATGTTCAAGTTATGGTTAAAATTGGGAAGAAATTAGAGAAAATCTTATTTATTGTAGTGTTGACTTTAATTTTAACTTTTATATTGCATTATGATTTAAATTGAATTGTGAAAATATATAATATAGGTAAGCTTTATTGAGGAAAATGATTGAAATAAGTCCATTCAATAATAAAAATTAGCAAGGGAAAAATCAGTGTAATATGCTGCTACTTTAGAGGAACTATTGTTTTTGGAAAATAAAATATTAATTATTGAAAAATCCATAAATTTGGAAAAAAAAAACATAATTAATTTATGAGGACACTTGGTGGTTAGAAGTTTTTTTATTTTTTATTTTTTTAGAATTATTTTAATTTTAATGTTTCAATCTTAAACCACATAAAATTACTAATCCACCAATCAAAAAATAGAAATTCATCTTTTAAAAATTCAAAATATAATTTTCGATTTCTTAAAAAATAAATTTAATATTTAATTTTACCAAAACTTTAATAAATTTTAGAAATAGTTTCTAAAAATTTGCAAATTAATTTGAGTCAAAGAAATTTGACACAAACTAATTACAATATACTCTGCTTTGATAGCTATAATAAATAAATAGAAATAAAAATTAACAAATAAAAAAAGAAATTAAATAACAAAGTTAAAAAATAAAAATTACTAAAATTAAAAAAATTATAAGTAACGGATTTAATTTGAAAAACATAAATAAATATAAGTTTAAAATAAAAATCACAAAAATATAAATAAAAATTGAAAACAAATAAATAAATTCTAAATAAAAAAAATGATTAAAATTTAAAATAACAAAAAAAAAATTTAAAATAACAAAATTTCAATAAAAAAAAACAAATAATAGAATTTAAATAACAAAATTAAAAATTAAGCCCACGGGGCTTTGGATTGACGGTGAATGGGTGCGCTGTTAACGCACTCATTGCGATAGGTCACCAGTTCAAATCCCCCGTGGGTACTTAGGTTAGTCTTAACTAGAAAAAAAAACAAAATTAAAAAAAAAAAAAAAAATGAATACGTTAATTAAAGGTTAAAAATAAAAATAAAAAAATCCATTCATTTAGATGGGTGCCGAGGGCCGCGATTCAACTAGCGGAGTGATGATGCCACAACCCTTTAGCACTTGGTTGGTTAAGGATTGATTCTGGTCGGGCATCGAAGGGTCGTGGCATAACTAGTAGAGTGGCATAACCCACCACTCTATTAGCCATGCCGTGATCTTTGGCGTCTGACTCACAGCATACATTTTTTTAATATTTTTTTTAAAATTTGTTTTAAATTTTAAAATTTAAGATTTTTTTATTTATTTTTTAATTATATATTTTTCAATTTAAATTTGTGTTTCTTATTTTTATTTTTAATCAAAATTTCAAATTTCAAATATTAAATTTATAATTATTTAATTTTTTATTTTTTATTTTAAAATTTCTATTCCTAATTTTTTTTTTTAAATAAAAGTAAAAAAAAAACATATGCTTTTTTTTTCATCTTTAGTTGAACCTTTTTTTTCAAAAGAACGATAAAAAATTACAAAAAATGAATTTAAAAATAAAAAATAAAAAATAAAAAGTTGATTTTACCATTTCAAAGTCCTAAAAATTATGATTTTTCTTATTTTTCTCCTCAAATCCTATAAATGTGGGTTTTTTTTTGTATTTTTCCTATAAAAATATTTAGAAAATGATATTTTTTGTAGTTTCAGCCCTAAAATATATTTAAAAAAATATGTAAATTAGTAAAAAAAAAAGAAAATATTTTTCGGCATAAATACAATGAAATAATATTTACCCAAATTCCTCTTTAAATGGTCAAAATAGAAAGAAAACTAACCTTTTGAATGTGAAAGTCTCATGTTGATTGTGTTCTCGATGAGGAGAAAGGATGTAGGGAGCACCAAAATTAATTGAATGTATTAAGAAATCATATATTCGAGAGCCCAATTTTCACATGGTGGAAGAAACTATTGACATGCAAAGGTTGATTCTAGGATCGCATGGTGAAGAGAAAAACATTGAACAACTTAATGATGTTAGCTTCCAACATCAATTTTGTATCAAAAGAATCAATGGAAAAACACTTACATGGGCATGAAGTGTTCAACTACTACATAATGAAGGTCGTCATTAGGTTTATCGGTTTTGAATTTCAATCCAGCTCGTCCAATATTTGCATCAAATATAATGTTATTATAATCACTTGCTATAATTTGTAATGCACGGAGGCATAAGAGATATATAAATTATTCTGAATGTCTCGAAGAAATAAAAGAATTGATTAAGATACATATGAGTACTTTGATGTTGCTAATTCAGTTTGGTGGGAGTCTTTTTTCAATAATCAAAGACATATCATTTCAAGATCAAGAAATGAAGATACACTTTTGAAGACACCATTTATTTGGCCACAAAATATGTCAAATGAGCACAAGGGAAAAAAGATTGTTGAATAAAACAATCTCAAGTTATTAGTAATTCTTCATAGGTAGCGGAAGAGAAATGTATATTGGTTATAGAAGATCACGTGCACAACATGAAACCATGGAAGACCTTAACAGGGGATGAAACCATGGAAGACCTTTACAGGGGTTTTATGCAGGATGTTAAGGAGGGTTGCCTGATCACATTGTTAGCGGATGGAGATCCACATGGTTATCCATTCTGGGTTTCAAAGGTTATAAAGGTTTTTAAATAAAATAAAGATGTTCTATCAGTTGAAGTACATTGGTATGCCATAGGTACACACTCATTCAATGGGGTGTACAAGCCAGAGATGGTAGTTAATAAACAAATTTGCAGGAGGAGAAAAATAAATGGTACAAATATAAATCATTGCCACATTGACCTATTAAAAGTGGACGATGTTGACATACTTGTTTATGAATTCAATTTAACAAAAAGAGTAACCCTTTTCTTCAGGACCATAGACATTATGAAGAGGTTTCTTCCCCAAGAAATAGTGTTAAGATGAGAGTTTGTTCAACCTAGTCATAGATCTAGAAGACTTTTGAAATATGAAATGGCGAGCATGCATGTTGAATCATATATGGCACTCGTTGATGAAAGAGAAGAATATGGGTCATCTTCATCCGCATCTAGTCATTCATCTGAAGATGTCGTATATTATGATGGTGTACCAGAACCTATGAGTGGTTTTGAATAACTGCCTAAGACATTTTATGTAAATGATGTTTGCATGGTAACTTGAAATAAATATTTTAAATTCAATATGATCCTACATGAAGTTATGAGTCATTTCTATGTTTGTTGGATTATATGTTTTAATTACCGTATAATTCATTTGTTTAGAATATCCACAATGCAACAATAATTGCGAGAAATAATTTATGTTTCATTTAATCTACTAGTATTGATATTTTGATTAAAAAGTAAAAAAATATTAGGAATTAATGTTGATTTTTAAATTATACAGAGATATTGTCATGAAATTATTTATTGTTATCATCTGATATACCATAGTTAAAAAAAAGGGTTGCAATTTTAATGCCCCATTGAAAAGGGATACTTCATTTTGATGGTTGATTTTTATGTTTTCGGTTTAATGAGACAAGTTGTCTTAGTCTAAGATTTCAAAAGAACTATACTTTTAGCCTTTAAAATAAAAAATACTCTTGGTGTAGTGACTCTTTCATTTAGGTGTTCATTTTTAATTTTTTTTTTTAGTTATATAATTTTCCATAATGCCATGGTTGAAATATGTTGAAAACTTAAGTTTTTTTCATGATATTTGGTTATAATTCCATGGTTGAAAAATGTCAAAATTTTAAGGTTTTTCTAGAGTCATGATATTTTATCTTTAATGCTATGGTTGAAAAGAATTACAATTTTAGGGTTTTTCAGAGTCATGATATTTTATCTTTAATCCCATGGCTGAAAATTGTTGGAATTTTAAAGTTTTTTGGAAACGTGATATTTTATCTTTAATGCCATGACTAGAAATTGTTGGAATTTTAAGGTTTTTTAGCATCATGATATGTTATCTTTAACATCTTTACTAAAAAATGTTAGAAATTTAACCTGAAAAAAAGGTGTTGATGCAACATCAACGCTTCTCATTTTCAGGGTGTCTTTTCATGTTTTTTTGTGTAAAAAAGGTGTTTTTTATTTTTATTGCTAAAAAAATGTTGATGTAACATCAACACTTTTCATTTTTGGGGTGTTTTTCCTTGTTTTTTGCACAAAAATAGGTGTTTTTTGCCGAGAGTTCTCATTTTGAGGTACATTTTTTGTTAAGTTGGTAACTTTGTTTTTAACCAATTCCAATGAAGATGCAGCCTTACTACTTCAAGAAAGATGGATTTGGGGCTCACAAGCCCTATTTTTGAAAAATGGACTATCAAATTTGATGCCCATTTTGAGTGGTTGGAGGTTATTCCTATAAGGGTTAGATTTCTAAGCCTTCCTATTATTTTTTGTTTAAATGAGGTCATTTGGGAAATCATAGTTCTCTTTAGCTTCTACTATGACATGAGCTTCTCATTTTAAAGCATAGAATACATGGCAATGGAAAAAACCCATGTGGAAATTAATGTTCCTAATTGACTCCCTCACTTAATCTTTATTCCTCAAGGTTCTTCTATTCTCAACTAGGAGGTGGGCTATGAAGGAATTCCCTTGAAGTATGGGAGCTGGAATTTCTTAAGAAAACCTTAGCTTAGAGTGAATGAATGGATTCAAGCATCAGAGATGGAATCAAAAAAATCTCTAAAGGATCACCCAAGGCTTCATTGGAAGATCCAACATACAACCCCCTGCATCCTCCCACTGAAGATGTGCCCCTTGGTCTCAACATTACATATACAACAATGTTTCCTCCTCTCATTGAATAAATGGAAGATCCTCTAGTAGGAAAAGGTTATCCATTAGGTAAGCCCTTTCATTCCCCTTTTGAACAAAAATAAATTAATTAATTAATTAAAACATTAAAAAATTAAAAACAATAAAAAATAGAAATAAAAAAATATATATAAAATCAACCTCGCGATATCTAATAATGTGTAAAGCTAATCCATGTATTAGGATAAATCATACCATCAACAATAGATGTAATTCAATGGTGAGTTTTTATTATCATATCAAAATTGTGTGAAAGAGTATCTTGTAAAATCATCCCACAATGCCAAATTGTCAAGTTTAATTACATAGCGAAAGGTAGGAATGAATTTGTTAAATGTACTTCGAAGACAACATTATAACAAACTCATGTGAAAAATTATCTTGAGATTCACATTAAATCATATCAATATGAAAAATGCAAGGTGAATCTTGTCAAATTTAAATACGTAGTCAAAGATATGAAAGATTTTTGGGCATTTCAAATGCACTTCCAAGAAATAAATATATGGTTTATGTTGGGATTTGCTATCGTTTAACCAAGGCCAAACTAGATGAATTAAAATTATACCCAACAAAAATGAAAAGAACTATGTATATGTGCGTTGCCATTTCATATGAATTTTCTTGAAGTTTAGTTCTACCTTGAATCCCATAATAAAAATCAAAACACATAGACACATTTAGATTGTAAAGTCATCGAATGATCCTAACTCAACAACCCATTTAGGAGGACATTTTTCTAATTCAAGTATTAACAACCTGTGATCATTGAATTATTAACCAAATACATTTTCAATGATAGCATAAGAAATTGCTTTCATTTAATCCTTTACACAAGGAAAATTATACTAGCATTTGCACCAGATGTTGCAAAGAAAACGTCGTAAGTATTTCCAATGAAACTTGCATATGTGTTTGGATTTTGCACAAATTATTGCTAGAGTGGTTTTCCAAGTCTTATGTTCAATTGTAAGATTCCTTTAAGGGACACATAATATCAAATTGGCAAAGGACCCTCCCAGTATCATAAAACCTCATAGTGATGCAACCATATTGGCCTTCCACTACATGGTTGCAATTATTTTTTATTTTGAGCTGATGATGATCATGGCTCAAACATAACGCATGCTTATTAGGCACCTACCCACATTCTCATCATCATTATAATTGACTTTTGTATTCTGGAATAGCTGTAGTAAGTAGTAGTAAGTAGAACCGAGTGTCAATGTGAAGATACATATGGTAAGAATGAGGATAACAATACATTGGAGATGAAAGCATATGTTCCACATATGCATCCATTTTGCCACCAAAATAGAAAAATAGAGGATACATGTTTTGGAATTTAGATTGGTCATTTTGCTACAAATTTGTGAATATGGAGAGCTTTGCTTATTGACTTAGATGATAAAAAAACAAATTTGGTTGTGCCTGCCACGGTAATATACTGCAATAGAGAAGATTCTAATGAAGCCTTTGTTGAGGAAAATGAAAATTATATAGATAGATTGAGAAGCAAGCATTTTGAGTTCCACAAATTGAATGTTTATCAGAAATCTTCTATAGTTGGTACAATGATTGTTGTTAAAAACACCTGGATGGAATGTACAAAGTGGGAAATGCATTGATATTGCTATCTATACACATGTTGAATTCATGTTGCATGTAGAGGGCATGTTGCATGAACCAACTACAATCCTTGATGATGTAGTGAAAAATAGAGAGGTGCACAAAGCATCCCAGATCATGTTGATGCTAAAAAAAGCAACATTATTGAAATCTCCATCTTTGTGTATTCTACGCCAAATTGTAACAGTTATCATATAATATTGCTAGTTGTATCGAGAGGCTTTCTCTTTTATGATTATGGCTAAAGAAAGGAAATAATAAAAGAATAACAACTTGAGTTGTTTTCTTACATGTATCCCCATCAAAATCATTCTTTGCAAGAAAATAAACATCCTCCACTTTAATAATCTTAGTGGAGGAAGAAAATGATCTCTTTCATACCACATAGGAAGAGGTGCATATTGAGCAATGATACACCAATTGATCAACATTTAGCAAATCGGTTAAGATGAATCATTTCCTATTAATATGATGACAACAAACATATTATCAAATGAAGATTTGCAGTCCAAAGTGCTCAACTCCTTCTCTCTAGTTATCTATGCATAGTTGGTTGTGGCATAGGGTAAGAAACTCGAACAACATAAGGAGCATGTCCCATAGGAAGCATTACAGGAGTGCCAACAGTGGAAACCATAGGCCCAACAAGGGGATGACCAATAATAGCTCCATATACACTAGGAAACAAGCATGATTAGTGGATTTCCCTACAGATCTTGAAGATTGATTTCCTTGACCAGTTATAGGTCCTTGTGGTGATGATACATCACTCCCATTCACACTAGTAATATCATGAATGCTAGATCATCTTCTGTCCCTGTTCATTGAATTCAACTGAATAAAATACTTTTGTGCATGACTAGCCACCTATGTGGGAGTTCAAGAAATAACAAAATTCCTTGAGATGCTCCTCCAGTCACCTTTGCCAAATTTTTCCAGACCAAGCAAGAACATCCTGCATCAGAAAAGATACACACATTATCATTAAAATCAGCCAAGGTAGAGTATTTGATAGCAGGTACCAACATTGCTAAATATTATATATATTGTGAAGATATTAGTGTTTTTTAGATTATATATTTAGATAGATGAAAATAAAAATTTAAAATAAAATTATAATTTAATATACACAAGTTTCGTTAACAATAACACACATGCATATATATATATATATATATATATATATATATATATATATATATATATATATATATATATATATATATATATCTATAAAGTTGTAAATTATATCATAACAATAACTATTATATATATACAACATAGCTAGATATATAATTATATAATATAACATAGCATGTGACATAACTATATAACTAGATATTATAACATAGTTATAATTATAAAATTTTACACACATATATATATTTAACATTTAACATAGTTTTATAAATTTAACATAATGTGCTCTTCATAATTTAACATAAGATGGGTGATGCTCCACAACCTTTTTAAGACTTGAGTTGATATATAAACTATAATTCTCCTTAAAATTTACATTACTTATATTTGTCAAATTATTTAATATAATGATACATGACAACTATATATCTCTTAGTTCCCACCCTTATTAAATTTAATAATTGAGTAATGATTTTGTAACTTACAGTTTCTATATTTTTATTTAACTATATAATGAAACATAGTATATATATATATATATATAAGTTTAAGGAGAGTTTTATGTATTTGATATATATATATATATATATATATATATATCTATATATAAGTTTAAGGAGAGTTTTATGTATTTGATGCATGAAATAATCAATAGGGGAGCTTTTGCAAGCGTTGAACTGGTAAGAGCAAGGGTTTCAAGCTCCTGCAAGCATTGAAATCCATGGAGGGGCGCAAAGGGGGGAGCTCCACTCCCTCCTATAGTCAGGCAGTAGCCAACCGAGGTAAGAAACCAATAGAAACTGCCAGAGGTCCTTCAGGAGAAGGGAAAAGGAACATTGAGGAGGAAGAGGATTTGACCAATACAAGGGAGGACAATAGAACAAAAGAAAATGAGGAAGAAGACAAGAAACAGGAAGAAAAAAACAAAATGCAAAAGGGTCCATGTAAACCTAAGGTTGAGGTCACACCTAGAGTAGTTTTAAATGATCCTGCTCTGCAGGTGCACATGGACCACATGCAGACCTTTGCTATCATTTGTAAATTCATGGGATTATGGCCCACAGAAAAGGTGCTACAAGCGTGGATTAAATACCACTGGAAACTGAAAGGAGGCATAGACCTACACCTTGGGTCAAAGGGTTTCTTCACTGTGGTCTTTACAAATATCGAGGACAAAGACAGGGTGTTTGAAGGAGGGCCCTACTTCTATGCAGCTGCAGGCCTCTACATGCAGCCTTGGATGATGAATTTTGTCCTGGAGCGAGAGACTTTCACTTCGGTCCCGGTCTGGGTAAGACTCTATTCCCTACCTCTAGATTACTGGCAAACTGAATCTTTATCTGCCATAGGAAATAAATTAGGGCATTTTGTCAAAGCATCTGAGGCCACCAGAAGGGGAAAATACACTTCCTTCGCACGAATATGTGTGGAGATGGATCTCTCTAGAGCTCTACCGGATGAGGTCATCTTGGAAGTTTTTGATGAATAATGGGTGCAAATAATAGATTATGAACATATTCCTTTCAGATGTCGTAGGTGCCATGAGCATGGGCACCTATTTAGAGACTTCCCTCTTAGTAAAATAGAGAACAAAAGTAAAGCTACCATAGTGAAATACACTAAAAACTTTCACAAAGTGGGATATAGAGGAAAGGGGGGCAAAAGGGGGCCAAAGAAACATCAAACAGAAGGGCAACAAGCTAGTCTGAACAGGTTCCAAGTACTAGAAGAAGAGGAAGAGACAACAAAGGTAGATCAGGTAATGGAAGGCAGCCCACGGGAGAAGGAGAAGGAAGAAAATAGTGGGCAAACACAGGATATTAATAAATAGAAAGAGACTACGCTGAGTGATGGGGAACTGGAAATGGACCAAGAAATGACCTAGAGTGTGATGGAAATGGAGGATCATGAACTGCAGGATATTCTTGATAGAGAACACCTAAATCTGGAAGGGTTCTTGAAACAAGGGACCATGGGAGGGGTAGACTCACTACCTCAAGAAGAGTTTAACAGAGTACAGTAGCTGTTCCTATGGAAAACTCAGGCTAAAGGGTTGGAAAGGCAAAGAAACAATGAAAGGCAGGGAAACGAAGGTGTGAAAACTATGAAAACCACACCAGGATTAGCTCCTAGAAATCAAGGAAAAGAGGTAGAAAAAAGGAGAATGAGTTATTGATGGAATGTGGAAAGCTAATGATAGATTCAGGTAATATGAAAGATCTAACCAGCTACTCCTTTACAAATATTTCATAATGAAGTTCAAATCGTGGAATATCAGAGGTCTAGGAAAAACAAAGGATACTTAGCAATAGAATGAAACAAGAAGCTCCGGATATGATGTTTATCCAGGAAACTAAATGTTCCATTCAAAAAATAAAAGAAATACACAGTAAATGGCTCAATAAATATGAGTTTCTAGAAGTCAAAGTAGATAAAATAGCAGGAGGTATACTTACTCTTTGGAACCCCCAAAAGATTGGCATAATAGATGCTGAGGCATCTAGGAATTATTTATCAGTGGTTATTCAGCCTATGGGAGACAAGGAGATTTATTTAATTACAAATGTTTATTGTCCCCAAAGACTGGATGATAAACTCAGGCTTCTAGATTCTCTTGTGGGACTAAGAGATAGACACGCAGGAGTACCATGGATTATGGGTGGGGACTTCAAGTTTGTGCTAGAGTGGTTTTCCAAGTCTTATGTTCAATTGTAAGATTCCTTTAAGGGACACATAATATCAAATTGGCAAAGGACCCTCCCAGTATCATAAAACCTCATAGTGATGCAACCATATTGGCCTTCCACTACATGGTTGCAATTATTTTTTATTTTGAGCTGATGATGATCATGGCTCAAACATAACGCATGCTTATTAGGCACCTACCCACATTCTTATCATCATTATAATTGACTTTTGTATTTTGGAATAGCTGTAGTAAGTAGTAGTAAGTAGAACCGAGTGTCAATGTGAAGATACATATGGTAAGAATGAGGATAGCAATACATTGGAGATGAAAGCATATGTTCCACATATGCATCCATTTTGCCACCAAAATAGAAAAATAGAGGATACATGTTTTGGAATTTAGATTGGTCATTTTGCTACAAATTTGTGAATATGGAGAGCCTTGCTTATTGACTTAGATGATAAAAAAACAAATTTGGTTGTGCCTGCCACGGTAATATACTGCAATAGAGAAGATTCTAATGAAGCCTTTGTTGAGGAAAATGAAAATGATAACAGATTGAGAAGCAAGAATTTTGAGTTCCACATATTGAATGTTTATCAGAAATCTTCTATAGTTGGTACAATGATTGTTTCTAAAAACACCTGGATGGAATGTACAAAGTGGGAAATGCATTGATATTGCTATCTATATGCATGTTGAATTCCCTCTATAAAGAGAGTATGTTGCATGTAGAGGGCATGTTGCATGAATAAACTACAATCCTTGATGATGTAGTGAAAGACAAAGAGGTGCACAAAGCATCCTAAATCATGTTGATGCTAAATAGAGAAACATTATTGAAATCTCCATATTTGTGTATTATGCGCCAAATTGTAACAATTATCATATAATATTGCTAGCTGTATCAAGAGGCTTTCTCTTTTATGATTATGGCTTAAGAAAGGAAATAATAAAAGAATAACAACTTGAGTTGTTTTCTTACATGTATCCCCATCAAAATCATTCTTTGCAAGAAAATAAACATCCTCCACTTTAATAATCTTAGTGGAGGAAGAAAATGATCTCTTTCATACCACACAGGAAGAGGTGCATATTGAGAAATGATACACCAATTGATCAACATTTAGCAAATCAGTTAAGATGAATCATTTCCTATTAATATGATGACAACAAACATATTATCAAATGAATATTTGCAGTCCAAAGTGCTCAACTCCTTCTCTCTAGTTATCTATGCATAGTTGGTTGTGGCATAGGGTAAGAAACTCGAACAACATAAGGAGCATGTCCCATAGGAAGCATTACAGGAGTGCCAACAGTGGAAACCATAGGCCCAACAAGGGGCTGACCAATAATAGCTCCATATACACTAGGAAACAAGCATGATTAGCGGATTGCCCTGCAGATCTTGAAGATTGATTTCCTTGACCAGTTATAGGTCCTTGTGGTGACGATACACCACTCCCATTCACACTAGTAATATCATGAATGCTAGATCGTCTCCTGTCCGTGTTCATGGAATTCAACCGAATAAAATACTTTTGTTCATGACTAGTCACCTATGTGGGAGTTCAAGAAATAACAAAATTCCTTGAGATGCTCCTCCAGTCACCTTTGCCAAATTTTTCCAGACCAAGCAAGAACATCTTGCATCAGAAAAGATACACATATTATCATTAAAATCGGCCAAGGTAGAGTATTTGATAGTAGGTACCAACATTGCTAAATATTATATATATTGTGAAGATATTAGTGTTTTTTAGATTATATATTTAGATAGATGAAAATAAAAATTTAAAATAAAATTTTTTTTTAATATACACAAGTGTCGTTAACAATAACACACACGCATATATATATATATATATATAAGTTGTAAAGTATATCATAACAATAACTATTATATATATACAACATAACTAGATATATAATTATATAATATAACATAGCATGTGACATAACTATATAACTAGATATTATAACATAGTTATAATTATAAATTTTTACACACATATATATATTTAACATTTAACATAGTTTTATAAATTTAACATAATGTGCTCTTCATAATTTAACATAAGATGGGTGATGCTCCACAACCTTTTTAAGACTTGAGTTGATATATAAACTATAATTCTCCTTAAAATTTACATTACTTATATTTGTCAAATTATTTAATATAATGATACATGACAACTATATATCTCTTAGTTCCCACCCTTATTAAATTTAATAATTGAGTAATGATTTTGTAACTTACAGTTTATATATTTTTATTTAACTATATAATGAAACATAGCATATATATATATATATATATATATAATTTTAAGGAGAGTTTTATGTAGTTGATGCATGAAATAATCAATAGGGGAGCTTTTGCAAGCGTTGAACTGGTAAGAGCAAGGGTTTCAAGCTTCTGCAAGCATTGAAATCCATGGAGGGGCGCAAAGGGGGGAGCTCCACTCCATCCTATAGTTAGGCAGTAGCCAGCCGAGGTAAGAAACCAATAGAAACTTCCAGAGGTCCTTCAGGAGAAGGGAAAAGGAACATTGAGGAGGAAGAGGATTTGACCAATAGAAGGGAGGACAATAGAACAAAAGAAAATGAGGAAGAAGACAAGAAACAGGAAGCAGAAAACAAAATGCAAAAGGGTCCATGTAAACCTAAGGTTGAGGTCACACCTAGAGTAGTTTTAAATGATCCTGCTCTGCAGGTGCACATGGACCACGTGTGGACCTATGCTATCATTTGTAAATTCATGGGATTATGGCCCACAGAAAAGGTGCTACAAGCGTGGATTAAATACCACTGGAAATCGAAAGGAGGCATAGACCTACACCTTGGGTCAAAGGGTTTCTTCACTGTGGTCTTTACAAATATCGAGGACAAAGACAGGGTGTTTGAAGGAGGGCCCTACTTCTATGCAGCTGCAGGCCTCTACATGCAGCCTTAGATGATGAATTTTGTCCTGGAGGGAGAGACTTTCACTTCGGTCCCAGTCTGGGTAAGACTCTATTCCCTACCTCTAGATTACTGGCAAAATAAATCTTTATCTACCATAGGAAATAAATTAGGGCATTTTGTCAAAGCATCTGAGGCCACCAGAAGGGGAAAATACACTTCCTTCGCACGAATATGTGTGGAGATGGATCTCTCTAGAGCTCTACCGGATGAGGTCGTCTTGGAAGTTTTTGATGAAGAATGGGTGCAAACAATAGATTATGAACATATTCCTTTCAGATGTCGTAGGTGCCATGAGCATGGGCACCTATTTAGAGACTGCCCTCTTAGTAAAATAGAGAACAAAAGTAAAGCTACATGGTGAAAGACACTAAAAACTTTCACAAAGTGGGATATAGAGGAAAGGGGGGCAAAAAGGGGGCCAAAGAAACAACAAACAGAAGGGCAACAAGCTAGTCTGAACAGGTTCCAAGTACTAGAAGAAGAGGAAGAGACAACAAAGGTAGATCAGGTAATGGAAGGCAGCCCAATGGAGAAGGAGAAGGAAGAAAATAGTGGGCAAACACAGGATATTAATAAATAGAAAGAGACTATGCTGAGTGATGGGGAATTGGAAATGGACCAAGAAATGACCCAGAGTGAGATGGAAATGGAGGATCATGAACTGCAGGATATTCTTGATAGAGAACACCTAAATATGGAAGGGTTCTTGAAACAAGGGACCATGGGAGGGGTAGACTCACTACCTCAAGAAGAGTTTAACAGAGTACAGCAGCTGTTCCTATGGAGAACTCAGGCTAAAGGGTTGGAAAGGCAAAGAAACAATGAAAGGTAGGGAAACAAAGGTGTGAAAACTATGAAAACCACACCAGGATTAGCTCCTAGAAATCGAGGAAGGAAAAGAGGTAGAAAAAAGCAGGATGAGTTATTGATGGAATGTGGAAAGCTAATGATAGATTCAGGTAATATGAAATATCTAACCAGCTACTCCTTTACAAATCTTTCATAATGAAGTTCAAATCGTGGAATATCAGAGGTCTAGGAAAAACAAAGGATACTTAGCAATAGAATGAAACAAGAAGCTCCGGATATGATGTTTATCCAGGAAACTAAATGTTCCATTCAAAAAATAAAAGAAATACACAGTAAATGGCTCAATAAATATGAGTTTCTAGAAGTCAAAGTAGATAAAATAGCAGGAGGTATACTTACTCTTTGGAACCCCCAAAAGATTGGCATAATAGATGCTGAGGCATCTAGGAATTATTTATCAGTGGTTATTCAGCCTGTGGGAGACAAGGAGATTTATTTAATTACAAATGTTTATGGCCCCCAAAGACCAGATGATAAACTCAGGCTTCTAGATTCTCTTGTGGAACTAAGAGATAGACACGCAGGAGTACCATGGATTATGGGTGGGGACTTCAACATGATCAAATCACTGTCGGAGAAAAAAGGTGGGACCAGAACTTTAAGCAAAGACTCTATAGCATTTCAGAATTTTATAGACAACATGAAGCTAGTTGACACTGATATGAGTAATGGCCTCTTTACATGGAACAATAGGAGAGGAGGAGAGTCTCAAGTAGCCTCAAAGTTAGACAGATTCATAATCTTAGAGGACCTTATGCTCACAGATAGGGAAATGACAGTGAGAATTCTCCCCTTTGGAGGCTCGGACCATTGGCCTGTACAACTTGAGGTTCAGGGCATTGGCACCCCCAAGAACAAACCTTTTAGATTTGAGAATATCTGGCTCACCCACCCAGATTTTATTAGCGATATTGCAAAATGGTGGACAGAAGATCTGCATATTCAGGGTACGAGAATGTTTCTTCTACACAAAATACTGAAACACATCAAGCTCAGACTCAAAGATTGGAACAAGAATGAATTTGGTAATATTTTTGAAGTAAAAAAAGCTTTTGAAGGTAAAATGCAGGAACTCAATCAAGCCCTTATCACGGATGGCTTTGATAGAGTTAGAAATGATCAAGTCACCAAGCATCATCAAGACTGGGAAAACTTATGTAAACAAGAGGAGATATTTTGGAGACAAAAATCAAGAGTTCAATGGCTAAAAGAAGGGGAAAGAAACACTAGGTTTTTCCACAGATCCACCATGGCGAACAGGTCTCATAACAGGATCTCATCTATCAAGGACTCAGAGGTCAACTACTCAATACCCATGAAGACATAGAAGTTTTGTTGGTTTAGCACTTTCGAAGTATCGCAGAGGAGACCATATTAGACAGAGTTCATTTTATTAGGGACTTAACAAAGCACATACCTAAGCTAGTAACAAGAGAGGATAATTTCAATCTCAATAGGCCGGTGACTGAAGAGGAGGTTAGTGAGGTCATCAAAGAAATGCAGAATGGTAAAGCGCCAGGCCCTAATGGTTTCAATGTTGATTTCTTTAAAGCTTGCTGGAACATTGTCAAGCAAGATATTCTAAATGTCGTGGAGGACTCCCGGATGAATAGAACCATTTTGAAGGTGCTCAATACATCCTTCATCTCTTTGATCCCCAAACAGGACATTGCTCAGACTCCAGATAGATTTAGACCCATAGCTTTGTGCAATGTGGTGTACAAGATAATATCCAAAGTTATTGCCAACAGACTCAAACCCCTTCTTCCTACTCTAGTTTCTGTGGAGAAAACAAGATATGTGGAGGGTAGACAAATTCTCAATAACATCATTCAAGCACATGAGGTGGTTCATTCATTGTTAAGCAATAGGAAGGCGGGAATGATTATGCAATTGGACCTAGCCAAAGCTTATGACAAGTTGAATTGGACCTATATCAGGAAGGTCCTTCTAGCCTTTGGATTTGACCATAACTGGGTAAGATGGGTTATGGCCCTGGTGACTTCATCTAGCTTTTCAATTATGGTTAATGGTTCTCCATCCAAGACTTTTACACCTACAAGAGGCTTCAGGTAGGGAGATCAACTCTCCCCCTTTCTCTTTATCCTCATGACGAAAGGACTTGGTCAAACTATCAAGCATGCTAAAGAAGTGGGTAACATCAAGGGTCTCCAACTCTCTGAGACTGGACAAGCTTTGACCCATCAACAATTTGTTGATGACACCATGCTGCAGGGCATCCCCACGGTCAAAGAATTGCTTGCTTATAAACAAATCCTGAGTGACTTTGCCATGGCTATGGGTACAGAGGTAAATCTCTCCAAATCTAAGATTTTCTTCTTTAACACAAATATCGCTATTCAGAGGAATATCTCCGGAATTCTAGGCTTTCAAAGGGATATCCTTCCTTCCAAATACTTGGGAGTTCCGCAACTGATAAACCTTTGCACAAGAGTATTTGGGAGCCGATGATTAATAAGATGCAGGACAAAACCCAGAAATGGACTATTAGATCTTTGAACATGGCAGGTTGGCTGGTGCTTACAAAAGCTATACTTCAATCAATCCCCATCTTCATGCTTTCAGCCCTTCCAGCTCCAAAAGGAGTCCTGCAACAATTTAGAACCATTCAAAGAGACTTTCTTTGGGGTAAGGGGGAGGAGAGAAATAAATGGGCCTTGGTAGCTTGGGATAAGATTTGCAAACCTAAAAACCACAAAGGTCTTGGACTGGATGATCCGAAAGTGCTAAGCAAAGTTTTAGGGGCAAAATTATGGTGGCATTGGGTAAAAGATCCAAAGGTTCAGTGGGCTTGTATTTGGAAAGAAAAATACGCCAGCAATTGGCAAGACAGTGATCACATGAGGATGACTGGCATCATAAACGGTTCCTACATCTGGAATCAAGACTGGGAGAATAGAGGCTTAGTGCAAAAAAATAGCTTCTGGGAAATCAGAGAGGGAGATCTTGCTTTGTTTTGGGAGGATAAATGGCAACAAGAACCTACACTGCTAAGAGAGGACTTTGTGGACCTCAAGAATGAAACTGATACCAAAGGGTTACTTAGGGTAAAAGATTTTTGGGATCAAACCAATAGTGAAGGAAAATGGTGAACTTGGAAGAATATGGAATACAGGGATGATAGCCCCTTGAAAGTAAAAGCTGATGCACTTCTAACAATGTTGGACCAAAGGAAAATTCTGGTATCAGAGGGGCATGACCAACTTAGATGGGGCAACAATAATGAAGGCACCTTCAATCTTAAGGAGGCAAAGCGCATAATCCTGGAGCTTGATTCTAATGAACCGGACAGGGTTTGGCAGAACCTATGGAGGCATCAAGGATGGATGAAAATCAAACTTTTCATGTGGCTGGTACATCATAAGAAAATTCTGACTTGGGAAAACATTCGGAAGAGGGGTGTTCTGGGACCATCTAGATGCCAGCTTTGTGAGTCTCAAGAGGAAACGATGGAGCACCTACTCAATAACTGCATTTTCACCTCCAGGTTGTGGGATACTTTTGCCACAATTTTCAGACAGACAGACAGGGACAAAGGAAGCATTATCAATACCCTTAATAACTGGAGAGGAAACTTCTCTGATTATGAAATTCTTCACACAGCTTGGGATTTAACTCCAAGCTTCATAATATGGAATGTCTGGAAAGAAAGGAACTACAGAATCATCAAAAATGGAAAAGGTTCCTCCCAGAGAATTATGGCGCAGATCTTAAGACAGCTTAAGGAGACAGTGGGAATTTTAGTGCAAACTTCCCCAACAACTCCACCTTCAGAAGCTGAAATGCAGATACTTCTTCAGTTGGGTATGCAGGGGCTTATACCACAGGGCATGGACAGGAAGGTGAAGAAACTGGTCAATAAGCTAGACTGCTAGCATCCTCCCCCTCAGGGTTTTTGAAATGCAACATTGATGGGGCCTCAAAAGGCAACCCAAGTATTGTTGGTTATGGAGGGGTGTTAAGGGATGAAAATGGTTGCATCATTTTTATTTTTAATTGCCATTTGGGAAGAGCTACAAAAAATATGGTGGAACTAATGGCACTAGGGCAATGTTTAGAAATCCTAAAGCAGGACAATCTTCAGAATATAATAATTGAAACTAATTCTGAGTTAATTATTAACTCGGTCAAGAGAATCTGTTGTGGTAAGGAGCCAGAAAAGGTCTCAAGACATTGGAGGTTGCTTCAGGTCTTTCAAAGGATACAATTTCACCTTCTGTGCTTGCAAACCATGAGTTTCACTCATGTGCGAAGGACGACAAATAAATTGGCGGACATTCTAGCTAATCAAGGGGTGCTCTGCACCAAAAGTAGTGTCAAGTTGAGATGGCAAGAGATGCCTCAGGATAGATTGAGGGAGCATTGTCTCAATTAGGCAGATGAGGACAGAACGTTATATCAAAACAGAGTTGGGTAACAGTCGCAGAGACGGGGTCTAGTTGATTCGGATTCAATATGAAGTGGTATTTCAGAAGTGATGTTACAATTGGGATGCAGGTCTTTGTCTGCTTCCTCAGCCCAGGTAAGCGCAAACACAGGAGTCTCAGGTGGAAGTTGCTTGACAGACAGCGATTCTCGGATGATCAGATGGAGAACATCAAGAATGGTAAGAAGATTTTCATCTTCCTTTGGTTCAAGTGCCTGAGGAGTAGGGGTGGTGTGAGGGGCCAGAGTCCTGGCTTTCTTCGCAGACCCAAAACCCCCCGCATTATTTCCCGTGGTGTCAATACCGCCCTCGGTGTGGTTTCCGGCTTACCGCATGCCCTTAAAGTCGGGAGCAGTTTCTCAGAGTTGAACGTGATTCCACACACCACGCAACATGTGGCCAAGGTTGGGGAGAGAATACCGCCCTCATCGCGTGGTAATTCTCTGAGCTTTTTGATCATGCGATATGATCCTCCATCATTGGATTTGGCGAGGAGAATCAATGGTCAGGGAACAGTGTGCATATTGGTGGGTCTGGGTCTTGAAGCGTGTATAGCTTCGCGGTGGGTCACGCATTGTTTATTTCGAATTTGAGTTACTTCGGGTTTGTTGTTTGGGTCTTTAGGACCTAGTTGGCCGATTTAATTTTTTGGTGAGGATTCTACCTAGGGCTAAAAGGTTTAGCCTGTGGTTGTTTGTATTTTATGTAATTTTATCCTTTTGGACATTTTGAATAGAAGGCACGACTCTTGCATTAGCAAAAACAAGCACACACACACACACACACACACACACATATATATAAGTTTAAGGTTCAACAATGCATCATTAATACATACATTAAATCCATGATGAAAAATGCATTTAAAGTGAATATATAAGCATTTTGAGTCTTTTCTAATTTGTACCATACCGTTTCATTATATTGTGTGTCATACGAGAAACATTGTCTTCATGTGCTTGCACCTAGTACATGTCATGTGTCAAAATCAAACATTATAATAACTTGTCTTATGGAGTATTTCGTTGGCATGAAGTTTTATTAGTTTTGCAAATATTTTTATTTCAATATTTTACATATTTATGCTCTATGAATAAAATGCGTTATTTATAAATGGGAAAAAGTGTATGTTAGATTTTTAAAATCACATTTTTTTTTATTCTGTTTACATGGAACTCAAAACTTTGGTTGATAATTTATCAAAATAGACATTCTATTTAGTTTAGAACTTTAACATAGTTTATTCTACTCGAGTTTATAAATGGTTTTCTTGTAAACATTCTTTCTATGTAAACAATTTTTTCTTTGATTAGTTTATATGTATTATATGTATTTTGCAGAGTCATCTCCCCTATACCCCCCAACCTTAACCCATTGGAGTGTTGGGGTATTTGTTATACATGGTCAGATTAGATCACCTATCCATACTAGAGTGTTTGGTAAACCCATAGATCTTCACTCGGACACAAGTCAAAGTGTCGGAGGCAGTTTTTTGGTCTTTGTTGATGATCTTTACCATTAATGATGATGGTTGTTGTTTGCATTTAGACCTCCAAATAATTCCATTGATAAGGAATCTAACGCTGAATTAAAAAACAATCCTGTAGAATGACACATAATTAGGAATATATGTATATATGTGTGTGTGTGTGTGTGTGTGTTTTTTAGACTTAGCAGTATCTATGGGCTTATATTGGGGGATATATATTGAGGAAAAAATGACATAATATATTGGGAGA
Source organism: Pinus tabuliformis (assembly GCA_031772625.1). Lineage (NCBI taxonomy): Eukaryota > Viridiplantae > Streptophyta > Pinopsida > Pinales > Pinaceae > Pinus > Pinus tabuliformis. The sequence continues at coordinate 1,371,928,747 of CM062817.1, read as the reverse complement.
TATATTGGGGTAAAGGGTTTTTATGTTGGGAGTATTAAAAATGGAGCTCAAAGTTAATGAAAAAATATAAAAAAAAAAAAAAAAATTAGTAAAAAAATGGATACCTACAATATTTAGTGGAATTAGGATTTTTTAAATTAGGAAGGTGTATTGGGTTAGTGGGTTAAATAATGTGATTTTTAGGGATATTTTCCAATATATAATCAAATTAAAAATATTGCTTAAAACCATAAATTCATTGAGTCATTGAGTGAAACAACGTGCCTTAAAATTAAATAATAATAATAATATAATTATTTCATATATATATATATATATATATATATATATATATATATATATATATATATATATATATATATATATTATCATCCTTCCACCCTATGCTACACAAATTTACGGTACGCAGGTACTTCTGATAAGCGGGGACGAGTATTTGCCCAAATTTATAGGAAACGTCAAGTTGGGAGAGGTAATAATATAATATTTTAAAAATAAAAATAAAATAATTTATTTATTTCCATCCAAAACTTGCCAATCAAATTCCATCTTGCAAAGAAACATGTAAAAGATTGAACTTTGAAACTTTGCCAAAAAAATCAAAATATTAATCCATCAATAATTTCTCAATCAAATTTCTTCCCAGCAAAGAAACATGCAGAACTCCCAAACCGGAAAAAAGGTTGTTATTACTCTATTATTAGGTGATTTCATGCAATGCTATATGTTAAGTCATTGGTTCAATTCTTCGCCCTTGATGTAACCTCACCAATATTATATATATTACATCTAATTATAATAGAGATAAGAAAAAATAAAATATATATTAATAGTAATTAAAAAAATTAAAACAATAGAGTTTAAATCCAATGTTATTTTAAAAAGAGTTTGTATAATAAAATTATAAATTTCCAAGTTAATATATATTTTATACTTAAATAAATATGAAAATTAAATTAAAAATTGTTTTTTTAATAATATTTATATTTCATAATTTCAACTATTTTTTTTCTTTAGTATTCCATCTTTTGTCCATTAAACTATGGCATTAATGATGGTTTTGCTAGTTGCCAACAATCTTCCTAAATTCTTTTATATCCATGCGCGTATATGAGGAGAATGAATAGCTTTCCAATGACAAAGATCGGGATTGGCCAGATGCCTCATCTTCATTTGGATAGAAGGGCTTTCCATAAACAGGGTGTTTCTCTTAGTTTGAGACCCATATCCAAATCTAAACCCAGTGGCATATCCTTCCCTTCACATAGTTCCACCCAAGCTGGCAACGTCAAATACACCTAAGTTTGCACTTATTCATCTCAGTGAAGCTCCCAAGACGTCAAAAATCAGTTGTAGTGAAGCTCCAAAGTACCTGTGAAAGCTCCCTGCCATTTTGGAGCGTTTCCGATTAGCTCCCAAACTCTCAAAGTGAGGGAGCTTTAGAATGGTGAGAGGACTTTGTTAAATACCAGAAAAATAAAAAGCAAATGATGACGAGAGCCTTCTTCCAGTTTGATCGATATTGACCACCACGACAAATCCAACCAGCTGCAACATTTACGATGACCTGAGCCACTAAAATAGCTATAATGAACCTGTTCCATAAAACTTTGAAGGACTCTTTGGAAATAAGCATGTGCTACCATCGCCTCCGAGTGGAGCCTTAGCATGAGCCTGTAAAAGAAATCGTTATTATATTGGCATAAAAAATTAGGTTCATCAAATAATTAAACACTAACTAACTCATTAAATAAAAAAGAGATAAATAAAAATCGAATACAGTTACCAATTAAATAAAAAATAAAAATAAAAACTAATACAATTGAACACTTTTCAAATTGATTATTAATACTAATAACATTATCTTATTTAATTTTTCAATTTAATTATTAATAATGTTAATCTAGAATTTTTTGTTATTATATATTAGATTTTCTTATTTTTCTACAATATAGATTTAAATTCACACTATAGTAATACTTAAATTCTAATATTACTAAGAATAACAAAATATAATTTTTGATATAAATGTTTAATGAATTCAATTAAATTTTTTTAATTACGTAGTGTAAATCTATTAACATATTTGATCATTCTATTAAAATAGAAATTATTAAAATAGCAATGTAACACACTGATCAATAAAAGAAAAGTTAATATCAAGAAATTTAGACACAAAAATTAATATCAAGAAATTTAGACATTGATAGAGACCCATTAAGTCTTTACAAAGAATCATAAATAAAATTAACTAAAAAATGACTACTATTTTGAATATACCATAATTTTTTGGTGAAGCTTTTCTGGGTGAGATTAATAATCAAACTCTGACGAATTTAGTAAGAAAGATTTATTAAGTTATATCTAGAGATAGTTATATTGAGTATTTTTATATACATTCAATTATGTGTTAGAAATTAATTTTAATAAACTTTTTCCAAATAAAATGATATTTAAAACAAATATTTTGTTGAAGTTAATTATTACACGACTACAACATATTATTCTAATGTCAAATTTATTATCAAATAGAACAGACTAAAAATTCTTGTTTCTATGTAACATCTCATCTAGAAAGGGAAAACGATTCCAAGCCCAAACCAAAAACATGGTAGTCATATGAGTTAGTATTATTGAAAATGAAAAAAAAATGTAAAAACATAACACACATTACATATGGAGAAGGATATTAATGATCATCTAAAAGTATAGGTTGAAGATTTAAACTCAAACTCTCCCTTGATGACATGTAAGGAAGAAAATAAGGTGGAAATTACTCTTTTATGGATGTAGTGGTTATTAAATGTCAATAAGTGAAAGAAAATTATTTAAGGTAGTGGAAATTACTCTTTCATGGATGTAGTGGTCATTAAATGTCAATAATTAAATGTAAATAAGTGAGACAAAATGATTTAAGGAGTATTACATTTTTATATTTGATAAAGAGTTAATTTTTCAAATAAATATTGAAGTTATATTTATGATTTATGATTATTTTGGATGGAACTCTCCCTATGGAAATTGATAGGGTTAAAGAAATGCAAGATAGAGGATCCTATTCCACATTATTTTTTACAATTTTTCTTTAAGCATGATTGTTTCACAATAACTATCTATTGTATTCTTTTTATGAATTCACTCAAATTATATGCAAATTATAAGCTTTTTAAATTTATTGAAATGGTTTTTTTTGGTAAAACCATGAGAAGAAATAATTGAAAACATATTATTTTGTTTAAGGTAAATAGTGTTGGCTTGAATTACAAGCTAATAATATTATGTCTATATCCTATAACAAGTAACTATATCACTTGGAGCTGATTTGGTGCATGTAACAAATAACTATATCTTGTCCTCATTGTCTTTATTAAGTGGGTGATGCTTATTAAGATACATTATTAAGACATCTATTGATATGATTCAAAATCATGTAATGCTAAGTGAATGATATGGAATTGGATGATCATACTTATGGTTATTAATATATAGAACTCTCACTTTTATCCTTGTTTTCTCTTTCATCAACAACTAAATTAAACACTTAAAAGATACAAACACTTCAGTGCTTCAATTCCCCACATGTATATTGAACCATATATTTGATTATCAAATACCATTAACATCCTTCTTTATAAGTTGATGGATAATTTGACCTATTGTTTTGCTCATGTGTAAAGTTCATGAATAATTCAACTTAACTTCTTCTTGCTAGTTGGTAGACATGAATCCAAGACTCCATTAAAAAATGGAAACTGGCTAAAAATTACCCCTCCCACACTTCCTTAAATTCTAATTTTAAATTTATTAAACATTTTTTTTAAAGAAATAACTCTACATTGAAATTTTATATATATTTATATTGGGTGTTTATATATATATATATATATATATATATATATATATATATATATATATATATATATATATATATATATATATATATATATATAAATATATATATTAAACAAGAACACATAATACACTTAGGTTTGTATCCTGGCAAGAAAAAGCATACACGGCCAAAAATGCATTGAATCATTAAAACCAAACAAGTGCAAGACCAGGAATATATATATATACACGTTCATGGGTATATAAATAAAATAAAACCTCCATTGAACTCTACGAGATAAACAGGGTTAAAAAAGTCTCGCTAACGTACAAATTCAGCTCGGTGAGATAAAACAGGATCCAAAACATTCACAAACACCAACAACAAACTGAAATTGAGGAATCAGTTCACAGCCAACCAGCATCATTGGCCTCAGTGCAATGAAAACAAAATAAAATAGGAGTGAAGGCTCATTGACTGGATACGCACGTCCTCTGCAACGAAACCCAACACAGTCGCCGCAAGGCCAAATAATGCCACCACTGAACAAATGAAGAAATCCAACCTTTCCATCGTGTACTCTAAGTTCGCAGTGATTGAATAACAATGATATACAACACAAGAAAAACTTCAGAAAAACCTGATGGTCTTACTCTTAAACAAGGGAAGCTGCGAGGCAGCAAGTCCCTGCATCAAGTTGAACTTTAGGTCTTTTCCAAAACTTAAAGGCAACTGCATAGGATAGGGAACCCTCAAGCACCTCGGTGAATGAAACTAGCTTTTTTGAACATCCGAACACTTTTGCACAGAACACGTGAAAACTGTTTGCAAACGAGTTAACGGCGGATAGCTATGATGCCGATGGGCGTGGTGCTCCTACCTTCGCTTTTCTCTTCTGTATGAGAAGAAGTGGTTGAGAAACGACAGAGTAATGCATGAAAGCAATCCGAGCACCCACACCCTGAATGTAAACACTGGAAGAGAACGATCATCGGTTGTGGGTACTGTGAGGGAAACTTGCTCAATTGGCGAATTAGCTTCTTCACCATTTTCAGCGTCCTCGTGATCCTCTTGACCATTAGAATAATATGATCCTTGATCTTGTTTACAAGTAGATAGATACTCCGAATGCTTTCGGCAACTGAACAATGTACTCTGTTCAGATTCCAGAACTGCACCACAGCCAATAGAAGTTGCATCACATGCCTTAACAAGCGTGTCTAATAATTGAAGTTCAAGGTTTTGTAAATTGAATAAGCAGGCTTACGAGGAGTTATCGAATCAGGTGAGTTAGAGGATTCCATGGCAGTTGAACATGAATGGATCAGAATATCAGTTGACCCTCTGCTTGCTCGATCCCTAAATCAAAATATCTACCTGTCTGGAAAATTTGGTAAGGGCACATATCCCGACATATCTTGTTTTGTTATGCCCTGATTCATCATGTAAAGCCTTGCTCTGTTTTGCTTCTATTGTATGTGTTTTAATCTCCTGATTTGAGTTTCATTTGTTTTTGGTTTACCCCTGATTTGTTAGTTGCAGGCTCGTGGATTTGAGTTTTCAAGACCTATACATAGTTTGCTAGATGGAGAACCAGAACATGACAGGACCATATTTGGACATAGTTAGTCAGGTACCAGGGCATGCATGCTCAGAGACTAAATTGCCATTGCTGGTATTAGCTCCCCTGCCAGCTCAAGAAAACCAGCCAGCAATCAGCAAACCCTTGGTTAATCTGTATAGTATTTGATAAAAAGCAGTCAGCATAGTCATTCAGATCAAACAGTACACCAATCTACATCCCCAACCCTCCATCATTAGATAGAACTAAAAAAAATGTTTCAACTCTGTTTGCAAATGTTTATACGATTCCTAGGCCATGCAGCACCAAGTGAAGGCCATATCATGCAAATCTATAATTGAGGAAGTAAAGATTACTCACAAGCAGACATGCAGTTACTAAATAACCATCAGCAGAGACAGCTATATATTAGCATTTAATGAAAGTCGCAACTTGTGTAGGTGCCAGTCATAAGTGGCAACTGAGGCCAAGTTTTGTTCTCATTACCGTCTCTAAATTCACTGGGCTATTCCAGGACCGTATTTGAGTTCATTCTCGGATGCATGATGAAATGTTTGTGTTGCCTCTCATTCTCAGAGTTCAGTCCCATTCTGTTTCTTGGTTGCCATACATATATACAGTAAAGTATAGACCATAGACTAAAAGGATAAACTGACTGAAGCAAAAGACAACAGACTGCACAAGAATGAATTTGAAATCCACAGTCAATGCACACTTAAGTAGGAATAGAAGAATGGAAGCCAGCCAGCTGTCGAGCTTGAAGCAAATTTAGTCTAATCTTAACACCGTAAGAGTGTGATGCCTGGTAGTTAATCACATTTGAAAACCTCATTTCTGACATTTGTTTAATATTGCATGAAAGCCAAAATGGAGTAATAGCTACCTTGTAACTTCTCCAAATGCCCATTATTGCATGATCAAACTAATGAAAGGAATGCACGAGACCATGGAAAATTTAAGAAGTACCCCTATAGTCCATGCTTCAGGTAGGTAGGCATAAATGGTACACCACACAACTGATGACTATATTGGGGCAAAGAATTTGTGTTTACATAAAGCGTAATCGATGCTTAATGCTAGCATATCATCAATTCAAGACACCAGTAACATGAAAACTGCCTTGAAGCTTACATTTGACCTTGAAAATAAGCATTTCTTATGACAGACTGTAACATGTGAAGAATACAAGACAAGCACGAATGCTAACAATTAAGACATTAGACCTATCAAGGAGGCTGATACTCTTTTCAGAAAGTTTTCATATATATACAAAACTGTCTCAAACAATTGATAACTGCAACTGCTGCCAAACAAAACTGGAAACTTGTATACGGTAGTTCCCCTGAAAGGAATACTAGCATCAATGATACATTTATCAGTCCTCAGTTTAGATTCTTTAGATTCAACGATCTTAAAATCATCTTTAACTGTGTCATCCTATGTGACATTTTTACTCTCAAGCTTTGTCTGCAGTGCCTCTCCTTTGTCAGCTTGATATTCTAGTTTTGTAATCATCGGCATCCCAGCAGAGATGATAGAAGCATAAAAAATGAGAGTTGCACCACCATGGCAGATCCAAATGCATATTTGAAGCATCCGTCGTAGACCTGTAACAGAGAAGGAAGCGGGGAATTAAGACAACGCGTAAAATAATGCAAAAATAGGCCTGAGATTCAGAATTTTGACTATCTCTCCACAAATATGTGAGCTGTAACTCAAATATACTCCATAATCATGCCAAGTACTTGTTGTAGATTCATATGCTCTTCGTTCAAGATGTTATTGTTTTCTTGGTTTCTTTTTTCTTTGTGTTTCTACTTTTACGATGTCAATAATCAGAAGAGCCATGAGAACAAGTGCTAAGAGAAACAATGCCGCGAGTTGAGTAAGTTGGCTTATGCTAATGGATTCCATGTTATGTGAAGCGGGGAGATGTATGTCAATATCTAGGTGCAGAAGGTGGTTTTGTTTTGTAAGCGAGAAATTAGGCATTGCTTTTGCCAATTTATAAAAGAGTTCAACGTGTTTGCAAGCTGGTTTTAAGTGTGAATGGAACTGGGTTTTTGAGAATATTTTACTGTACAACCAAATAAGGAAAGGCGTGCTAGATCGCGAGAGTTGAATGCGGGATAGATTCCTGACACGTGCAGAAGTAAGTACATATACGGATTGATTTGGAATGGAGCTGAAATACTTGAAGATCAGATTGGAGGGGATATAATCCAATATGAGGAGCATTTATTGGAGCAGGCCAGTATTTAATGATCGGCATAAAACGAAAAGCTTACGTTAAGTGAGCAATCGGTGCAATTAAGTGATCTATCTGACATGGGAGGCAGATGGCATATGAAATGATGTATGTGACGGCAGAAGTAAATGCGAAATTAGGTGATGTATCTGACATCAGGGGCAGATCTCAAATGAAATCTTGGTGGTAGATTGGGTCCAAGCTATTCTAATAGACAATTGGCTAGACAGGACAAGTAATGAGTGTATGAAAGACATGTTCAGACAACAGGTGTAACTAAAGCCCTTTCTTATAAAGCACACTACATAATACTAGATATATTCTATTTTATTGTGCCTCCATGTATAAGACTCTAATGCAGATGACTGAACTACTTACTTATGTAGGTAGCATGGTTTCTAATATACAGAAGGTCACCTTTGCAGCTACAATCATAGCTGCCCCATGTATTTTTGCAACTGCTCTCTGAGCAGTGGCAAGCTAAGAGACAGATTGATATGTGCTTCACATAAGCGTCAGTAAGAGCACTAACATGTGCTATCACATTGGCTTGTGCTTCACAATCTAATTTTGGCCCTTGTGCCCACAAGAACAGATTTTAACCAGCCAAATTTGTTGAAGATAGGATATCTACCTGAGGGTGAACACTACAGAAAGGCTGGGGCTAAATTAGTCACTAGATTCAGTGATTTCAAGCTTGAAATTTTAAATTTGTAGACCTTGATGTAGCTAGAAATCTCTGAAAACAAATGATGTCCCCATCTTCAAGCTGCATGAAAACAAGTTCCAGCAGTTAACCTCTCTATCATGCAACATGCCTAAGAAAATTCAGAAACATAAGCCTAAACGCAATGTTGGGTCATGATTTTCTTGTTTAATTGCTGACACAAAGTGGAAAGGTTAGAGAACGAAGTGCAAGCAAAAAAATCTGCCAGAAGATGGTACAACTAGTGTGAGTAATTATTTTAGCAATATAAAAATCGATTTATATCTATTGTGACTAACTCTTTTAGCAATATAAAAATTGATTTATATCTATATATAAAAGCATGAGTACCTGAATGTTGTGGCCATTACAAATTGAGAACCGTGACTGCACAAGTAAATAATGTCAATGTCGAGGAAGAATATACGAGGCTTGCAAAGTCGAATTTCTAAAACAGAGTTATCCTGCATTTATATTTAAGGCAATGGGTATTCCAAGATTAGTGAGATATCAAGCAACATTCTGCAAGAACAACAATCTGCCAGAAGATACCCACGAAGTGCAAGAACAACAATCTGCCACGAAATGTAGAAGTCATTACGAGTTGTTTGTTTCTGTGAGACATTGTGAGACATTAGAAACACATGAATTACATTTTGCAAAAATTTAAACAGCAGTTGTAGAGGCCTTCACTCCCCACTTACCCACAAAGTGCAAGAACAACAATCTGGCATAAGATACCCACAAAGTGCAAGAACAACAACCTGCCAGAAGATGGTAGAAGTCATTACGGTCGTTCATTTCGTTTCTGTGAGACATTAGAAAAATATGAATTACATTGCAGAAATTCAAATAGCAGTTGTAGAGGGCTTCAATCCCCACTTACCCACAAAGTGCAAAAACAACAATATAGCAGAAGATACCCACAAAGTTCAAGAACAACAATCTGGCAGAAGATGGTAGAAGTCATTACTGGTCGTTTTTTTCTGTGAGACATTAGAAAAATATGAATTACATTTGCAGAAATTCAAACAGCAGTTGTAGAGGGCTTCACTCCCTACTTACCCAAAAAGTGCAACAACAACAATCTGCCACAAGATACCCACAAAGTGGAAGAACAACAATCAGCCAGAAGATGGTAGAAGTCATTACGGATCGATCGCTTCTGTGAGACATTAGACAAATATCAATTACATTTGCAGATATTCAAACAGAAGTTGTACAGTGTTTCACTCCCAATTACCAGCAGGTTATCCTGTTGATTCTTAGCTTGATGCAGCTACACTACTGGGCTCTGTACCTGCATATAGTGTAGTGGCTTGGCTAATTTCAATTTTGACACCAAAAAAGTAACTAAAACCAATATTTCAAAATTAGCAGGAGTAAAAACATGAAGGAAAGAAGGTTGAATGCCGTATTTTGTAGTGGTTTCAACGATTTGACTTGCCTAAAGCTTCAAAGGCAAACTGAAATTTAAATGAACTGATTCATTGATACGTAAACTGAAATTTAAAGGAGCTGATTCATTGATTTATTTCAGAGTAAACTGTAGAAAACACAGTTCATTTCACATAAAGCCATCCTTATCCCGATTATAGAATGTGCACATTCAAGAAACTGCACTATCTTTCTATGTTTAAAACACCGATATAGACCCAAATTTTATAGACAAAGGAACGAAAACTCCGAGCCCATTAGCTCAAGTAAGCCAATTGTTGAATATTATACTTAATTCATCTTTAACTTATAAGGGTCGAAGCTTGGAAACAATGATGCATACCCTTTTCAATAAGCTCAAGGTTAATCAAGAGGCCGTGCACCTCCCCTCTTTATAAATGAGCAGAAGCAGAGAAGACAAAAAACAGGCAAAAAAAGGTTGGCAAAAGAACCAGAAAATCATAACAGCATCGAGGGCACTAAAGCTTAAAGCAGCGCATAGAAGAATGGATAGATATCCTTTTAATGCTCTGATCATCTTTTCAATAGTATATATGCAGATATTGCCAAACTTGTAGAGTGAGTCTGACTTACACTTGACTCGAGTATAGTCAAACTTGAAGGAGTAGGCTTAACTCTGCTTCTTCAAAAAGCACAGTCAAGCACAGGAGTCAACTAGCGCTAAAAAGACTAGCTCTTGGCCTCCAGTGGATGGAATGACGCATTGACTGGGTGATCAGCCCATGCAGGGTGAAGCACACACCAGCCTGTTTGCACATAGAAACTGGCCCATGAGGGGTGAAACATGTTACTTTGGGGATTTGAACCTTGGTGAGGGGATTAACACTAACACTGGTTAACTATTGAACCATTGCCCCATTGACAATAGACATATACATAGAAAGACAACTGAAGAAACAAATACAAAAATGAAAAAATTCGGCAAAGGCATGTTTCATTTCTACAGTCAGTTTTCCCATTAAAAATTTGGAAAAGGCATATGAGGTTTCAATGCGGCCTGTTGCAGTGGTTTCAATGATCTCCCTTTGCCTAAGAAGTTAAATACAGGGTTTTTTACAGGTTTCAAGAGATGAAATTTTACAACCTTTTGCCATTTGAAAGTTCGGCAAAGGGATATGATGTTTGAATGCCGTATTTTGTAGTGGTTTCAATGATTTGACTTGCCTAAAGCTTCAAAGGCAAACTGAAATTTAAATGAACTGATTCATTGATACGTAAACTGAAATTTAAAGGAGCTGATTCATTGATTTATTTCAGAGTAAACTGTAGAAAACACAGTTCATTTCACATAAAGCCATCCTTATCCCAATTATAGAATGTGCACATTCAAGAAACTGCACTATCTTTCTATGTTTAAAACACCGATATAGACCCAAATTTTATAGACAAAGGAACGAAAACTCCGAGCCTATTAGCTCAAATAAGCCAATTGTTGAATATTATACTTAATTCATCTTTAACTTATAAGGGTCGAAGCTTGGAAACAATGATGCATACCCTTTTCAATAAGCTCAAGGTTAATCAAGAGGCCACACCTCCCCTCTTTATAGATGAACAGAAGCAGAGAAGACAAAAAACAGGCAAAAAAAAGTTGGCAAAAGAACCAGAAAATCATAACAGCATCGAGGGCACTAAAGCTTAAAGCAGCGCATAGAAGAATGGATAGATATCCTTTTAATGCTCTGATCATCTTTTCAATAGTATATATGCAGATATTGCCAAACTTGTAGAGTGAGTCTGACTTACACTTGACTCGAGTATAGTCAAACTTGAAGGAGTAGGCTTAACTCTGCGTCTTCAAAAAGCACAGTCAAGCACAGGAGTCAACTAGCACTAAAAAGACTAGCTCTTGGCCTCAAGTGGATGGAATGACTCATTGACTGGGTGATCAGCCCATGCAGGGTGAAGCACACACCAGCCTGTTTGCACATAGAAACTGGCCCATGAGGGGTGAAACATGTAATGTTACCCAGCAATGCTCGAATCAAATGAAAACAATTAGTCAAGAAACACATTCAGAATATGGCTGGGTAGTCTAGCTAGGTTTGAAATCCAATTAAGAACTCACAATCTATTAAATACACAATGGATGCAGATAGCAGGAAACAAAATTCCGAAGGGTAATGTTACCTGATCACAAAAATAGGGAACCATATAACAAATATCAAATTAAATATGTATCGATTGATAAATCAAGTAGGTAACCTTCTCAGAGAGCCAGAGGTTAAATCGCTACAAAGAACATGTTGCAACCATTGCCTTGATTACCCATTAAAAGAAAACCCAAAACAGATGAATAACCCATAAGGGGAATCCCCATGGTGGATTAAATCAATCAAATTCCATGACAAAACCCTCGGAATACAAAACCCCAGTGTTAATTAACGCCAAAATAACTTCAAAACCTTCTGTAAATTCTCCATAAAAACTCGAACCCCCCTCTCAAAAGCCAATACACGTATAAACCTCGAATAGAGAAATAAAAAATTGCGGAGTTAAAAACGTATTAAAAAAAATTCAGAGGACAGACCTGTACAGGGTTCGAATCACGCTAGCCGATAACCCCCTCCGCCAATTACAGGCTCGACACCCGCCAAATCTAGGTAGGAATTTGGTGGGTCATGCAAGGACTGGGAATAATAGAATTGAAAATTGCATATTGTACATAAATATATTATTACACGATCCTTGAAGAGGTGCTTGCGCTGCCAGGCAGAGCGTTTGCTCCAGCGCCTGAGCGCAACAGAATTCTCAAATTCCAGATAAGCACAGACAAATCAGAGCCACCAGAAGTCCATTCAAGCCCAATCAAGCCATTGCATTCCCAAACCTATTTTTCCCCATTTTCTGCTTATTCTACTTTAATAGTGTATTCGAACCTAAAAAAAAAAATGGGTATTTTGCTGTAATCCAGACAAAAACAGATAAAATGGTTCAATTTGTAAATGCTGACCTCGATGCTGAGCTCGATTCTGGGTTTTGCAGAAATATGTATTTCAAAAATAAAAAAGAGAACAATATTGGACGTGTTAATAAACATACCGGGTGGTAATAAAAGAAAAAAAACTAATAATTAAAAGTTATATAAAAAATTATTAAATAAAATAATATAACAATTAGAATATATAAAAATATAAAAGTCGCTGCAGCTGGACTTCATGCTACCGCATGAATACCAAGTGTCAGGTTAATCAACGTCTAGCGAAACATACCAGAATCTTTATGTCCCCACGTCAGGCGCAACTACCGTTTCTCACCGATTTAAGCAATGTTAAGAAGTGTCCCATTCCGTCACTTTCACCTTACACTTTATACCGATTTGACTCGTATTCGATAGGGGTGTAGTGGCCAAACATGGTTCCACCGATCGAGCGCAGCTACCATTTCTTGCTGATCTCGGTCATATTTGATTTATAGGCCTCCCATTTTGCAAGCAAGGTCACTAGCATGAGCCATTTATCCCCTATGAAACTCAAGAATGCATTGGATGAATAATGCATTGAATTACTACCTCCATGAGGGGAAGCAGGAGGAAAGTAAAGGTAAGTATAGTATGGAAAAACCAAAGTGAAACAACCACACTGCAGACCTCATTTTGAGTCATTGGGTCAGTAGTCCACATGCGTGGTAGCTCACATAGCTAGAGATCCCCGAGGGTGAGACGAAGAAAGAACACAACCTTACGACAGAGGACTATAAATGCAGCAGCCAAATGAAGTATCTGGTTGCTTGATTCATTCTGTCCACCTCTAGCTAGATGAGGCCGTTCAAATATCTGTCCATGCTAGTGACTTCAATGCTCTTTTCTTAGCTTTCCTTGCAGAAGTTGTTGAAGGAATTGGAGGCTTGGAATTAGGGGCGTTGTGGCGCACTGGGAGCAGTGCATCGAGTGGCGAAGAAACAATTATCCAGGACCTTTCTCCTTCCCTATCAAGATGAACAATGCGGCTAAGCGTGCAGATTGTTGGTTTGGCGCGATGTGAGCTTGGCTGCTCTGAGTAGAAGTGCTCTCCTGCAACCAAAGTGATAGCGGCTGGTTCAGAATAGCACCCTCGCACCGAGAGAAAACCAGAGCTCTTTCGGACAGAGCAAAAAAGGTTTTCACCTGGGCTTTTAAAGGAATTCGTTAAGGGCTACTAAGCAGGCAGCAAGGAATGGGCATTCCATGTTCAGAGAACTGCTGCTCCAGCAACGTGCATACCCTCTCTTCACTATAATCCATCCGGGAATGAGAATGGTAGGGTATGGCCATGGCCGTGCCTCTTAACGGAATCCCGTACCTCTTCGCAGTTCTCCTTTCAATCCTCAAGAACTCCAAATTTTCGTCCAAGAAATCTCACTTATTGAATTGTGCAGTGTTTTTTCCATGGCGATCGAGAATAGTCTCGTTGGCTTCTCCATCGAGTCTTTTGTGCCTTTCCAAACGTGATGCTTCTCACAACGAGGGTTTTAACTCACCTCTGCGATGCTCTGCCTTTGTCTTGTTCAGCCATTGTGCATCTCGGCGCAATCCCTGCTTTCTGTGCCCACTGTACATGGATTTGGCTGAACAGTATTTGGCTGAACAGTATTTGCAAGTGTTGGAAAAGATTTCTCATAGGCACGCATCTGCCTATCTTCGTGGTGGTTATAGCACGGGCACCTCCCTATAGAATCAGTTCCAATATCCAATATCTTGTAAGCGCAATCGAAGGAACGCCGGATAACTTGACCTGCACGAAGACCATCGGGAGAGCAAGGTGAAACCGCCCGCGAGGTTATACCCTACCTGATCCAGATTAAGCTCCATGCACGGACAGCTGCAGCCCCTGCATGCAGAACACCTGCCTGCAAATACGCTCGAATCAAAATTGGTAACAATTAAAATTCCAAAGACTCAATTAAAATTCCAAACACTCCAAACTAATGCTAAGAAACGCTAACATTAATACCCGAATTCCTTTGACGGTCAGCAATAATATACACGCCTATTTCCCTTAGCCTAAGCTCTGGCCTCTCCCGCCTCGGGAAGAGGCCAAATAAGATGGCAGTCCAGAGCACCTTGGTCATCCTGGCACGGAGGGCACACAACATTCTAAAACCTTGATCTAAACCTTGATCTAACCAACGCATTCGGCGAAACAATACTTCGAATTAATGCTAAATCAAACAAAACTGATTCCTATAGTCCCTGGCCATTGCCAGATGGCAGGGACTAAAAAATGGAATATTCAAAGATTGAGGTCAAATTCTCGGAGAATTCAATGTCATTGAAATAGTTTTAATGGTGACTGTACTAATTGTTTTCATTTGAACTAACTTAGATTTGATTTTAATTTATGTTGCCATATAAGAATATCATTAAAATAACTATTTTATTGTTTTTAATATATTGAGTATACAGTTTGAGTAGGCTTAATGGTTAAGAGCATGTGTTTTTTTTAAGAGGTTATCAGTTCCAAACTAGATGGATAGAGTATGTATGTATTTATAGATTTAGAAGTCAAATCTTTGTGCGGTGGTGGGTCCCATTTCCCACAAACTAAAGTATTATTATTAATGTACCCTTTTCCCACAAACAAAAGTATTTTATTATTAATGTACGTAGTAGTAAACTAACTCTTATTGAATTGAGGCTTAACTCTTATTGAATTGAGGCTTTTGTGATCCATAACAATTATAAAAAGAGTTTCGGTGAAAATCACATGAAGAAAACCGCGTTTCGAACCAACTAGTGTGGTTCATCATCTAATTGAAGTTGAAGTTGAAAAAGAAGTTTTATTTATATTTTTATGTTATAATATTAATTTCATTTAAATATTGAATCACTTAATTCTAATTTAAATTAATCCAATGAAAAAAAAAGGGTTTTATAAATCAGAAAGTCATTTTATTCTTTACTGATAAACTTAATCATTTAAACTATTAGGGATAGAACCACACTGGTTGGTTCGAAACGTGTTGACAAAGATTTTCTTCATGTGATTTTTGCCGAAACTCTTCTTATAATAAACTAACTCTCTTTTAAATCGTAAATTAACTCTCTTTTAAATTGTGGAATACTATTCAAAACGAGTTAATTATAACATAACATTGATTTTTTTAGTATAAATTTAATATCTTTTTTATTTAATATGAAAGATAAAGTTGAATATGATGAAGATGTACTCTTACTAAGCTTATGCTTCTATTAGACATGAAAGATAATGTTAACTTTTTCTCACATAAACTTAATTATTCTTTCTCTTTGCAATATATTTTGTTTCTTAATTTAATTTTTTCCTTTATACTCTATACAAAATCATTTTAATTAATTTTTATTACTTATATAAATAAAATAAAAATTAAATTTATTTTATGTAACTATATTTTAATTTTAATTAATTTTTATTACTTATATAAATAAAATAAAATTTAAATTTATTTTATGTATCTATATATTATTAAAATTTTTATTTTATTAGTTGTAATAAAATGTTTATAAAATTATCAAATTAAAATGTTTATTTTAATTTTTATTAAATTATTTTTAATAAAAATATTTATAAATATACGAAATTAAAATGTTTATCATATTTTGGCATCAGAGTGAATAAGTAAATTATTAAGGTACTCATTGCAATAAGTCATAAGTATATATAAGTTTTTTTTATAATTTTTTATAATTTGTATAAATTTATCATAAATATGGATCTATCAAGAATGAGGCTTAAAAAAAATTGTAATTTTTTAATAATTTAATTTAATTTCATATATTATTTTCTTTTATATTAAGCTTTTATATATATTAACAAATCTTACTTTAATATAGAAATGAGTTGTGTTTCATTTTTTTTAATGTTGTGATATAGATATAGGTTGTATTTAATTTCTTTCAATGTTATATATATATATATATATATATATATATATATATATATATATATATATATATATATATATATATATATATATATATAGCAAGATGATGTAATGTTTTTTCTAACATTTTGACTTGGTCAAAATAAAATAAAAGCATAAAATTAATAGTTATAATTACAATTAAAATTAAAATTAAACTAACCTAGATCCATTTAATTCTAGATCTACGGATCAAATATCTTGAGATGCAAATCTCTTTTAGAGTGAAAAGAGATTTAGCCCCTCTCACAAATTTGACAATTAGTTACACTTGTGCAATGAGTTTGAATTTAATTTTTTATTTATAGTTTTTTTTTCCCAATTTATTGATTATGATTAGTTAAAACTTAATTCTCACTTAATATATAATTAGTTTGATTTATTTTTAATATATGTAGTATAGTTATTTTAAATCTGATTGTAATGGTCCAAACTTCAAGATTAAATAGATAAACATACAAGAGAAATTCAAACTCATTAATTGATAAACATAGAGAATATTTGGTTAATAATTACATAATCAACATAAAAGGTAAGTGGGAGAAATTGTACCTCAGAGTTGAAGAACTCAAGTTACAATCAACTTGTGAACTTCAAGCTATTGTGTGCTGGTCTCTAATCCTGTTGACTGCAAACAACATGTGGGGGGTGACTCTCCACCCAATCATGGGCTCAACTGCACTATGTCTTTCTATAAGTGGGAACCCCCAGTCCTCAATCAACTACCTTTGTCAGTCACTAATCCTTATTTCCTCATAATTTCTTAGGAGAAAAGATGTCTAACATGTTTGTCCCCTCTATTAATTAGAACTTCTTTATCCAAAAATGGGAAAAAAAAACTCCATTCACATAATCCACTTATTATCATGTGTTTTTATATCTATCTTAAACTTCTCTTAAATTATATTTTTGCATAATTTATTCTTACTTATTTTTATCTATTTTTGTTTATTTTTATTTTTCGTAAGTTAGGAGTTGTTTTATTATAGAAGATGTACAAGGACTACATGCTTCGGTGACTTGGTGAGCAAGATACGGGATGAAACTATAAGAAGAAGAGATCAACTTTCACAAAATTGTATCACGGAAAAAGACATAACCAGTCATATACAGAATGAAACTAGAAGCCAAGGAGATTGGCAATCAAAAAAATGAAGCAGACAGTACCATCTATCCTTGTGAGGGAAAACAAAGGTCCTCTTGAGAATTTTATCAGCACAAAAAGACAAAGCATAAAAACAACATAAGGACAGAAGCCTCAAAGTGACATGAAGCACATGAGAGGCTTGAGTGATGCTAAGGACTACTTATTGGGTTTAGCCATGTTATGCTTGAGCTTAGAGGGGTATTCCCAAACCATGGGCATTGGACAGTAGTAATCATCGCCATTAGGCACATAGTGCTTGGTTGACGAAGGGTGCTCTGCTTACTCATTGTGTGTTGTTGGATCATGGTTCTTTGTTGGCTAAGGGGGCCTAGTTGGCTCATGGTGTAGTGTTGGAGAGGTATGCTCCATGGACTACTTATGCATTGTTGTTTGAGAATGGGTGACGTTGCCTTGACCTCTACCCTCATTACCCTTTCCACCTGATGCTCCAAGATCTACTAGGGTATTTTCCATGGTGTTCTGTTGTTGTTGAGGTCTTAAAGAAGAGAAACCCTCAGTGCTTCAAGGACATTGATGATGGGTTGACAATGGGCACTGAGAAGGGGAGATGGTGGAGAACGAGCAAGTGTGCTAAAGTTGAAGGCCCAGAGTACCAACAATGCCTCATAGGGAAAACAACGAATGATGAAGATGAAAATTCAAATTCCACATACTTCCTTCCAACATAATAGTGGTGTATTCCTGGTCGCGAAGGTGTTGACCCAGGAGATTACAAAGAGTCCATGCATTGTCACCAGTGATGCACATCTCTTGGGGCTCCAATTCTGCTACTAAATGGTGGTAACAATGGGGGATACTCTCGTCGAATTGATATGTTCCCTAGTTGTGTAAGGGGGGAAGAGGCGACCTACCTATACCTCTACTTCCCCTACAAGTTCTACCAAATTCCCTCACCATTGCAACTGTGAAGGAGTGTTGACACCAACTTCTTTTATTTTTGTTACCTTTGACTTTTAGCAACCAATGCTTATGCCAATTGATATCCCCACTTCTGGTACTCAACATTCTATGCAAGCGATTCATTATTAATAAAAGAAGGATATGTGTATAATAGCCTAAAGGGCCATAAATGCTTAGATGAGAGGTTGTTTCCACCATAGTGATTGTTGCAGTGGTGGACAAGCGAGGGGGAAGGCCCGAGGTGTCATCAATCCCTTGAAGTGAATGCAACTGGTGCGTCAACCATTAAGATGGTAAATGTTTTCCTATGCCAACATGACACCTAGCTATCTATTTCTTTTATTAAAATAGTTACTTTTATTTATTTATTGTAATCCTTCACTTTATATATCATTATCTTTCTCATTTATTTATTAGTATTTATGTTTAATTATTCTACACTATGTCTTTTTACAAGTGGAAACCCCTAGACTTCAATCAATTACCTCTAAAAATTAAGAATCCTTACTTCATCATAATTTCTTAAAAGAAAAGATGCTTGACATCTTTGTCCCCCTACGTTAACTAAAACTTATCTATCCAAAAATGGGAAAAAAACTCCATGCACATAATCCACTAGTCATCATGCATTTTTATGTCTATCTTGAATTTGTTTTAACTTATCCTTTTCCATAATTTAGTTTTAATTATTTTTATCTATTTTATATATATTAAATAGTTACTTTTATTAAATCCTTCACTTTATTAATTATTATGTTATTATTTATTTATTGTTTTTTATTAACCTAATAATATGGATTGTTACATTAATATTAAATTCATTGCATTGGGAGTAGTGACATGCTTTATAACTAAGTATGATATTGTCATCAATGAACACGATGTTACATTAACAAATTATTTATAATAAAAAAATACACATTAAAAAATCTGATCTCTTTCAATTTCAATAAATTCGAATTTAAAATATTATAAAATAATAAATAAACATCAAAATACATTAATTCTAACCTAAGTTAAGGAAGAAGTTTCAAAATGCAAATGAAGTTAGAATGGGAAACACATGAACACCCATTAGAAATAGAAAAGCTATTAATAGATATAGAGACCAAATTGAGAGTAATACAAGGGAATTTGTAACTTTTCAAAACATTTTTTGAACTATCATGACTTTCCATGGCATAAAGGTTCTATTTTAAGTTGGATCTCCAATGAAATTGATATTATTGTTTTAGTCAAAACTTGGGAGCATGATGAATCTATAAGGTCCCTTATATATATGGATTCATTTTTTCGTTAGCACAAAACAATAAATTCACTCATGGAGGGTGTTATGCGAAATTTATGACCGTGAACAAAAGTATCTTCCCTAGGCCTAGTCGATTGGTCTATAAAAATAGAAAGCAAATAATATAAAGTCCTCTTAGCTTGTAATCTATCGCAAGATTAACTTTCCTATTAGCTTGTAAGCTCCAATCATAGCTTCGACTATTATAATTAGAACTTGTATGCACAATAAAAAAAATTCCAAGGATCCACAACATCTTACGTAGCATAATTCAATTACTCTATTTAATGGATCAGCGAATCATTGAAATAGATGAATGTAAAAGTAACATAACACATACAGGAAAATGATATACTCTTTGTATTAATATGAGTAGGAGAGAGTTTACAACCAAGAATAGTAGTTGATCTTGTAGAGATCTCCCCAATTTGACTTATCCTTCCTTGTCACAAACAAGACCTCAATGTCACCCTAATGCATGAAAGTGATGACTCTCTTAGATTCAAGGAAATAACATGAGGGGATGACCAGTCTCCAAAATCCAACCCTGATGTTGTAGATAACAATAAATTTATAGGAAAGGGATGGTAGTTTACGAATTCTTATCCATTTACCAATTTAGGCTTGAGATCCACTTGACGTGGGAGGATGAGCTCAAGGGATAAGAGGTGAAGTCTCCAAGGTAGGGTCAGATAGGATTCGAAATTTTTGTCCAAGGTAAATGGTTAAAACAACCCCTAGAAGCTTATGGAAGAGTAAGCTTCAGGATCCTTTTTAATTTTCTTGAATTTCTAGAATCAATGCATCCCCAACAAGGGACAAGTTGTTGTTGATCAGCGTTGGTGCATAATGGAGAAACATGTTGTTGAACATAGGTCTCTAAAGGGGTAGGGTGATTTGGGCCTTAAAAGAACTAATTTGACGTCGTTAGACCCATAAAATCAGTTATTTGGAAAAGTCATGCTTAGGGATTTGTGTAGGGATGATGACAACATGTTCACAGATGATGATTAATTTGGTTTGCATGCCTATTGACCAGATGTGACAAAATGGCCTATAAAAATTTCCCCTTAAAATGCAAAGTTAGAAATAGTGGCTTGACTAAAGGCTTTACCATGTGAAAAGTTCAGATCAAGAACAACTGGTCCATATCATCATCTATTACAATACATTTTCATCAAGATATCTCTATTGAGTGAGGCATACCCATACTCAACACATAAGCTAACATTAAAAGTCACGTCCATTGATGACAAAGAGTGGACCCATGCTTGGATGATTGTTTGTATGATCATAGCCATCATGCTTTGTAATCTTGCATTAATCCTGAAAGCACAGCCTAGATGGTTGGAACTAGATCCAGGGTATTCTATCTCATTCACTTGATCGTCCAATGTACGAGTCTAACCATGTGATTAAAGGAGTTGGAGTCGAACATGGTAGACACCATCTGATTACCAACAAATTATGTAAACTGTTAAGAGATGCAAAGAAACCACTGATGATTTTAATAGTTCTCAAGGTACAACGGTCAATCTATATGGTGTGAATGAATGAGTTGAAGTCAAACACCACATAGAATATTTCATTCGAAGGCCAGTGATGAAAACCTCTTGTCAAGAGCGAGGAAACTTTCCATTGATTTATACAAGTCCCAACGTACTGAAGGAAGAGTTTCTAAGTCAGCTTCCTGGATAATGAGTTGATGTCGATAGGAAGTGATGCATCGAAGGAGGGCCTTAATGTCTCCCCCATCAATGACATGAAATGGGTATCATGATTTGAGAGAGAATGATGCTAATATGGAACTCGTTCAGGAATGAAAGGCATGGAATGAATGCTTAAGAGTATCGTAGTGAATTCAACTGAATGACTCCTCTTGAACATATCAACGACATTGAATGGAGTTGGAAACATTGACCCAAAACTAAAAGTGGAGGCTTTGATATGGTGTGAGGAACCAAGAACAAGAAGATTTCCTAACCTAATAGCCACGAAGATGAAGTGGAAGAGTGTCATGTTCAAGAGCGACTCACTGCCATTAATAAATGGAGTTCCTTGTTTTCCCAATTTCCCCAACCATTTCTGGTCAGTACCTCTTTATTTTTTAACAAGCTTGAGGAGAATAACATATGCTTGATCTATAAGTTCATCCTTCGGATGAATCCCTCTAAGTATTTTTAACGAACCCTGAGAAAGAGTGGTTCGGTCCTCTCATGCTCGATGAGTCCATTGTTGTTTAATGTTTTTATGAGATCATCGGAGGTCTAACTTGAATCCTTTTTCATGTTTAGAGAGTTTGAAAAAGAGGCGAAAAGGAAAACTCCAAAGGTTCATTTTTGTAAATAGTCTCGTGAGTTCAAAAAGGTAGAAAACAATACTGAGGAGAACCTCTTAGCCATGTTCAACTAAGGTATTCCTTTTTTGTAAATAGTCTATCTCAGTCCAGAAAAGGGTTAAACTTATACTGAGTAGACGTCTTTTCATTTACTTTAACGAGTTTGAAAAGAAAAGTGATCTGAAATATTTTCATGTTTAGGGAGTCTGAAAATAGGACTCCTCCTAGAGGAATGAGTGGTATAAATGGTAGAAACGGGTTCCGATCACGATACAACTGCTCAAAAAATGCATAGGTCAAGAGGATGGATAATAAGACCACTCATCGCAGTTGTTCCTCAATAAACGGTAAAACAACCATTGAGTGAAAGTGTATGGTCAGCCAAGCAAAAAGTGACAATGGAATAAGAAAACCAAGGATCATCTCGTAGAAATAGGTTGATAAAAATGGAAATCATTAGAGGTAGGATAAAAAATGGTTTAATTTTTACACAAGATTGAAACATGGGAAACTATGCTTGAGAATACTTGAAGATGGTTTCATTTTTTTGAAAGCTTGAAACATGAGAAAAATTATGCTTGAGAGTGGTTTCATTTGTACTAGTTGTGTTGGTAGAAATGGTTGCTTGGTTTCCCCCCTACTTATTTTTCTTCTTCTTCTTCGTCATTTTCTTCTTCTTCTTAGCTTCCTGTTTACTAGAATGAAGACTTTCACCAGGTGAGGAGGAAGAAAGGGACAAAGAAAAAATAGGGGAAGAAGGAAAACGGTCAACTTTAGGATCAACTTGAGGTTAATGTTGCTCAGGTGGAGGAGAACTTGGTTGAGGGGAAGTTTGGACATTCGGAACCATAGTGGTCAAAAACAACCAAACTGGAAAACCAATATTAAATTCGAGAAGGGACAACATTGCCATATAAGGAGCACCAATATTTCCAAAAGGAGGAAAAGGGCTAGGATTCCCGTGAGAGGGGTTTCCATGATTGGTGGACTCAGGAATTGTTTCCATTATTCTCAACCTAAGATATAGTAAGGAGGTTTTCCATGGTGAGAATGTTGTTTCATGGTTAGTTAATTGATTTTAGAAATTAAAGACAAAAAATAAAAGAAAGGGGTAACTAGGCAGAAAGGTTTACCAAGTCACTGTGAACTACAATATACCACCTTGGTGAACCAATGATTTACGTACGGGTAGGAAATCTCCCTGAATGTTGTGTTCAATGTATCATAGTGTACAAGGTGGCCAACTTAGTTACCTAAGGCATGATAACAACCTAGTGGGGACTTCCAAAATATACCTGAAGGTACGTGGAAGTGCAGTCTGTAGTAGTGTTTTCTAATTAATAATTGTATGATGAGAGCGTTCCCATATACTTTTCATGCGTGGAGTGCCATCCAATATACACGAATGTACGTGGAGACAAATGCTATACACTTACGTACATGGAATGGGATATCACCCATGAAATGAAACACTGTAAAAGAATGATAGCTCCTATGTTTAAAGACACTAAAACACGTCTATAGCCTACACCTATGTGTGTGTCATTAAGTTTCAAATTATCCTTAGGTTAATTGAGTGAATTTTAGAGTTTATCTTGAGTTATATTTCGATTTCAAGGCTCAAAACTCAATGTGACCTGAACACACCTATGATGCAACTAATATGACAAAAAAAACTATTTTTATTTTCCTTTTAATAGTGGAAAGCCTAACTAAGTAGGGAGAGAAGAAATCAATCAACAATACCACAAACGAGTGATGTAACAATCGATCTCCTTAACTTTTCTAATAAAAATTAAAGCTCTATATGCAATGAAAATAATTATTTTTCTTTTGTTTTCTTCTAATGTTTCAAATGAAAAGAAACATACGAATGCAACTTGATCATTGATGAAAAGAAGCCACTTTGACCTTAACTGAAATGTATAAGTTACTTTTCAAATTTAACAATCAATCTTTGCATTATAACCCAAATTGACAAGAAGAAAGAAAGAACAAAATAAAATCTTATCAAAAAAGGTGATGACACTGAGAGGCAATTAACACCCATAAAGAATTTAGCCCTGCCCCCAATGATTGAGGGGGATTTGTTTTTGCAAAAATGAAAGAAAAAACACTCAAAAATTGTTAAGAAACTAAAGCAAACCTCTGAATAATGACCAAAGTAAAATTCACTCAATTTCACACAAAATCAAGTGTTGTATTAGCTTCAAAAAGATAGGGACACACTGAGAGATACAATAAAAACAAGTTGGACCAAATAAAATCAGATATCAAGGCAAGAAAAGTAATTTTTTACATCTTACAGGGATCAACGTAGGTACAAAATGGTCACCAATGCTCTGCACCACAGGTGCCAAGAAGGAGAAGGTGTGTTGGGGTGCTATGTCTCTAGACTAGGGGAAGCATTGATACAAACTTGGTTGAATTATGACACAAAAAATAAAATTAAGCTCAAAGAAGGGTCTTTGTAGGGTTAATCAAGGTCTGAGTGAGGAAATCAAGGTTGGTTTTAGAGGTGAAACAAGTGCTAAGGTCAACGAAACCACTAAGGGAAAGAAATGCTCCCCAGTGGAGTCGCCAATTTGTTATGTAGAATTTATGACTGTGGATAAAACTATCTTCCCTAGACCTAGTGGACTGGTCTAGAACAACATAAAGCAAAGAATACAAAGTTTCCCTTAGAGAAATTGAAGAATGGGAAAGAGACCTACTTGCAATCTGTCTCAAGATTTATTTTCCTCCCGGATTGTAAGATCCAATCGTAGCTTAGATTTCTATAATTAGAACCTATACACATAATAAAAACAAGTCAAGGATCCACAACATCTACGTAGCATAATTCAATTACTCTATTCAATGGATCAACGAAGCATTGAAATACATGAATGTAAAAGTAACATAACACGTATAGGAAAAATGTATACTCTTTGTTTTAATATGAGTAGGAGAGAGTTTAAAACCAAGAATAGTAGTTGATATTGTAGATATCTCCCCAAGTTGACTTGTCCTTCCTTTTCACAAAGCACACCTCAATTTCACCTTAATTCATAAAAATGATGACTCTCTTATATTCAAGGCAGCAACATGAGGGCATGATCATATTCCAAAATCCAACCTTGATGTTGTAGATGGCAGTAAATTATAGGAGAGGGATGGTATTTTAGGAATTCTTATCCATTTACCAATCTAGGCTTGAGATCCACTTGATATTGGAGGATGAGCTCAATGGACAAGAGGTGAAGTCTCCAAGGTATGGTTAGATAGGATTCAAACTTCTTTAGATAGGATTCAAACTTCTTATCCAAGGTAAATGGTTAAAACAACCCCTGGAAGCTTCTTGAAGAGGAAGCTTCATGATTCTTTTTAATTTTTCCAAATTTCTAGAATCAACACACCCCTAGAAAGGGACAAGTTGTTGCTAATCATCGTCAGTGCATAATGGAGCAACCTGTTGCTGAACACAGGTCTCTAAAGGGGAAGGGTGTGTTGGTCTTTAAAAGCACTAATTTGAAGCAGTTAAACCTAGAAACTCAGTTATTTGGAAAGGTAATGCTTAGGGATTTGTGTAGGGATGATGAAAACATGTTCACGGATGATGATTGATCCGATTTCCAAGCCTGTTAACCATATGTGACAAAATGGCCTATAATAGAGGGATTGAAGGAATAACTTTTTATATAAAAAAGAATGTTTCTCCTCACATTCGACTTCATAAGATAGACCCTCTCAATCAATACATTTAGATTGAAATATATAACATTATTGATAAATGGATTTAAATCGCAATCTGTTAGTTTTCACCTATCAAATCTTACCTTTTATAGGAAAAAAAATCTAGATAAAAATTGACCTTGTAATACTCTAGAATAAGATATTCACAGTTTGAGGAATGGGGGTAATATTCTCTTGTTTGGAGACTTTAATGCTACAACCGCAGCTAACCAAGCTGTTTTTCTAAAAAATGATGCCAACCCTAATCCTCATTGGCTAGATGAGGACCTTGTTTTCACTAATAGCTACAAAAGAAACTCTAAAGACCTGACTAATATTTTATTTCATACCAAGTTAGTCAATATTTATAGTTCTCAAGACCTTATAATTTGTAATTTCATAATCAAGTGTCCAAACTCAAAACAAATGACTTGTACTCATTTTCTAAATCAAAATATCATGGATTATGTGATATCTAATATCCATGTTCCCAACCAAATGGTAAATTTTGACATCTTAAATGACCATGATCGGGACTCTAATCATAGACCTTTAACCTTAAGTCTAAATATTGCCATGTACAAAATCCACATGTAAGAGAATTGTGAGAATCAGAGGCTATTGTTTTTCAAGAAAAGTAAAATGGATCTCTTCTTAAAGGATTTAAATAGTGATGTATACATCTTCAAGGGGAGGATTTATGACCAAATATAGAAAGATAACAAATGATACTTTCATATATGACAACTACTAATTAGAGGAACTTCATAAAAATATATTGGAATTGATATTCATCACAAGTTCAATATGAATTATAACATTGAGAAAAGGATGAGTTTTTTATGGGCTTGAAAACAATTGTAATTCAACATTTATTTAGAAATGGAATTGAAAAATAACTCCTCTTTAAGACTCTTCTCACTTCCATTGTTTTATATGGATTTGAGGTTTCAGGTTGCAATATCTTCACAAATTCATGGAGGAAGATAAAATGGATCCAAAATCCATTTATAACCTACAATATCAAGATTAAAGAAAATACTCCCTATCATGTCCTTCTAATTGAAGCGAACCTTTTACCCATTGATATAAAGACTATGTGTATGTATCTTATGTATAATAAAAATTTAAACAACATGGAAACTAGAGGGTTTCCAAAAAAATCCTAACACTAGCCAAAAACCCCCACTTATGGACCAAGCAAGCATGGCATAAGGTTTCCTAGTATTGGATAGACCATTGGAGAATAAAGGAGGAGATTATTTTGAAAATGATAGACATGACATGGTCTCACTAGGTTTTGTCTCATTCTGGAACCAGGTTTTGTATGCGGAATGATACCAATAATATATTCGTGCCCCATCTAGGTATTTGAAGTTGATCTTTCTGAATTGTTGTGACTGGGGCGAAGGGGGCCGACAGAAAAAATGTATATGCTACTATTTATGTTTTTTTCTTGTTTGTAATATACTTTGTTGGGTGTTCATGGACGCTCTAGGTAGATAAATTATCTAGGTTTATAATCACAGTAAACCAGATAAGCATTGTCCCATGGGCGATAGATTATGTAGGGGATCCATCCTCTGTGCCCAAAAGGTTTTATGACACACACAGAGCACCTTTCTTCCCTTTTGGGTATTCTCTACCAGTGTCTACAGATGCAATGGAGTAGGAAAATTTCAAACTTTTTATAAATAATATGAGCGGGAAGTCCTGCTCCATTTGGACCAACAAATCTACTTCCATCACTTTTTTAAAGTAGAAAATTAAGGAAAAATAGGGGTTCCCTACATTTTGTCATAGTTTTCAATTTGAAGGGAAGGTTCATAGTGATTCTCCCAAAATACAAGACTATAATATTAAAATAAAATAAACTATAACCTTGAACATAAGGCTCAAAGGAGGTTCATTAGGAGCTAGTGTCTTAGGTTCCAAGAATCCAAATGGAAAATATACCTCCTTCAAAGATGTTGTGAAAGGAAAGTCTCCCTCCACAACATAATAGATACAAAGCATTCCAAGCCCCTATATTATTGATCAAATGGAACATTCTATGGCCATGTAAGTTGACCTTCTAGAGGTGAATACACTTTTCTCAGCTCTGCAATCCAAGGAAGTTATTTATGAATTTAATGATTTCCGGCCCAAAGCATAAGCCTTAGACCAATGGATATTTTCTTCTTGGACCCCAAAATTGTGATTTTTATCTATGTTCCAAGGGTTTTTTTATTGTACAATTTGATACACATAAGGACTATATGTTTGCACTAAATGAAAGGCCATGGTTTTGGGGCAAAGCGGGACTCTTTATCACTCCATGGTTTCTAGAATTCGATGCAACAAATATGATCATAGTAATAACACTATTGGTTTGGGTAAGGCTCCCGAATATTCCTCTTCCATTGTGGAACCCCTAAGTCCTAGAAGGTATTGGTAATAGATTGAGAAAATTCAAAAATAGGGACATGGAAAGAACAAATAAAGACATATTTACTTTTGCAAAAAATTGTGTAGATATAGATCTTGGCAAAGGTTTGTTATATCACATCATATTGAAACATAAAAAAATTTAGTGGACTCAAGTTATAGACTATGAGAATACAACATTTGATTGTTGTTCTTGCTTCCAAACATGACGTCTACAAAAAGTTTTCCCATAAGTAAAAAGGATCACAAAAAAATATAAAAACATCAAAGACAAAGGGATGGCAGTTTACAGATCCACATCTCTCTGAAGATACCTAGGAAAAGAATGAAAATACTACTCATGTTCAGAGTGGAAAAAATTTATCAACTATCCAAGATTCAGATCAACTAAAAAATATGGTTCACAAAGAGGATGGCATGGTGGGTACAAAGCATATCCTTGTACCCAATAGCTCTTATTCGAACAAAGAGAATCCTCTTGAGCAACTGAGAGCGATATGGCTCTAGTTATAATGGATCCAAAAGCTAAGGATTTGAAACAAGTCTAGAAAAAGAAAGAAAAGAAGGGGAATATTAGCATTTTCTACAACACTCATCTTCTCCATTGTCTTTTATTTCTACTTTTCTCCTTTTTCTTCTCTACGTGGTCATTTTTGCTGCTACTTTCTATATGCTTATAAGCATATGTAATGTAATTTTGTTTTTACTAGGTCTACTACACATGGATTAGGGTAGATCTTAGTGAATGCACAAGTTGTGTGTATATACGAAATGTATTTTCTTTCAAATATAAATGGAAGTATGAGTTTTTTTTTTTTTCTACCTCTTATGCAAAAAGTAACTAATAATTTTAAATTATATATATATATATATATATATATATATATATATATATATATATATATATATATATATATATATATAGTTGTAAATTGATATAATATAAAAATTTAACATAATGAGAGGTTAATAAACTTCATAGAATCTGTTTAAACTTTTCAAAACTAATTGAAAGTAAAATGTTATAAAATAAAATATATATAAAATATTTTGATTTTAAAATGAGTTATGGTTTTTTGGCAAGTGGTATTGATAAGCTATGGTGCCCATGGTATTGTAACAAAACCTATTTACAAGATAATAATATCCATGGTTAAGAATCTTGTTATATTGTAACTATTAATTTTTAATTTAAAAAATGTTATAAAATTAAATTAAATTAAAATATTTTGATTTTGAAATGAGTTATACTTTTTTAGCATGTGGTATTGATAACCCACGTATTGTAGCAAAGCTTAAATTACTATAACACTCCGGGAATAGATTTTTTTTAATATATTTTTTTTTAATTTTTTAATATAATTTTTATATGGGACAATTCAATTTAAAACCTCGAAAACATAGTAATCAACCCATTAGTAAAAACAATTGCATTTTAAAAAGTTAAAATTTATAATTTTAGTTAAATTTTTTTTTTTTTTCAAAACTTTAATAAACTTCATAAAATTTGTTTAAAATTTGAAGACTAATTAAATTTGTTAATAAAGTTTTTTGACCAAAATAAAAAACAATATAATCTTCCTTGGACAACTCTAAAATATTATTACTTCAAAATTTAGGGAGAAATTGTGGGATAATAAAGAGTTAGAGGGAAAAAGGAAAGTATGATATTATAAGGATATGATCAACCCCTATCTCAAAAATAAATAAATAAATTAAAATGAACATTACTAAAATAAGAATAAATTCTCATGAGCTCCATAGTGAAATTGGGTATTAGTCAATTTCCAAAACAACATGGGATGAAGAACCTTTCACCTTTATGACATTCAAATAGTTGAATATGAAAAACACTTTCTCTTAGATTGTCCATCTCATACTCACATTCGATATAATTTTCACAATATTAGTCACACTATCAATCTTCTTAACTTTTTAAATTAGAAAAACTATAATTATTTTAAAATAATTTCTTACCTTCGTATAATCTAATATACCATACTAATCTTAACAAACATTAATCATTATCATCATCATAATATATATACTTATTTAATCTAATTAAAAATTAATATTAATTTCTTTTCGCATAAATTTAACTATTTATTATAATCAATTTACGTAAACATTTAAATAAATTATAATAAATTAAATCATTTTAAATTATGAAATATTATAAAATTCCCACATTTGAAATAAGCAACACTACATAGCTTGCATTCCAACAAAGAAAATAAACATTTTTGATTCATAAAATTTATATATGTCATTACTTAGACACATCAGTCAAACATGCAAGTTTTGGATTCTTTATATTGAAAATTTGTTCCTACTTTCTATATGTATGAATTAATAATACATATTATAATTGTTAGAATAATGTTTTTAACAATGTTTTTAATTTTTGAGTTAAGATTATATTTTCTTTTGAAAAAAATAATTTAGTTAGTATAATAAATATTTTTATTTATAGTATTTTTTTACAATAGTGTGGAAATATGTTTTTATTCATTAAAAATTAAAAATATATTTTTATTCATTCAAAATAAAAATAAAATAAGAAAATTATTTAATATACAAAATAAAATAAAATATAATAATATTTTAATTTTAAGATTGGAATCTAATTATAAATCAAATTGATGTATAATATTCTTGTATTCCCTAAAAACACTGATATTTTCATAAGAAATTCACTACATAAATGTTTTTGAGCAAATGCATAAAACCACTTTATTACACAATAAGAAATTAGACTATGTTTCCTACCCTAAAAGAATGCAGTTTTTAATGCTCAAAATGAAGGATTCCATCATAATGTTAAAGGAATCAGAGAATGTATAGATAAATGACCTTAGTAAAAGTCAAAGTAATCAGAATTATAAATTATAAATTATTATCAAAATTGCATATTAAACAAGTTGTAAAAAAAATTCCATGCTAAATAAATTTATATATTTAAAATTTAAATTTAAAATTTTCACAGTGACTAATATGTCGATTAGATTTGAAGAATGATGGAAAAAAATAAAAATAAAAATAAAAATAAAAATAAAAATCACACTTTTAATTATTCATGCACGAATATGTTTAGTATAAAAGAAAATTCCCACCAACACCATAACAACCACAATTGAACGACCTTTTAAATATTTAAAAAATTTGATTAAAAAATTTAAACTAAATCCATATCAAGTAGAATACAATGTTCAGCATTAAAAAAATATTTAATCAAATTATAAATTAGATTACAATGTTCTCTAAGTCTCAATGAATAATAATGATAATAACGTTGAAAAATATCTAGTCATTTTAATTCTTCCTGCACTAATGATATAAAGACAAATTTCTACCAACACCATAGAAACCACAATTCAACGACTTATTAAATATTTTAAAAACTTAATTAATAAATTTACACTAAATCTATATCAATTAGACTACAATGTTCCGTAAGTGACTGATAATAAAACAACATTTAAAAATATTTAATTAGATTAGTATTTAGATTACAATGTTCTTTGAGTCTCAACAAATAATAATAATAAAGTTGAAAAATATTTAGTCATTTTATCATTTTAGTTGAGTATTGACGAGGCTGAATTAAATCCATTATAACTATATAACTATTATTATATTTTGTAATTAACCTTATATTTTGTAACTCACCCAATGTTTAATGAACAAATTTATAAAAAACTAAACCTTTGCAATTTGTTCCTTCCCTGCGTTCATTTATTTGACTCATTTGCAATTATTTGACTCATTTGCAATTTTCTCCTTCCCCGGGTTCATTTATTTGACTTATAAGTTGTAGATGAAAGTAATCATATGTTTCAAAAATACAACACCTTCACAT
Organism: Pinus tabuliformis; assembly: GCA_031772625.1. NCBI lineage: Eukaryota > Viridiplantae > Streptophyta > Pinopsida > Pinales > Pinaceae > Pinus > Pinus tabuliformis. Next base: position 1,371,896,348 of record CM062817.1, on the reverse strand, counting down.
TATGACAAATCAAAATTAAACAAGATCACTTTACCAATTAGGCCAAATTGACATGACATGTTGTAAGAGAGACTAACACAAATGACACAAAGCAAGTTACACTAGTTATTATATTGTTGTACGAAGTCATCATTACCAAATAAGAATAAAATGGACAGAACCAATTACATATTAAATAAATATATTTAATATATTTAAAAAAAAAATCATTTTACAATGATATAAGGAATGAGAATAAAATGATATATATTCATGGTAACATTAATGAAATATTGAAGAACCCAGCAAACTTACCATGTTCAAAACTATAGTGAGAAAAAATATAAATTTTATATGAGACCTAACGTTTATTATCATAAACGTATATGTAAAAGTTAATTGGCATTAATGTTATCCTACAATATTATAGTAATAGTTCGCTATTCAAAAAGAGGATTTAGATCTCTTAATCTATTCCAAAAAGTATCTATTCCAAAAATGTATCATATATATTATCAACAAAAATCTCTTTAATAACAACTATGACCAACACTGAGTTTGTTTAAACAACCCTCCTAAAAAAAATGAATGTAAGTCTAATAAACTGATCCTCAATTGAGCTAAATCCAACCTAGTCATGAACTATTTTTCTATGTTATTTTGGCCATATATATATAACAGTTATAACGTGTATATATTAGATTTAAATTAGTTTTAAAAAATCATTATAAAATTTATATAAAATTAAATATTAAAATAATCAATCTATTAATTATGTTTTTTATATAAATATTAAAATAATCCATTTATCAATTATTATTTTTTAATTAGTTGTATTTAAAAAAAATTATAATTTGATTTAATAAATACTTAAAATATCTCATTTAGATTAATTATTTTTATAATAATATAATATAAATTAGTTGAATAATAATAATATTTTGTTTGAATTTTTAATAAAATATATAGTTATGTTTATTATGGAGGAGTGGATTTTAGAGGATATATACTTGAGATAAAGTACAGATACAAGTTGCTTTGTTGTCGATGTGTAATTTAAGGTTAGACATGTTTTTCACATACTAATAGTTTTAACCATGTGTACATTAAGTTTAGATATGACATGTGCGTATTGATGATTTTTATCTAGTACTATACGAATTCTCAAAGATGGTTTAAAATAAATATGTGGAGGCTAATAAATATGGTGGAAAGCTCAAACAAATTGACATGACATGTTGCAGGCTTTACACAAGTGAAACTGAAATGACACAAAGCAAGTTTGGTTTTTATTTAGTGCTATACGAATTTGTAACATCAAACTAGCTATAATACATAAAAATAAAATAAAATAAATTATTATAACCTATTTATTTACGTGTTAATTCAAACAATAAGTTATATATATATATATATATATATATATATATATGCCATAGAGGTGGGCGAGATTCCAAGGCATGTCTTGTTAATTTAATTCGGCATTATTGCCCATAGTTGGCTCTGCCATACCGTGAGTGTTCGTATGGCATTCCATGAGGAAATCAGACTATTACCCGACTTGGAAATCAATGATGGTTGTACATGACTCCACACGGCTTGATATCAGGCGACTATGTTGTTGGTAGCTATCCATCGCTCTGCTCTCGCTGTGATAGGTGGTATGGATCTCGTCCGTTGATTAGTTTTGGGCTATCTGTCAGTGAGGAGGGCTCCAGGCTCATCCAATTACCCAGCACCCTGCTTCCAGCCGAAACACAACTCATTTGCAATCTGAGGTTGAGGGTTTTGACTCCTCTGAAACATTTCTCTCCCGGTTTCTCCGTTGGTTCTTTGTCTCGACGTCCATGCTGCATGGCTCCATCCATTCTTCCTCGTGGGGATGTAATCTCGAACCCTTACTTTCTGCGGTATCAGTTCTTTGCTCTGGGTCATATTCTGTATTTATTTGGGAGTTATTCCACCGCATATAGTTAATACATCCCCTCACTAGCCAGGTTTGGCATTGAACCCTTCAAATGTTGCGAGGAGAGGCAATTTCCCTCATTGGCATGAAAAGGGTAAGTTCTTATCGGTGAAAATCTCTTACAGTTGTTTCTATTTCTGTTTTTCCACACATTCTTCTAACCCTGGTGGACATTTATGAAATACAGTTGGACAACCCCCGGTTGCAGTCTGTCGAACTCAGGTAAGGGCTGGCTTTGTCCACAAATTCATTGTTGTGTTGTAGATATGATATAGGTCTTCTCATCTATTTAATAATGTTTTCTAATGGGTTTTTGCAGGTATGCTGCTATTCAATTGGGATGATTTTGTGGTTAATCTTTTGGGTTTTTGGCGGTTATGTGCTCTCACAACTCTGCAAACTGATACAAGTTGGAATCTCATCATCCAGACTTCTCATGGTTAACCCATTGCGGATTATGTTACTCATTTGTTCTGCTGAAATATCTAGCTTGAAATTACAATGCACATGAATATGTGAAGGACTATTTTAGAGATGTCTCACTCCGAAATTTAGTAGTGAACTACATTTTAAGCTTTTCTAGGCCGTTGGTTCGTAAATGTTGGTTTAAATGTAATTACTCCTTTTGAAGTCTATAACTCTCTTGGAGAGACAGAGAAGAATTTCTCGGCCTTAACTTGGTATTCTGAGAAGAAAACTCTGCCACTTAAATTTTGAAGATTATTAAATTATATAAATGGGTTTATTTCTGTGACATTTAAAATTTCTTGCACAATCACATATATTGTTAAAGGGTTTGATTCTGATATCTGTTTGTTGGAAGAAATGTGTATGATTTCGTATTGTGGTTATGAAATATGTATTTAGCTTGAAATTCTTTAACTACTTCGATTTGTTGTGACACCTTTGCTAAAGGTTATTCTCTCTGAGAGTTGTTCTACTCTTTCCTTGCAATGGTGCGATTTTTACTATTACAGTAATCCCACGAATTGGTACTTTCCCTTGGTCGAAACAAGAATTCACCTTAGGGTTTCATTATACTTTCTGTCAGAATCTAAGGAATTGGTTTATCTCTTCCAAACGGCCTCTTTCACCCATCTCTAGATTGCAGAAGGTAGATAAGCCAACATGGAAACCGAGAGGTTCCAACATGGTTCAAAATTTCGTTAATGTTTATGTATGGCAGAGTATATATATGTGTGTGTGTGTGTGTGTGTGTGTGTGTGTGTGTGTTTTACTTGGTCCAGATTTTAGCAAAAGAAGGGATTCATTGTCTGTTTATTATTTATATTGTGCACACATATATTAACATTCTATGAAAATAAATGCTAAGTAAGGAAGATTTCATGATCGTTGATTGTGTGACATTCCTAAATGCTAATGCATATTTCTCACTGGATATTATTGTTTTACTAATGCATATTTATCATTGATTGTTATTGTTTTGCTAATGCATATTTATCACTGAATATTATTATTTAATCATATTCCCGGAAAGAAATAAATTCTCGTAAAGTAATACCATCCTTTAGTTACAACTTATAATACTTATCTGTTCTAAACTTGTAAATGTATCAATCCAACTTCATCTAGAAAGTCTCTCCTCCCAGTCTCGAGCCTAGCGATTACGTCCAGGCTCTTCCCCGAGCACTTTCTCTATCTCACACCTAGATTATATCCAATTACAGTCGATGCCTTGGGCCTTAGGACTCCATGGTCCAGCCTCAAGTCCTACACTCAGTTAACTATAAATGAGCAACTTCCCACTGGTCTCTCTCTCCCAGCTCTAGGATAGTTATCCCCCTTCTCTCTTCCCCTCTATATTTCCCTTTTCAGGGCAGGGGTGTAACTGTTTCTTTGTTAACTGTTTCTTTTAATTAAGGAAAACAATTATATTTTATTAACATGTCTAAATTCCTAATTAATCATAATTAGGTAACAACTTGTTATCTGGATTTCCAGCCTCAGTCAATGTCACAATGTAAAATAAATGTAGTAAATCATAAAACTGAGTTTAAAACACAAAAAATCTTTCCTGGGGCCTGGGGTGTTACATCCCCCCCCCATGTGAGGAACACCGTCCCTGGTGTTCTTTTTAATACAAGAAAACAACGCCGGATAAGCTTCCCACATAGATCCCTCTTCCTCCTAGGTGGCCTCATCTAGGCCAAAGTGCTTCCACTACACTTTAGCTTGGGTTATTATTCACTTCCGCAAGGTGGTTTCTCTCTGATCGAGAATACAAAGAGGTTCTGCCAGAAACTCTCCTTCTGGTTCGACCTGAAAATACATAATTCACAGTCATAATTCTCTCAAACAAATAAAAAACAAACGACATATATTCTCTTAGCTTATTACCTGAATATTTTCCCAATTTATTATATGTTGTGGGTTATACACATATTTTTTTAACAACAAAACATGAAAAACGTTGTGGACCCGAATGTGGCTTGGTAATGCAAGCTTATATGCTACTGGTCTAATTTGTTACAAGAATTGAAAAGGTCCACATTACCGGGGTGCTAACTTAGCACAACCCCTCCACTGTAAGGAACTTTTTTGGGGCTTTACTCTCAAATATACGTGATCTCCCGGTTGAAATTCTCTGTATGTCCTCTTTTTATCTGCATACATTGTCTGCCTATCCTGGGTAGCCATTAGATTTTGTCGAACCTTCTTGAAAACTTCCTCCATCTCTGCTAGCATGTCAGGTGTTAACACCCAGGTTGTTCCCTATGACTCCCAAGGGAATACGGCCGGGGTAACCACTAACCAATCTTTGGATCACTGTTTCTAGCCAAACTGTGATCAGAGAGGGCTCTCTCTTTATGATTTGTATCTGTTATGATAGTGTTTTAGGCTAGGTATTATGCACAGGTTTTGTTTATGTTTTGGTTGAAGAGTTTCTTTCAGGTCTTGTGATGTAGTGTTCAAAGAGTCAAATATCATTGGGCAATGGAGTCTATGGCTGCAGGTGTCTAGAAACCTTGAGGTGAATTGGTGAAACTTACAGGGCCATTTGGATACTTCATATAACAAAATTTTTGATTTATAACATGAACAGGTGAAAGAACCAGTGAAAGCAATTAAGAATTTTCACTAAAGTATTTAAGTATTTCCACCAAACTAGGTATGAGAAACGGATAGATGTCTCAGGATCAAACTTGAATTCCTGGGAATGTCTATCACTGCAAAAGATATAGTTTTAAAGTGCAGCAATTAAGAATTACACTTCATTCACTGTATCTGAAGAAAACATGGATAATAGCTTAGATTGAGTTCAGGGTAATCAGTGATTAAATCCTGGAACTATTCTTCTACTTTGCTATTAAGTGTAAAACATTTAAACAATAAAAGAGAACAAAAGACTCGAAAAACATGTAATACAGAGATTTAAGAAAGACTTATTGTTTTATGAAACACTCTGGAATCCTGCAACATTCACCATTCATCACAATGCATCAAGGTACGCCAAGCTTCGGAAATTCCATTCACGCTTTGTATTATTTCTCTGAGAATTTTACAGCAAGTGAGATCCCTAAAATGAAAATAACAACAACCCCTTAAGCTTATGTGCGGGGCGAATATATACTTACGATTTTTACAAAAAATATCTGAGTTCTAAGTTATCTCAGACTTAATATTCTCACCAACTTTTGAGATATTATTATCAGAAATTTATTACAGCATTGAATACAAAATAAAGGCGTCTTGATGTTCTGTCAGAAGATATTTTGGCCTTTGGGGAGCTGCTGAGTCGGTTGGAATACTTTGATCAAATGCTGGAGAACCCGACTTTGTGGCTCGTGCGCTGTATTTTGGGTCTGCCACCTGTGATTGTGATTGCTGCTGTGGTGACTAAATAGCCCTGTTGAGTCGGCTCAGCATCTGTCTTTTCCTTGTAGATTTATCCACCAAAATTTTGCCTGTGCATGACTGCTCATAAACTGGAGAAAATTAACGCTACAGGTTCTGGCTTGATAAGATTATCTGTGTCAAATTCCTCCAGACTTCCTGTGTGGGCAATTGGTGCTTCATGATTGCCTCCATAGTTTCATCTGCTTCAGTATACTTAAAGAAATTTGGTGGTGTATCAAACAGGTGATCAATTTCATTCATAATAAAAAACAGGTTGTCCACCCTATCATACAAATTCTGCCCTGATGCTGGCCCTGTTTCTGCTGAGGTACTGGGTTGTTTTGCAATTTGTGCTACAGCATGGGCATCAATCCTTTTGATGTAGTTTTCCAGGGTAAGCAGTCTTCCTACACTGCTTAATATGCTGGGGAGGCCTCTGTTCTGTAATGCCAGGAATCTGTCCAGGAATTTGTTGATTTCGGTCTGCATATCCTGTGTTCTCCTCTCCAGCCTCCCAACTAGGCTTCGCAGTGTCAGGACTCTTTTAACTACTGAGATTGTCTCAGTCCTGTTAGCAATTCCCATGGTAGCTAGTTGAGAGCTAGTTTTGTTATTTAAAATATTGATCATTCTGCTGGCAACATCTGGCATGTGGCCAAGGCTTGCTCTAGCTCTGTGTATTTCCTTGTTTGCCTTTGTAATGAGTACTATTTGCTCATCCATAGTCTCAATATACTGCCACTGATTGGTGATGGACCGACCAATGTTACCCCAGAGGACTGCTTTTAACTCTGCTGTTACCTTTTCTAGTGTGAGCTCCTTTTCAAGTTCAGTTATCCTCTTCTTTAGAGCTTTTACTTCTCGTTCCTTTGCAACCTCACTCTGCTTGCTCTTATCAAATCTTTCATTTACTTTAGTCAAAGATTTTTTGACTTCATCAAGCTCTTTCATTTGAGCCTCAAGAACTTGGATTTCAGCTTGCAGCCTCTGCATATCCAGACGAGGAGTCTGCTCTGTTGTTGGTGTAGCTGTTGCTGTAGTTGGTGTTGTAGGCCCTGTCTGTTGAGGAGGAGGAGTAGTTGTTGGAGGGGCTTCCTCAAGATTGATTATTTCAGGAGGAGGCTGGGAGGTTTGGCCCTCTTCTTTTTGCTTTAATGCTGTCTGTAGTGCTGCCTTTGCAGCTTCTGATTCTCCTAGTTTGTCTTGAATCCGAACCAGCTCCTTGTACAGAGATATCATTAGATCTGTGGCATCCTTTTCCAGTCTTTGCTGGGCAACCTCATCTGTTTGCGGATGGATGGTAACTGGGAGCTTGATTTTCTTTCTTAAGGCCGCCATGTCTGCATCCCTTAGCTTCAACAGTTCTTGGATACCTTTAACATCTTTAGGATCATGCCCCATTTCTATGATTACATCTTCCAAGGACTTGATTCTGTTGTCCTTGGCTTGTGATGATGCTCTCTCCAATTCCAGCTGAGAGGCTGTATTATTAAGGCTGCTTTTCAATTTGTAATTTTCCAATGTTTCATCTGCCAAGGAGGCATACACCATTTCACCAGTTTGTTTATGCAGTTCGATTTTATCCATAGGGTGTATGTCTTTGGCCAGAACCTCCATGTTGGTTCTCAGGTAATCCGAGGCAGATTGGGGATGCAGAGTTGTGGGCATGAAGTGACTCATGATCATTTTGCCTTCACTTACATCAAAGGCAGACATGAGTCTTTGCTGATTGGTGGGAGCCAGGTTTAGCAAATGATTGTACAGCTGTATTTTAATAGGATCACTCCTCCTTTTAATGTCGATAAATTGCTGTTTGATGCTTACCTGTCCTTCTTTGTGCTGGCTGGAGGAGCTGACCTCTCCTCCCATAGCTCTATCATGTTCATGCTGGAATGAACTGGCTGAAACTTCTCCGCTGGGTGGGCCCATGCCCATTGCTTGTCTTATTGCTATGTCATCCTCTGGAAAGTCATTTAATCTTTGTCTTTTCTCTCCCTGATTGATGGATGAAGTCAGGGGAGTCTCTCTATCTCTTTTCCTGGTTAAGTCCTCCTTTTGTGGGGTTTGGAGGACCGAGGTATCAAAAGTAGTTTCTTCCCTAGGAGGCACTATTTTCTGAGCCTGTTGCTCAGTGGTACTTGGAGCATCAATCACTCTTTCTTGCTGCAAGGGCTGCTGTTTATTATATTGTACCTCTTCTTGCTGCTGCCCTTCTCCCTGCTGCTCCATCTCTTCTTGCTGCTGTAGCAATGTCTCCACTTGCTCTTCTGTCAATGGAGGTGGCTGCTCCACCTGCTTCCCTTTATCTTTGCTGGCTGTCTGCGGTGCTTTCCCGGCAGTTTGCTGTTGTGTTGTTGATGATGCAGCAGCTGCTCCAAGCTGCTTTTTGTATGAGAGGGGAACCTGTCCACAAGTTTCTAAGTCAGCTTCCTTTTGAATATTTCTAGCCTCTCTCTCTAGTAGCTCTTCATCAGTAATTTCCTCTTCTAGGGTACCTTCTTCCCAACTTAATGCATTGGCATACTATTCAATCTCAGGTTGTCTCTTGTGTGCATAGCTACCCAATTTGTATTTTATCCTCCTGAGGGAGACAAAATGATTGGGGTCATAGGGTATCCATTCAAAGCTAGTTTGCAGTCTGAGGCCCTCTAGGATATTGTTTGCCTCTTTCCACCCCTCCTCTTTTCTGTTGTATAGGAAAGGACCCAGCTGGCTCCTTACTTTTAACTGTGACTTCTTGTTCTTGCTCTGAAAATGGAGGTAGTCTGAGTTCCCAAACTGTCTGAAATATTCCAAGGCAAAAAGCCTCATGGGGACATACCTTGGCAACCTAAACGGGTTCAACTCACAGCCATATATTCTGATGACTGTGTGGTTTTGGTAGAGGTACCAATTACCAATGCTGTAGGATTTATTCAAATGGAGAATTCTCCTCATGTCATCAGTTAGTCTTGGAGGAGGAATACCATGCAATACTGTCATGGCTGGATAAATGAATAAGTCAATGAACTCAGAGTATGTGTAAGGTGATACAAAGGTATGATGAAAAACAGAGGTCCAGAACACCACTGACCTTGGATTTCCCTGGGCATTGAGTTGCTTCAAAGGAAAAGAGAAGGTGGCTGGCTGATAAAACAAGAATAGGTGGTATATGTATGAGGTATACCTGAATAGTCTCTCCCTCTTCAAGTTCATAAACTGGTCATGGATTTTATCTGCAATGTATGTAGCATAATCATAATGTACAGCTGGGGGCTTACCAGGAGAGAATAGAGACAGCATTGCCATTATGGTTTCATCCACATCCTCCATTCCCTTGAATCCTAGGGCATAGCTGATCAAATCCACTAACATTCTGCCCAATTCATTCAAGTACTGATATCCAATAGGAGGAGTTCTGAAGGATTCAGAGCCTGGTTTTACAAACAGCTGATTGATTTTAATGAGTTGGTCACTTGACAGCTTGTTCCCTTTCTTTATCAAATTCTGAATATGGAGGGGGGTCAATTGCTTGGCAGTATGGAAGTGCAGCATCTCATTTATACTCTCTGGGGTGATATGGAACAGGACTAAGCCTGTGGGGCTGATGACAGCTCTTTGGCTTGGGTCATAGCATTCCTGGCAGCTGTAGACCAACTCTGGCACAGGATTTACCTGGGGGAGGTTGTAGATGGGCAAGTTTGAGTCCCAAATCCCCAAGATATCTGCTCCACTCAGGTGCTGGGCTTTTAACTCATTCAGCATCTGAATATTATATTTGGAGCCCATAAGAAACCAGTCCAGCATTTGATAATCCATATCTCCCAGGGCTTTCCATTCTAATTCCTGGTGAGGAGCGTTGAGGGGCTTGATATTCAGAGCAATAGGAGTGTCCATGGTTTTCTTTAAGCTCAACAACTGTAAGTGAACGACTTAAAAGGATCAGCACAGAACAGAAGTGATTTTTGTAAAAATAGTTTGAGTTTCAGGTACCAGAGGAGGAAATTATACAACAGCAATTGAAATACTGTTTATATCAGGAACAGGGCTACTGTCTGGTCTCACTATGTCCTCTTCAGCAGGTGAATTCAGTAAACAAAAAGTCTTTCGGGAATGCGCAAAGAATACCTTTTTTTGAGTGAAAATACAGGCAACAAGGCTCAGCTGGCGTTTTTGGACTTCACAATTACAAATGGGGTATATGCAGAGGGAAATGGCCGGTGAAATTATGAGTTTTATCGTCTCTTTAGCCCTCTGAGTAATTTAATTTTCAACTGCAGGCGTATGGAGGATAGAAAACGAAAAATACCTGGTAATTCACGAGCAGAGGTCGTGCACGCGTGCAAGGTTGGTGCTGTGGAGGTCGCCTTGGTCAACTGAGCAGGTTGGCGGATTTCAGGACGTAAACGGTCATGCAGAGGAAACATTAGAGAAATGCATGAAAAATGAAAACAAAGGCGTTTTTTGGCTTAATATGGGCTTTTTATGATTTTGGCGCTTTTTTAGTGATGACGTCAGCATGACGTCATTGGTGGGTCAAGGTCAAGTGACGTCAGCTGACGTCATCGGGTGACGTGGCGGTATGCTGTTGGTCCATGGGGATGGTGCGGTGGCAGCCATGTCAACGGCGAGGTGGACAAATAACGGAGACAAGGACAAGCGGACGTGACGTGGCGATATGCTGTTGGACAACGGTTGGCGGTTAGGACCGTAGCGGTTATGGTTAAGGCTAGCCGCTACGGTCTCTCGGGGCGGTTTGGGTACGGTCCCGGAAGTGTCAGGCCTTGCTCCGAGAGCCTTCATCGTGCGACGCGTGGACTGGCCCTGACGTGACGCAACGTCACGTTCTCGGGCGCTAAAGTTCCGCTGCGGGGGCTGCTCCGATATCACTGTGGATCGTCGGATCCTTAGGATCTGATCCGACGGTGGGCGGAGCAACAAAGTGCTCGGGTTATATGCGCGGGCGGAAAACTTCAGATTATGGGTTTTTGTAAGGTTTTTCAATGTATTTCAATTAAATTGAACCCGCGCGCTGATGCTTGGAATAAACGCCAAGGGGGGTTTTGGACCTTGGTAATTTTTGCAAAGAGGGTTTAGGGGTGAAAAGGGGTTTTTATGTGCGTTTTCAGCAGAGAGAGGGTGAGGGTTGAGGGACAGGATTTCTGCTCATAACCAGAGGTCAGAGCACATCCAAGACAAGGTTGACCACAGTCCCAGGTGGACTGAAGTCCCCTTAGACCATTTACTTGGCTATAATGCCAAAAGGAGAATATGTAGATAATGCTGGGATTTATACACCATGGTGTTTAATACTAGTAGGGGAAAAGGTAATATAGGGGATTTACATAGTAGAAGTAGAGTTAATATGGATGAGAGGGTGAGTGGAGGGGGAAACCATTTTAGTTTATGTGAAACAAACTTGGTTTTGAGAGTAGATCAAAATGAAAAGATTTTTAGACAAGAAGTGTGGCTTCTGAATGAGCAAGAACCACCATAAAACCATGATGTCTCTCCATGAATCTCAGCTGAAAAGGAAATGTTAGTAATGAAATGAAGGGGGAAAGGGAGGTTAGTCATGCTCCTTGCTGCAATTTGATGGAATTAACCACTTTGTCCATTGATAGATTTTGCCTTGGCAAAACACGTTTTGACATATGTGCAATGGTGAAAATACCCTTTCTGCAACCACAACTGCTTACCCAGCTATTTTCCTAGCATTTTTTGTTTCTCCTTGGAGGGTGCACTTCGACTTGCAAACCCTTACTTTCCTTTTCTTTTCTTTGGCTTTTTCTTTATTCTTTTCTATCTACTTCTACCCTTATCTCTTCCAAGGTCCCAGATTGAGCTGTTGGGAACCTTTTCTTCTCTACCTGAACTACTTGTCTGCCAAGATTGAACAGTTTGGACAGACTCCTTTCTCTATTCTACAACAGAAAATTTAAACATGGCATGATCCAGATTAGACTTTTGGACCATCCATCAAAACTTTGAGGTCTTACCAAGTTATTGTCACAAATCAAACTTTGTAGGAAATATGTGATGTTTGAGTCATCAAAGCAGAGCATATTTAGACCTTCCATAGCCAATCATGAAATATGAAACCTATTGGTATAGGTAGCTAACAGTGGCTCCACATGGGGATGGTTTTTCACTTGAAAGACCAAGAACAGCAGGTCAGATTGCCTTGTTCTTTGACTGCCCATCTCAATCTTGAAATTCGCTGCTTTGATGTGTCAAAACTGTGTGCTTCCTTCTTGAAAGACCTCTGATCCTATTTGCCTTTTTCTGTTTGGTGAATCACTTACGAAACTGCATTTTTACAATCTAAATAGAAATAATATGTACATCCGCATATATACAAGGGAAACTCAAGCTGCACTTATGGGTGATATTCAAAATAGTGCTTCAGCATCCTGCCATTGACAGGACCTTCATCCAAATCAGTATCATTTAAGCTTTTTAGGAAGTAAGTGTTGTTACCTTGCACTGCTTGGACAACAAATGGTCCTCTCCATAAAGAGTCAAATTTTCCATGTTTTCCTTTCTCTTCTCTTCTTGCATCCCACTTTAAGACTTTGTCCCCCACATTGAAATCTTCTGCTTTGGTTCTTCTATCAAAGGCCCTTTTCAATTTTTCTTGTAATATCTGCACTCTGCTGAAAACTTGTTCTCTTGTTTGCTGTAAACAGATTATCTGATTGATCCTCCTTTGCATATCATTTGGCTCTGCTTGACTCTCTTGCAGAAGCTTCATAACAGGCACTCCTAGTGATGATGGAAACTTGGCCTCTAGTCCATAGACCAACTCATATGGGCTGGTCCCAATTGATCTTTTTGTTGTTAGTCTGTCTGCCCATAAAGCATTGACTAGCTTCTTATGCCAATTCTTTTTATTTTCTTCCAATACCTTCTTTATGATGTTTACCAGGCTTTTGTTTGATGATTCAGCAAGGCCATTTCCTTGGGGATAGTATGCAGTAGAATGACCCAGGGTAATGTGAAATTTGTGGCAGAAATTCACCATCTTTTTGGATCTGAACGCAGCAGCATTGTCTGTAATTATCTTATCAGGGCAGCCAAATCTAGCAAGTATGTTGTTCTCCAAGAACTGAATGATTATTGAATCATTTGCTTGCCTACATGGGGCAGCTTCAATCCACTTAGTGAAGTAGTCTGTGGCTGTTAAGATCCATCTATGTTGGCCTGAAGATGAAGGATGAATTTCCCCAATGAAATCCAAGCCCCATTGTTGGAAAGGTCTCTCTGTTGCAATGGGTCTTAAGGGAAGTGGCAGCAACTGTCTTTTGCCCTCAAAGAGTTGGCATTTGTGGCATGAGGCTGTGAATTTCTTTACATCAGAGAACATGGTGGGCCAGTAATAACCAGCCCTCAGTATCTTGTCCACAGTGGACTTCCAATACAAATGTCCACCACAGTCTCCTGCATGGAAGTCTTGCATGATATTGTTAGTTTCATTCTCCATTAAACAGTGCAGCAATATACCTTCATGGTTTTTCCAAAGCAGATTTCCGTCCATCACACAAAATCTAGATGTTTTCATTTTTAGGAACCTACACTTAGTTCTGGACAGTCCTGGGGGAGCACACAGGTTTTGTAACACATAACAGATATCAGAGTACCAAGGAGATTGTTCAAAGGCTACATTGATCTTTGGAGTCGCCAGCTCTGTTTCACTGTCCAGTTGATTGATATCTAAGGCTTGGAAATTTGCTTCTGTCATTAATTTGGCCAAACCTTGCCCTTTTATCAGCTTTGTAGGTTTTATTTCAATGTCAAATTCTAGTATATTGGCAATCCATTTTCCTCTCCTGCCCTCTAAGTTTTCTTGGGTGAGAATGTCTTTGACAATAGGACTTGGTACGTAAGCCACAACATGGGAGTAAAGGATGTAAATCCTGAAGTCTTTAATAGCTTTGATCAAAGCATAGGCTTGTTTCTCCATAATTTGGTACTTTAGAGGGGCATCTCTAAGAGCTCTGCTGAAGAAGGCAATAGGCTTCTCATTTCCTTGGTCATCTTTCTGTAATAAAACAGCAGCAATAATATGTTGGGAGGCAAAGGAGAAAATGATAAAGTCTCTGTCAAACTGAGGATTGGTTAACACTGGGGTTTGAGTTAATGCCAATTTTATACTTTCAAAGGCTTGTTTTGCTTCAACAGTCCATTTGAACTTTGAATCTTTCTTTAGCATATTGTTCAATAATCTGATTAGTTCTGCTAAATTCGGGATAAACCTTCTTAAAAAATTAATTTTTCCTAGGAATCCCTGCAACTCCTTGACATTCCTTGGGTGAGGCATTTGTAGGATAGCTTGTATCCTGTCTGGATCAATTCTTATGCCATCTTTTGAAATAATGTGTCCTAAGAGTTTCCCTTCTTCCAAGCCAAATAATGACTTCTTGGGGTTTAAGGAAATACCATATTTCCTGCATGTTATGAAAATCTGTCTCAAATGTTTCAAGTGTTCTTGGTCAGATTTTGAAAAGGGTGTAAGATCATCTAAGTAAATGACCAAGAAATCATGAATCTCTTTTGCAAAAGCAATGTCCATTGCTCTTTGAAACGTTGCTCCTGCGTTTTTCAATCCAAAGGGCATTTTTACATACTTGAAAGTTCCCCATGGGGTTGTAAATGCAGTTTTGTCTTGATCATCAGGGTGTACTAGGATTTGATTGAAGCCTGAGAACCCATCAAGCAATGATATCCTTGAAGCCCCTACTACTCTTTGAAGAATGTGATCCATTTTGGGTAAAGGATAGTTATCTTTGAGTGATACTTGATTCAAATTCCTTAAGTCTACACAAAGTCTAATCTCACCAGTTTTCTTTCTTGTAGGGACCAAATTTGAAATCCACTCAGAGAACCTGATTGGTGCTATGATACCAGCTTTGAACATTTTATGTAATTCCTTTTCAATGGAAGGAAGGAGCACAGGATTGATCCTTCTCAATTTCTGTTTGAATGGTTTTTGATTAGGCTTGAGGGGAATGGTGTGCTGGATGACAGAAGTATCATAGGACTTTAGATCCTCATAACCCCAAGCAAAAACATCTTGAAACTCTTTAAAGAGGTCAATGTATTTGGGTTTTTGATCAGGGGGCAAAGAAGCAGATAGTTTTATTATTTTAGGCTTGTCAATAGTACCAATGTTGCATTCTTCAACTGCTGCATCTAATGGCTGCATCTTTGGCTTCCTGGGGACGTCATTTGAATCAAAAATGTCCTCTAGTGGGGTAAGGCCTGCTGGAAGGAAATTGTCTTTGAGTTGTATGATTTCAGCTTCAGCACTGCTCACCTCTTCACAGTCAATTTGGTGAATTTGCTGAATGTTTTCATTGTTGAAAATGGTTGGACTCAATAATTGTTTTGCTGTTCTAGGTGACATTGGGTGAGCAGACTGTTGGAACTGTATTTGTGATGGACTTGTTCCATTAAGCATTTGTGATTGACTTGCTGATTCAAGTATTTGTGATTGACTTGCTCCATCATTGTCAATATTTAATCCTGTGAACTCTTGTTGCAAAGTTAAGAAATTGTTTATTTGCATGTCATCCTCAAATACTTGCCATTCTTTGACATTGTTTGGAATGGAGGGTCTGTATTTGACCTCGGCTGTGAAACAGTTATTGGGTTCTAATGGGAATTTGAAGGTGCTGGCAAATGTTGCCAAGTTGTGTGCATGGAGATTGTGGCCCCTTGAAATTTTTGTGATAACAAACTCAGAGAAGGTCTCCAATATTTCAATTACAGCAGACCTGTAGGACCCCAATCTTTTGTCATTGGTGACAAAACTTCCTTTTACTTGTTGAATTACTAGATCAGAGTCTCCCATGATGGAGAGCCTAGGAGCTTGTAATGACCTTGCTAATTTGAGACCTAGTAACAGAGCTTCATATTCTGCCATGTTATTAGTGCATCTAAAATTTAATCTATAAGCCCTGCCTTCTGCATAGCCTTTCTCTTTGTTATGTATCCAAATTCCAGCTCCTGCCCCCAACTTGTTAACTGAGCCATCAAATTCTAGGACCCACAGGATATCCTGCTGGACAGGAGATTTAAAATCTTGTTCATGGGATGGCAATGTGAGCATGAGTTGGGGTTTCTTCTCCCATTTGTTTTCTAGGACAATTTCATCACTTGTTTGACAATCTTTGACAACTAGAGGAGGGATAATGTGTATTGTTGGGCTGATTGATGTTTGGCAGGTGCTACTTGTTTGATCCATGTTTTGTTCTTGTATGAGTGTTTCGGTGCTAATGTCATTGTTTGAGATGCTTGTGCTGTCATTGAAGAGGATGAAGGAGTCTATGTCCGAATGGACAGCATATATTGGAAAATTTTGAGGCTTTTCTTCACTGCTGACCATATACTTCATGAGTGTTTCCCTGTAGAGTCTTTTTGGTTGCCCAAAGACAGAGATAGTGGCATATGACATATCTAATTGCAGGGAGCCTTGGAGCTTGGCTCCCCATGATCTCGATAACAACATCCCATATTTAGGTGGGATATCAGCGACTACAACATCCATTAGAATGGTTTTGTTGGGATATTGAACCAGAGACACACATAAATCTTTTATTAGGCCCAAACATTTGACTTGGCTAGAATCAAAGGAAAACAGGTCTTTGTATGGTCTTGTTATATCCAAATTTAATCTTTCCATGACTGCTTTTGGCATCAGGTTGTGAGAGGCGCCTGAGTCGAACATTGCATTATGCAGTATTTTATCATGAATATGCAAGCTGACATAAAAAGGTAAAACCCCTGTGACTATTGTTTTTCCATCTACCTCTGGGCCAAACAGTAATTCTGGAGTGTCATCTAGCACATTTACATCATCTTTGCTATTAGTGAGTTGAAGGGATTTCTTGATCTGCTGCTTATAGATGTCATGCTTGGCTAGCTCTGAGAGGGGAATTGCTATTTTTAGCTTGCCAATCTCTGTGGCTAGGTCAAAAGGTTTGTCAACTTGGGTTTTGGAGTCACGGATAGCAGTCTTTTCTTTGTTCATTAAATCTTCTTGTTGGATTTCATCTTGACTTTGAGACCTGCCCCTTTTACTCATGTCTTGAGGGGTAAAATTTGGATCAGGGTGAGAGGACGAAGTTGCCATGGGCTGTTGTAGTGGTGACAGTAGTTCAGTAACCTCTTCAACCACTACTTCTTTTGTAGGCAAGTTTGTTTTGTCATTAGGTTCTGTGACTGTGGTTTCTTTAGATCTCTGTTTATCCTTTATCTTGTCAGGTTGATTTACATTTACAGTCCTACTCCTTAGTTTGTACTGTTTATGGACTTCATAGACAGTAGTATCATATCCCTGTTTAAAATCAAAAGATTCTCCTGACTTGGTTTGGAATGTTTTGATTTCATCCTCCTCGTGGTCCTCTTGTGTTAAGAAAACATGGCTTTTACCATCCAGACCCATTAAGTTAATCTCCGGATCTTCGTTAAGTTCATTAGATGTGGAAGTTTCTGCGTAATTTTCTTGAAAAGGGGGTCTAATGTCTTGGTCAGCACTTGTCTTTCCTATGTTTGGGTTCTGAGTTCTCCTAAAATTCGGATTTCTAGGAGGGTTGCTTTGTGATGCTTCCCATGATGATTTTCTTTCAACTGATTCCACTCTTTCACCCAATCTCTTCATACTATTTAGTATTGCATCCAGCTTTTGATCAAAGCCCGAAGTTTCTTCTTTGAAGGCAGTCCTTTTCTCCAATTTTGCCCTGTTTCTTTTAGCAATTAGGTTAGCTTCCACTGTGACAGCAACCCTTTGAGCTTCTTGAAGGGTTGGAGGATTTCTTTCCTTCAACTGATAGGCCATATCAGGGTCAAAACCATCAGGGAATTTATACAGGGCTAAATCAGGAGGAGGCCTTAAGTTCTGTGGAATAGCATTATATACATTGTTAAACCTAGCACAATATTCCAAAACTGTCTCCTGAGGACCTCTCTTAATAGTGTCATATTCACCAAGTACGTGGAGAGGATCTTTCTTCTTTTCCCATCTCTCAGTAAAAGCTTTGTAAAGCTGATCTGGTGTTGTAATGGAGTTTGCATTGAGGGATCTGAACCAAGTTCTAACATCCCCAGTTAAACTTTGAACAAAAATTCTCATTCTGACAGTGTCATCATCTATTTCATAGGTCTCAAAGTGGTCTTGCATTTTCTTGGCATGCTGGATAGCTGTTAGAGAGCCATTTGAGTCAAAATATGAGATTTTACTTTGATAATCTTGAGGTAAGGCCACAGCATTAGCTGGTATCTGCAGAGGTGCATACCTGTTAGCCATATTTATGAGGTTTAGAGGGTTAATAGGAACAAATGGGACAGCAGGGATCAGTGGTATAACAGGGTTAATGGGATGAGTAGCTAGTGGGAGACTGGTCAAAGGAGTATGTGCAGTGCATGCAGATGTGAGAGGAGGAATTTGAGGTGTTGATGATGAACTAGGGGAACTAGGGGTGGACCGGAAAAGAACTTTGCAGGGAGTGGGAATGCGGATAGGTTGATCTGAAATTATATCTAAATCAGCAGGCTTCTCCTGCTTTTGCTGTCTCCTAATGTTTTTTGGAATGGTATTTGGATGATCAACAATGATGGGTTGATTAGGGTCAGGATTTTCCCTAGTATGCCTTGGGTTTCTCTTGGGAGCCAGCTTCTAATTTTTCTTTAGAACTTGTACAGGAAGTTTTATATATGCAAGGACTGGATGAAAGTTTTGGAATAGCTATCTGTGTCCCAAAGCTAGGATGAAGATTCCCTAACTAGCTCTTCCCTAAAGCTGTCCCTGTATTACAGAAACAGTTTCTAAGGCCTCTTGGCTGGTTTCAGGCTTGCTGGTAGCTTTGGAAGATAGATAGTAATTGAAAAATTTTAAGAAGTTCCCCAGTGGAGTCGCCAATTATGTTAACACCCAGGTTGTTCCCTATGACTCCCAAGGGAATACGGCCGGGGTAACCACTAACCAATCTTTGGATCACTGTTTCTAGCCAAACTGTGATCAGAGAGGGCTCTCTCTTTATGATTTGTATCTGTTATGATAGTGTTTTAGGCTAGGTATTATGCACAGGTTTTGTTTATGTTTTGGTTGAAGAGTTTCTTTCAGGTCTTGTGATGTAGTGTTCAAAGAGTCAAATATCATTGGGCAATGGAGTCTATGGCTGCAGGTGTCTAGAAACCTTGAGGTGAATTGGTGAAACTTACAGGGCCATTTGGATACTTCATATAACAAAATTTTTGATTTATAACATGAACAGGTGAAAAAACCAGTGAAAGCAATTAAGAATTTTCACTAAAGTATTTAAGTATTTCCACCAAACTAGGTATGAGAAACGGATAGATGTCTCAGGATCAAACTTGAATTCCTGGGAATGTCTATCACTGCAAAAGATATAGTTTTAAAGTGCAGCAATTAAGAATTACACTTCATTCACTGTATCTGAAGAAAACATGGATAATAGCTTAGATTGAGTTCAGGGTAATCAGTGATTAAATCCTGGAACTATTCTTCTACTTCGCTATTAAGTGTAAAACATTTAAACAATAAAAGAGAACAAAAGACTCGAAAAACATGTAATACAGAGATTTAAGAAAGACTTATTGTTTTATGAAACACTCTGGAATCCTGCAACATTCACCATTCATCACAATGCATCAAGGTACGCCAAGCTTCGGAAATTCCATTCACGCTTTGTATTATTTCTCTGAGAATTTTACAGCAAGTGAGATCCCTAAAATGAAAATAACAACAACCCCTTAAGCTTATGTGCGGGGCGAATATATACTTACGATTTTTACAAAAAATATCTGAGTTCTAAGTTATCTCAGACTTAATATTCTCACCAAATTTTGAGATATTATTATCAGAAATTTATTACAGCATTGAATACAAAATAAAGGCGTCTTGATGTTCTGTCAGAAGATATTTTGGCCTTTGGGGAGCTGCTGAGTCGGTTGGAATACTTTGATCAAATGCTGGAGAACCCGACTTTATGGCTCGTGCGCTGTATTTTGGGTCTGCCACCTGTGATTGTGATTGCTGCTGTGGTGACTAAATAGCCCTGTTGAGTCGGCTCAGCATCTGTCTTTTCCTTGTAGATTTATCCACCAAAATTCTGCCTGTGCATGACTGCTCATAAACTGGAGAAAATTAACGCTACAGGTTCTGGCTTGATAAGATTATCTGTGTCAAATTCCTCCAGACTTCCTGTGTGGGCAATTGGTGCTTCATGATTGCCTCCATAGTTTCATCTGCTTCAATATACTTAAAGAAATTTGGTGGTGTATCAAACAGGTGATCAATTTCATTCATAATAAAAAACAGGTTGTCCACCCTATCATACAAATTCTGCCCTGATGCTGGCCCTGTTTCTGCTGAGGTACTGGGTTGTTTTGCAATTTGTGCTGCAGGATGGGCATCAATCCTTTTGATGTAGTTTTCCAGGGTAAGCAGTCTTCCTACACTGCTTAATATGCTGGGGAGGCCTCTGTTCTGTAATGCCAGGAATCTGTCCAGGAATTTGTTGATTTCAGTCTACATATCCTGTGTTCTCCTCTCCAGCGTCCCAACTAGGCTTCGCAGTGTCAGGACTCTTTTAACTACTGAGATTGTCTCAGTCCTGTTAGCAATTCCCATGGTAGCTAGTTGAGAGCTAGTTTTGTTATTTAAAATATTGATCATTCTGCTGGCAGCATCTGCCATGTGGCCAAGGCTTGCTCTAGCTCTGTGTATTTCCTTGTTTGCCTTTGTAATGAGTACTATTTGCTCATCCATAGTCTCAATATACTGCCACTGATTGGTGATGGACCGACCAATGTTACCCCAGAGGACTGCTTTTAACTCTGCTGTTACCTTTTCTAGTGTGAGCTCCTTTTCAAGTTCAGTTGTCCTCTTCTTTAGAGCTTTTACTTCTCGTTCCTTTGCAGCCTCACTCTACTTGCTCTTATCAAATCTTTCATTTACTTTAGTCAAAGATTTTTTGACTTCATCAAGCTCTTTCATTTGAGCCTCAAGAACTTGGATTTCGGCTTGCAGCCTCTGCATATCCAGACTAGGAGTCTGCTCTGTTGTTGGTGTAGCTGTTGCTGTAGTTGGTGTTGTAGGCCCTGTCTGTTGAGGAGGAGGAGTAGTTGTTGGAGGGGCTTCCTCAAGATTGATTATTTCAGGAGGAGGCTGGGAGGTTTGGCCCTCTTCTTTTTGCTTTAATGCTGTCTGTAGTGCTGCCTTTGCAGCTTCTGATTCTCCTAGTTTGTCTTGAATCCGAACCAGCTCCTTGTACAGAGATATCATTAGATCTGTGGCATCCTTTTCCAGTCTTTGCTGGGCAACCTCATCTGTTTGCGGATGGATGGTAGCTGGGAGCTTGATTTTCTTTCTTAAGGCCGCCATGTCTGCATCCCTTAGCTTCAACAGTTCTTGGATACCTTTAACATCTTTAGGATCATGCCCCATTTCTATGATTACATCTTCCAAGGACTTGATTCTGTTGTCCTTGGCTTGTGATGATGCTCTCTCCAATTCCAGCTGAGAGGCTGTATTATTAAGGCTGCTTTTCAATTTGTAATTTTCCAATGTTTCATCTGCCAAGGAGGCATACACCATTTCACCAGTTTGTTTATGCAGTTCGATTTTATCCATAGGGTGTATGTCTTTGGCCAGAACCTCCATGTTGGTTCTCAGGTAATCCGAGGCAGATTGGGGATGCAGAGTTGTGGGCATGAAGTGACTCAAAATCATTTTGCCTTCACTTACATCAAAGGCAGACATGAGTCTTTGCTGATTGGTGGGAGCCAGGTTCAGCAAATGATTGTACAGCTGTATTTTAATAGGATCACTCCTCCTTTTAATGTCGATAAATTGCTGTTTGATGCTTACCTGTCCTTCTTTGTGCTGGCTGGAGGAGCTGACCTCTCCTCCCATAGCTCTATCATGTTCATGCTGGAATGAACTGGCTGAAACTTCTCCGCTGGGTGGGCCCATGCCCATTGCTTGTCTTATTGCTATGTCATCCTCTGGAAAGTCATTTAATCTTTGTCTTTTCTCTCCCTAATTGATGGATGAAGTCAGGGGAGTCTCTCTATCTCTTTTCCTGGTTAAGTCCTCCTTTTGTGGGGTTTGGAGGACCGAGGTATCAAAAGTAGTTTCTGCGCTAGGAGGCACTATTTTCTGAGCCTGTTGCTCAGTGGTACTTGGAGCATCAATCACTCTTTCTTGCTGCAAGGGCTGCTGTTTATTATATTGTACCTCTTCTTGCTGCTGCCCTTCTCCCTGCTGCTCCATCTCTTCTTGCTGCTGTAGCAATGTCTCCACTTGCTCTTCTGTCAATGGAGGTGGCTGCTCCACCTGCTTCCCTTTATCTTTGCTGGCTGTCTGCGGTGCTTTCCCGGCAGTTTGCTGCTGTGTTGTTGATGATGCAGCAGCTGCTCCAAGCTGCTTTTTGTATGAGAGGGGAACCTGTCCACAAGTTTCTAAGTCAGCTTCCTTTTGAATATTTCTAGCCTCTCTCTCTAGTAGCTCTTCATCAGTAATTTCCTCTTCTAGGGTACCTTCTTCCCAACTTAATGCATTGGCATACTGTTCAATCTCAGGTTGTCTCTTGTGTGCATAGCTACCCAATTTGTATTTTATCCTCCTGAGGGAGACAAAATGATTGGGGTCATAGGGTATCCATTCAAAGCTAGTTTGCAGTCTGAGGCCCTCTAGGATATTGTTTGCCTCTTTCCACCCCTCCTCTTTTCTGTTGTATAGGAAAGGACCCAGCTGGCTCCTTACTTTTAACTGTGACTTCTTGTTCTTGCTCTGAAAATGGAGGTAGTCTGAGTTCCCAAACTGTCTGAAATATTCCAAGGCAAAAAGCCTCATGGGGACATACCTTGGCAACCTAAACGGGTTCAACTCACAGCCATATATTCTGATGACTGTGTGGTTTTGGTAGAGGTACCAATTACCAATGCTGTAGGATTTATTCAAATGGAGAATTCTCCTCATGTCATCAGTTAGTCTTGGAGGAGGAATACCATGCAATACTGTCATGGCTGGATAAATGAATAAGTCAATGAACTCAGAGTATGTGTAAGGTGATACAAAGGTATGATGAAAAACAGAGGTCCAGAACACCACTGACCTTGGATTTCCCTGGGCATTGAGTTGCTTCAAAGGAAAAGAGAAGGTGGCTGGCTGATAAAACAAGAATAGGTGGTATATGTATGAGGTATACCTGAATAGTCTCTCCCTCTTCAAGTTCATAAACTGGTCATGGATTTTATCTGCAATGTATGTAGCATAATCATAATGTACAGCTGGGGGCTTACCAGGAGAGAATAGAGACAGCATTGCCATTATGGTTTCATCCACATCCTCCATTCCCTTGAATCCTAGGGCATAGCTGATCAAATCCACTAACATTCTGCCCAATTCATTCAAGTACTGATATCCAATAGGAGGAGTTCTGAAGGATTCAGAGCCTAGTTTTACAAACAACTGATTGATTTTAATGAGTTGGTCACTTGACAGCTTGTTCCCTTTCTTTATCAAATTCTGAATATGGAGGGGGGTCAATTGCTTGGCAGTATGGAAGTGCAGCATCTCATTTATACTCTCTGGGGTGATATGGAACAGGACTGAGCCTGTGGGGCTGATGACAGCTCTTTGGCTTGGGTCATAGCATTCCTGGCAGCTGTAGACCAACTCTGGCACAGGATTTACCTGGGGGAGGTTGTAGATGGGAAAGTTTCAGTCCCAAATCCCCAAGATATCTGCTCCACTCAGGTGCTGGGCTTTTAACTCATTCAGCATCTGAATATTATATTTGGAGCCCATAAGAAACCAGTCCAGCATTTGATAATCCATATCTCCCAGGGCTTTCCATTCTAATTCCTGGTGAGGAGCGTTGAGGGGCTTGATATTCAGAGCAATAGGAGTGTCCATGGTTTTCTTTAAGCTCAACAACTGTAAGTGAACGGCTTAAAAGGATCAGCACAGAACAGAAGTGATTTTTGTAAAAACAGTTTGAGTTTCAGGTACCAGAGGAGGAAATTATACAACAGCAATTGAAATATTGTTTATATCAGGAACAGGGCTACTGTCTGGTCTCACTATGTCCTCTTCAGCAGGTGAATTCAGTAAACAAAAAGTCTTTCGGGAATGTGCAGAGAATACCTTTTTTTGAGTGAAAATACAGGCAACAAGGCTCAGCTGGCGTTTTTGGACTTCACAATTACAAATGGGGTATATGCAGAGGGAAATGGCCGGTGAAATTATGAGTTTTATCGTCTCTTTAGCCCTCTGAGTAATTTTATTTTCAACTGCAGGCGTATGGAGGATAGAAAACGAAAAATACCTGGTAATTCACGAGCAGAGGTCGTGCACGCGTGCAAGGTTGGTGCTGTGGAGGTCGCCTTGGTCAACTGAGCAGGTTGGCGGATTTCAGGACGTAAACGGTCATGCAGAGGAAACAGTAGAGAAATGCATAAAAAATGAAAACAAAGGCGTTTTTTGGCTTAATATGGGCTTTTTATTATTTTGGCGCTTTTTTAGTGATGACGTCAGCATGACATCATTGGTGGGTCAAGGTCAAGTGACGTCAGCTGACGTCATCGGGTGACGTGGCGGTATGCTGTTGGTCCATGGGGGATGGTGCGGTGGCAGCCATGTCAACGGCGAGGTGGACAAATAACGGAGACAAGGACAAGCGGACGTGACGTGGCGATATGCTGTTGGACAACGGTTGGCGGTTAGGACCGTAGCGGTTACGGTTAAGGCTAGCCGCTACGGTCTCTCGGGGCGGTTTGGGTACGGTCCCGGAAGTGTCAGGCCTTGCTCCGAGAGCCTTCATCGTGCGACGCGTGGACTGGCCCTGACGTGACGCAACGTCACGTTCTCGGGTGCTAAAGTTCCGCTGCGGGGGCTGCTCCGATATCACTGTGGATCGTCGGATCCATAGGATCTGATCCGACGGTGGGCGGAGCAACAAAGTGCTCGGGTTATATGCGCGGGCGGAAAACTTCAGATTATGGGTTTTCGTAAGGTTTTTCAATATATTTCAATTAAATTGAACCCGCGCGCTGATGCTTGGAATAAACGCCAAGGGGGTTTTGGACCTTGGTAATTTTTGCAAAGAGGGTTTAGGGGTGAAAGGGGTTTTTATGTGTGTTTTCAGCAGAGAGACGGTGAGGGTTGAGGGAGAGGATTTCTGCTCATAACTAGAGGTCAGAGCACATCCAAGACAAGGTTGACCACAGTCCCAGGTGGACTGAAGTCCCCTTAGACCATTTACTTGGCTATAATGCCAAAAGGAGAATATGTAGATAATGCTGGGATTTATACACCATGGTGTTTAATACTAGTAGGGGAAAAGGTAATATAGGGGATTTACATAGTAGAATTAGAGTTAATATGGATGAGAGGGTGAGTGGAGGGGGAAACCATTTTAGTTTATGTGAAACAAACTTGGTTTTGAGAGTAGATCAAAATGAAAAGATTTTTTAGACAAGAAGTGTGGCTTCTGAATGAGCAAGAACCACCATAAAACCATGATGTCTCTCCATGAATCTCAGCTAAAAAGGAAATGTTAGTAATGAAATGAAGGGGGAAAGGGAGGTTAGTCATGCTCCTTGCTGCAATTTGATGGAATTAACCACTTTGTCCATTGATAGATTTTGCCTTGGCAAAACACCTTTTGACATATGTGCAATGGTGAAAATACCCTTTCTGCAACCACAACTGCTTACCCAGCTATTTTCCTAGCATTTTTTGTTTCTCCTTGGAGGGTGCACTTGGACTTGCAAACCCTTACTTGCCTTTTCTTTTCTTTGGCTTTTTCTTTATTCTTTTCTATCTACTTCTACCCTTATCTCTTCCAAGGTCCCAGATTGAGCTGTTGGGAACCTTTTCTTCTCTACCTGAACTACTTGTCTGCCAAGATTGAACAGTTTGGACAGACTCCTTTCTCTATTCTACAACAGAAAATTTAAACATGGCATGATCCAGATTAGACTTTTGGACCATCCATCAAAACTTTGAGGTCTTACCAAGTTATTGTCACAAATCAAACTTTGTAGGAAATATGTGATGTTTGAGTCATCAAAGCAGAGCATATTTAGACCTTCCATAGCCAATCATGAAATATGAAACCTATTGGTATAGGTAGCTAACATCGGGACCCAATGCCAGCTTATTAACAAGGTTATTCCAATCCACAGGCACTCTGCACTTTCTTCCATATAACACCTCAAAGGGGCTCATACCTAGTGATTCATGATGTCCATTGTTGTATGAAAATTCCATGAGGTGGAGGTAACCCTCCCACTTATGTGGTTGTTGCATCACAAACATGCATAACATGTCTTCCAACACTTGATTCACCTATTCAGTTTTCCCGTCCGTTTGGGGATGGTAAGCTATACTAAACTAGATCTGGGTGCCCAATCCTAAAAAGAGGGTTTTCCAAAATATGGATGTAAATTTCACATCCTAGTCTGAAATTACCACCTTGGGTATTCCATGCAGGCAAAAAATTTCCTTCATAAATATGTCTGCAATTTCCACCATTTTCTAAGTGGACTTCACAAGTATGAAGTGTGTGGTTTTACTCAATTTGTCTACTACAACCATGATCAAGTCATGTTGCTTCTTGGTGCAGGGTAGACCAATGATGAAGTCCAATGATATGGTCACCCATTTCCATTCCAGAATGGGCAGTGGTTGTAACAAACCAGTGGGATACTGATGTTCTGCCTTCACCAATTGACACTCCAAACATTCGAACAAGTATTCAGTAACATCCTTCCTTAATCTGGGCCAAAAATACCCTTTCTTGATGGTTGTTAAAAGTTTCTAGTAACCTGGGTGGCCCGCACATGGTTTTCGATGAAACTCATCCATTATTAGTTGTTTAACAAAGCTTTGGTTAGGAATATAAATTCTATTTTTAAAGGTAAGGAGGTTATCAAGATTTATTTAGAAATCTGATTTTCTCCCCTTTTAACAGAGCTTCCTTTGTTCGCTGCCAACGAAAAGTGTATTCTGTATCTTTGAGCGACACATCCTTTATAATTTCTGGAATGATGGAGCGTGCTTGGCTGATCTAAACTTCATAAATACAATGTACCTTCCTACTCAATGCATCAGCCACTCGATTTTCTTTCCCCTTAAAGTGCTTCATCTCAAAATCTAACTCACTTAAGAATGTCACCCACTTGGCTTGTCGAGAATTTAAGCTAGACTGGTTGAAGAAGTTAGTAAGGCTATTGTGATCTGTTAGTAGCAAAAATTTCTTCCCCAACACATAATGTCGCCACATTTTAAGTGCATTCACTACCACTGTTAATTCAAGGTCATAAGCAAAATATTGTTGTTCTTATTCTTTCAATTTTCCTGATTCGTAAGCAATAACTTTTCCTTCTTGTGTTAGCACTCCACCAAGACCCTCTTTACTTGCATCAGTGCAAACCACAAAAGACTTTTCCGGATATGCTACGTTTAGCACGGGTGCAGTGGTAAGTAGGGTTTTTTAATCTTTCAAAAATTTGCTGACACTCTATTGTCCATTGAAAGATGCACCCCTTTTTCTATAAGGAAGTCATAGGAAAGGAACTTTTTGAAAATCCTTCAATGAACTAATGGTAGTACCTAGCCAAACCCAGGAAGGATCTGATATCAACAACATTCTTTGGGGAGGTCCATTCCATAATGGTTTTTATCTTTTCCGAGTCCACCGCTATTCCTTCTACTGATATAACGTGACCCAAGTATTGGATCTAATCTTTGAAAAAGTTGCACTTGCTAAATTTGGCATATAACTGGTTCTCTCGTAAAGTTTACAGCACAATTCTCAAATGTTCTTTATGCTCTTCCTAATTTTTTGAGTATATCAAAATGTCGTCAATAACAATTAGTACAAACTTATCAAGATAGGATTGGAAAATACCGTGCATCAAACTCATAAAGGTAGCTAGGGAATTTGTGAGGCCAAATGGCAACACTACGAACTCATAATGACCATAACAGGTTTGGAATGCAGTTTTGTAAATATCTTCCTTCTTTATCCTTATTTTATGATAACCAGATCTTAAATCGATTTTTGAAAATACTTTGACTCCATGCACTTAATCAAATAAATCACCAATACGTGGCAAGGGATACTTATCTTTATGGTCAGCTTATTTGACTGATGATAATCGATACACAACCTCAACATTCCATCCTTCTTTCATACAAATAGTACAGGGACTCCCCAAGCGGACACACTGGGGTGAATGTAATTTTTATCCAAAAGCTCTTGAAGCTACATCTTGAGAGCTATCAACTCAA
Source organism: Pinus tabuliformis (assembly GCA_031772625.1). Taxonomy (NCBI): domain Eukaryota; kingdom Viridiplantae; phylum Streptophyta; class Pinopsida; order Pinales; family Pinaceae; genus Pinus; species Pinus tabuliformis. The sequence continues at coordinate 1,371,868,239 of CM062817.1, read as the reverse complement.
GTATGCTCATGTGGTCAGGGGCCTTGGATACTAGGGTTGCACCTAGAATCAGTTCAATGGTGAAGTCAATATCCCGCTTGGGTGGTAATCTAGGGATGGATTCAAGAAATACATCAGCAAATTCCTGAATGACAGGAATATTATCCAAGGAGGTCATTTTATTCTTGGTGTTGGTAAATCCCACTTGAACAACATATATTTGATAGCCCTTCCTAATACATTTTCCTAACTGACTAGCAGTGATAGGGCACAGCTTTGTATTGGTCTTGATTCCTTGAAGTTCCTTTCTTTGTCCTAATTCTGAAATAAAACTGATATTTTTTTGTTTGCAATCAACCAAGGACCAACATTTCTCCAACCAATCCATTCTGATTAAAATATCATATGAACCCAAAGGAAGAATGTTAAGGTTCACGTGAATGGGATGTCTCGAGATTACTATGGGGGATTGTTCTGTTTTGGCAACCACCTTTCTTTTTGCCCCAGTGGCTAATTGAACTAGCCATGGTTTTGGGAATTTACAACTCTACAGTTGACACTTTTCTACCACTTTAGGACTAACATAACTTAAGCTAGCACTAGGATCAAACAAAATTGAAACAGGTTGCTTAGTGATCATACCTTCACATCCAATCATGGTGGGTTGATATTCTGCTTGGTGATCATCAAAGGCAACATTAATTCTAGGCATGCTCCTCGCCACTTCTCCGACCGTGGATGCTTCCTGCATGTTTTCTAGTTGTTCCATTCTTACCTTATGTGGACAGTTTTTGTAGTAGTGTGGTTCTCTGCATCCCCAACATTGCAGTAGTGGTTTTGACTCTTGATCATTACTAAATTTATTAGTCCCTTCCGACTGTCTATGTTCTGAATAAGCGGTCTTGGATTGATTTCTTGCTGGGAATTTATTGAAAGGCTTTTGTTGTAGATTTCTGTTGTTAGAAAGTTTTGGATGTTTGTTTGAAATCAGATTCCTTCCTTTCTTATTCAACCCTCCTTTAGATCCTTCATTTTTCTATTTCATCTGCTAATAATAGATGTGGGCTTTCTGCACTGCATCATCCATCGTTTTTGGGTAGTCAAACTCAAGCTTCTCCTTCATAAAATTGGGTAAACTGCTGATAAAATGCTAAATCTTAGCCTTTTCTTCTTGCATATAAGGCACATAGCGCAGTAGGGAAGTAAACCGATTCACATATTCGTACATGGTTAAGGTTCCCAATCTTAACTCATGGAATTCCTTAGCTTTTTCATCATAGTAACGTTCAACTAAATACTTGTCTTTAAAATCCTTTTGGAATTCATTCCATGTAAACTGTTCCTCATCAATTGTTCTTATTGATTTAATTTCTTCCCACAAAAGAGTAGACTTACCTCTTAGCTGATAAACTGCCAATTGAGCTTTCAATTTATCTATGTATTCATCAATCTAAAAATATTTGCTCATATCAATGAGCCAAGGTTATGCTGCCTCCTCAGATTCTCCTTCAAAAAGTGATGGTTTAATCTTTTTAAATTATCCTTGCAATTTAGATTTCTGTCTCTTTCTCTTGCACTAGTTGGAGACATTTTCAGAGCTCCCTTCTTCATCTTCTGCATGTTTTTTGGCTGACTCCGCATTTTCCTCTCTGTGTTGAGCTATTGGGGTCTTCTCCCTATCTTCAGCACTGGGATCTTGGTGTCATTGGTTCTGTCGATTGGATAGACTTCTTAGGATTTTATCCTGTTCTAGACGGAGTCTTTCATTGTTTGTTCTTAAATTGGTCATCTCTACATGAAGTTTTTGCATAGTTTCAAGTAAGACTGCATTAGCTTGACGAGAGTCCTCGCCTAGCTAAATCCAAATATCAGGATTAGCATTCACATATATTGTTCCTAGAGAAGTGGGTGGTCCTCGACTCCTCTGAATTTTCAGCTTTTTGTGTAGAGACGATCTCTATGTTCACACACAAATTCACTTAGTTAAATTACATAGATCACATTCATTGTGTACATGTATATAATTTCCCCAAGCATCTCAGTGTACGAACCTAAGGCTCTGATACCATTTGTAACATCAAACTAGATATAATACATAAAAATAAAAAATAAAATTATTATTACCCATTTATTTACGTGTTAATTCAAACCATAAGTAATATATATATCCATATATATATATATATGTATATATGTATATATGTATGTATATATGTATATATGTATATATATATATATACATATACATATACATATACATATACATATACATATACATATACATATACATATACATATATATATATATATATATATATATATATATATATATATATATATATATATGCCACGGAGGCGGGTGAGATTCCAAGGCATGTCTTGTTAATTTAATTTGGCATTACTTCCCACTGTTGGCTTTGCCATACCGTGAGTTCTCTTATGGCCTTCCTCGAGGAAATAAGATTATTACCCGACCTGGAAATCAATGCTAGTTGTACATGATTCCATGAGGCTTGATCTCAAGCGACTATCTTGTTGGAAGTTGTCCATCACTCTGCACTAGCTGTGACAGGTGGTATGGATCTCATCTGTTGATCAGTTCTAGGCTATCTGACAGTGAGGAGGGCTCCAGGCTCGTCCAACTACCCAACACCCTGCTTCCCGCCGAAACCTGCCTCATTTGCAATCTGGGGTTGAGGGTTTTGACTGCTCTGCAACATTTCACTCCTAGTTTCTCCATTGGTTCTTTGTCTCGGCCTCCATGCTCCATGGCTTCGTCTGTTTTTCCTCTGCAAGGAGGTAATCCCAAACCCTTAGTTTCTGCGGTATCAGTTCTTTGCTCCGAGTCATACTTTGTATTTATTTGGGAGTTATTCCAGTGCATAGAGTTAATACATCCCCTTACTGGCCAGGTTTGGCATTCAACCCTTCGGATGCTGCGAGGAGAGGCGATTTCCCTCATTGGCATGAAAAGGGTAAGTTCTTATCGATGAAAAGCTCTTACAGTTGTTTCTATTTCTATTTTTCCACACATTCTTCTAACCCTGGTGGGGATTTATGAAATATAGCTGGACAGCCCCCGGTTGCAGTCTGCCGAACTCAGGTAAGGGCTAGATTTGTCCATGAATTCATGGTTGTGTTGTAGATATGATACAGGTCTTCCCATCCATTTAATAATGTTTACCAATGGGTTTTTGCAGGTATGCTATTATTCAATCAAGATGCTTTTATGGTTAATCTTTTTGGTTTTCGGCGGTTATGTGCTCTCACAACTCTGCAAACTGATACAGGTTGGAACCTCATCATCCCAGCTTCTCATGGTTAACCCATTGCGGATTATGTTACTCGTTTGTTCTGGTGAAATATCTAGCTTGAAATTACAGTGTGCATCAATATGTGAAGGACTGTTTTAGAGATGTCTCACTCCGGAATTTAGTAGTGAACTACATTTTAGGTTTTTCTAGGCTGCTGGTTTGTAAATGCCGGTTTTAAATGTAATTACTCCTTTTGAAGTTCGTAACTCTCTTCGAGAGACAGAGAAGAATCTCTCGGCCTTAACTTGGTCTTTTGAGAAGAAAACTCTGCCACTTAAATTCTGAAGCTTATTAAATTATATAAATGGGTTTATTTCTGTGACATTTATAATTTCTTGCATAGTTCCATATATTATTAAAGGGTCTGATTCTGATATCTATTTGTTGGAATAATTGTGTATGATTTCGTAATGTGGTTATGAAATATGTATTTAGCTTGAAATTATTTAACTACTTTGATTTGTTGTCACACCTCTGCTAAAGGTTATTCTCTCTAAGAGTCATTCTACTCTTTCCTTGTAATGGTGCGATTTTTACTATTACAGTAATCCCACGAATTGGTACTTTCCCTTGGTCGAAACAATAATTCACCTTAGGGTTTCATTATACTTTCTGTCGGAATCTAAGGATTTGGTTTATCTCTTCCAAATGACCTCTTTCACCCGTCTCTAGCTTGCAGAGGGTAGATAAGCCGACATGGAAACGGAGAGGTTCCAACATGGTTCTGAATTTCGTCAGTGTTTATGTATGACAAAGTATATATATATACATACATATATATATATATATATATATATATATATATATATATATATATATATATATATATATATATATATATATATATATATATAGATATGTTTTGCTTGGTCCAGAGTTTAGTAAAAGAAGGGATTCATTGTCTGTTTATTATTTATACTTTGCCGCACATATATATAACATTCTATGAAAAGAAATGCTAAGTAAGGAAGATTTCATGATTGCTGATTGTGCGACATCACTGAATGCTAATGCATATTTCTCATTGGATATTATTTTTTTACTAATGTGTATTTATCACTGATTGTTACTATTTTTCTAATGCATATTTATCACTCAATATTATTTTTAATCTTATTCTTGGAAACAAATAACTTCTCGTAAAGTAATACGATCCTTTAGTTACATCCTAGAATACTTATTTGTTCTAAACTTGTAAATGTATCAACCCAACTCCGTCTGCAAAATCTCTCCTACCAGCCTCGAGCCTGGCGATTATGTCCGGGCTCTCCCCCGAGCACTTTCTCTGTTTCACACTTGGATTATATCCAGTTATAGTCAGTGCCTTAGGCCTCAGGATGCCACGGTCCAGCCTTAAGTCTTGCACTCAGTTGACTATAAATGAGAAACTTCCCACTGGTCTCTCTCTCTCCCAGCTCTAGGATAGTTCTCCCCCTTCTCTCTCCCCATCTATATTTCCCTTTTCAAGGCAGGGGTGTAATTGTTTCTTTGTTAACTGTTTCTTTTAATTAAGGCAAACAATTATATTTTATTAACATGTCTAAATTCCTAGTTAATCATAATCAGGTAAGAACTTATTATCTAGCTTTCTAGCCTCAGTCAATGTCACAACGTAAAATAAATGCAATAAATCATAAAACTGAGTTTAATAACCACAGTAAATCTTTCCTTGAGCCTGGGGTGTTACAAAATTCCCAAAGATGGTTTAAAGGAAAGGAGTCATCTAACGAGGCGGAGGAATTGTCCAGACCGCAAAAAGTGGTCGAAATCCAAGCAAAAAAAAATCAAAAAATCTTGTAGAGGCAATTTTTGAATTGTATTTTTTATGGTGGAAATGGATTCAACACTATTAAAAACGTCTAGGACACCTAAAATTTTTAAGTTTAACAACTATAACTTGGATTTACAAAAATCCTTGCCGGATTTTCTCTAAATATAACCTAAATTTCCATAACTTTCCGGGCACCTCCTCCGCCTCGTTAGACTATGTGTAAAGGAAATATGTGGAGGCTGACATGGCATGTTGCAGGCTTTACACAAGTGAAATTGACATGACACAAAGCAAGTTACACTAATTACGCTATACAAGTTGTACGAAGGCATCATTAACGAATAAGAATAAAATGAACTTAACCAATCACATATTAAATAAACATATTTAATATATTTAAAAAAAATAAATAATTTTTCGTTTTACAATGTAAGCCTTATATATTATAATTCAAATTTTTTAATCAATACAAATTAATTAAGAATCAAGGCGTTATATCTACTAGATGCAAGATAATAATGAATTTTCTTTCCACATAAATTTAAAAAAATCTTGTTAGAATACTAATTAATTTAAATTCAATTTTCTACTATGTCATATCATTGTCATTCATATATTAAAAATATTATCATGTTAACTTGAATTGCATTAATTATTTTTAATTTTTAACTTATAAGGTTTGTTTTTTTATCATTGCTCATAATGAATTAGGATTTAAATTTAATATTATTTAATTTTAATATAAATTTACACAATAATATAATTTATACATTATAATAAATTTTTCTTTTCTTTTCAAAATAAGAATACTTGAAAAGTACATTTTATCACCAATAATTTTACAATTTTGAAGATCACTTATAAAATAAATTAACTAAATAATATTTGTTTTTTTTAATATATTTAATTATTCCATATATTTAGCTTGAAAGATAGAAAGGTTTGTTTTTACATAAATTTAATCTTTTTTAAATTTAGGTAAAATATATACATATATATATATATATATATTAAAAAGCCCCACCTAGTAATAAAAAAGTGAACTCTACAACCCCTCAAGCATCAATAGTTATGAGGATTCAAATATTGCACAAGATAAATCTTCATTTAACAGCAAAGTAGATCCCCTAGACCAAACTTCTTCTCAGTCTATCTTTAAGAGGACGAACACAATAGATCGCGAAGCTAAGACACCAATGTCCCAGGAACTAGAAGAGATGAAGGAGATGCAAGATAAAGGAAGTTGGAAGATCGTAGAGAAAAGAGAAAGCTACAGCATCATTCTGGCCAAGAAAGATGAGGAGCCAGGCAATTAAAAACTAAGAAAATTAGAGAAAAAAGAAAGCTACAGCATCATTCTGGCCAAAAAAGATGAGGAGCCAGACAATTAAAAACTAAGAAAATTATAGGTCCGATAGACCAATTTGGTCTCAGTGAATGTTAACCACTATCAGCATCGTCATCATTATCAAAAAATAAGAGTACGAAGGCATATATATATATATATATATATATATATATATAATTTTTTAATATATATTGTGTGAAGACATCATTAACGAATAAGAATAAAATGAACTTAACCAATTAAATTTTAAATAAATATATTTAATATGTTTAAAAATAAATAAATAATTTTCGTTTTACAATATAAATCTTATATATTATAATTCAAATTTTTTAGTCAATGAAGGTAATAATGAATTTTCATTCCACATAAATTTAAAAGATTTTTGTTAGAATACTAATTAATTTAAATTTAATTTTGTACTATATCATATCATTTTCATTCATATATTAAAAATATTATCATGTTAACTTGGATTGCATTAATTATTTTTAATTTCTAACTTATAATATTTGTTTTTTTATCATTACTTATAATGAATTAAGATTTAAATTTAATTTATTTAATATTATTGAATTTTAATATATACACTAATAAATATAAATTTATACAATAATATAATTTATACATTAAGGTAAATTTGTATTTTTCTTTTAAAATAAGAATACTTTAAAAGTACATTTTATCACCAATAATTTTACAATTCCGAAGAGAACTTATAAAATAAATTAACTAAATAATATCCGTTATTTTTTATATATTTAATTATTCCATTTAATAAACTTGAAAGATAACAATGTTCGCTTTTACATGAGCGTAATCTTTTTTAATTTATGTAAAATATTATTTTTAATATATATATATATATATAAGTTAGTTGTATTATTTAAGTGGGTTGTATAATGGGTACACAATCATTCTTGTATATTATTTATTCACTTTTTTATTTGATAAGTTATGTTATTGTAAAATTTAGATTTCTGTGATCTATATTAATTGTAGTAGTGACAAGATGAGGAATTAGATCTAGGAAATGGAATAAATAGATGATGAGAGCAGCTAACTAGCCATTAGAAATAATAGCTAGTTTGACTAAAAAATTGAAATAACTAATTAAGCCTTTGACCTAGAGTTAAAAAGAATTTTAATTTAATAATTAATATTATTTTTGAATTAAGAAATAAAGAAGATTAATAAAATAATTTCATTTAATAGTAAATAATATTAGTATTATTAAATTATATTACAAATATAATATCAATAAGAATTTTGAGATAAAAAACTAGAATAATAATAAATAATTAAATAATTAAACAACTAATTTTTTACTTTTTTATTATTAATCTATGAGAATTTTAAATTAATAATTAATATTATTTTTGAATTAAGAAATAAATAGCATCAATAAAATAATTTTATTTTAATATTAAATAATATCACTATTATTAAATTATATTATATTAATAATTTTGAGATAATAATAATTAATTAACTAATTTTTAACTTTATTATTATTGATCTATCAGAGAAAAAAAACTGAATAAATAATAATAATAATAATAAGACTAAAAAAGTAAAAATTAGGAAGATAACGAGGAAAACAAGAAAAATCTAGCAAGAAAAAGCGAGGATCCAACACCTGCTAATTCTCTAATCATCATCTCTATTCAGATTGATAGGCCTTTGTTCAATCTCTAAGGCCTCGCTAAATTTCCGATGATGAAAGTGGTCAATCCTAGTGATGACCTCCTCCTGTTCTATGCAAATGTGATGATTGGTTTTTTCCACATGTTCAGCCAATGCGGAGGAGCGAGACCTTCCATGCTTTATGTTTAGCATGCTCACCAATCCTTTGATTTATTGTTCGACTAGTCTCACCAATATAAGGAGTCCCACATGAATAAGGAATCATATAAACACCCTTCCCATCCTTAGGGTTAATAGGGTCCTTGGCCGAATGAAGAGAACTTTGAATAGTGTGAAAGGGTATAAAAGAAAAAGGAATATTATGCTTTTTCAGGATCCTCGCGATTTTACCCATGGTCCCGTGAATAAAAGGAAGATGAACCCCAGAAGATCGATCCTTGGGATCAATCCTCTTCTTAGGACCTCTTTCCGCATTAAGGAAAGTTTTACGACCTTGGGACTTACTATAACCATTATTAATGAAGACCTTAAGGAGGTGAGCTTTTTCATAATCAAGATGATATTCATCAGAACTCTCAGCACCCGAGTGGCTAAGGTGTTAAGAACACCTAACTTCTGAGCAGGGAAAGCTCACCTCCTTAAGGTCTTCATTAATAATGGTTATAGTAAGTCCGAGGGCCGTAAAGCTTTCCTTAATGCAGAAAGAGGTCCTAAGAAGAGGATTGATCCCAAGGATCGATCTTCCATGGTTCATATTCCTCTTATTCAAGGGACCACGAATAAAATCGCAAGGATCTTGAAAATGCATAATATTCCTTCTTCTTTTAGACCCCTTTGCACTATTCGAAGTTCTCTTCATTCGGCCAAGGACCCTATTAACCCTAAGGATGGGAAGGGTGTTTATATGATTCCTTGTTCATGTGGGACTCCTTATATTGGTGAGACTGGTCAGTCAATAAATCAAAGGATTTGTGAGCATGCTGTAGAAATAAAGCATGGAAGGTCTTGCTCCTCCACAATGGCTAAACATGCAGAAAAAACCAATCATCACATTTGCATAGAAGAGGCGAAGGTCATCGCTAGGATTGACCACTTTCATGATCAGAAATTTAGAGAGGCCTTAGAGATTGAACAAAGACCTGTAAATCTGAACAGAGACGATGGTTGTAGTATTAGCACGTGTTGGATAATTCCTCTTTCTTACTAAATTTTTCTTGTTTTCCTGGTTATCTTCCTAATCTTTACTTTTTTAGTCTTATTATTATTTATTCAATTTTTTTTCCTAATAGATCAATAATAATAAAGTTAAAACTTAGTTAATTATTTAATTAATTAACTAAATAATTATTATTATCTTAAAATTCTTATTGATATTATATCTATAATATAATTTAATAATAGTGATATTATTTAATATTAAAATAAAATTATTTTATTGATCTTATTTATTTCTTAATTCAAAAATAATATTAGTTATTAATTTAAAATTCTGATAGATTAATAATAAAAAAGTAAAAAATTAATTATTTAATTAATTAATTATTATTACTATAGTTTTTGTATCTCAAAATTCTTATTGATATTACATCTGTAATATTATTTAATATTAAATGAAATTATTTCATTAATTTTATTTATTTTTTAATTTAAAAATAATATTAATTATTAAATTAAAAATATTTTTAATTCTAGGTTAAAGGCTTAATTAGTTATTTCAATTTTTTAGTCGTACTACTGTTATTTCTAAGGGCTAGTTAGTTGTTCTCATCATCTATTTATTCCATTTCCTAGATCTGATTTCTCATCTTGTCTTGAAGATGAACCACACTGGTTGATACGAAATGTGTCGACCAGATTTTATTTTATGTGATTTTTATGGAAAATGTTGTCACAAGTTATGTCATTATTTATAAGACAGATTATAGTTTAGGTTTCATTTGGTTATACAAAGGAATGATGGATAAAAGTGTGAAATTTTCTTCATTTAATTTTAATCTTTTATCTAATCTCATATTCACATTAATCTCTTACTATATCAATTATATTATCAATTTTCTTGACTTTTGAAATTAAAAAAACTATAATTATCTTAAAATAATTTCTTGCCTTCATAAAATTTAATTTCTTAACAAATTTTAATTATTATTATCAAAATAATATATATATATATATATATATATATATATATATATATATATATATATATATATATATATATATATATATAATATAATTTTCTTTCACATAAATTTAATTATTTATTATACAAATATTTAAATAAATTTAAATCATTTCAAATTATTAAATATTACACATTTCCCACATTTAAAATAAATAATGAATTTTCTTTCCACATAAATTTAAAAGAATCTCGTTAGAACACTACTGAATTTAAATTTAATTGTGTACTATGTCATATCATCATTGTCATTTGTATATTAAAAATATTATCATGTTAACTTGGATTGCATTGATTATCTTTAGTTTTTAACCTGTTTGTTTTTTTATCATTTCTTATAATGAATTCAATTTAATTTATTTAATAGTATTTAATTTTAATATGTACAATAATGAACATAAATTTTTCGCAATAATATAATCTACTTAAATTATAAGTATATATTATTTTTTAAATAAAAATACTTTAAAAAGTACATTTTAACGCTGATGATTCTACAACTTTGAATGGAACTTCTAAAATAAATCAACTGAATAATATCAGTTTTTTTATATATTTAATTATTTAATTTGAAAGACAGAAACATTTTTTTACATAAACTTAATCGGTTTCTAATTTATGTAAAATATTATTTTTTTCATTTACTCTTCTCAATCTCTTTATATTTTTTTGTGGTAATAGATGGAATGAGTGCGGGATATTATTATTGGATCTTTTCCTAATTTTTCTCAATCTCTTTATATTTTTTTGTGGTAATAGATGGAATGAGTGCGGGATATTATTATTGGATCTTTTCCTAATTTTTCACCACAGGATTATAAGATGTTCACGGTAGGAAATAAGAGGAAAGAATTAGAAATGTAATGTCTATGTAGAGAGATTTCTCCTCTACTCATTCTACTCATCATTCTTAGGCTACTGGAATATGCTACTACAACCAATGCTTAATGGAAGCAGAAAGAGATATGGAGTTGTTACCCCACGTTTCTACAAGGGTACATATAACTTCAAATGTAGCATTCATGATCATTGTAAGCTTAAGGTCACAAGTCAAAATCCATGTAAAAGTCCTACGAGACCCTGTATTATGAATGCTGGACCTATGTCTTTCTCATTTAGTCTATAATTAGTTAATTGGTCAGACCATGACATGTCCCTTGAGGTTCCACTAAAGGTCTCTTTCATCCCTAACCAGATTGGATGACTTTAGGAAAACTCTCCTATGGACTCATGGTTTTATGGTAGGCTACATTTGCAAGGGTGATCACCTGTTTATGAGCTAATCTAGCCCGTGTCAAGGTGCACCTATGTCATTCCACATGCTTAGAGTCTATTGAGTTTGTATGTTACCTTGGCCTTGGTGAAATATTCATTATGACAACTCTTAGAGTATATGAGTATCTTTTGACAACATTCACATTTCCCGAGGAAGTCCATGGTTCCTGATTCAAAGTGGCCTCGATGACCAAAAATTCAACCTAGTCTCAAATTGTAGAGCATGACTAGAGGATTCCATGTGGAATTTTTAGATTCAAGCATCTAGTGGCTAGTTACAGCTTGGTCAAACATAGTCAAGATATTAGGAAAAAATCCAAGGGCATTTTAGGTAGAGTGTTATACAACATCAAACATGTATTATGTCAAAAGTGGCTAGCATGAAGAGAGAAAAAATATCCAAGTGTCAGTTTGCAGATATCAGCTAGGGCATTAAATATCTAGGTCATAAGGTTGATGACGTGGTATATAGAGTGATGATGTGGCAACGCCCTTGATGATTTAAAAATCATAGACATGCTTGATATAGATCAGGACATGCCGAGCAAAACCTAGGTTCCAAAATTGCCAAGTTACCAAGGATGTTGGAGATCCAACAACAAAGTGGCTAATTTGAATTGTTAAAGGAAAATTCAAACAGAAGTCAATTTGAACCAATCGTTGGAGGCCAAACTATATGTTGTAGCTTACTCAACTAGTCATTAAAGTCAATATGGATTGGGAGGTTACATGATGGACCAAATAGATAGCCATTAAACCTAAATTATTCTTCAAAGGGACCAAGTTGAGGTACAACTGAAAGTCATACCACCTTTTAAAGCAAGTGAAGTTGGGTAAAGGACCAAGGAAGGGGAATCTTGGAGTATCAAAGGCACTATATTTAACCTCGACCACCAAAAATCAATTGCAATGGGAATATGTGCGCTTGCTTGTGGAATCTAAGTTAATTCAACCCCCTTGAGGTAAATATTAAATCATTTTTGTAATATTTCAAGAATTAAAAAAACGGATAGTTTCCAACTTATGATTGACTAGAAATATTTTATTAAGGAGAGTTTTACTAGTTATTTATTAGCCATTAGATATTTTTTATAAATTCTAGACTCTTCTCATTATAAAAGCCATTGTTTTCAATTGAGAAAAAGTGATATCAAAATAAAGAGCTCGTATTTTGCAAATCATACTATAATTTATTTTTTACATTGGTGGACTAGTTATTTCTTTATTCTTCTTCTTGGTATGCGATTCATGCATAATTATTCTAACTTATTTCGATGATAATTAATAAAACTATTCCAATAATAACTTTTTTTTCCATTGAGGTGATTCCTAGTCACATGGAAAGAATTAATTAGGGGACAAGGCGACTTGATTTTTCATGGTTTTGCAAGTAGCTCAATCCAAACACCCTAACTATCTTGTGAGGGAGATTCAATTTTCCTTCATGATTTGATATTCTATTGCACACAAAGATTGAAGGTTGGAGAAACCACTTCAAGGATAGGCCACTCCTAGGAAGGATCAAACCTCACCAAGAGGGTTGAGCAATAGTGAGATTGATTTCTATTTCAGACCAAACTCACTCCCTTAAAACAAGCCATTAATATTGATTTTAGAGGGCTATTGACATCAATTCCAATAAAAATGTTAGACTTAAAAGGGCATTGGTATATCATAAGAACCACCTATTCTAAAAAATCCAAACAAATATTTTATATTTTTGATGTTAGATTAGGATATCAACTTGATGGATTTCATGTTTTCATCTTTTTAACAAGCTAAAACATAAGGGAATTTTGATTTAATTAATAGATATCACCAAAATAGGATATAAGTTTCATTGCATGTTATTTTTACACGTGTATCTTGTTATTGGCATTATACATCTAATTCTTTTCTTGTATATATTAAATTGTATCTACAAATTTCAACAATGTTTACATCCCTCCAAGTAAGTAAAACCAACCAAGAACATTTCCATTTACTATAGATTATTTAAGTGTTATTTTTCAGTATTTAAAGTAAACTTCATCAATTTCCATCCATAATTAATTGTCAAACCCAAATCTAGTAATTTGTGTGTATGTAAACACATAAAAATCTCACCCATAAATCTAAAAAGTAATTTTAGCCTATTGGAAATTAATTTTTAACCCATATTTGGGTTAACAGGAGGCTCCAAAAGCCTTTATCTTTTCCACTCATAGAATGACCATCTATAGTTTTCAAGGCACCTGTAGGTTGGCTAGAACAACCAAATCAAGTTGTTATTTCTATGTTTCATGCAAAACCTATAGCCTACTACATAGGAAAACAAGTTATTTTGACCCATACCTCCTTAACCAATGAACAAAATTGAAATATAATTATAATTCTAGTTAGTATTTTTAGTGTATTGCATGCCATATTTTTAGTGACTTTTTTCTGCTAATATTTCTTGTTTACATTTTTGTTACTACATTGCTATTTTTACAACAAGAAGTAGGTATAAGTGAACACCTCGAACTTAAGTGACTCCATATAAGGAAATGGTCTTGTACCAAAGTTATTTGGGGTAAATTTAGAGACTCCTCCCTTGGATATTTATGGGGTGTTGGGGCTAAATAATGGGGGTTTTGGTCAAGATGATAGGGTGTTCCTACTTTTCGTGTGCCCATTTAGTATGCTCCCAAGGCCTTAAAAAAAATTGTTGATGTGATCAGTACCTTTTTCCAGTGTCATTTCCAAGGAGAAGATCATTCAACTTGGTCATATACGACTTCACTCCACTTTGGATAATTTTAATTCGTGTTTTTCTTTTCATGAGATTATTTGTTTGAAGGACTAATCTACATGATCTTAACTGGTGACTTCGGTTGAGAAAACATCAATAGGACCCAACCAAAACAAAATTCACACAACAAAATATTTTTACCAAGGTGATTTAGTCTTTGTTTCTAAACCTAATTTATTTTATCAGCATAGGAAATTTAAAGTTAAGAGTAGGGAACATAATTTACTTGGATCTCAACTCACATTACTTGCACTTAAAGATTCTTTTTAATATCAGGAACCTCCATTTCAAAGTACAACAAGTCAAAACACATCTCATAGTAATATAATGGCATTTCCATGGTTAACTGATCTTTACATACCCCTTGATTTTTCACAAATAACTAGTCAATATTATGCTCTTTACCCCTTGGTTTTTTACAAATAACTAGTCAATATTATGCTCTTTACCTTCATTTAATGGATATTAAGCACAAATTACACAAGAAATTTGGGAAGTATTTACTAGGATAATTTCAGTAATGAAAGTAGAGCATGTATATTTAACAATGAATTATATTTTTTTGCATTAATTGGTTATGCATCTAGATGGTTTTTTAGTCTTCCTAATAATACCATTAGTGATTTTGATCAATTGAAAATATATTTTTTGAAATATGTTCACAAAAGAAAGACATTACATTTTTCTTAAATTCATTGATTGAAACTAAAAGAAAAGATAATGAAATATTAAATAAATTTAATTTTAGGTTTGATAGAGTGGTCCAATAGGTCGCTCAAGATAATAGGACACCAAAGAAAGTTATCCTTACACATTACCATTATTCTCTTAAAAGAATCCATACATTATTTCTTCATCCTTCACAACCAAAAACTAAAGCTAAATCTAATGCCAAGGCTATAGATGATAGTATGACATTATTTAGAAAATTGTTTCATTTTCTAGTTTTAATGAATTAGAATAAAATTTATTTTAGCATGTTCTTTAACTTGTTTTATTAAATTGTTTAATGAAATTGTCTAATTATTTTTCTATACTATATATTTTGTAGACATCAACACATTTTATGGGGACATGCCTCCTCCCCTACTAGATGTCGAAGGAGATGAGGAGATGATCGAGGTCCAAGAGGTTGAGGTACACCCTCAAGGGGGTGTGGGCATCTAGGGCCATAGGGTTCGTCTGTTGGTTCGGATGAACTACTGCGAAAGATTTTCTGAAGTTTTGTTTGATGTGGGAGTCTGCCCTGCGGGGGCTCAAGATATCACCGTGGATCCTATGTTCGTGGGTTCGTACAAGTAATTCACATGAGATGATGTCACTTATGTTGAATATCATCAGAGATAGTAGGGTATTGACAACAATGAGGGATGCAAGCCAACATAATGTAATGGAAGATACATCAGATGAGGGTGGTGATGATGATGATTATGGTAGTGATCATGATGCTTCTAATAATACCAACCCATCAGATCATGGTCGTTAAGGTGTCGGTGATCCTTCTAGTATTACACCTCCTTATCAGTCACCTGATGATGAGATGTTAGAGCTAGAGTATGTGCCTTATGTTTCTCCTAATGGAGTAGACCAACCACCTCCTCCTCCACCTCATATTTCACTAGACTGCATTGAGCGCACAATAGTTGACCATCTAGCATCTTCTACTACAGACCATCCACCTCCTCCTCCACCTCAGCTGAGTTTGACAGAAGTTAATCATGTAGTAGTTGTCCATGCGTCATCTTCTGCTGGAGACTAGGTTGGCACTACGTCTGTTTTATTAGATATTTGATTACACTTATTTGACCTGATATATCTATATATGTAATGTACCCTGGTAATCTCGCATGTAAAAGCAGGGAGTTAGAACTATTTTTTATAAAAATTACCCACAAGTAATTATCAAATTCACAACTCCACAATTCCTCATTAACCATTAGATATACTGTTCATTATTACATGCAGTAAATTGCAATAGAAGACAGTATGTTTCATAACCATTAACCACCACTGTGATAGTGTAATAACATAAATTGTCTCATGAACATTTCATCCATTTTATGATTTTCCTTAACCATATTAAATAATCACATACTAGAACATTATGATTATCACATCAAATAAAGAAACATCATCATCAAGGATTCAACATCATCCAACTGACACGAAAGGCAATCACACCATTGAACACCAATATACCCTGGAAACCCCGTAGGGTGAAAACCAGCAAACGTTTAATCTTATTATTAAACGTTCATGAGGGATTTCACCCCTCACTCAATGGCTTATAAGGGATTCCATCCCTTAAGCATTGTTATAAAATCATTACAATGAATTATCGTTAAGTTGTCACATAACTAGCTAAAAGCTAATACATGTTCCATGAAACCCTTTTCTTACATACCACCACATGCAACATTCATTGTGGCATGATTGTTCTAGCATTGGACGATCTGCAACTCGAACTCATCTGCATGGACCATTAATCCTTTTCCTGCCACAATGTTAAACATCACTTTTCTTTGGCACCAACTGCCATCGTTTCCTATCAATTTTGTCATCAACAAGCTTTGGAAACAAGATTAGATACCATATTAATCAATCAATAATCAACCTCTAAAAGAAAGCTTTAAACATCTACTCAAATGCATGAGCAAGCATGACATACTATTTAACTAGTACATATATTCAAGTAATATTGTTTTACCTCCACAATGTTTATCCACACTAATGCATAATTCTCTTTAAGAGATCTAACTCATTAGTTCTACTAACATGTATAACACAATCGTTATATCTTCATACATGTAATAAATTGTTGTTTATGCTTAAGCACATATGTTCTTCTCACATAGTTATTTTTCGAGAACTCAACATAGTTTCTCTATCATACAAAGAACATAACTCTTATATCACGATGACTATTATTTGTGCATACATTAGCTTATCATAATAGCACTTCTTTAACATATGCAACACATATTCCCTTCGCTAGAATACTACCATCATTTCATGCAACAAACCACATACTTCTTTCTTAAAGGAAGTCATTATAACCTCATTTCTCTATCTTCCTATATGAGGGTTCCTCATGCTTCCCTTTCAAGGAATTAATTAGATATCCATCTTTATCAAGATACAATAACAAGGTTAACTTACCCTTTATGCATCAAAACCAAGAAATCAACACAACTCATCTAACAAGACAAACTTTTCAAGAGATTATTATTTTCAAGAAAGTTAACATAATCACTTTCTCTACGTACACACAAAATCATACAAAATCATACTTCCACAGTCACAATAGCTACCCTTATGTGCATGCAACATGTGTTTTTCCTAACACAATTACTTTTACTTCAATGCACATAATCTTTCCATGAAACAAGTATGGATTCTTGGTATGATATGAACACTATTCATATGTCTTTCAATAATAGGAAACTCTATTTTTGTTTCAAGAGATCTTCTCAGAAAAGCCATCATCTTCATACATGAAGTATGCACACTTTCCTAAAAAGAAAACTATAGAAATAAATATCTATGAGCCTAGAAGCGCATCATTAGCTAATTCTATCATGCATGTAATGCATAATTATTTCACATGAACTTAGAAATTAGCTAGTATCACAATGCCATTAGCATATATCCTTTTTCAAGAAACTTTTATAAAAATACTTATTTTAATTCAAGAAAACTTGGCCACTTTTCACGCTATGTCCTCAGGACATTTATATGCCTCATCTTCTTTTCTCAAGAAGATATTTTGGCTATATTTAGCAAGGATTTTATTCCAAGAAAATGACGAGAGACAAGCATTTCACACACAAGACTCACATGTAGTCTTTCTAAGAGGAACTACCTATTTTCTTTACCAAGAAAACATACAAAATAATCAATCTTTAACATATTTTATTTACCAAGAAAACATATTAAATATTCATTCTTTTACTGCATGCACTAACATATTTTCTTTACCAAGAAAACATATAAAATAATCATTCTTTTACTGCATGCACTAAAATTCTTTCTTTACCAAGAAAACATATAAAATATTCCTATATTTTTCTTCAAGAAAGTGGCAAGTTACTTATCTTTTCCATGGCAACCTCCTTGCCTCCATCACACATTTGAAAGATAACAACTCTCCCCTGACCAAAACATATCTCCAGCAATTGTCAAGCCGGCGGTTGCTCTTCGCATCAATGTATTCATTTGCAGAAAACCGATGTATTTGGCCTGCAATTCTAACATTACAACTTGAGGCATCGAATCATTCGATGAACCCAATACCGCTCTCTCCCTCCAAAAGCTTATCATAAAATGTCGCTTCCCAGAAGGTTAACCGGGTGCAATTCTAACATTACAACTCGAGGCATCGAATCATTCGATGAACCCAATACCGCTCTCTCCCTCCAAAAGCTTATCATAAAACATCGCTTCCCAGGAGGTTAACCGGGTTACTTAACTCTCTTCAAAGTGAAACTCTACCACTTCGACTATATTCATTTCTACAAGTCTGGAAGATTCGACCTCCAGTGTTTGATTTACAAATTAATCGTGCTAAGACTGATGGCTTTATGGGCCAAATAGCAACAACTAACAATCAATATACATGAGCTTAAATTTGTGGAATAGTAGACACTTAACGGTGCCTTACAAGCTATGGCCTTGAAGGAAGAAACGTTCGTTAACATAAAGAGATGTTCCCCGCGTGAGACTTCTTCCCCAAAAACCTTCTCTGCCACCCCCCATAAACCTTTCAAAACTATCATCTATCATTCTCCCCACATTCAGTTTCTGCATATCAAGAATCAGCGATTAAATTCGTAACTATTTATCAACCGTTTAATTTACTCTGTCATGAACAGGATGAGAAGAAGAACAACAACTTCCTCCACTCAACCCCCTTTGCGGAACTTCAGAGACGCTTGAATTAATCCCCTCATTCAGTTTCACGAGAATCAAGAATCAGTTTAATCACTGATTCGTAACTTTTGATTTTACATTTGGTTATTTGGTTATTTACGAGAGGAATATTACAATATATATATATATATATTGCATTTTTTAATTTAAGTTTATGTACTTAATTTATATTATGGTGTTGATGTGTATATTGTTAGGTCATCTTAGATATGTTCATTTAGTGTGCTTGTGGATAGATAGTATGTGCATGATAGCAATTATTTAATGCAAGGTTTACATTAATTTGAGGATAAGTGTGGTGATGATGTTAGATTACAATGTTTGTGCTTTGTTACATGTGATCACGATGACGAGGTTGTGTTAGATTATTAGATTTGTGTGCTAGCTAATGACGTTTATATGTGTTGGACGTGTATATAATTAGATAATGGTAGTGAATTCAAATGTGTTTCTTAGATGATGTTTATGATTGTTTGATCGTTATCATCATAATGTTTATTTTTATGAAACAATATTTATTATAAATTATTATTCATGAACTTATATCAAAATTTTATATATGAAATTGCATGCAAAATGGCTTTAGAAAGATGCAAAGATATTTTTATAAATTACAAAGATTAGTATGGTTGAAACTATGACTGTAAAATTACATTTAATTATTTTGATTATTAATATTTCATAAAATATTACATATCAAATCCATATTAAACATTGAAAATTTTACAAATATCCCCCATACATTCAATTAGAAAGCAACTATTAATGGAATACGAATTCTCTCAATCTTTCTCACTAAAGTGAAAATATAAAAAATAAAAATCATTTTAAATTACTTTACTTTTCTCTATATAAAATATCTGTAAATTTATGTTATTTAATATGGACATTGAAATACTTATGGTTGTCAGTAAAATATTTTTTGTTATAAATATATTTTTGTTTTAAATATCACACGTAAATGTAACATAGAATGAATTACAGATAATGTAATATCAATAATATTATTTCTTGTTATGTGGAAAAAATACATTTCTTCCTTGTAGTAAAAAGTAAATTATATGTTTTTACTCATTACACTTCTTACTCATAATAAAATGTAAACTATTTTTTTAAAGGTGTAAATTGAAGTATTATAATTATGGCTAACATTAAAAAATTTGTTATTACTATTTTTTATTTGTTAATTTAAATTATTAATTTACTATTTTAAATGTAAAATTATGTGACAACATCTCTCCCATATTGAGTTGTAGAGTGCCTCTCAGCAAAACTAATTTAGATTTAATATAACTTAAAAAATTCTATTTTTATAAATTTAATTTATTGCTAAAATTATGAAATTTCAAACAATTTAAATTTAATATTTATAGCAACTCTTACCAATTTAAATTAGAAATTTCTCTCTCTAAAGATGAGGATAAAGAAATGTAACATGATAAGGCATCATCTGAAGTTACTTGTAGTTGGAGATTCACTCTATTGGAAGATCTCCCTTAAAGACGGAAGTGATTTTTTTTCTAGTAATAAAGATATAACAATTTGATGTTATTTTGGTTCTTTATTTGTTATTGTCCTAGTTTAAATTTAACTCTTTTTGATAATAAATATGATTTAAATAATACAAAAATGATAATAAATTAGATTTATACTTTTGACAAATAATATATATGATTATTTCTTAATGAACAACTCAAAAAATATAATTTTTTCCACATATGTAGATAGTCACTAAAATTTATGTTTTTCACATTTCTCCTAGATAATATTGCATCATGTTCACAATGATAAAGACATGTCTTATTGATATAATTTAGTTATAAATACATAAAAAAATAGAAATTTATTTCGCATAATCTAAATAGGAAACAAAAATGCACCACCAAGTCACATCATGTTCACAATGATAAAGCCATGTCTCCTTTAAATAATTTAGTTATAAATACATAAAAAACAGATATTTATTTCACATAATCTAAATAAGAAACAAAAATGCATCACTGAGTCTATTTCAAAGTCAAACAGATGCTTGATATGTTCCTATTCGCGAAGGGTTGAGACCTTGAATGCTTATTATCATAGATAATGTATACAATTGGAAATACTTAGTTTTAAGTACAATAAAAATGTTTCCACAGCAAAAAAAGTGTAAAAGGCTTTGTGAATCTTATCAATTATATTATAAAATGTCAACAAGACAATTAAAAAAATAATATAACTAGTGAAATAATGACAAAAAAACATACAAAAATAGTATAAATAATGAAATAACACAAGTACATATCATTGTCCATTGTTATCACCCTGATTATCTCCTTCACGTGGCATGATAACACTATTGTTCTCAAAAATATGTTTTGATCTAGGGTCATGTCTTGTTAGGGTCCCACCCTAACCTCCTTATTTATGTCATGGGATCACGTCATAGTCAAGAGTCAATAAAGCCCATATTAATATTTGTAAGTGGTTAACCCACAATTAATGATGGGACCACAGTTAGTTGCAAATGGGTCGTAGTATTAGATAGATGGTATTAATAAAACCCATTGTATTGGCCCGTGGTATTGCATGAGTCATATATAAAGGATAGAGACTCCCTGCGAGGAGCATCATGTCTTATTTTGTAATCGAGCTCTGCTCTATTGGAAGTTGCCCCCTCGAAGAGGCATGTGAACATTGCTCTTTGAATAATAAAATCATTGCTATTCTGTGTTCTGGGTATCTTTTATTTGCATATTCTGTGTTTTGGGTATCTTTTCTGCGTATATTCTGTATCTGGGTATTATTTTGCAGGTTAAGAGCATAACAAGTGGTATCCGAGAACTTTCCAGGGCTCGGTGGGATCTCCAATTTTTAGCAATTTTTTTTTTGGCTAGAGACGTGTTCTGACGTCTTTAAACCATGGGATCTGTCGTTAAGCGCATAAACCTGCGGATTTGGGGAGGCATGCACGCAGGAAATACAAGAGGTGGTCACATCTGTTGGACTCCCTTGTAACCCCTGTGGGTACCCCTTCGAGCAGTAGCGCATTAGACAGAACCGCGCACAGACTGTCTTCCACGTACCCTCTGGGTATATAGGAAGCCCCCTAGGCTCCTTGAAACCTCGCCATAAATAAACCTTCGGCCGTCTTGTGGCTACAGTACACCGATAACAACACTCAGAGAGATTACTTGCCTGTACGATAGGGTAATCGGGTTGTACGGCTAAGGGTACGGTCGATCCTCCTTAGTTAGAGCCCTAAAACATTGGGCCGAGTACTACTATCAGACCCTTATGTATATTGCAATCTGTAGCACCTGACACTCCTCTAGACCATAGTTCCCTTTTCTATCGGGGGATCACACATCATCTATTCCAGATCCGCGTGTGCAAAGACGTGCCGCAGCAGCAGACATCAGTCCCGCAGCTCCATCAAATCCGCAGCAGTAGTTGTTCCACCATTCAGATCTCTCATATCCACCAGATTGGAGTTGTTGTGAAGGGTTCCTATACCGGGATCTACTTTTCCCAGGACTTTTGGCAGCATTGACATTTTTAGGATTTGGTGATTGCAGTATTGATAAAGAAGGAGTAAAACTCCATTAGGAGTTTTCCAAAAAAAAAAAAGTCTGAGATCTGCCGGGGTGCTTATTGGTGATCCAGCCCATTAGAATCAGGACAGCGAGCTGAGCAAGGTGGTACCATTCAATTTATTAGAAAAAAAATTTAGGCGGTCCCAATTTTTCATCCGGTTGGTGTATGGTAGAAACTAGAGCTCAAGCAATGGCCAATGAAAGGATGGACAAACTTGAAGACACTGTGAACACCATCCACACTGCGATGAACTCCCTCAAACGTGAGATTAGCGGACTAACTCTCCAGGTACAGGAAGCACTCTCGAAGGGCAAGGAACCAGCCCACGAGGAGGCGTATAGGGGCCCTGAATACCATGAGGGTGAGTCGAGCCACTCTCCTCACGTCTGGCACACCCATCCACCAACCAGTCAGTGACCTCCCAAGTTGGATATGCATAAATTTGACGGTTCTCACACATCAACATGGCTAGCACAAATGGAGCAGTATGTTAGATTGAATCATATCCTAGATGATTGGACTATGCTTATGGTGGGGACCATGTAATTCGACAATGAACGATGGCAATGGGCGGAATGGCATCAACATTGCAATGCACCTTTTCAGAATTGGGACCAATTTACCAAAGCTCTTCGAAATCGCTTTGAACAGGAAGACTCTTTTTTTGGGCGTCTCACTAAGCTCCGACAGACGGATATAGTGGATGAATATATTACCAATTTTGAAGCCTTAGCCTTCCGCACTAAGGGTCTCACAGATGAGTTCTACACGGAATGTTTTATCAGCAGTCTTAAAGAAGCCATCAAAGCTCAAGTTCTACTTCACCACCCTCCCACGTGGACAGAGGCTTGCGAGGTAACTCGTAAGGTGGAAGGTGCATTAGCAGCTGTTATAGACATTTTTGTGCCTTACAGCATTGAGCATGAAATGTCCATAATCTAAGGGATCCAAAGTCCCTAAACATGTTGTTCCTACCCCTAGAGGAACAAGGCTAACAAACCACAGCAATTCACAGAAGTTCTCCACCAAAAACTGCTCAAAAACAAGTCAATTCAAGATCATTTCAGTGGCTCCACTAGCTGTTTGCGCTGAATGTCAAAGCCAACACTGGCTACCTGCGCTGAATGTCAAAGGCAACACTGGCTACCTGCGCTGAGCGAGAGTGGACATGTGGCAAGTTCATTTCTCAAGGTGTCAGAACCCAGGAAGCTTCCAAAATGACACTTGCCTCAGGGAATTCGACTGGTGATGAGTAAGAGGTTCCAAATCTCCAAGTGGAAGCAAGAACCTCCAAGTGGAATCAAGAACTGACAGAGGGAGAGGACACTAGTCAGATCTCAAGCTAACTCATCCTCTCTCCAAACATCTATATATGGATCTCTCCTCCATGAGATCTAGGGGCTGGAATTTTGTTACTGCAAAGAATTGCTGTTGGTTTGACATTGGAATCATTGGGTGCTTAATGCTTTGAAGGGGGTGAAGATAGGAATTCCATTTGCTGGGAAGGAGATGCTGGATTGGAGCCCTCTGGGTTGTATCTCTTCCTGAACCTTGTTATTCATCAATAAAGCTATCTTGGTTCCTCCTATATACTGATGTATTTTGATGTATGATTGCATTAGTATGTTTAGTTTATTTCTAATCCTGAACTAGTTATGAATATGAATCCATGTCTTGTGTAGTGTTCTCTTCTTGTGATCTTGCAGAAACCTCTTGAAGCTGGGCGAGCGAGAAGGCAAGCAGTTGGGAACTCTCCAAGAGAAGAGAAGCCAGATCGAGGGACAAACGGAAGACACCGGTTAGTCCATCCATCTCTCTCTTCACTCTTAATTCATAAAGGAAGAATACTAGAATAGTTGTCTCTGTTTGTTGCTAAGGCACTGTCACACCTTAGGTGGATAGGATCGTCCTGCATAGGCATTTTTCCACACAACAAATTGGCGACTCTGCTGGGGAGATCTGTTTAGTCATTTTATTTGTGTTTCTATCATTGTTTGTTTCATAGACTCGACATCAACAATCGAACTGCATCTACTTTTCTCAGATGCAAAGTAGACAGTTGCTGCTTTGATCCAATCACTGGACTTGTCTATGATCTGAACAATGGACTCACAAATGATTTGATGATCCTTTGTGATAGATCTTAGTACCCCCTCAAAGCATCCCTTTGATTGTACCTTGCTTGTTGCTTTTAATTGGCCTGAAACAGTGGATTAAATAGCAATCTGTGACCCAGAACCAGTGAGAAACGAGAGTTTCTCCTTCAGCGCAGACCCAGTGAAGGGATTCTGCATTTCAACGCAGGTCCCGTGAAGGCTATCTGTGCTGAATGTCAAAACCCCTGTGTTGAGGTTGCGCTGAACCAGTTTGCCCTTGTGCAGCTGGGGTTCTCTACTCTGTTTTGCCTTGTTTTGATCTCTGATTTTTGCAGCCTGTAACCAACATAGGTACCAGTCTGATAACTCCTTTTCTCTGCTTAGATTCCACCTCCTTTTGTACAAAAAGACTGTGAGTGTTTTTATGTGTTTGTGGCATCATTTACAGTTTTCCTTTGCATGAGTGAAATAGTCATCCTGTAGCCCTTGATTCAGATCTGTTGATTGTGATCTTAGGAGAGAGTTCATTGGCTGTTTACAGTTGATTATATATTTTCTCTTGCTTATTGGTTTGAGTTTGTCTCTTTTAAGTGTCGAAACAAGTATTCATTTCGAAAATCGTTAAGTGTTGTAATCTCTTCTACCCTCTCTGATTTCGAAAAAGTAAACTTGTTTGTATTTGTCATTTAAAAGAAAATTCAAAGTTGTACAAAAAGCTTTCTTTGTAGGCATCAATACTAAGAAAGCGGAAAACAAACACCTGCATTGTGCATTTGCATTTTGATAGTTTGCATGCTTGATTTAGGAAAAGTGCATTAGATTGTGTTGATTGTTCTTTGAGAAAAGATGGTGTCTTTCTTTTCCCTTAGTAGCTAGGATTTTCAAAGTTGAAAAGATATAAAGCTTGCTTATCATCTTTAGACTGCATTTAGGAATTGTATCATACATCTCGCGGTGAAGCCGTGTCGGCCACCCTACTGATCGCAATGCACTGAACACAGCATTCAGGAAGATCGACCGCCCGTACCCTAAAAATATTTTGCAGTTTTGCGAAAAGTTTGGCACACCCTCTGGCTAAAACTCCAGAGTAGTTCCTTTTGGCCTTTTTCTGACTCTATAACAGAAAAATTCCATCCGAGCATTTGTCACTTCGGGCTCGTTAAAACATCGAAGGAGACTAGTGTCATCTTTAGCTTTTTCTCGACTCTTTAAAAGTGAAAAATAAAGTTATGTCTAAAAGCGTCTAAAAAATTCATTTAATTCGGAAACACACTTTCCCCTTTTGATTTTGGTTGATCGAGTAATCCGCAATCGTGGAAGAAAGTCAATTGAAATCCCGTCATTCGCAGAGGCTTACGAGTCAACCGTCTTTGTCTCTGGAATCGAAAACAATACGGACAAAGCAAACTCGTTTAATCGGTTCGAAATCTCCTATCAAAGTTAGAACAAGTGTTCCTACGACATCTGAGATTCTGGTTACTCCAAACATTTATGGAAACCCTGCCTCTATAGAAGAAGTTCAACAACCACAGAGGGACATTAACACTGATCCTAGTCTAGGAGCAAATACTTGCGTTATTGAACCAGTTCCATCTGTAACCGGGTTAGAGAGTCTTGCTCCTCAAACAACTGTCGCTGTCGATTCAACCCCTTCTTCGGCACCAGAAATATTTTACGGACCTGACGGTCTTCCTCTTCCACCTGGTTTGATTGTGATAGAGGAAATTGTAGAGGATCCGCAAGCAAGTACTCCAACACATTTTGGAGTAGGGGTCACTCTATTTCCTTCTACATCAGAAGTTAGTCTATCACCAGTGGAAGTTCCTGTAGAATCGCTAGGCAATCTATTGGATAGACTCAAAATGTCTGAACAACCGTCAACATCTAGGACTATGTCGAATGACACAGCGACAGCAGAAGCCCCTGCCGTCACTCCGACAATGTTTGCCGGCATACCATCTATCCCGACTAGCTCGCAACCGCTAGAAGGAGTCCACCAAGGGACTATTTCGACAATGTGGTCTGTTCCAGTTTGTTCATCCGGAATAATATCCGGCAACTCTTATGTTGAAACTCGCTAGATTGATCCATTTGGAGGTCAATTTGGGCAATCCAGTCCCCAAGGACAAACAATCCCCTTGAGTTCCATATTGCTACCGTATGGGGGGCAGTATGCCCTTTCACTACCCCCTCCGGGAGGGTATCCATATGGGAGTTCACAACAGTATTCAGGTTATACTGGAATTACATCAAGTGGTTGGGTACCTATGCTACCTCAACAACCAAGGGTTGTATATTCTATGCAACAGTGTGTACCTATGTTGAACATCCCGACCACACCGGATATTGTGACAGTGTCGCAAGTTCAAACGTTGCCTGTTGTATGTCAACCTCAGATTTCTCAGGTTGTAATGCAACAGCCCCTTGACCCTGTGACACAACCACAATCGCCAACTGGTGGGGCGACACAGGTCCAAATGGGTACAATTACCCCACACCTTGGTCCAACAGTTAGTATAGCGCAACAAAACATGGCTTCACAACCGTGGCTGGTGCAATACCAACAACCGCAATTCTAGCAAGTGTACCAAGGTTCTGAGCAGCAGATCTTTGCGAACAGTGGACAACCGTATATTCAAAACAGTCAAAACCAACCGCTTTACAGTGGTTAAGTCCACCAGCCGTATAAGTCGTACCAACATCAATTACATTATGCTGGTATGCAAAGGCCCACTACTCAAGCGATTCCATCGTACCCTGGGTATGCTTCACCTAACCTGAATCAACAGTTACCATTCGTGGCAACTTTACAGTTACCCGATTTGCACCGGTTAACCAATGATCCGATTCCTTACGCCCCTTGGTGGCCAGTGATTCCTCACAAACTTCCTTCGGACATTCCTAAATTTAATGGAAATCCAGGTGAAGATCCATCGAATCACGTGATGACCTTTCATCTATGGTGTTCATCAAACACCCTAAACGATGATTCGATAAGGCTTCGCCTTTTCCAGAGGACGTTAACGGGTCTAGCGGCAAAATGGTATATTGAATTACCTAGAGCCTCGTTCGACAATTTCATCTCCCTAGCCACGACTTTCTTA
This sequence comes from Pinus tabuliformis, assembly GCA_031772625.1. Lineage (NCBI taxonomy): Eukaryota > Viridiplantae > Streptophyta > Pinopsida > Pinales > Pinaceae > Pinus > Pinus tabuliformis. The sequence continues at coordinate 1,371,840,248 of CM062817.1, read as the reverse complement.
ACCCATTTTCAATTACCGATAAGGTATGAAACGGGAACATAAATCTTAACCAGCTTTAAGCAGACAACGGCCACTCATATATCCGATCATATACATGAGTGGCGCCATCGTCGTAGGATGGTGAAAACATACGTTCCCGATCAGCTGTTACCTGAATGGTTTATAAAGTCGTTACTTCCTGTTATAACAGAAGATGTGGCCAAGGGGGGAGTCGTAACGGAGGAGCAAGTTATTGCTCGTGCACAATACCTAGACTTAGTCTACACTCAGTCTGGCACGCTCTACGATAAAATACCCGACGCCCCTAGACCGGAATTCTCAATTCCTCCTCCTCCTAAATCAAATAGTGACTCTCATGCCGGCGATGGTGTGATTGGCACGGCAAATGCGAAATCGACAAAGGCTTCGTCTAAGAAAGCCCGTAAGAATTCGGATCAAAATGCAAAAGAAGAGATTCTTGCTTCGGAAGTAAATGTTGTATCAGTAGATAAAGGCAAAGAAACCAATCAACTAGGAAGTAAGAAGAAACAAAACAAAGGGAAGAAGAAGAAACAGGGTGAGTCATCCCCTGGAAAAACTTCTTCAAACCCTCCTGGAAATAGGAAACCCCCTACCACAGGGTGTCAGATATGTGACGAGCGTCATTGGACAAACGAATGTCCATACAAAGCTGAGCTTAAAAGGTTCTTCAAAAGTTCGCAAACCTCAGCTGTGTTAACTGATCCGTTTCTAAATCCAGGTCAAAATCTCGTTGATAGTGGAAATTCTTCCCCATCGCAAGTGCTAATGTTGTCAATATCCAAGCAACAAAATGATGCTTTGATTTTGACAAGGAACAAAGATTATGGGAATCTGCAGCTGTCGAACGACAAAGGTAAAGATCAACCAAGTAGTTCGACAACAACTTCGACAGAAGTTGTACCGCCCATCATTCCTGAATTAACGATAAAACCGCCAAAGGGAGTAGCACACAAGTCGACATTTAATCCTCGCGCCAGAGCGGCGCAACATTATAACATAGTGGAATATTTGGCCCAATCGCCATCCGCTATGTCGACTCTTGAAGTACTACAAAATTGCCCATCCCAAAGGCAGGCTTTGTTATCGGCTATTGGTGGGGTTGACCCTAAGGATTCCAATCTTGTATCCTTCGACCACAAAGGATATGATCCTCAGTTACCAGCTCAACTAGCTTTCCATATTCAAGTGAAATCCCTCAACAAAACTGTTCACCGAACAATTATTGATGAGGGGGCATCTACATGTATTATGTCGATGAGTTGCTGGAAAACTTTAGGGTCTCCGACCTTGTCGCGATCTTCGACGACATTGAAAGCGTTCGACGGAAGGACCTATACCCCATGCGGTATCCTTAATAACTTGAAGGTTGAACTGGGGGGAAAAACAGTAGAAATAGATGTTGAAGTCATCGATGGGAATCTTGACTACAACATCCTACTAGGAAGACCGTGGATCTATGCCATGGCAGCTGTTGTGTTGACTTATTTTAGGAAGATCGCATTGGCTTTTCAAGGAGGGATTATGATCGTCGACCAACAAGACTTCCTCCCTAATGGTTCACAAGTTACAGGAAGCATTCCCATGATCCATGGAAGCAACCATTCGCTTCAAGACATCGGAGTAGGCCTACTGAAAGACCCCACATTAATGGGAACTTTCGCACTTCCACCTCCAATCTATATATGAGAAGTAGCATTGGTAGGAGGCTGCAACATGATATCTTCCACGAAGATCTCAGAAGATGATATCGACATGGATCATGAAATGGTCTTGCCCCCGAGCCCTATAGAAATATTGTAGCAATCAATGTTTCGGGCATGGGAGGCGAACCGAAATCAACGCTCATCAAGCGTTTGGGTAGATAGGTCTAGAGAATATGGTACCCCATTAGATCCTTGGTCGAAAGTACATGGGACTGACGAAGGAATTCTACAATCAATGTTGATTGAGGGGGCACCATGGAATGATTGCCACCATCGTTCCCTTCTTCCAGAATATGAAGAAGATACTCAACATGACCTTTATCACCCTTCAGTTTTTGAATTCCTATGAAACGCTGTAAACACGGTGGATTCCGAGCGAAACTTATCCAATATTGAAGAGACTATAGCCATAAATATCTCGACTAAAACAAATGTTGTAGAGAATATTTATGTCGGCAAAGGTTGTTCTCCTTCAGAACTGGAAATATATAATGCTCTTTTTCACGAATTCAGAGATGTCTTTGCTTGGTCATATGATGAAATGCCAGGCATTGACTCGAGTATCGTTGAACATGAAATTAAGATGTATCCTGATGTCAAACCAGTAAGACAACGGCTTCGGCAGGTGCACCCCAAGAAAGCTGCTGCCATTAAAGCAGAAGTTGAAAAGCTCCTCCATGCTGGTTTCATCTACCCGGTTCCTCTAACCGATTGGGTATCGAATATTGTCCCTGTTATGAAGAAACAAGGGACAATTAGAGTGTGTGTTGATTATAGGGATGTAAACCAAGCTTGTCCGAAGGACAACTACCCTACACCCTTCATCGACCAGATAATTGATGAATGCGCTGGATGTGAAATCTTTTCATTCGTGGATGGATTTTCCGGGTATAATCAAATAAATATCCGCCCACAGGACCAGTCAAAGACTGCATTCATTTGTTCGTGGGGCACATTCGCTTATCGAAAATTACCCTTTGGTTTAAAGAACGCAGGGGCAACATTTCAGAGGGCAATGAATTATGCCTTCCATGACATCAAGAACATAGTTCAACCATATCTCGACGACCTTCCGGCTCATTCGCGAAAGCGGACTGATCATCCGCAGCATTTAAGAGCGATATTTCTACGTTGCCGACACTACAAGATAAGACTAAATCCACACAAATGTGTGTTTTGCGTCGGTTCTGGTCGTTTACTTGGTTTTGTAGTCTCTAAGGATGGGATTCGTCTCGACCCTTGCAAGGTTTAGGCAATCATCAATTTGCCTCCACCTTCAAATTTGCTTCAGATTCAGAAACTCCAAGGGAAAGCAAACTTTCTGAGGAGGTTCATTCCAAATTACGCAGAACTTGCTAAAGGTTATACTCGTCTTTTGAAAAAGGATGTACCTTTTGTCTGGGATCAGGTGGCGCAAGCTTCCTTTGATGCTCTGAAAGATTCTCTAGTAAAATCATCATTAATGAATGCCCCGGACTATCGAAGAGATTTTAACCTGTATCTGGCTATAGCAGATACGACCATTGCAATGGTTTTAGTTCAAGAAGTCGATGGAATTGAACATCCTATATATTATTTAAGCAAAAACTTGAATGATACAGAAAGAAAATATTCTTACGTTGAAAAGCTAGCACTCGCTGCTGTTCAAGTGATACAAAGATTTAGACATTATGTCCTCTTCCGGAAAACTACCATTCTATCAGATTGCAACCCCATGACTTATATATTGTCGCGACAGTTGCTGGGGGGAAAGTATTCAAAATGGATAGCGATCCTTCAAGAGTTTGATCTGGAATTTGTAAAATCCAAATCAAAGAAAGCTTTAGTTTTCGCAGAATTATTGTGCGATCTCCCATCGTCGTCCAACGATGAAACATCCGAAGAATCAATCGTGGACGAAAGTTTCTTTCTGATATCTACAAGCAATGAGTGGTATGGAGATATAATAATTTATCTCCAAACCCAAAAATTCAGGCCTGACACCTCTCACTCAGAACAGAAACGTATACGATACCAAGCGAAAGACTACATGATCGTCGGTGATACGCTTTACCATCGTGGTATCGATACAGTTATGAGGAGGTGCCTTACCCATGAAGAGGCCAAAAAAGCCCTGAATGAGTGTCATTCAGGCGCGTGTGGGGGACATCAATCTGGATATGATACAGCACAAAAAATCTTACGAGCAGGATACTTCTGGCCAACCATGTTCAAAGATTGCATAACCGCAGTCAGAAGTTGCCATGCTTGTCAAATTTTTGATAGCAAAACCAGAAGGCCACCCGCACCTTTACAGCCAATAGTTGCTATTGGGCCTTTCGCCAAATGGGGCATCGATTTCATGACATGTAACCCCACCTCGACCGGGGGGCATGGGTATATTATAGTCGTCGTTGACTATTTTACCAAATGGGCCGAGGTGATGCCTACATTAGATAACACTGGTGAAACAACTGCCCTTTTCTTTTTCAATCATGTAGTCGCCAGGTTCGGTGTACCACAGGCTATAGTTATAGATCATGGGTCGCATTTTCGCAATCACATGATGGTTGAATTAGTTGCCAAGCTAGGGCTATCTCACGACAGCTCTACCTCGTATTATCCGCAAGCCAACGGACAAGTTGAAGCAATCAACAAGGTCCTGAAGCGTATGTTGCAAAGGATGATCGGGGTTCACAAAAGAAGGTGGCACCTAATCCTGTACTCAGCCTTGTGGGCTTACCGAACATCGGTAAGGAATGCGACCGGGTTCACACCTTTCCAATTGGTGTATGGCCTGGAAGCAGTCTTACCAATCCAGTGTGAAATTTCATCTCTTAAAATCGCAATTGATCTCCTCCCCGGAACTTCGAAAGAAGAGGCCCGTTTCTTGGAATTAATCCAATTGGATGAAACCCGTCGTGATGCCGCTTTGACTAACGAAGCCCATAAGAAACGAGTCAAGGCGCAGTTCGACAAAAATGTCAAACCCCGTGTCTTCTCAGAAGGTGACTTGGTCTTGCTTTACGACCAAGAATCTGATAAATTGGGAGCAGGTAAATTTAATTCTTTATGGATGGGCCCCTATATTGTTAAACGAGTGTTAGCAAAAGGAGCCTACGAGTTAATGGATTATGATGGAATTCCACTGGCGCAACCCCGTAATGGGTTGTACCTCAAGCATTACTATGCTTAAATAGTGACCAATATGCATGCACCTCGATTTGCGTTATTATGCTCGGGGCATGCAAAATTATCATCGAGCAGTTTTAGCACACAGTTCATGCTTGTTAAAAAATAAACGCAAGATTCGAGCAGTTTTAGCACACAGTTCATGCTCGTTGAAAAATAAACGCAAGATCGAGCAGTTTTAGCACACAGTTCATGCTCGTTAAAAAATAAACGCAAGATCCGAGCAGTTTTAGCGCATAGTTCATGCTCGTTAAAAAATAAACATAAGACCGAGCAAATGTTTCCACCCGCGTTTAAGCTTGTTAAAAAATGAACTATCCCGGTAAATGACCATAGTGAATGTAATATCATCAGCCATTAAAGCCTTGGTCGTGTTTGCACCGTCACCTCCACTTTTCCATTGGTCGATCGTTCACCTCCATATGATTGTTTACCCATTTTTAGGAACAACTGTGAAGAGTGATTTCACCTAGCCATCCTTGTGACACTGCTGTGATTGGAAAATTCCAACCTGTACCTGGAATCAGCTGCTAACCCGTTTTTCACTCGTTCCTCAAAAGATGAGTCTTCTTTAAGCTCTTTTCATCTGACTCGTAAAATATGAAAAGATTGCCGAGTCCTTGGCCTTCCAGCTCGTTAAAGGGACAGGAAGTGCTATCCCTCCTCTAGATTTTAATCTTTTTGGACCTGAGGGATTATTGCACAAAACGATCGAGCGCTTGTTTTATTCGGCTCGTTAAAACTATCAAAAACTCATCCCTTCTGTATTGTTTTATACTTTCTCGGACTTAAGGGATTAGATGACGAAAAAGGACTTTTGGAGTTAACTTTATGTACCTTTTCAGACTCTCTAAAAATGAAAAGGACCGAGTTATCCTTGTCATTAGACTCATTAAAATCATTAAATAGCGACAAACTTGTCTTTAGAGGAGAACGAGTTTCACTATCGCTAGGCTCGTTAAAACATAGCGATGGGCTTGCCCGAAGGGCAGGTTATAGAACAAGCATATGTTATCCTCCTCAAGCTTGACAAAAATAAAGAGGTACTGGTCAGCAATGACTGGGGAAAAATTGGGAGAAACTAAAGAAAACTTTGATGGTAGCAAGTCGCTCTTGAACATGACACTTTTCCTCCATACCACAATCGATTTGGGTTGTTTCATTCACCGGTCACATCCATGGTCTCGCCATACCATCCATATTTGGGGTAATGCTACCGATCCATCGCGTCAGTGTCGCCACATGTTCAAGAGAATTCGTTCAGAAAAGTCAACCGTGTCCCATCCACTGCCATACATTATCCTTCATCCTTTCATGATAGCCACCCTGAATCATATGTCACAGATCATTTTCACCTCCATCAAAATCATTAGCTCCGTTCCGCGTCACTGATGTGGGATTCATTAATGCCCTCCTTTGACGGATCGCTTCTTGTCGACATCAGCTCATTATCCAAGAAGTTGATCTAGGAACAACCCCTTCAGTACTTTGAAGCTTGCATGCCTCAATGGCAAATTTCTCACTTCCGACGACAGGTATACATCAATGACCTTCGACCGAAAGATTTTGCGTGGTGTTCAACGCCAAGTCCTTTATTCACACCACGTGAATTGTACTGCAGTACCTTGAGGGTCATTATCATTATCGGTGATTCCTCTCGTGCTTGTTAACGGTTTACCCCATTGACCGGTAATAAAGCGATGTCTTTCCATGTTCGACTTCAGAACATTTCAAACATGGATCGAATTGTACTTAGAGTGAAGATCGAACGAGTTTGAAGACCCCGGATCTAGTTTCATCCATCCGGGCTGCGATATATATTCAGGAAAGATAAAGACATTGACATGTACATCATTGCAGCAGATAATCATCCTACTCAAAGGATGATAATTTCATCAGGTATTATCAGTCTACCATCAGACGATTGTCTGTTCTATGTACAGAAAAATGAATTTATAAAAGCTGAGCATGGGAATGCCCGCCTTAGCTAGATCATGAAAGCAGTATGAAAAATAATGTATCGTATTGTATCTTATTACAGGTCTCCTCCCAGCATTGGATGAACTTTGGATCCCCCTGATAAAGCATTTCACCCGATAAACGACCTCATACTTTAGGGGGCAACTGTTATAGACATTTTTGTGCCTTACAGCATTGAGCATGAAATGTCCATAATCTAAGGGATCCAAAGTCCCTAAACATGTTGTTCCTACCCCTAGAGGAACAAGGCTAACAAACCACAGCAATTCACAGAAGTTCTCCACCAAAAACTGCTCAAAAACAAGTCAATTCAAGATCATTTCAGTGGCTCCACTAGCTGTTTGCGCTGAATGTCAAAGCCAACACTGGCTACCTACGCTGAATGTCAAAGGCAACACTGGCTACCTGCGTTGAGCGAGAGTGGACATGTGGTAAGTTCATTTCTCAAGGTGTCAGAACCCAGGAAGCTTCTAAAATGACACTTGCCTCAGGGAATTCGACTGGTGATGAGTAAGAGGTTCCAAATCTCCAAGTGGAAGCAAGAACCTCCAAGTGGAATCAAGAACTGACAGAGGGAGAGGACACTAGTCAGATCTCAAGCTGACTCATCCTCTCTCCAAACATCTATATATGGATCTCTCCTCCATGAGATCTAGGGGCTGGAATTTTGTTATTGCAAAGAATTGTTGTTGGTTTGAGATTGGAATCATTGAGTGCTTAATGATTTGAAGGGGGTGAAGATAAGAATTCCATTTGCTGGGAAGGAGATGCTGGATTGGAGCCCTATGGGTTGTATCTCTTCCTGAACCTTGTTATTCATCAATAAAGCTATCTTGGTTCCTCCTATATACTGATGTATTTTGATGTATGATTGCATTAGTATGTTTAGTTTATTTCTAATCCTGAACTAGTTATGAATATGAATCCATGTCTTCTGTAGTGTTCTCTTCTTGTGATCTTGCAGAAACCTCTTGAAGCTGGGTGAGCGAGAAGGCAAGTAGCTGGGAACTCTCCAAGAGAAGAGAAGCCGGATCGAGGGACAAACAGAAGACACCGGTTAGTCCATCCATCTCTCTCTTCATTCTTAATTCATAAAGGAAGAATACTAGAATAGCTGTCTCTGTTTGTTGCTAAGGCACTGTCACACCTTAGGTGGATAGGATCGTCCTGCATAGGCATTTTTCCCCACAACAGCAGCCCAATACAGCCGCCCCAATTTCCCCCCTAAAGGTCGTCCCCCACAGGCTCCCAACATGACTCAGACACTTAAGATTCAAAAGGTGTCACCTGCGGAAATGGCCGAAAGAAGGAAGCAAGGACTATGTTACTACTGTGATGAAAAATGTTCCCTGGATCATAAATGCAACGAGCCCAAGTTTTTTCAAATAGATGCCACTGACTACAGCTCCACCGAGGAAGATCCACCACTTGAGGAACCGGAGGCGGTCGAAGAAGACAACCAAAAGGAAATTCGCTAAATGCGTTGGCAGGAATTTCTTCCCCTCAAACTCTCAAAATCAGGGATTTTCTTAAACATCGCCCAGTAGTAGTCTTGATTGATAGTGGAAGTACCCATAATTTCGTCCATCAAAAAATCGCCGAAGCAACGCATTGTTTTGTACGGGCAGTTTCTAACTTCCAAGTCCAAATTGCAGATGGGGGCACAATGCAATGTGAAGGCCGCTGTGAAAATGTCAAACTTCAAATGGGGGATTATTAGTTGAAAACCCACATGTTTGCCATACACATGGGGGGTTGCCACATTGTCCTAGGCGCTGAATGGCTCTGCACTCTTGGGCCAATCACAATGGATTTCCAGGAGTTATATATGAGTTTTAAACAGAACAACTCCACACATACCCGCTGTGGACTCCAGGCGGGAGCCCCCTCTGTCATCAGCTCACATTGTGATCCGAATTTAAACATGAACGCAATAGATTACAGAGATAACCATAAATACAGAGATCTGATAACCATAAAAACAGAGATGCAACAGAAATAATACTTCATTTCATTAATGGAGAATACTGAAATATGCTTACAAATAGAAATAACCCAGCTAGGGCGATGGTAGCTTATCTCTGAGAAGAGATGTGTGGCTACATGCCTCTGAACTGTTCCAAAACTGTGTTACAATGAGGCTCGAAGGCCTATTTATTGTTGATAAACAATGGAAAACCCTTCACATCCCGAAACCTAACCCTAGAAGATGAAACGCCAAATTGTGGGCCCCGTTTGGGTAAATTGGTACATCAATTTCCCGGGGTCGTAACTTTGGCATACGATCTCTGTTTGACGCGTACGATAGCTCGTTAGAAAGATCTATCCGAGTACTACCACTTTGGGAGGCAACATCAATCCATGGACCCATGTTGCCCCAAATTCCCAAAAAAACGTCGTTTAGGGCCTCAAAACGGATCTGGAAGTTCAGGACCCGAAAAACTGCTAAAAATAGTAAATTGTGCTGCAATTTAGGAAATTGAAAAGACTGAAAGAGACAGTTGTGGGGGTCCAAATGGGTTGGTGGGTGGCCACCAACATCCACCTGGATCATTCCTCCCCCCTTAGGAAGCAATGGTCCCCATTGCGTTGAGTTCCTCCCTGAGATGAGGAAGCTTCTGCTGAGTTGGTTCTCTGGTGAGCTGTTCTGCAATCTCTGATGTGTCCAGAAATGGTGGAAAGCATGGTCGACGATGGTCCACATTGAATACTCGGTGCAAGCGAAGGAATGGAGGAATGTTGTGCTTCAAAGCATTGTTGCCCATAGCCTTGGTACTGCTGTGAGGACCATGTCGAAGTGGTTGGAGCTTCTGATGGGCTCTTGTAAGGCGTTCTTTCTGTAGATGTAACCAAACTTTGTTGCCCACCTAAAACTTATGTGGTACCCCTTTGGGTGAGGAGAAGTTGTTCTTGTGTTCTATCATGACCGTATCCCTTTGATGTTGTTGTTGTGTGGAGGAATCCTTTGCGAGGGTCATGGATGTGGTAACAATCTTCCCATTACTTTGGGAGTGAACCAGACAGATGAATTTCCTGGTCTGTGATATGAGCTTGTTGCCTTTCTTGGTAGTGATCAAAGAGGTGGCGATAGGTGGGGCTACCTCTGGTATCCTGTATAATGAATTATCCAAAGAAATAGTGACAACGCGAGGCCTTGACTCATACAGAGCATGTCGCCTCCACAAGTATGGCTGGCCTAATAGTACATCACAAACATCCAGAGGTGTAACATCACACAATACCTCGTCAGTGAAGGGCTTGATGTTGTAGGGAAGGCGGCACTGCTGGCGAACTTTGAGATCTCGTCCTTCATGAAGCCACCCGATACTGTACGGCTGTGGGTGTGGTGTAGTCGGTAGGCCCAACCGCTTCACGACCTCTGCTAAAACAAGGTTCTTTTGGCTGCCACTGTCAACAATGAATTGCAGCGGCGAACCCTTCACCCACATCTGTGAGTGGAAAAGACGCTCCCCTTCCTCTGGATTTTCGGGCTCATCTTTCTGGATCTTGGCGGTGGCAACAGTGGAGCTGGGATCCGCATCAATGATCTACTTCCCTTTTCCATTCCCCTTGTCGGGTTCTGGCTCAGGGTCGGAACATGCATCTGATTCGGAAGCCTTCAATTCGGCCACCAGCGACTGCTTGGTCCAACACTCACTTGTGTTATGAGTGGGACTCTTGTGGAACTCACACCACTTCCCTGTGTCCTTCTTCGGCTTCATGGTGTTGTTCTTTTCTTGTGGCTTCGACGGGTTGTCTTGGGTCACCCCGCCTTGGCTTTGTCCTTTGGGCTTCGTATTTGCAGATCCAAAGTCTCGCTTCTTCTGTTTGAACTTTTGCTCGATTTTGACAGCGTATCGGTATGCTGTGCCAAGTGAGGAGATGTTCAAGAACCCCATCTCTTCCTGGATGTATCTGTGTAGGCAGCCGCGGTATTTGAGTACCAGATGCAGCTCTGAATCTTTGATACCCAACTGTGTGAGAAGGGTATGAAAAATGTTTGTGAACTCCGGCACATCTTGGTCTCGTCCCTGCCGCAGTGTGGTCCATTTGATGTATTTGTCCTCATAGCTTCCGACAGGGTAGTACTGCTCCTTGATGGCATCCCGGAAGTCATTCCAAGTGGGTGCGGTTGAAAATAGTGAGCCTGTGCTTTCATCCTTCTGCTCGCAGTAGGTTTCCCACCAGTCCTTGACGTGGGGGGCTGCTTTGAGAAGAGCAAAAACAATCTTTTCCCGACTTGAAAATTCGTGAACAGAAAAATACCCATCTAGCAGATTTAACCATTTATCTATGGCATCTGCGTCTATTTGACCCTCGAAGATGGGGATTTCAAAATTAACTTGTACCTTAAATGGCGTGGTGTTTCCAAAGTCGTTGTTGGAAGCCGATGCATCACCTCTGGGTAGCCGCTGAAGGATCTGCGCAAAGCTATCCATCATCGCGTTCCTTTGCCGCTCGAGTGCTTCTTCGAGCAAGATTTTGATAGGATATCCTGCTCCCTCGTCTTTCTTTTCATACGCCATGGGAGGCAGTCAGGATTTGCGAGGCTGGTCTTGCAAAGGTTCGACCAGTTCAAGCCCTAACTCCTTATATCCCGACCTCGTTGGGGACATGCAAAGAAAAACAGAGAAAAAGCAGACCACTCTGATACCACTGATCCGAATTTAAACAGGAACGCAATAGATTACAGAGATAACCATAAATACAGAGATGTGATAACCATAAAAACAGAGATGCAGCGGAAATAATACTTCATTTCATTAATGGAGAATACTGAAATATGCTTACAAATAGAAATAACCCAGCTAGGGCGATGGTAGCTTATCTCTGAGAAGAGATGTGTGGCTACATGCCTCTAAACTGTTCCAAAACTGTGTTACAATGAGGCTCGAAGGCCTATTTATTGTTGATAAACAATGGAAAACCCTTCACATCCCGAAACCTAACCCTAGAAGATGAAACGCCAAATTGTGGGCCCCGTTTGGGTAAATTGGTACATCAATTTCCCGGGGTCGTAACTTTGGCATACGATCTCCATTTGACGCGTACGATAGCTCGTTGGAAAGATCTATCCGAGTACTACCACTTTGGGAGGCAACATTCGCCCATGTACCCATGTTGCCCCAGATTCCCAAAAAAACGTCGTTTAGGGCCTCGAAACGGCTCTAGAAGTTCAGGACCCGAAAAACTGCTAAAAATAGTAAATTGTGCTGCAATTTAGGAAATTGAAAAGACTGAAAGAGACAGTTGTGGGGGTCCAAATGGGTTGGTGGGTGGCCATCAACATCCACCTGGATCACATCGGATGGAAAAATTGTTAAAAAAGGGCCATCATGGAGTGGTAGCTCAATTTAATACCATCCAAGTAGTTGAAACCATGTCTCTGCCAATTCATCCTGAGATGCAGCAGATTTTAAATAACCATCGGACGGTCTTTGACAAGCCTCATGAGCTTCCACCCTTGAGAGGGGAACATGATCATAGCATCACCTTTGCTTCAGGGGCCCAACCCCCAAATGTGCGGCCATACAGATATCCGTTCACTCAAAAGAATGAAATAGAAAAAATCATCAAGGAATTGTTGGAAGCAGGTGTCATTCGTCCTAGCATTAGTCCTTATTCATCCCCAGTGGTCATGGTCCTCAAGAAAGATGGGGAGTGGAGGATGTGTCCCGACTTCAGGGCCCTCAACAAGTTGACAGTCAAAGATAAATTTCCCATTCCGGTGGTTGACGATTTGCTGGACGAACTCAATGGGGCTCAATTCTTCACTAAGTTGGATCTTCGCTCCGGCTACCACCAAATTCACATGAAGGAAGTCGACATTCCCAAGACGTCTTTCAGAACTCATGAAGGCCATTATGAGTTCCTGGTCATGCCATTTCGTCTCTGTAATGCCCCTTCTACTTTTCAGAGTCATGAATCACATCCTCAAACCATATCTCAGAAAATTTGTCCTTGTCTTCTTCGATGACATTCTCATCTATAGTGGCACTTGGGCGGCACATCTTCAGCATGTAGATCTACTCTTGCAACTGCTCTACAAGCATAAATTAGTTGTCAAGATGTCTAAGTGTTCGTTTGGCATGGAAGAAGTTGAGTATTTGGGCCACATTGTGGGGCGTGAAGGTGTCAAGGTGGACCCCAAAAAGATCCAGGCAATGAAAGAATGGCCTCAACCTAAGACTTTGAAGAACTTGAGAGGAGTTTTGGGTCTCACAGGCTATTATCGTAAATTTGTCCGCAACTATGGCGGCATAGAGAAGCCCCTCACTCAACTCCTAAAGAAAAATTCCTTCTTCTGGAACGAGGAAGCACAATAGGCATTTACCGCTCTCAAAAACTCCATGTGTTCCACTCCAGTCTTAGCACTACCTGACTTCACCAAATCCTTTGTCATTGAATGTGATGCTTTGGGTACAGGTATTGGGGTGGTCTTAATGCAGGAAGGGCGACCATTGGCCTTCACAAGCCAAAAACTCAGTGGGAGGAATCTGGGCCAATCTACCTACGAGAAGGAAATGATGGCCATCTTACATGCAGTCGAGACCTGGCAACCTTACTTATTGGGGGGACGTTTCCAAATCCGAACAGATCGTCACAGTCTTAAATATTTTTTGGAGCAATGCCTATCCTCCCCACAACAAAATAAATGGTTAGCCAAAATGCTAGGATATGATTATGAGATCATTTACAAGAAAGGGAAAGAAAACAGTGTAGCAGATGCATTATCGCGCCAATTTGAGGAGGAAAGTACTTTGCTCGCAATTTCCCTTCCCATTCCAGACTGGATTGAAGAGGCTCGCAGGGAATGGTTTTCACACCCAAGGCTCTCCCAACTCATTTCTCAATTGCAGGTAGATCCTAATTCCAGCAAGGGCTACTCGTGGCAGAATGATATTCTTCGCTACAAGGACAGAGTCGTACTATCACCAACATCTACCATCAAAAGTCACATTTTGGCAGAATTGCACTCATCTCCCATTGCAGGACATTCGGGCTTTCAGAAAATGTATGCTCGCACCAGAAGATCATTCTTTTGGATAGGCATGAAAAAGGACATCCTTACTTTCGTAGCAGAATGTGATTTCTGTCAACGCCACAAAGGGGAAACCATCAACACACCAGGCACATTACAACCATTGCCCATTTCGGCATCAATTTGGACGGAGGTTTCTATGGATTTCATTACAGGTCTTCCAAAGTCAGGGAACAAGTCAGTCATCATGGTGGTTGTGGACCGACTGTCGAAGTATGCTCATTTCTGTTCCCTACCCCACCCGTTTACACCAACTTTGGTTGCTCAATCTTTCATGGATCAAATCTTCAAATTACATGGCATGCCCACTTCTATAGTGTCCGACCACGACCCGATCTTCACCAGCAATTTTGGGCAGGAACTCTTCATAATACAAGGCACTCAACTCAAACCCAGTACTTCATATCATCCGCAAACAGATTGTTAAACCGAAGCCGTCAACAAATGTCTAGAAACCTACCTTAGGTGTTTCACTTCAGAAAAGCAAAACCTTTGGGCACAGTGGTTACCTCTGGCTGAATGGTGGTATAACACCAACTATCATGCTACCACCAAAATGACTCCCTATGAAGCAGTCTATGGTCAACTTCCACCTTCCCCTACTTCTTATCTCAAGGGGTGCTCCAAAGTACAAGCAGTGGATCAACTCCTACAACACCGTGCAACCATGCTCGCCCATCTTCGCGAGAATATTCATCAAGCTCATAACCGCATGAAGCAACAGGCCGACCAACATCGCTCAGAGCGCCAATTTCAAGAAGGGGATTAGGTCTTTTTGAGGCTGCAACCATATAAGCAAACATCACTCAAAGACAAGGGTTGTCAAAAGTTGTCTCCAAAATTCTACAGACCATACCTAGTACTTCAGCGCATTGGAGAAGTGGCTTACAAGTTGGCTTTGCCACCTACGGCAAAAATCCATCCAGTTTTCCATGTATTGTGCCTCAAGAAAGTGATTGGGGACAATTGCCGAGTTCAAACCAGTCTACCTGAATTAGACGAAGAAGGGTCAATCTGGCTTCAACCCGAACAGGTTCTAGACACACAAGACAAGTAACTGCGCGGCCGCATGATTAAGGAAGTCCTCGTTAAATGGAAAGACACCTCTCCGGAAGATGCAACTTGGGAACCAGCCACTATTCTTCAGCAGTTTCCGCAGCTTCAGCCTTGAGGGAAAGGCTAGTCTTAAGGGGGAGGGCATGTTAGGGTCCCACCCTAACCCCCTTATTTATGTCATGGGATCACGTCATAGTCAAGAGTCAATAAAGCCCATATTAGTATTTGTAAGTGGTTAACCCGCAATTAATGACGGGACCATAGTTAGTTGCAAATGGGCTGTAGTATTAGATAGATGGTATTAATAAAACCCACGGTATTGGCCCGTGGTATTGCATGAGTCATATATAAAGGATAGAGACTCCCTGCGAGGAGCATCGTGTCTTATTTTGTAATTGAGCTCTGCTCTATTGGAGGTTGCCCCCTCGAAGAGGCATGTGAACATTGCTCTTTGAATAATAAAATCATTGCTATTCTGTGTTCTGGGTATCTTTTCTTCGCATATTCTGTGTTCTGGGTATCTTTTCTGCGCATATTTTGTATCTGGGTATTATTTTGCAGGTTAAGAGCATAACATGTCTTAATACAAATGACCAATCCCTATCCAGCGCATTTGGGTAAAAAAATTGGTTGTAGTGTTTATGGAAAACATAAGGCTCCCTAGCTTCATGCCACATCTTTCTAGAGTTGATATACATCAGCCCATTATCATGATCTTCCTTTAAATTATTCTGATCAAAGGTGTCTGACCACTTGCACTTAAAAGTAACACATTGGAACGAATAGAAGTCCACTTGAATGATATCTTGTATCTTTCCAATGTAACCTAATGTCTTATGCATTAGGTTTTGATCGTGGTGGCTATCATGACTAGATTGGTCGAACTCGACTTCCACTCCATAGTATTGTGTCATGCATCCATCATCGCCATCCTCCATGTGAAAATGATGTCCATATGCATGCCCATGTAGATGGGCACAAATGTACCTATGAAAAAGTGAAAAAATCACAGTGTCATGTGTATAATAACTTGAACATAATTAAAAATAAAAAACATATATATAGATGTTACAATTCAAAGGTGCACTATGAATTTAAAACTATATAGAAAGAGAATATAATTACCGAGTTGCTACACCCAATTCCTAATTATAGTGCATCCTCTCTAGCACACAAGTAATGACCAAATGCATTGTATTTCTCTCTGACTTGATGAGAAACACAATTATTAGGGCATGTCATTGGCATATTTTCTTTTAAATGATTAGGATAAGGAATGCTTCTACCATTCAACCATTTGAATTCTTTCATGTCACTATCCCATTTCCTCCTCTTCTCTTCGTACAATGCGACCCATGGTTGTGTCACTTCCATATTGTAAATAATGAATTTGTTGATGGCTTCAATTTCCAAATTCGATTATGATCAAATCAAACCAACACACACACACATATATAGTACATATGATATCAAGATATGCATTAATATGAAGTTCGGTGTGAATAGTTATTGTGTAGTAATTTGACAAATGATAAGCTTGCACTTACTCTTTATCATGGACGTCTTTCCATTTGTTTTGAGAATCCCCCCTTCTCTTTTGTCTTCATCCATTTCATCATCCCAAATCACCGCACCTTGTGTTTTTTTTATCTACTTGATGTACTCTCACTGGCATATAGAAAGACTCATATGATATATACCCCTCAGCCATAGACCCCTTGGGATTTTTTCTCTGTCGAACAAAACCTTTCAATTTATTCATGTACCTCTCTAAGAAGAACATCCAATGGAAAGAAATGACCCCGACTAATTCAACCTCACTAGGAGAATTAGAAGATAAACATGTAAGTCCATGAAACTCATCGGAAAATCCTTCTCAAACATACAAACTATCTCAGGTATCTCTTGATGCCATCATGGAATGCTAGCCATGTAAACATCCTTTGATATGATCAAACATAAAAATGCAGATAATTTAGATATGGCACATCGTAGGTCTTGGTGGAAGTCATGTTTCGCACACCCACACATGAGCAGAGGATAATGACACTACATAGTAAATAGTACATTATACAAAAATTAATTATAAAATATCCCATTACATAAAAATAAAAATAAAAAAAAATCATGTTTTTGACTTACGTACTCTTAAAAGGTTCAAATGGTCATGTGATTTCAACCTCAACAAACGATCTTCAACAGTGAAGTGGCACCATAGTTAAGACCCATATAAAGAAGGCACCCTCACACTTATTATAACTTTCTTTGCCAAAGAAAGATCTTTATTTAAAATCCATGGTACATCACCTTCTTTGAAAGACCAAGAGGGACCAGCCTCTCCTCTAGCTTCTTGTCTTGGCCAATGTTTCTCTTTAGTTTTTGAAGAAATAAGATCTCTTCTCAAAATCAATGTATCTCTTCTCAAAAACAATGTGTTAGTTTCTTTCGATGATATGTGCCTCCAGAAATAAGAAGAAACATTTTTAAATATATGCATGGGATCTAGTAAGTGGGAAATCTTAAGATGCTCGCAATATGGGATGTAACAATCCTAGTGAAAATTCCATGTAATAAAAGTTAATAAAGGAAAAATAATAACCAGGGTTGAGGGGACACTTATTACAAGTTGGATTATGGGAAAGACATCCTAGTGTGGGTGTTCATTTGGTTTATTATGGCTAAGGAAATTGGCAAAGGCAATGGCAAAGACTTTGGAAAGGAAAAATGGGATATTTGGCACATTTATTTAAGAAAATAAGGGAAATTAGGAGAAAAGGAAGATGAAATGTCATAGGATTCATGTGACTCGTGAGGAGGAAAATGAAGGAAAATAATGGACAATGAAGAAAATAGAGGCCACATTAATAAAATGGCTTCTGAGGATGAGTTGGTCCTTTTTGTCAGTTCAGTTTTGGAGCTCTCTCATTATTCTCTCTCTTTCTCTCACTCTTGGACACTTAAAATTTTTCTTGGAACACTTTTCCATTGGATCAAGAAAGGTAAAAAAGGTAAGGGGAAGGAAGGAGCCAGCAAGGAAGAGCATGATGAAGTAGCTACAACATGATTCTTTCTAAGTATTGATTTGCATGTGTGATTTCCTTGTTAGATTTGACATGCATGGTATTGCATATGGTTCTTTGGTGTCATGGCATGGGTTTTCCAGCTGTCACAATGTTTTTCATCCTAGCCTTGCCATTTCTAGATAGCCATGGTGTGATGGGGTTCTCATGTTTTGGTTGAGTTAGATTTCCAAATGGATTCAAATCTGAGTGAGGTGGATATCTAAAATAAAGAACACATGGCCTAGAGATCCGTGAACTAGACTGTGGATTGTGGTAAATCCATTGTTCTAGTGACCCATGAGCCAGAATGTGGATTGTGGTAAAGCCACTGTTCTAGTGACCCATAAGCCGGAATGTGGATTGTGGTAAAGCCAGGTATTGTGTGCCTCAATGTGCCTAGGAATCCTCGACTGGTTAATGGTGGGATATACGGTAAATCCCAAAGGTGGTTGCCCTTGATTAGGCCTAGTAATCCTTGTCATTGAATGGTGTGATATATGGTAAATCCTAAAGGGAAAAATCTCTATTAGGGCCCAGAGATCCATTGTGGATTGTGGTAAAGCCTAGAGACTAGGAGACAGGGAAGTTCCTCATGGTGTAAGTGGAGAAATCTGGTGGCATCCATGCTTGTTTTATGGTCTAGTGATTCGAGATGGATTACGGTAAAGCCTAGTTTTATTGATGAGGGTGAGGTGGTGTAGCCTCAGGAAGCCCTGGTTGAGTTTCGTTTTAAGTCCCACATACATTCTTGGAATATGGCATGAGGATGACTGGCCAAAAGAAATAATTAGTTCAGCCAATCTATGGTCGAGTGGTTTGTGGAAGTCCCAAACTTGGTTGGTCGTTGCATTCATCAATATGAGGTTATTTCTCCTTATTATTTCATGAGTATGATATTGGTTTATATGTTGATTATATGTTTGTTGTTTCCTTAGTATTTATGTTGTTATTATGCTAGTTATGAATATGTATTATGACAATGGTGATGTATGGCTCTCATCATGTTTTTACTTGTAAATGAATGAAAAATGTATCTATGGCCTAATAGATGATAATGCATCAAATTTGATAAGGAAACAACACCTCATAGTGAATTTTATATAAGTATGAGACCCTTATGCTCATTTATACTATTAAGACCTATAGATTTCATGTTTGTGACATGTTTGACAAAATGCCCATCATCGCTAGTATGGGTTCAGTCTAGTCCTTGTGAATGTTTTTGCAAATGTATCATTGTGTTGTTGTGTAAATTCATTTCTGAAGGTGTCATTGAGTTTTGGGAAATGACCTAGGATATCGGCTTAAAAACATGGCACAAATCCCAGAGTCGCAGGCACAACACTAGGGAAAAAGTCCTCGAAAACTCCCTTGCCCTTGATGTGGGAGCTTTTTGAGCCTCCCAGATGTACCCTTGTCCATATCAAGGGAGATTCCATGTGTTTGATGCACTAAAAATGTAGTTGGTCTCGAGGGTTGGTTACCTTAGTGGTTGGGATGGCTACTGAGAGTTCCTTGGTATTTCGTTTATTATTATGATGGTTATGAATATGTATTATGATAGTGGTAATGTATGTATCTCATCATGTTTTTACTTGTATTTGAATGAACAATGAAACTATGACCTTTTAGATGATAATACATCTAATGTGATAAGGAAACAATGCCCCATAGCAAATCTCAAAAAATGATGAGACCCCTATGCTCAGTTATGTTGTTAGGACCTATAGCTTTCATGTTTGTGACATGTTTAACGAAATTCTTGCCATAGCTAGTAGGGGTCCAATCCAGTCCTTGTTGATGTTTTTGCAAATGCATCTTTGTTCCACTATGAAATTTCATTTCTAAACCTGTCATTGAGTTTTGAGCAGTGACCTGGGATCTAGGCTTGAAAAAGTGGCACAAATATCAGAGTCACAGGCACAACACTGGGGAAACAATTCCCCAGAAGCTCCCTTTCCCTTGTTGTGGGAGCTTTTGGAGCCTCACAAACGCACCCTTGTCCATATCAAGGGAGCATCTAGGGGTTTGATGCACTAAAACTTTAGTTGGTCTCAGGGTTTGGTTACCTCAGTGGTTAGGATGGCTTATGGGAGTTTTGTTGTGGACGTGGAAGGCATGTGTGGTGTGTTTCCATCGATTCCACTTCCTTAAGGTGAAATAGGAGGTTGAATCCCATTATAGTGGCCTCTTATTGCATATTTACCCTACTTGGTTGATTACTTGGGTAGATGTGGGATGAGGGTGTTACAAAGTGGTATCGTAACAGGTTTCATTCTCTTTGGATGGTGTCTACTTTCCGTTCCTTTTGGTTGATATCTGATACCACAGAGTGGTCTCAAAGCATGGTTTTCCCCTTGGACTAGATGGGTGGTGTGTGTTGGTCATGAATTCATGTTGGTTGTACATATGTTAATCATCCTTGTGGTCTATATGCTTGTTGCATATGCATGGTGTCGATCATGGTTGTAGTGATTTTGCCATGGAAAAGAGGATGTTGTTGTTGTGAAGTGTTTCGTCATTAATGTATGATTCGTTATGCATCACTATGTGTGTCAGTGCTTACATGTTGTCAAATGTGCATTTATATGGTTGTTGCTTTCATGCATGAGGTCATGGTACGTGAATCTAAAGATCGGATTGAGTATGCTGAGCCTCGGTCACTTGAGGAGGTTATTGTGAAATTGGAACATTGTTATGAATAGTCAAAGTGTAAGAATGAATCTCAACAAGGATGGAAAGCAAAGGAGAAGGCTAAAGGTAAGGGTAAATGGAAACTAAAAAGAGAAAGGCCTCAAAATGTAGAAGAGAAAGAGAATGTGGCACCTTACAAGAAGTTCAATGTAGCTAGACAGGGCCATGGATCATAGTAGAAGAATATAGGTGATGGTATTGAATGGTTGGAGTGTTGGACATGTGGTAAGGAACACCTTAAGAGATATTTTCCATAGAATCAGGGTGGTAAGCCTCATATCTATAGTGCACAGGAGGTGTATATTTTTGGGGATGTTGGATAGAGCATTCCTCGTATCTATGCAGCACTAGACAACAGACAGGTAGACCATCAGGCATCTCTCATTGAGATGGACAATAAGCTTTGTGATCAATTTGTTTCTATTTTGATTGGCCCTAGATCTAGTTATAGTTATGTTAGTCCTAACTTGGTGGATAAGTGTGGTTTGAATAAATAAGTGCATGCAGAATCTTGGTTAGTGTAGTTGGCTACAAGTACAAAGAAAATAGCTCATCATTGGGTAAGAGCTTGTGCATTTGTGTTGAATGGCAGGTCTACATCAGGGCACTTGAATGTATAGTCGTTGGGATAATATAGTATTATATTTGGTATGAACTAGCTATACCTTCACAGGACCAAGGTGGATTTTTATGACAAAGCCATTGAGTGCTTGGATGACAATGGGGAACCAAGAGCCTTACAGGGAAAGAAGACAGCCGCATCAATTAGGATGGGGATAGCTATGTAGGCCAAGCATAGTCGCAGGAAAGGGTGTGTGTTATTTGCAGTACATATCTCTAGTGACAAAGGTAAGGAAGTTGAGGATGCAAATGTTTTGTTGAGCAGGTACCCAGTTCTATAGTAGTTTTAGGATGTATTTCCTACATATATTTCAGTGTTGCCACTTCACAGGGAAGTAGACTTTTCTATTAAGTTGGTGCCAGGGGTAGCTCCAGCATCAAAAGCACCTTACAGGATGAGAACACATGAGTTGG
Source organism: Pinus tabuliformis (assembly GCA_031772625.1). NCBI lineage: Eukaryota > Viridiplantae > Streptophyta > Pinopsida > Pinales > Pinaceae > Pinus > Pinus tabuliformis. The sequence continues at coordinate 1,371,818,484 of CM062817.1, read as the reverse complement.
CAGTTTTAAAGTTATAGTTAAAAGAGATGCTTGGAAAAGGATACATTAGGCCAAGTGTATTTCCTTGGGGCGCATCAGTGTTGTTTGTGAAGAAGAAGGATGGTACTCCCAGGCTATGCATTGACTACATGTAGCTGAAAAAAGTGACCATCAAGAATAGGTATTCATTGCCGAGGATTGATGACTTGTTTGATCAACTAAAGGGAGCAACAATGTTCTCGAAGATTGATTTGAGATCTGGATATCATCAGGTACACATTAAAGTGGAGGACATTTACAAGACATCTTTTGAGACCATGTATGGGCTTTATGAGTTTGTTGTAGTTCCACTTGGTTTGACTAATGCTCTAGATACCTTTATGTGTTTGATGAATAGTGTGTTGCGTCCCTATTTGGAAAATTTTGTTATTGTGTTCATTGATGACATATTGGTATATTCTAAAAATTAGGAAGAGCATGTTGAGCATTTCGAAACAATGTTGAGGTTGCTAAGAGAGCATCAGTTGTATGATAAGCTCATAAAGTGAAGTTTCTTTCAGAATGAGGTACATTACTTGGGACATGTTATCTCCAAGGAGGGCATCACAGTGGATCCAGAAAAGGTAAGAGCTATCATGGAGTAGGTAGCTCCTAGAAATGTAGATGAAGTGAGATCCTTCATTGGATTGGCAGGTTATTACAGGAGGTTCATCAAGAACTTCTCATAGATTGGTTATCATATTACATCATTGCAGAGGAAAGGTAAGAAGATTGAATGGACAGAGGAGTGTGAGGCCATTTTTGAGCATCTTAAGTAGTTGTTGAGACATGATCCAGCGTTAAAGATCACATATCCAGAAAAATAATTTGTATTATGTACATATGCTTGCAAGAGAGGACTTGGTGGAGTCCTTATGCAGGAATGATATGTAGCGTGCTATTAGTCACAGAAACTAAATTAGCATGGGCAGAACTATCTGACGCATGATCTTGAGCTAGTAGCAATAATACATGCATTGAATATGTGGAGGCACTATCTTCTTGGAAGGAGGTTTGTATTGATGAGTGATCACAGTGGATTGAGGTATCTATTTGACCAACCAAATCTAAATTCCAGACAAGCTAAATGGTTTGCCACGATCAGTGAGTTTGATTTTGAGATTAGATACATCAAAGGAAAGGAGAATATTTTCACAGATGCTCTTAGCATGCAGATATAGGTAAATCATATAGCAGCTATGAGTTCCTATGGGACAGATCTACTCGATAGGATCTTCCAGGCATGTTAGCAGGATGTTAGAGACATGAAGCTTAGGCACAAGCTACAACAAACTACAGGTATGGGTATAGTTAGTTGTATAGGTACAGGTACAGGTGCAGGTGTACAATATGTGGACTATAGTCTCATGACAGATGGATTGATCAGATTTAGAGACAGGATATATATGTGAGATAGTAGTGAGCTCAGAAGGTGATCTTGAGGGAGTTTCATGTGAAACCATATTTAGGTCACCTAGGCTATCATAAGACATTGACCATAGTGAAGAAGTTTTATTATTGGCTGAATCTGAAGAAGGATGTAGCAAAGTTTGTGGCTAGGTGCTTGGATTGTCAGTAGGTGAGGGTAGAGTGGAAGCATCCAAGTGAATTGCTACAATTGATTGTGATTCAAGAATGGAAATGGGAGGTCATTTCCATGGAATTTATCATATATTTTCCGAGGAAATTGAGACAACATGATTCCATCATGGTTATGGTGGACAGGTTGACGAAGGTTGCGCACTTCATTCCAGTGAAGTCTACATTCTCAGATAGCAATGTAGCGCAGGTATTCATTAGAGATGTGTTTAAGTTGCACAATGTTCAGAGGAAGATTTTATCAAACAGGGATGCTAAGTTCACTTCCATGTTTTAGAAGGATTTTTATGCATTATTAGGGATAGGGTTTTCCTTTAGTACAACTTATCATCCATAAATTGATTGACAGAGAGAAAGGGTCAACTAAATATTCAAGGATATGTTGAGGATGTATGTGATGCATCAGTAGTGGAAGTGGGAAGAGTATATTTCATTGGTAGAGTTTGTTTAAAATAGTTGGTATCATGAATCCTTGAGGATGATTCAATTTGAGGCATTGTATGGATGGAGTTGCAATACTCCCATCAGCTAGAGCCATCCGATGAACAGGGTGTTGATTGGACTGACATGTTGGTAGACATGGAGTAGGAAATGCAGGTAATCAAGAAGAATCTAAAGGAAACACATGATAGGAAGAAGAGATAATAGCTATTAAGATCGAAATAGGGTGTTCAAGGATTTTTAGGATGGGGAACACGTGTACTTACACATCAAACTGAAGAAGAGCTCCTTGCGGATTGGATCATGCACCAAGTTGGCACCATGGTTTTATGGACCTTTCAAGATTCTTAAGAGGATAAAACTTGAAGGTGGATATTGAGCTCCCTTGTAGCACAGTTTACTATTTTTAGCATTGGAGGCCCTAAACGACGTCGCTATGTTGCTCGGATAGATCTTTCTAACGAGCTATCGTACGCGTCAAACGGAGATCGTATGCCAAAGTTACGATTGATGTACCAATTTCCCACAATTTGGGGTTAGGTTTCGGTATGTGAACCATTGTTTCTCAACAATAAATAGGCCTTCGAGCCTCATTGTAATACATTTCAGAGGCATGTAGCCATCACATCTCTTCTCAGAGATAAGCTACCATCGCCCTAGCTTTGCCTTTGTAAGCATATGTCAGTATTTTCCATTAATGAAATGAAGTATTATTTCCGCTGCATCTTTGTGTATATGGTTATCTCTGTAATTTGTTGCGTTCCTACTTAAATCTGGATCAAAACTAGTAGCCTATCGACTTGTACTTCCTATGAGAGTGAAATTCCATGATTTTTTCAATGTGTCATTCTTAAGAAGTATGTTAAAGATGTTGATCATGTGATTGACTAGTATGTATTGTAGGTGGAGCCAGAAGGAGAATTCCCACTGGAACCATAATGTATATTATAGAGAAAGATTCTCATGCTCTGGAACCAAGCAATCAAGTAGGATAAAGTGTAGTGGAAGCAATGTGGGTTCAATGAAGCTACATGGGAGATTCCGGATCAGATGCAAGCTATGTATCCTTCTTTGTTTGTCGGTTGAGGAAAAACAGTTTTGATATGATGTTTGGTATATGTTTTGGCATATGTTTGGGTGATGTTTTGATATATGTACATGTGTATATGGATGTAAATACTGCAATGAGCTAAGCTATAAATCTCCAATTAGCGATATGGGTGTCATCTTATTATGATGTTATGTTGTCATGTACATTTTCTTCTCAGCAGGGTGATCGTTGTAAATACTGAAAAAAGCTAAGTTATAAAGCTCAATGGGTAGTATGTTTTATTTTCAGTAGTTTTGTTGAGGTATAGGTATGGTTGAACACTAAGGATGGTGTCCCTTAAGGGGGAGGATTCTGTAACAACCTTGGTGAAAATTCCATGTAATAAAATTTAATAAAGGAAAAATAATAGCCATGCTTGAGGGCACACTTATTCCAAGTTGAATGTTGGGCAAGAAATCCTAGTGTGGGTGTTCATTTGGTTTATTATGGCTAAGGAAATTGGCAAAGGCAATAGAAAAGGATCTCGAAAGGAAAAATGTAATTTTTTGCACATTTATTTATGAAAATAATGGAAATTAGGAGAAAAGGAAGGTGAAACGTCACAAGTTGCATGTGAGGAGGAAAATGAAGAAAAATAATAGAAAATGAAGAAAATAGAGGCCTTGTTAATAAAAAGGGTTATGAGGATCAGTTGGTACCTTTTGTCAGTTCAGTTTTGGAGCTCTCTCATTATTCTCTCTCTCTCTCTCACTCTTGGACACTTAGAATTTTTCTTGGAGAACTTTGGCATTGGATCAAGAAAGGAAAAGAAGGAAAGAGGAAGGAAGGAGCCAGATTTGAATGTGTGATTTCCTTTCTAGATTTGGCATGCATAGTATTGCATGTGGTTCTTTTTTGTCATGGCATGTTTTTTCCAGTTGTGACAGTGTTTTTCATCCTAGCCTTTCCATTTCTGGATAACCATGGTGTGATGGGGTTCTCATGTTTTGGTTGAGATGGATTTTTGGATGGATTCAAAGTTGAGTGAGGTGGATCAATGAAAGAAATAACATGTGGCCTAGTGATCCCTGAACTAGACTATGGATTGTGGTAAAGACATATCCTAGTGACCCCTGAACTGGGTTGTGGGTTGAGGTAAAGCCAGGTATTGTGTGCCTCAGTGGACCTATGAATCCTCGACTAATTAATGGTGGGATATACAGTAAATTATAGAGGTGGTTACCCTTGATTAGGCCTAGGAATCCTTGTTGATGAATGGTGGGTGTTACACAGTAATTTGTCACCATTTGTCACCGTCCCTGTTACCCCTTTCCCGCACTTTGGAGGACTCATTCCAGGACCTGTGAGAAGTGACATAACTTGAAAACACTTGCATTATGTTCCCCTAAGTATGGACTTCATATGCCTTGAAGACATCTCCTGCAGAATATCCTTAAAAAGTCCCCTTTTTCCATTAGCGCGGATCCACAGTGTATCACCCGCACCAATGGGGGAAACTCTCCAAAGAGGGCGTGCCCGTTGGCGCTCTGTCTCAGAGTCTTACCCGCGCCAACCAAGTTTGGAAAAGTTTTTTAACAAACGCACGCCCGAAAGTTTTTTCCTTTCGACTCAAGAGGCTTTTCAAGGATAATGCCAATCTCATGGATGTCGAGATTCATCGTATCTCTATCCATAATAGCTTTTCGAGGATAATGCTTATCCCATGGATGTCTGGATTCATTGTATCTCTTCCTCCTCCTCCATCTATAAAAGCTTGTTCTGGTGCATTTGACAAGCTAGTTTTTGAGCATAGGGAGAATGATACTGTCAGAAGTCTGAGAGATTGCTGTAAGAGTCTTCTTTGCATTCATAATCAAAGAGAGAGAGAGGCTTGTTCCCGATCCCGACAAGCTTTGCAAGACATATGTAGCTGATCACCCATCCAAAGGAAGATTTGACGTCAGAACTATGGTTGTATACTCCTTTGTTGATTATCAATAATAGATGACTATCATTATGGTTCCATTCTTGTTGTTCATTATGATGATGTTTGAATTATATCTTTTCTGACCGATATATAATTGCATCTATTGGATTTTATGCTTGTATTCGTATCGTTCTTTGCATGTGCAGGTGTCCATTCACAGAGATCGTGAGGATCGTGACCGGCCGGAGCAAAGGAACGAGAGTGTCAACTCTTCTACAACACTAGCGTTGGAATCCAAGTAGGTTCTCATAATCCACTTTTAATTTTCAATTAGGAACTTGCGTGATAGCATTGTTTGATTGTTGCTAGACCCATTTTGGGCTAGTGGGATCGCCTCTATCCACAGAGGGGATTTACCTCTCCAACAGTGGGATATATAGTAAAGCCTAAAGGGTGGAGTCTCAGTTAGTGCCTAGTGATCTATTGTGGATTTTAGTAAAGCCTAGAGACTAAGAGAGAGGGAAATTCCTCATGGTATAGGTGGAGAAATATGATGGCATCCATGCTTGTTTCATGGCCTAGTGATCTGGGATGGATTGTGGTTAACCATAGTTTTATTTATGAGGGTGAGGTGGTGTATCCTTGGGAAGCCTTGGTTGAGTTTGGTTTTAAGTCCCACATTCATGCTTCGAATATGGCATGGTGGTGATTGGCCAAAAGAAAGATTTGGTTCATCCAATTTATGGTCAAGTGGTTCGTGGAAGTCCCAAACCTGGTTGGTCATTGCATTAATTAATATGATTTTATTTCTCCTTTTTATTTCATGAGTATTATATTGGTTTATATGTGTATTATATGGTTGTTCTTTCCTTGGTTTTTTTTTTTTTATTATGTTGGTTATGATTATGTATTATGAAAATGGTGATGTATGGCTCTCATCATGTTTTTACTTGAAAATGAATGAACAATGAACCTATGACCTAATAGATGATAATGAAGCTAATGTGAAAAGGAAACAATGCCTCATAGATAATCTTAGATAAGTATGAGACCTCTATGCTCAGTTCTGCTATTAAGACCTGTAGCTTTCATGTTTGTGACATGTTTGATGAAATTCTTGTCATGGCTAGTAGGGATCCAGCCTAGTCCTTGTTGATTTTTTTACAAATGTATCTTTGTTTTGCTATGAAATTTCATTTTTGAACCTATCATTGAGCTCTGGCCAGTGACCTGGGCTCTAGGCTTAAAAAAGTGGCACAAATCCCAGTGTCATAGGCACAACACTGGGGAAAAAAGTCCCTATAAGCTCCCTTGTCCTTGTTGTGGGAACTTCTAGAGCCTCCCAGGTGCACCCTTGTCTATATTAAGGGTGTGTCCAGGGTTTGATGCACTAAAACTTCAGCTGGTCTTAGGGGGTGGTTACTTGAGTGGTTGGGATGGCTCCTGGGAGTTCTTTTGCTAATGTGGAAGGTCTGTGTGGTGTGATTCTGTCAATTTCACTTCGTTAAGGTTACTTAGACGGTTGAATCTCATTGTAGTGGCCTCTCATCGCATATTTACCCTGGTTGGACGGTCACTTGGGTAGATGTGGGATGAGGGTGTTACATGGGAGATCATTAAAGATATATATCATTTTCATCCCAATGGGCAATTTCTCAACATAGGTATCAAATAATTCTGGATCATCGAACATAGGCTTCCCTTTTGAATCGAATATTACTGCAAACTCCTTCTCCTTCTCTCTCTCATATGTTCTAAGCTAGTTGGTGTCATTATTATAGGCCTTTGGGTTCTCTCTAGTTTACCATTGAAAGAAGATGTTGCTATTCTATAAGGGTGTTCTTCTGGGAGGAATACCCTTAAGCAGTCATACACTAGATTTCATAGGTGGTCAGAGCACCTAGGCTTTAGAGAAGGTCCATAACATTTACATCAATGATACCCTTTTGTTACAAGACCTGCAAAATTATTGTATACAGGTTGGCACATTAGAGACCTATTGAAGCCCCGAAAATCGGGTCGACAACAAGGGGGATACTCGCCCGGTCCGGACCTTGGTTGGCAGCTCCTTATCCGTTTGGTATAGCGGGTCCGACTGGGGATAATGTGACCAATTTCCCAATCTATGTGTGTGTGTAGAATTTGATGTTGCTGATCTAACAGTTCCTATCTAAGATATTCTAATTCAAACTTTTAATCTAATTCTATGCTATTGTAATCTAATAAACATCACATCTAAATCTATACTAACCCGGGATATAATTCTTTTATTATGCGATCTAAAAAGATTTCAAATAACAACTGGTAATAAAGATCATTCAGCGATTATAAGAAAGGAAATCAATCAAGATGAACCACTTCGCATAAAAAGTTAGACGAAACAGTTGTGAACAGCATATCGCATAATGAGCTATTCATACATTAGGCATAAATAAATAACTATCACCGTACAAAAGTGCCAAATGATAACTCAAGCATTCATGCAATAATACATAAACAACTAAAAATTGTATATCACTTTAACATATAAGCAGAAATGGTCAAGAGATAAAAGTACCATTTATGACTAGTCCTACTCATAAGCTTCAAGCAACAATGATTTATCTCTCCTTGCTCTAACATCCACTAAGAGTACAGAAGTGCAACATCAGTAGCAGATATCAAATGCAAACATCAACAAATCTTGATCCATTCATTCACCAAAACCTCCTCTGAGGGTGCAAAAGTGCATGTTCTGAGGACAAGTTTTTGATAAATTTTTGGACCCTTCTCTAAATGCATGAGAAGGGTTTAAATAGTACTAACTAAATAACTTAATTACACAGATTCAGGATGCGGTTTAAACGAAACCCTTTTTCTAAGCAAAACTATTTCTAAAAATTAAATCTAATATCTAACTATTTCTGCATTTGCTCCTTAATGTTGCGAGCATTCAATATTTGCCTGGGTAGAGTCGGCTGACTATCTTCCGCTTTTGGTTGAGCTAAGAAAACAGAAATGGTAAGAGCTGGCACCATTTTTTCAGCAAAATCGATGATATACTCGAGAGTCATCCTCTAGCTATGTGGATTTACTGTGTATGCCCAGTAATAATCCAAGTTCTACTTGGTTAATCCTTGAATTGCTTCTGCCTTTTCTTTCTTGCATTTTCCGGGCTTACAAGTGACTGAGCAGTTAGAGGCTTTGCTTTTTGAGCAATTTTCTCAGCGATGCGTGATTAGTCTAGGTGCTAATCATGCATCGGAAACTGCCTCCGTTCTTTGATCCGGGCTTTTCTGATGCGTTTTTCGCCTTTAACGCCTTTTCCTTCACCGGGTATAAGCTTCAAAATTTGTAAACATACTGCTTCATGAGCTTCTGACCTTGAGCGTTAAAACACCTGTTGATATCAACATTGTTCAACTACTCATTCAACCATGGCTGTGAATGAAAGATCTGTAATGGATAGCTCAGCAGCGTTCTGTGAATCTGCGGCTCTGTTGCATGCGGTATCTGTTTATGATGGCATCTCTTCTCTGTCTCTGAGCATTGGAACTTTACCCTTTTCCTTCATGGCCACCTGCACATTGCTTTGTGTTGTTTCTGTTTTTCGTTCCTGCAGTTCACACATGAGGAGGGAGTAATGATAATAAAAATCGACAAGAAAGCTTTAAGCTCTACGGATGTACAAAAACATGCCACCTGACGTGAACTGACTCTTAGAAAAACACAAAACTGTCTTTCATTAACAACTGGCGTATCATTCATTAATTATCATTAAAGTGCGTATCCAGTTCTTGGTTTATGGAAAGCTTTTCTTGAATGTTGAGCCGGGGAAAATCTACGATGGGACGTTTCTGCGATTCGCATCGCATTATCGCATCATTGCATTACCCCAAATTTCATTAAGATGTGTTATCGCAGGGTTGCTCGATCGCGCTATCGCAAGATCGCGGATCACAGTATCGCGCTATCGTAAGATCGCGGATCGCAGTATCACGCTATCGCAAGATCGCAGATTGCAGTATCGCGCTATCGCAAGATCGCGGATCGCTACAATCATTAAATGGTTATGTGTTTTTCATGCGACATTGCGATATGTGATATCACATATCGGATATCAGCGATCTTTTAAGGTTTTCCAATGTGAGCGTTTCTTAATGCATGCGATGCGATGGAGTTCGCGTCGCACTTTCGCAGTTTATCATTTTTACTCATAAGGAAATGTCCTCTCATTCTTTGCGCGATGCGATGTTTTCTTAAGGAGTAAAATACATGAGTTTTAATTGAATTTTTTGAATTTTTTACTAAGGGTCCCCACTTATCTAGTGTTATTGCTAATACTAAATAAGGAGGGGGGTTGTTGGTGGCCACAACAATTGGCGATTCACTTGGAAGAACCAGTTATCTCTGTTTATCTATTGAATTTTTCAAACTTCCAAAACAGAAAATTTTTCAGAAAATTAAACTTTGTTATGGAAAGATAGAGTACATTACGCTCTAAACCGTCAATGATATTTTGTTTCAACCACTTTCTACTTTAATTATTTGCTTCCTTAGGCTAGTCCTTGTATTTACATCAGTCATTACTTGGTCTTATAAAGATAAAACAAAGTCTCCTCTGTAAACCAGTTTTAAATATGCTCATTTGTCGTAGGTAGAGCCTCTGCTGCTAGCAGGCGTTTATAGCCTCGACAGGGTTACCTGTTACCCAGCAATGCTCCTGTATCCTACTTAAGGCAACCCACAATTTTTTCAAAGAAAAATCCATATCCACACTTATTGCTTTGATTTTTTCTTTTTACTCTTGAAGAACAACGTCTTGGTTTGGTAGCCAAATTATGACACAGTCATTCACTTGATTTATAACTTTGCTGAACAAGCTGGCTCGTGATGAGACCCCTTGTCTTTTGATTGCAACAATCTTGAGTCATTGCCCTGTTGTGGTGTATAGTATTGGCAAAGTCAGCAAGTTATAATATATGTGATAATGATAAGCCGGCTCGTGATGATACCTCTTATTCTTCAAGATAAAGTGTATCCTTGGGTTATTCCTCTGAAAGCTGCGATTTCCTTAGCAGGGAGGAAGTCATTGTTTCCTTAAGATAGCTCTGGACGACAATAATAGAGTTTTTGGAAACAACTGTTCTACAGAGAATCTTTATTTTGTTATTGATACCTTTCATTGTACTGAGATAAAACAATTTCTTCACTAAAGGTTGCTTTCATCAAATTTTTTGAAGTTGAAACTAGTATCATATCTAGGCTAAAGTTTTTAACTGTATCTATCAATAATAAAGATTAGTTTTCCAAAAGATTTGCTATTTATACAAGCGAAAAGTTCAAAATCTGAAAGAGAATTGGTGTCTTTTTCCGTACATGCCTAATGTAACCACTCACAACTGGCTTTATTATGAAAAAGAAAAACAACTATTCTACAAAAATAGAAGAATAATCTTCTATGGAAAATATTTCTTGAGAATTTGACCATTAACAGGCAAAGGATCCCTCTTACCTGCTAAATCCTGTAACACAAACGTTGATGGACCTACGACTTCTACAATTTGAAAAGGACCAAGCCACATCCTTTGAAATTTTGTATGTTTGCCCTTTTCTTCATGAGCCTTGTCCCACTTTAAAACTAAATCTCCCATCTGAAAATATTTTCTGGTCATTATGTTTGAATCAAAAGAGGATTTTACTAATGCTTGATGATGAGCATTTTCCTAGCTTGTTCTCGTTGTTCTTCTAATTTAATTATTTCCATTTGTCTTAGCTGTAAGGAGGAAGTGGGTACTTCATCAATGTATTGTACTAAAGACAAAGAGGGAATTGCTAAGTGAGTCGGAAGAACCACTTCTTTCCCATAAACTAAATTAAAGGGAGAAGTGCCGATAGAAGCTTTTTGCATTATCCGATCTGCCCATAAAGCATATATCAAAGCCTTGTGCCAATTTTTATGATTCTGATCAATTGTTCTTTTAATAATCTTGATTAGGTTTTTATTTTTTGACTCAGCTAACCCATTACCTTGTGGGTAGTAATTGGCTGAATATTTAAGTTTGAATCCTCTTTTAAGTGCAAATTCAGTCATTGCATTTCCAGAAAAGTATGATGCATTATCAAACATTAAAGCAGATGGCAATCCAAACCTGGTGATTATAAATTGATCTATGAACTCAATGATATTTTCAGAATTAGCCGTCTTGAGCGGAACTGCTTCTACCCACTTAGTAAAATAATCTGTTGCTGTGAGGATGTATCTATGCTGCTTAGAAGAGTGAGGAACGATCTCACCTATTATGTCCAAGCCCCACTGACTGAAAGGTTGCTCGATGTTTACCGGCTGTAGTGGCAGGGACGACTTCTTTTGTCTTCCAGCAATAGTTTGGCAGACTTGACATCTTCTCACGTAACTGTGTGAGTCTTTAAACAGTGTGGGCCAATAATATCCTGCGCGTAAGGTTTTATGTGCAGTAGCATCTCCAGCGTAGTGTCCGCCTGCCGGCCCATCGTGGAGTTCCTGCAAAACTTTTTCAGCTTCAGCTTTCTCAAGACACCTAAGAAGAACAGAATCATAATTTTTTCTAAAAAGAATATCATTTATGAGCTGATATTGTTTGGCTTTCAACCTTAGGGCTCTTTTCTTAGTATGATCAAGGTGTGAAGGAGCATACCTGTTCTTAAGATAATAAATGACATCAACATATAATGATTCTGCATCATTTAGGCTTACCTCACACATTTGTACCTCTTCAGATGGAATTTCAGAAATTTGCGATGCTTCAGCCAGCATTTTGCAGAAGCCTTGACCTCTTACAATGTTTGCTGGTTTGATCTCAATGTCATATTCCTGTAAGGCAGTAACCCAATTGGCCCTTTTCTCACCCACATCCTTCTGTACTAGAAGATTCCTTACCACTGGAAACGGTACTATGATCTTAGTATGGGTTTTAAGTAAGAAAGGTCTGAAGTATTTGACCGCTTTAAAAACAGCATAAGCCTGTTTCTCCACGTCTGAATAATTTAGTTCAGCACCCTGTAAATTTGAGCTAAAAAACGCAATTGGAGCTTCCGCTTTTTCTTGATTTGCTTGAGTTAGAATCACAGCATATGACTTATCTGAGGAAAATGTGTATAAAATAAAAGGCTCTGAAAAATTCGGGGTTGCTAAAGATGGAGCATTAATAGTAGCTTGTTTAATCAGGTTGAATGCTTCATGTTCATCTTGACCCCATTTAAAATTTGAATTCTTTTTAATCATGGTTTGCAAAGGAGACACGATTCGTGAAAAATATGGAACGAATCTCTTTACAAAATTGATCTGACCAAGGAAAGATTGCATGGCTTTTTTGTTATGAGGTAGGGATATTTTAGAAATTTCTTTGATTCTGTCGGGATCAATGTGAATACCGGATTTTGACACTATGAATCCTAGAAGTTTCCCTTCACTTAGTGCGAAAAAAGATTTCTTTGGGTTAAGTGAAATTCCATACCTTAAACACCGTTGAAAGATTTGTTTCAAGTCTCTGAGATGGTCGTTTCGCTTCTTCGAGTACGCTGTTATATCATCCAAATAAATTACTACAGATTTATTGACTAAACCTTTGAATGCGATGTCCATGGCTCTCTGAAATGTGGCACCAGCATTAATCAAACCAAATGGCATCTTCCGATATGCGTATGTGCCCCATTTAGTCCTGAATGTGGTTTTCAACTGATCATCAGGATGTACCAACACTTGATTGTATCCTGAAAATCCATCCAAGAAAGACATTAATTCTGAGCCCGCCACCGCCTGCAGTATCTGTTCCATAGGTGGTAGAGGAAAATTATCCTTTTGCCAGGCTTTGTTAAGGTTCTGAAAGTCAATGCAAATCCTAATATCTCCGTTTTTCTTTCTAACGGGTACCATATTGGAGACCCATTTGGAATGTCTGACGGGAAAGATTATCCTGGCTTTCAATAATTTATTGAGCTCAGTTTTTATCTGATTCTCTAAATTGGGGTGGATCTTTCTCAGATTTTGTTGGATAGGTTTTTCATTATCGATCATGGGAATAGTATGCTGGATGATGGAAGTGTCGTATGTTTTCAGCTCATCATAATCCCAGGCAAAAAAAAAATTTATATTGTCTCAAAAGACGAATATACGCTAGTTTCTCTTCAGGGGCTAGGCCGAGGCCTAGATTAATGTTTTGTGGTTTAGCATCAGTCCCTAGGTTTACTAATTCGTAGTTCAAGGTTGAACTTTGGAGTTTTGAATTGGTAGACCTCTTAAACAGATCTTTCAAATCGTACAAGTCTTCTAACTTGACCACCGACTTAGGGATAACATTATTAGTGCTATTTTGTTGCAATTTTTGATCGTGCTGGTCTTCGTCAATTATTTGATTGGAGTAGGATCCTTCAGAGGTGAGGAAATTTACGATATCAGGATCGTCATTGAATACTCTCCAATTTGTGATGTTGTCAGGAATGGACGATCTAAAGATTAATTCTATTGAGAATCTATCTGGACTAAAATCTTCAGACGGAATAAGCTTAGAAGCTACGTTAGCCAAAAGTTCTGCACTTGCGTTTTGGAGCCTGGGGATTGAAGAAATATTAAACGCTATGAAATGCTCAGTCAGATCTTGTACTAAAGATTGATAGTGTTTTAAATGACCTGATAAGCAATGTATAGTGTTACACACCTGTTTAACCACAATCTCAGAGTCTCCAAAAACTTGAAGATACTTGACGTCTAACCCGATTGCTTTGTACAGGCCTTGAACCAAAGCTTCGTATTCTATTGTATTGTTCGTGCAATCGAATTCGAGTCTGCATGTGAGCATGATTTTATCTCCTTCTGGACTAATCAGAACGCATCCTGCTCCTGCTCCTTTGTTAGATCTAGAACCATTAAAAGATAATTTCCAAAACAAAGATTTATTTACAGGTTTATCTAAAAAATTGATGCATTTCGAACTATCAGAAAAATTTTCGACTTGGGACAAAACAGAGTGTTCTAAATAGGGTGACGCATGAGCATTGAAATTGCCGAGGAAAGAATCTACTGAGAAATTGCCAATAATGCTGTTGTTATATGCTACCGGTTCATTTTCTCCCTCTAACTCCGTTACTATGTACTTCTGGTGTAGCTCTCGTTCAACCTTTATTTGATTTGGTTTACCGTTGTAGGGCAGCCACATGTGTGACCAGTCGGTTGCGAAGTATCCATGGAGTTTTTCTGACCAATCCCTACTAAGAATTAAGCCATAGAATTCTGGGATATCGGCAACTAGAATTTCAATAACCTGACATACCTTCGGGCTGGATGACAACCTTATGGTTACTTTATTTAGTTTGCCAATCACTTCGACTTGAGATCGATCTAGCTGAACTATGTGCACTGTGGATTTTTGTGGTTGAACATTTAACTTGGCACATATAGATTTGGGTAAAATATTCGATGAAGCACCAGAATCTACCAAACAATTGTGCACATTTTTATTGAAGATTTCATAAGTAAGGAGAAACGGGGGAGTGTGAGATCTTGATCTTCCTCCAATTAAGGTGATGTCATTTGGATCAATCTTATTGATCGCGTTAGTTGGAGGTCTTCCCATGTTATGGGAAGCTTGAGAAAGTATAGCGGCAGGCAAAGGTGCAACTGGCACGGCATGTAATTCTTTCATCATTATCTTCTGTTGATGTTTCAACTTGCTCAGTTCGTAAAGGGTGATGTTAGCCCTAGTCTTCTTCATGTCTTCAATAATATTGTACTCCATTTCATCCGACACTATCATTGTTTTCGATGGAGTCGTGTCATCTGTTTGGACTGGGCTAGTTTGAGTCGCTTTAGATATCGTTTTCTTTGTTGTGACTTTATCCTTTGTTGCAGAGCTTGAGCTCTTCGGCTTAGTGGTAGTTTGGGGAGGATCAAGCTGATTTTTGCTTCGTGTGCTAACTGGAAATACTTCTTGATCTTCTTCTTCTGGGAGGATGAAATCCCACATTCCTTGTAATTCCACAACTTCTTCATCATCAGTCTACCCTTCAGTGGCAATTTCCTCTTCCTCTTCCTCGGATTCAGCATTTGAAATGGCATTGGGTGGCTTTGCATCTGTTGAAGGACCTCTTTTAAAAGCTTTGTAGGGCTTTTTTGAAGAAGTTTCTGCTACTTGCTTTTTTATGTCGACCATTTCATTGGACATGGTCTTTAGAACTTTCTACAATACTTCCAAATCAAATGGATCTTTTTCTTGTTTCTTCTTGGAGTCTTCCTTGAAGGTGACTTTTTTGGATTTATGTTCCTCTATCGCGAACCTCTTTTCCAGGGCTATGATTCGTTTCTCTACTGCTATCGCCTCTTTCATGTTATCAACTAAGGTTATTTTATTTGCCCTGTCCATGAAGATTGCTATGTTCGATGGTAGAGCGGTGATATACCATTCACATCGTACTTCTTCGCTGGGCTGGGAAGCGGTAGGAATTTTGTTGAAAATTTTGTTGAAACGTAGATTGAAATCCTTGATATGCTCTCTAGTTTCGGCTTTAAGATTGGATAGGTCATTGATTAACATTGTCGTAGACCTGTCATCACCAAACTTGGTTAGGAATTGGTCCTGGAAGATGTCCCAACTTGTGATGGATCCGGAGGGTAATGAAAAGTACCATGACCCAGCTGTTCCTTGCAGTGTATAAGGAAAAAGCTGAACAACAACATCTTCATTAGTAACCCCATTGAGATTAATGGAAAGCATGAAGTTGTTTATGTGCTCTTCTGCTAGCATGCCTGCCTCGGGATTGAATTTATGCAGCCATTTATCAGGATGGGCCAGTATTTGACTCAAGGGTGCAGGCATTAAGACTGCCCCAGGGTTATTCCATGGAGACTGGGCCATTGTTGAACTGCTAACAGAGGAGAGTGCAGAATATGATCCCTGCGGCTGGGAGGATGAGGATACTATGATTGTAGATGATTGAAGAGGGGTTGTGGGGGTTCCAGTGGACCGATGGACAATGATATGGAGTGGAGGTGTGGATGGTTGACTTCGCGGTGAAGTAGTTGAGATGGACGATGTTGACGAAAGAGTCTCACTGTTAGACTCTTGCGGTGATTTCCTCGCTCTTTTCCTGGTGGGAAGAGGTAATTCAGTTGGTTGGATGCCAAACTTTTCACTCTTTAGCCTGGTCAAGGGATGAGTAGGGTTGTACTGCGAAGTCACACTGCCTTGAGATTTATCAGACATCTGAGGAGAAACGGAGAATCGCTGAAGTTTGTGAATCAGGGATTCGACCTCAGGAAGTTCAATGGTAGATTGTTCTGAAATATCAGGGTGTGTAGTAGCGGTTGATACTTGAGCAACTTCTGACTCTCGATTTAAATGTAATGGAGATGTCAGGGGAGATTATGAGGGTGATTTACTCTTAGAATGGTATTCAGATTTGGATTTACTTGTAATTCATAGTTCAGGCCCTCCTTCTAGCGCCAAATATGTTGAAGCCCCGAAAATCGGGTCGACAACAATTGGGATACCCTCCCGGTCCGGACCTTGGTTGGCATCTCCTTATCCGTTTGGTATAGCGGGTCCGATTGGGGATAATGGGACCAGTTTCCCAATCTATGTGTGTGTGTGTGTAGAATTTGATGCTGTTGATCTAACAGTTCCTATCTAAGATATTCTAATTCAAACTTTTAATCTAATTCTATGCTATTGTAATCTAATAAACAGCACATCTAAATCTATACTAACCCGGGATATAATTCTTTTATTATGCGATCTAAAAAGATTTCAAATAACAACTGGTAATAAAGATCATTCAACGATTATAAGAAAGGAAATCAATCAAGATGAACCACTTCACATAAAAAGTTAGACGAAACAGTTGTGAACAACATATCGCATAATGAGCTATTCATACATTAGGCATAAATAAATAGCTATCACTGTACAAAAGTGCCAAATGATAACTCAAGAATTCATGCAATAATACATAAACAACTAAAAACTGTATATCACTTTAACATATAAGCAGAAATGGTCAAGAGATAAAAGTACCATTTATGACTAGTCCTACTCATAAGCTTCAAGCAACAATGATTTATCTCTCCTTGCTCTAACATCCACTAAGAGTACAGAAGTGCAACATCAGTAGCAGATATCAAATGCAAACATCAACAAATCTTGATCCATTCATTCACCAAAACCTCCTCTAAGGGTGCAAAAATGCATGTTCTGAGGACAAGTTTTTGATAAATTTCTGGACCCTTCTCTAAATGCATGAGAAGGGTTTAAATACTACTAACTAAATAACTTAATTACACAGATTTAGGATACAGTTTAAATGACCGCCCTTTTTCTAAGAAAAACTATTTCTAAAAATTAAACCTAATATCTAACTATTTCTGCATTTGCTCCTTAATGTTACGAGCATTCAATATTTGCCTGGGTAGAGTCGGCTGACTGTCTTCCGCTTTTGGTTGAGCTAAGAAAACAGAAATGGTAAGAGCTGGCACCATTTTTTCAGCAAAATCGATGATATACTCGAGAGTCATCCTCTGGCTATGTGGATTTACTGTGTATGCCCAATAATAATCCAAGTTCCACTTGGTTAATCCTTGAATTGCTTCTGCCTTTTCTTTCTTGCATTTTTCGGGCTTACAAGTGACTGAGCAGTTAGAGGCTTTGCTTTTTGAGCAATTTTCTCAGCGATGCATGATTAGCGCTAGGCGCTAATCGCACATCAGAAACTGCCTCCATTCTTTGATCCGGGCTTTTCTGATGCGTTTTTCGCCTTTAGCGCCTTTTCCTTCACCGGGTATAAGCTTCAAAATTTGTAAACATACTGCTTTTGTGAGCTTCTGACCTTGAGCGTTAAACCGCCTGTTGATATCAGCATTGTTCAGCTACTCATTCAACCATGGCTGTGAATGAAAGATCTGTAATGGATAGCTCAGCAGCGTTCTATGAATCTGCGGCTCTGTTGCATGCGGTATCCGTTTATGATGGCATCTCTTCTCTGTCTCTGAGCATTGGAACTTTACCCTTTTCCTTCATGGCCACTTGCACATTGCTTTGTGTTGTTTCTGTTTTTCGTTCCTACAGTTCACACATGAGGAGGGAGTAACGATAATAAAAATCAATAAGAAATATTTAAGCTCTACGGATGTACGAAAACATGCCACCTGACGTGAACTGACTCTTCGAAAAACACAAAACTGTCTTTCATTAACAACTGGCGTATCATTCATTAATTATCATTAAAGCGCGTGTCCAGTTCTTGGTTTATGGAAAGCTTTT
This sequence comes from Pinus tabuliformis, assembly GCA_031772625.1. Taxonomy (NCBI): domain Eukaryota; kingdom Viridiplantae; phylum Streptophyta; class Pinopsida; order Pinales; family Pinaceae; genus Pinus; species Pinus tabuliformis. The sequence continues at coordinate 1,371,800,201 of CM062817.1, read as the reverse complement.
CTTGAATGTTGAGCCGGGGAAAATCTGCGATGGGACGTTTCTGCGATTCGCATCACAGCATCGCATTATCGCATCATCGCATTACCCCAAATTTCATTAAGATGTGTTATCGCAGGGTTGCTCGATCGTGCTATCACAAGATCGCGGATCGCAGTATCGCGCTATCACAAAATCGCGGATCGCAGTATCGCGCTACCGTAAGATCGTGGATCGCAGTATCGCGCTATCGCAAGATCGTGGATCGCAGTATCGCGCTATCGCAAGATCGCGGATCGCTACAATCATTAAATGGTTATGTGTTTTTCATGCGACATTGCGATATGTGATATCGCATATCGGATATCGACGATCTTTTAAGGTTTTCCAATGTGAGCGTTTCTTAATGCATGCGATGCGATGGAGTTCGTGTCGCACTTTCGCAATTTATCATTTTTACTCATAAGGAAATGTCCTCTCATTCTTTTCGCGATGCGATGTTTTCTTAAGGAGTAAAATACATGAGTTTTAATTGAATTTTTTGAATTTTTTACTAAGGGTCCCCACTTATCTAGTGTTATTGCTAATACTAAATAAGGAGGGGGGTTGTTGGTTGCCACAACAAGACCATGAAAATCTAAATAATGGCAATGAATTAAATTAATATGTGAAACTATATTGTTACTAAAAAAAATCAATAAGAATTTAATTTACCATAGAAAACTCCTAAGCCTGGATAATCATGTATGGTGTAAGCACATATGCCATATAATGTAAAACTCCTCTCTGTTGTGATGGATCTTGATACATCATACACAAATATCCCTTCCATAATTCCTTTAATTCATCTACTAATGGTTGTAAGTAGATGTCCATATTTTTCACTTGTCTTCTACCAAGGACTATGAGAGGCAACATAAGATGTTCATTCTTCACAGACAACCATGGGGGGGTATTATTATTGATCACTACTATAAGAAAAATAGAATAGTTGGTGTTTTCGAGGGAATATGGGTTGATTCCATCCATGGCTATTTTGAGTCATAGAATTTGTACTTCATCCTTGAATTTTTCAGGCCATGTATCCTCTATATGCTTTATGGCTATTGAATCTGTTGGGATTCATATACCTCCTGACTCACTTTTGCATGAGGCATGTCATCCATGCAACATAGCTAATTATTTTCAATGAAAGAGTCTTTGAATCCTTGGGATTATAGGAATTTGCCTTAATATTTTATGATGAGGACCATGTGATTTACCCTTTTTTTTTAACTATGGTACCTTTCATGCCCACATTTTAGGCATATCTCTTTATCTTCATATTCTCCTCTATATAGAATACAATCGTTCATACATGCATGATATGATATGTACTCAACACCCAACATTTTCAATAACTTCTTTGCCTCTTTATAGCTACCCGACAATAAATTATCACTCAGAAGAACCTTATCTTTGAATATCCTACAATTGGTGGGGAATATAATTGTACAATGATTTAACATTCATAAAATTGACCATTTTTAAATTTTGATTATGTGACAAAATAGAAGAAAATTTATCGATCATGCAAGTCAATTACCTCAATATTGTCGAGAAACATGCATTCAACATGCCAAACTTTGCTTTCATGTTGTACAACAACATCATTGCCCTCAACTGACTATACTTTGACTTATTTCCAGGTCCAAAGAGAGGGGTGGTAGAAGCATATTTTAGGTTTTTGAATAAGGTATCAGTGATATGATCAACATCCCCTAGCTCATCATTTTGGAATGCATATAATAGCATTGCCTCCATGGTAGTTGTATCTTGTAAGTAATCATCCATACCAACCTCCATTTGATTGCCTCCATTTCCAACTTGTGATGAAGAATTACTATTGTTGTAGTCATTCCTAATTGGTGAATCTAGACATAGTGGGCATTGAATAGGTTGTTGATTCAACCATATTTTGTATGCTTCCTCTCTAATTATTGCTCATAGTGCAACCTTCTCTTGAGTTGAAATTGTAGTGGGGTGCTCCAAAAGATGGTAGGTGGGTCACTCATCATCACTAGAATCCGAATTTCAAAAAATATTGAACGTCATTAGTACAATATCAATGATATTAGTAAACATGACAATGCAATTGGTTTGTTGAAATTAGATTATACCAAACAATTATTACCATCATTTATGTAAGATTACAGTTGGAAGATGCCATGTTCCAATTGGCAGGATGAAGAGGTTGTCCATTTTCATGTATCAAGTGCTTGCGATATGTTGCTCATGATAAGAGTTTATGACATTTTTGAAAATATGGAGTAATATTTTTTGCATCTGAACTTGATTTAGAATCAAGTTCGTGTAAGTTTGGATACATTTTTTTTCAAATTGACATGGATTAAAAATAAATAAATTCAATTAAAGAATCGAAATACAAATAAAGTTTGAACTTACCAGAGATGGAAAGAGAGAACTCCGTGAAGGTCTTTGATCAACAATATGGAACGAGTTGGAATTTCAAGACTTGGCCATTTGATATTATTGAGATTTTGTCCATGCATTTGAGAAAAGAAAAAAAAAATATTATACATATCCAAAATTAATTTCGACAACCATATAACCAGAATCTAAATTTCAATATAATTTTCAAACAATTTTTCAAGAATAAGGTGACTTTAAGCACAAAATGTATACTATGAACTATTGTAATTCATGTGGTTGCATCCTAAATGATAATTTGAGATTAATATGACCTTTTATGTGAAATTAATATTTGAGATAGCTTTTAATTCCAACAAGTGTGCTTATCAGAACAAAGCACACCGATGCATTTAAAAAATTAATAGCACCAGGGCATTCAAATAATACCCGTACCAGTTTTTGATATTCCGAAAGAAAAAAAAATAATAAAAAAAAATAAAATGTTATCATATCCATGCTCTTCTACAAAAATGCACTGATGTGTTTCAAAAAAAAAATATCATTACTATGCACCTTTTTCTTGATTTTTAAAATAAAAACGAATTCAACAAACTTGATGCTCTTCTAACATTTAGAGCACTGATTCTTTTAAATAGAAACCATACCGTTGTGTTAAGAAAAATAATTGCACCATTTCGGGATTTCAAAAATAAAAAAAAAATAAAAAATTGGATCATGGCGGTGTGTTGAAAAAATTTGGCGCGTCGGAAATGTCAATGCATTTTTTTATAAACACATCAGTGCACTTAATTATCAAATGCACCGATGTGCGGAGAAATTGAAAAAAAATAAACATGATTTTTTTTTCATTTTTAAAACAAAACAAAAAAAACACAAAAAGTTTAAAAATTAATAAGAAGAAAATAAATATATATATTAAAAAAAAGAGGACAAAAAAAAAGAAAACAAAATTAAGATATTGAGAAAAAATAAAAACTAAAACAAACAAAAAATTTAAAATAATAATAAGAAGTAAATAAAAATATATATTAAAATATAAACAAATTAAAAACATGGAATATATATATATATATATATATATATATATATATATATATATATATATATAATATATATATATATATATATATATAACAAAAATAAAAATAATAATTATATTAAAAAATACAAGAAAATATTTCTAAAATGAAAAATAATTTATAAAAAAAATAATAAAAAAATTATATTATATAATTAAAAAAAAAAAAAAACATTAAAAATAACTAAAAATAATAAAAACTTAAAAAGAAAAGCATTAAAACAAAAACAAAAAATTTCATTAAAAAGTAGATATTGAAAACTATTAAAAAAAAAAAACATAAAAAATTTATAAAACATCAAATTGAAAAAAAAAACAAAAAAAAAAAAATTAAACAATTAAACAATCTGTCGACCCAAGTGCCACCAATGTTGTCCAATGGGCCGAGGGGGTGGAGGCCCAATTCTCAGAATCGAGCCTCCACCGCCTAGCCCAGTTGGATTGCGAGGGTGGAGGGGGGGAGGGGAGTGGTTGCACTGACATCAACATTTTTTTTTTCGGGTTGTTTTTCATGTAACTTTTTTGGGGCTTTTTGGTTAAAGTTCTCATTTTGAGTTTACATTTTTCATTTCAAAATTTACATTGCTACGAATACCAGGGTTTTTTTGCTGAAAAATATTTGATTTATTTGTAAAATATATTTAATGGCTTCTATATTGAATGCTACAGGTTGTATGTTGATTAAAAAATGTCTCAGAAAGTCTCAACTAACAAAAATATTGGTTAACACAATGATAACACATCAAAAAAACAGAGAAGGCAAGTTCTTTGTAAATTCTTTACAAAATTAATATGTTTGAACTATATATAAGTTTATATAATATGTATTGGTTGGTGGGTGTCATGCAGAGCTACAAAATGAAACAGTTCAATAATATTATTTCTAATCTAAGTTCATAAGTGTGTAAAAGCCTGATAGAAAAATTGCATAATGATGAATCAGTGAATGAAAAAATACTATTCAGTGTGAGTGATTTTATTTTTAATAATATACTTAAAGTATTAGATAACATGTTCCAAACAATTTATTAATTCATATATGTTTAATGTTCTACAGGGAGCAACAAAGAAGGAAAAGATCAATGGTGTTCTAAGAAAAAAATTATAGAACATGTAAATGACAATGAATTTATCCTTAGCTCATCTAGAATGGTGTTGGAGGTTAATGAAAGGGGGGGTGGGTTTACAGAACTATGAGGGATCTAGTGGAATGAACGTATAGACGTACTTCCCATTTAGAATATAAAAATTAATTCAATGGTTCTAAGAACCAAATTATATCTAAACTACAGGTAGTGTTTCCAGAGCAATGGTCAATGAGACATGTCATACTTGCAATGGTAAAAACATACAACAAAAAGGAACCATCCAAAAGGTAATATTCCTAATTGTATAAAATAATTTTTTAGAATTATATGGATATATTACTACAAACCATTCATTTATTAATATCGATATTTTTATATTTAGTTTTCACATATCATTATAAAAATAGTTTATTACTTTTTTTCAGGAAGATTATGAAAGTCCCAAATGATCAATATGTTGATATGAAAAACATGCCAGTAGGAATGTCCAAAAAAGTGTATAAGGATATGGTCAAAGAAATGGACATAATTACATCACAGGAGGAGTCATCTCAACAACAAAGTGCTTCGAATGTATGTAATCATCATTGAGTTTGTACATATAAAAAAATAATTTAGCATTAAATATCAATTTTCAAGTATTTTCTTGTAGAAAAGAAAACAAGGCGGAACTCATTCAACACATAAAACGAGATGACAAGGAAGAAAATGGTTTATTTCAAAGTTTGTGAGTAATTTTGAAGATTTCCTTATAACAACTCAAGGTTTCATTTTTGTACATTTTAAGTTTTTTTTACAGAAACCATCCTTAAATGTCTTCAAATAGGTGCTAATATACAAAGAAGAGTCGTCAAAAGATTTGATTGAAATTTGATTAAAAATGGGTTGTGAGTATATGTCGGCATATCAAAAATTAATTGTGGAATTTGTAAGTATCTATGTTGTTTTACTTATTTGATTTTATAATTAATAGAACAAAAAAAAAAATTATATTAAATCTATGATTTATAATGGGGTTTAAAACATGCAAGAAACAAATCATGGAACTACGTCACCAAAACACTAGTTGCATCAAGGCATGAGACTTGGTTTTTAAACCATGTGCACATTTTTTGAGTCACTTCTTTCTATGGTACATTGTTTTTCGATTTACATTGATCTATATTATTTATTTCAATTTTCATTATTCTCACCAATGTGGATACACTCATTACACTTTATTTTTTTGTTTCTAGATGGAACTACAAGATCAAGAAGATGAAAACAAATGATGCAATCAACAAAACATTCCTCCAAATAACCCAAGTGATGGAAGTAGCCTGAGCACTAATAGTAGTTCCAACGAACAATGATGATCGATTTGGATATCAATGCAACATGTTTTATTTTTTGAAATAATTATTTGTGAAAATCGAACATTTTGTTTAATGTAATGGACATAGTGTCCCAATTCAAAGACTAGGGGTTACCATTAACAATCCCATTTTGTATGGCAAAAATCCTCTTATTGATATATAATGAAATACATTTTAATTTATTCTATTATGTTATCCAATGTCATTGTGAAATGTTACACCATTGATTAAATATATGGATGATTAAATACTAAAATGAAGAGAAGTGAAATATGATAATATAACCATTAATCCAAACATCACATGCAAATGAACTAATCAAATTTTAATTTATATGAATATTTTTATAAGATATATGTCAATTTTTCGATGAATAACGAATTTTAAAAATTACAATAATTTTACAGTCATGGGTCAATATTTCCAAAAAAGGGAAAATCTCATTCAAAAAATTGGTGTGTCTATAACATAAAAATGACCCGGTGCATTATGTTATATAAAAGAAACATGACAACATATTTTTGCATGTCCAGTTTCGTTTAAGAAAATGAGAGCACCGATGTGTTTATCTTTTCAACCACCGGTCGCATTTGAGATTAACACACCGATGCATTGTAGTTATTAACGTGCCAATGATTTCATATAGATAACTCTCCGATCCTACAAAATATTATTTCCATACCGGTGCATTATGAAAACTAAAAACACCATTCCTTTTGTATAACTAACACATCGGGGTGTTTGTACAAACAATATGCATTAGCGCTACAAGTTTAAAAAAAAAGCGCCAACATAGCAATTATTTTTTGCATGCCCTGGTGTCGTTCCTTAGAAGAACACCTCGAGGATACTTTATCTCTTATCACTAGTGAGGTATATATTATGCACCAGTATTCTTTTCATTCAATGCTTCGGTTCTTTTAGTTATGTATGTCATCTGGTGGTTTTATATATGTAGGGAATTGATGTACTTGTTCCATTTAGCGCACCGCAAAAAAAACATTCACTAGAACCTTCAGCCAGACATGGTTTTTTAGTTGTGATGAAGTTCTGTTAAAATCTCCACTAAAACATCCACTATCCCAAACTAATGTTTTACCAGATGTTTTTTCGACAATTTTTACCAATTTTATAAACCTAAAAACCTATGTTATAACCTCTACTAGAAGGTATTTTCCTTGTAGTGATTTGACTTGGAAAAGAAATATATTCTATGGGACTTTGAAATAAATTTAATCTATTTAATTCAAAGATAATCTTAATCTAATGAAAGAAAATTTGATCTATGAATTAAATACAATTCTAATCTATGAGGCTTGGAAATAAATCAAAATTATTATACTTGTGAAAGCGTAACTATTCTAAAAAGAAGGAATGATGAAATCTTATACTGAAATGGAAATCAAGAACATGAACTAAAGCCTAAGAGATTACTAGTGTGTGCATACTTGAACCAGAGCTAATCATAATTGATCAAAGATAAATATGAGACTAAGCTAGAAAAGAATATTAAAGTAAATATTTTTGGTTGTTTTTATCTTTCATCATGTGCTTCACCTGTAGGAAATAAAAGGAAAATGAGAAAAAAGGCAGATGAAACAGTCTAGATGAAATAGAGCATTAAAATGACTAGAGCATGCAAATGAGACAACGTTTTTAATCTAAATTATTAACATAAGGAAAATAAATAGAAAGAATGAAGAACATATATACTATTGTCACGCGTCTTAAGGGGGCCCTCCTGACGAGTGCGAGGGATTGAAAACTTAGATCAGAAGAGTGAAATCACCAACAAAAATCATGATAATGTCATGAACAGAGTCGATATTAATCACATCATGTAAATAGAGTCTTCACAATAATAAATTTCAAAATAATAACAATAATCTTTAAAATGTGTTTCACTTAAAAATGAAGCATTTTTATAATGTTTTCAAAGTTAAACAACATGAGAAATTGTTGCCTACAACCTAGAATTAAAATCGACACCTAAGTCTCTAAATTGAAATAGGAGAAAAATTTTCTTCTCATAATTCGCTACTGAAGGAGAAAATCATGAGAAGACACTTCTTGACACGTTGTCAGCTTCAATATGGTCTTCAGATCTCACTTTCTTGCTAATATCCTCACTCGCTTAATTGTAGAGTCCGTCACTTGATATTTTTCACATTATAAGTGTGTCATAACCATGTTGACCTTTGGTTTGACCAACGAGAAACACCCATCATGTGAACTTCCATTTGTAACCAATAGGTGGACCTCCATATTGACAACATTTAGAAGTTTCTCATATTTTTTTGCTAATCTATATCACATGCCAATCTATAGAACTTTAGATCCAACTACGGAATATTAAGTTAGCTACAGAAAATGAATATTTCAATAGCTATTGTCTAGTTAAATCAATTTCACAAAGAAAAACGTATATTTTAAGTTCACGATGGATAGTTACATTTTCAATTTAGTTGCATGACTCGAATGACTCTTAATCCATTGAGAAGATGATATGGAATGAAAATATGTGACAAAATAAGTGGAAAAATGGAAGAGAAATTGTCAGAAAGAGGACAAATTGGAGGTTCGATAGTTATGTTGAATGCTAGCTCAGTTCCCAAGCCTACAAATAATTATCTCCAAAATTTTGAAGTGAATTTGGCATCTCTATTTGGGATCCTTTTCTCGGGAACTCCATGTAGTCTCACGATTTCCTTCATGAAATTTTTTGCCACCTTATTTGATTAATTTTTATATTTTACAGTCGTGAAGTGAGCCACCTTGCTCGGCTTGTCAACCACCACCATGATTGCATCATGTTTTTTTGGAGTCTTGGGTATCCCTGTAATAAAATCCATAGAAATCACTTCCCACTTCCATTCCAAAATAGGAATGGGATATAATAAACTAGGAGGGTGCTTACACATATCCTTTACTTGCTAGCATTATATCCATTTGGAGATAAAATCTGCCACCTCCCTTTTTAAATCGGGCTCGAAATAAAATTTCTTGATGGACGTCAACATCTTTTGGTAACATAAGTGGCTAAAATATGACTTGGCATGAAAATATTTTAATATGAATTTATTAAGGTCATTGTTATTTGGTATATAAATTCTTCTTCTGAATTTAATTAGTCCTTTTTCTATAAGGAAATAGTCCTTGTCTTCATTTCCTTGAGAGCCTTGTTGTAGCTTCTCTTTTAATTGTTGATACTTTTTGTCTTGTTTATCAGTGTTTTTGATATTTTATTAAATATTAGTTTTGTGGGAAATTATGACTACTAAGTGGTTTCGTGTCACCCTCCCACTGAGTGCATCAACCACTTTATTCTCCTTTCCTTTTATATATTTAATTTCAAAGTCAAATTCATTGAGCGTGGCCATCCATCTAGCTTCCCTTGCATTTAAACTGGGTTTTTCAAATAAATACTTCATCCCACCATGATCAATAATCAAAGTAAATTTTCTACCAAGGAGGTAGTGTCTCCACATTTTTAGGGCATGTATGGAAGCCAATTCTAGATCCTTAGTTACATAATTCTGCTCATGTTCATTTAACTTTTGGCATTCATAACATTCTACTTGTCCTTCCTACATCAAGATTCCACCAAGTCCTTCTTTGTAGGCATCCATGCAAACCAAAAAATCCTTCTATGGGTCTGCAATTCTTAATATTTTGTGTCATTCAATAGTTGCTTCAACTAATCAATTCTTATTGCACAGTTAACTATCCACTCTAACTTCTTTCCTTTCTTTTGCAGAGCAGTAATTGGACAACCAATCTTGGAGGAATTCTTAATAAAATATCTTGCAATAGCCTGCCATTCCCATAAAGGACCTAACTTTATCCATATTTCTAAGCTTTGGTCATTCCATAAAAGCCTTCACCTTCTCTAGATCAACTGCTACTCCCTCTCTTGAGACAATGTGACCCAAGTAATGAATTTGTGACTCCAAGAAAATGTACTTAATAAGCTTTGCATAAAGCTTATATTCCCTTAGAAATTCTAGTACTGTGGCCAAATTAACTTCATGCTCTTCCCTGGTATTTGAGTAGACAAAAATATCATCCACGAAACTATTAAAAACTTATCCAAATAAGGACGCAACACATTGTTCATAAGGCACATAAAAGTTGCAAGTGCTTTGGTAAGCCCAAAAGGAACTACCACAAATTCATAATGCCCATATCTTGTTCTAAAGGTTGTTATATGGACATACTCATCCTTTATATGCACTTGGTGATAGCCTGATCTCAAATCAATTTTGGAGAAAACTATTTCTCCTCTTAACTGGTCGAATAAATCATCAATCCACAACAATGGATATCTATTCTTGATGGTCACTTTATACAATTGTTGGTAATCAATGCACAATCTAAGTGCATGCCATCCTTTTTCTTTTAAAAAAATTGGTGCTCCTCATGGAGACACACTTGGCCTTAGATATCCATTTTCCAACATCTCCTTGAGTTGTAGATTTAGTTCAACTAATTCAGGAGTGCTCATTCTATACAGAGCTTTGGACGTTCGAGCTGCTCGTAGCACTAATTTGATGGAAAATTATACTTCTCAATGCAGACATAAACCAAAAATTTCTTTAGGGAATATATCTGAGAACTATTGTAAAACATAGTACTTCCTTAGAACATCATTTTCATTAATCTCTGCATTGTATTTAGCTTTGACGTTGTTGGATATTTGCGTAGAAAATAAAACACACCCTTTTTTGTGGCTTCTTTTGGCTCACATGGCTGAAATTTGTCTCACAGAAATAGGTTTTAGTTTTAAATGTAACACTCTAGTATCTCCAGCTTCATCCAAACATTAAATGGTCTTCTCAAATAATTAGTACTTGGTTCGGTGCACATATAACCATTCCATGCCCATAATGTGCTATATGTTCCCAATGGAAGCACATTGAGGTTTTCTATTGTTGACATCCCATTTAATTCGGTTGGGAAATCCTTCACCTAATGCTCAACTTTTCTCTTTGTCCCCGTGGCCAGTTGAACTAGCCAAGACTCATCATCTATGTTATTGTGTTTATGCTACTATGTAGTACCAAGAACACTTCCATTGGAGTTGGTTGTTACCTACAAGGGGTCAAAAAACAATTGGTTGTTGTTAGTGGAAAACTTAAATAACAAAGCACTAAAACAATAGAAGCAATGCATACATAAAAATAAACTGAAAAACTATGCTAGAGAACATAAATAACAAAGCTTAGTGAAGAAAAAAAGTCAAAAATTTTTAGGAAAAGGGCTCCCTTTATTGACTGTTGAAAGTAGAAGAGATATAATAGATGAATTCCAAACACTTGGAGAGAATTATTTGGGAAATGGTGCTCAACAATCCTCAACAAGGAATTTTCTTTCTTCAATATCCTTGCAAGTTTCCTCTCTCTCTCAAAGAAGTATGCAGACTCTCTCAATGGTGAAATCCTCTTCTCAATGAAATGCTGAATTGTTGTGGAGCAATTTTTCCATCATAACAATGTTTTACTTCTTCTTGTTTTTGGTCTTCCAATGGTCTATTTATATAGAATTTTGAACTCCTCTTCCCTCCCTTAGTTCATTAATGAGGAAATGAATTATGAGAAGGACAAGATGATCCCTTGGGGGCTGTATATCTCCAAGTTGACTCGAAATAGTTTACCCTTGGGTGGTACATGCCAGGGAATCCTAATGTTGGCATTATGATTCAAGTGTTGTCCTTGATGGCAACTCACTCAGAGGTTGGTACAGATGCTCAGAAGTTGGTACAGGTAATGGCAACTTAATCAGAAGACAGATCCTAGTACAGCTTACCAAGGAAGTTCATACACGCAGGTTTGTTAAGCCCAAGTCGCGTGTACACGCAGGTTGGCTTCAGAAAAAGCGCGTGTATGTGGAAAAGTACCTTTGGTCCATGGCGGTTAGTCCTTGGAAGTTGTGCCTATGGTTTCGGACCATTGTGTCTCGACGGGCGTGTCGATCCCTAGTTTTGAAGTTGATGGTATTGTGTTTCTATGGTTTTGGCTCTTGGTATTGAACAAGGCCTAAGGCTATATAAGGAGAAGATCACTAGGCAAAGATAGGTGTGTGGGTGTCTGACGCAGTGAGAGGATCTGGTATTGCTGGTTATCTGTTCGGGATGCTTGGCAAGGGTTGGATCTGACAGCAAAGGCAGAAGTAATCATTTCTAGATCTGCACGCGGGTTGCCTTTGGAAAAAGCGCGTATACACGCGGTTTTGGTACAGTGAAGTAGCGTATGCATGATAAGGGTTGATATTTCAGGTTGTTGCTGATTCTGGTGGTTGTTACAGAGTTCTAGATTCTGGTTTGGGTTCTGTGTTCTTGATGACAGGGTTTCAGTGATTCGGTATTGGGTTGTTTAATGAATTATGATGCAAGTATAAGTTGATGATTGTATTGCGGTAATGTTTGCTTTGTACTCTTGGATCCAGTCTGAAAATTGATGAAACGTGGTCCCTGAAGGTTGTAGGGTCAGCACCTACGTACTAGTAAATGGATCAGCTAGTACAAGAGCTGAGGGAGTTGTAGCCCCCTTCCAGAAGTAGTTGGAAAACGAAAGAGAGGGTTGTAGCCCTCTGCAGGTTGTAGCCTGCACACTGGTAAAGGACTGCACCAGTATATTGTAAAAGAAGTTTCTCATTAAAGAAGAAAGAGACGAATTGCAGCAGGTGGTTTTCACCCACATTGGGTTTCCACCTTATATCATGGTGTTCATGTGTGTGGCTCTTGTGTGATGTTCTGTTCTGTTATACTGCACTTGTTTACTGTTAAATTGCTTAATAATGTTCTGATGCATTTACTGAAGATAAGATTAACTGAATCATAAGATATCTGCATATACGCTAGTTGCTTTAGACACAGTCGCGTGTACACGCGGATTCACTTAACTGAAGTCGCGTATATGTTTCTGAGTATGAAATTGAAAAGGTTTTATTGATCTGATAATACTGATTCACCCCCCCTCTCAGTATTATTTCCAACAATTGGTATCAAAGCAGGTCCTTCAGAGGAAGCTTGATCGCTTGAAGGAAAAGATCCATCAAAATGGCTAATCCAGAAAGAGAGGCACACATCAGGCCACCAGTCTTTGACGGGAACAATTTTACTCACTGGAAGATAAGAACCACTGCATATCTACAGTCTCTTGGAGCAGAAGTTTGGGGACTCGTAGAAGGAGGATACAAATTCCCATCAGCAACTCCTACAGATCCAGCAGAGAAAAAGCAATATGAGCTCAATGCCAAAGTAGTTAATGTCCTATTGAGTACTTTGACTCAATCAGAATTTATGAAGATCATGCATCTCAAATCAGCTAAGGAAATATGGGACAAAATCGTTACAAGCTACGAAGGAGATGATCAGGTAAAAATAGCGAAGCTTCAAACTCTCAGAATCCGGTATGAAACTCTTAAGATGCGAAGTAATGAAAGCGTAGCTAATTATTTCCTGCGTATGGATGAGATTGTGAATTGTATGAGGGATCTGGGTGAAGAATTTGAGGAAGTTGTCTTAGTTCAAAAGGTTTTGAGATCTCTGTCTACTAAATTTGATTCTAAAGTATCTGCCATAGAAGAAAAGGAGAATGTGCGGAAAATTACCATGTCACAGCTTCACGGGATCTTAACTGCTTTTGAAATGCGACAAGAGGTACCACCAGAGGCCGCATTCGAAGTGTCAGAGGAAGAAGATGAGGTAAATTTTGTCAAGAATCTTGAACGGGGAACTGGACGGTTCAAAGATAAGCTGCCTTTCAAATGTTTTCTATGTGGTAGAGTTGGTCACTATGCTGCTAGATGTCCTCATAACAAAGAAAGGATATATGAAGAAGATGGTAGAAGCTATTATTCCCATATTAAAAGTTCATTAAATGATAGTGAAGATATTAGAAGTCTCATGGCGCACAAGAAGAAGAATGCTTCATCCAATAATAGCGAGGATATTAAAAGTCTCATGGCACATGAAGAGAAGAATGCAGAAACTGAAGAAGCTGCCAAATTAAAAGAACTATTGGAAACAGAAACCAGGGTAAGGGAGAGATTGCAGGATATAGCAAAAGATCAGAGCACAACTATTCAGAGACTTGAATCAAAGATCCTCTCTCTAAAAGAAGATCTTGAAGATCAAGAACATGAAGTGATCAAACTAAAGCGACAAGTGGAAGAAGGGAGAAAAGTTGAAGAAGACCTAAGGAAGCAGTATCTGAAAAAGGAAGAACAACATCAGGTTGAGGTAAATATCTTGAAAGGTAAACTAGAAGAAAAGGATAAGCTCTTACGATTTCAAGATAGTTCTAAAGTCTTGGATGATATTCTTAATAGTCAAAGATCTCCTGCTATCAAGACTGGTCTTGGTTTTCATGAATATGGTGAAGGTGAATCTAGTTCACAAGGTGAGGCAAGAAACTCTAATGAGAAATCTGAAATGCTCAAGGAACAACCAAGGAAAGAAATTCCTCAAGGAAGATCCTTTACTCCTAACTATGGACGTGATAGACGATTATTTCCTCCGCTGAATAATGTTGAATGTTATGTATGTCATAATCTTGGACATGTTGCAGCCAGATGCAGAAGTAGAATGGTTCAAGAAAGATCATCGCATCCCAAGTATTTCAGAGGGTATTGCTTTGCCTGCAATGCATATGGACACAAAGCAATTGATTGTGATAGAAGGAACATGAAAAATATAAGGTGTTATACATGCAACAACTATGGGCATAAAGCAAGGGAATGCAGGAGCAGATTTCAAAATTCAAGACAAGGGGACCATACATCATCACAGTTGCAGGAATTGAAGAAGACAGAGACAGAAAGGTGTGGGACAACTCAGTCAGCTGACATAACAGACACAGGGGAATCTGAAAGTGATGAGATTCAGTATTCCATCCTGCATACGCTGAAATAATGAAGACAAGTCGCGTATATACGCGAGTTACAGGCTGCAAAGTCGCGTATATGGAGAAAGGGCAACAGAACAGACCCAGGTTCAGTCATGGTTGGCTCAGGCTCAGGGGGAGCAGAACAGACTCAGGAAATGGTTCAGACATGGTTGGCTCACACTCAGGGGGAGAATATTCTTCAAATACTGCATTGTTGGCATTATGGTTAGAAGTTGTTGATAAAGTCTATGAAGCTAAATGATACATCTTACTGTTTAGGAATGGGATTGCAGGCTGATGCTTATGGTACAGATCATGATGCTGTTGGTGGCTTTCATAAGTCTTGGTCTAGATATTTCGTCTCTATGTCATATATCTCTTGTGATATCTCTTTTTATGGTGTCAAGGTCATGTAAAGGCCTATGTTGGTTTCCCCACTATGCCTGGGATGAATGATGAATGTATGTTGAGTCTTTTGGTGATAGGAAGGTCTTCTATGATGTATAAGTCCTTGTTCTTCTTGAAGAACATCTTTTGCAGATCTTGCCTACAGTCAAGGGGAGCATGAACAACACAATTCAGCAAGAGCAGGATGGATAGATTGGTACACTTTGGCATACACAAAGGGGGAGCACAGTTGGAGATTTCAGCAAGTACTCAGGGGGAGTATGGACAGCAGAAGGTATACCAAAGAAGAGAATATCTTGGTCCGCCCTTTGCCCTTGATGTCAAAGGGGGAGAGTGACTTGGTGTAGTGGTTGCCATCAAGTCCAAAGGGGGAGATTGTTGGCATTATGATTCAAGTGTTGTCCTTGATGGCAACTCACTCAGAGGTTGGTACAGATGCTCAGAAGTTGGTACAGGTAATGGCAACTTAATCAGAAGACAGATCCTAGTACAGCTTACCAAGGAAGTTCATACAAGCAGGTTTGTTAAGCCCAAGTCGCGTGTACACGCAGGTTGGCTTCAGAAAAAGCGCGTGTATGTGGAAAAGTACCTTTGGTCCATGGCGGTTAGTCCTTGGAAGTTGTGCCTATGGTTTCGGACCATTGTGTCTCGACGGGCGTGTCGATCCCTAGTTTTGAAGTTGATGGTATTGTGTTTCTATGGTTTTGGCTCTTGGTATTGAACAAGGCCTAAGGCTATATAAGGAGAAGATCACTAGGCAAAGATAGGTGTGTGGGTGTCTGACGCAGTGAGAGGATCTGGTATTGCTGGTTATCTGTTCGGGACGCTTGGCAAGGGTCGGATCTGACAGCAAAGGCAGAAGTAATCATTTCTAGATCTGCACGCGGGTTGCCTTTGGAAAAAGCGCGTATACACGCGGTTTTGGTACAGTGAAGTAGCGTATGCATGATAAGGGTTGATATTTCAGGTTGTTGCTGATTCTGGTGGTTGTTGCAGAGTTCTAGATTCTGGTTTGGGTTCTGTGTTCTTGATGACAGGGTTTCAGTGATTCGGTATTGGGTTGTTTAATGAATTATGATGCAAGTATAAGTTGATGATTGTATTGCGGTAATGTTTGCTTTGTACTCTTGGATCCAGTCTGAAAATTGATGAAACGTGGTCCCTGAAGGTTGTAGGGTCAGCACCTACGTACTAGTAAATGGATCAGCTAGTACAAGAGCTGAGGGAGTTGTAGCCCCCTTCCAGAAGTAGTTGGAAAACGAAAGAGAGGGTTGTAGCCCTCTGCAGGTTGTAGCCTGCACACTGGTAAAGGACTGCACCAGTATATTGTAAAAGAAGTTTCTCATTAAAGAAGAAAGAGACGAATTGCAGCAGGTGGTTTTCACCCACATTGGGTTTCCACCTTATATCATGGTGTTCATGTGTGTGGCTCTTGTGTGATGTTCTGTTCTGTTATACTGCACTTGTTTACTGTTAAATTGCTTAATAATGTTCTGATGCATTTACTGAAGATAAGATTAACTGAATCATAAGATATCTGCATATACGCTAGTTGCTTTAGACACAGTCGCGTGTACACGCGGATTCACTTAACTGAAGTCGCGTATATGTTTCTGAGTATGAAATTGAAAAGGTTTTATTGATCTGATAATACTGATTCACCCCCCCTCTCAGTATTATTTCCAACACCTAATTCCAAGAGTGTGAAGGGTCTCGGATTGTTGATTTGGGCTTTTGTTGGACCACACAACTGTTGAAAAAAAAGTCATGTGGTTGCTAATTTCTACCCTTGGATAGCCCACATGAGTAGACTTTATAACTTGATCCATTGGATAACTTTTGATTTTTTGTATTTCATGATGTTTTCAACTGGAAAGTCTTCACATGTATGTTATGTTGGATAACTCTTGGCATCATCTATGTACGATTTTTCTATCTTAATAGTTTCCCCCTGATGTATGAGGTTAGGAGCAAGCGTATAGCCGAAATACATCATGTTTTTGGCTTCTTTGAGTGAGAGTCTTACTAACATATTGAGAGAGAGAAAATTATAGTCGAGAGGAGTAGAGAAACTCCTTAACTGAGAATTAAAGTGAACCATGCTCTGGAGAATTTTTAGAGAGAAAGTGTCTATACAATGTGGGCATGTCCCATGCTCATTATGATAACTAATGATTAACTATTACAATAATATAGAAAATGTTCCTGCCAAGTCAGTGTTGATGTGACTGACATGTTGATGGATGATGATGATAACTGCTTACGCATTCAAGGGCGTATTAGGAAAATAGACTGAACTAGGTGACCCCATGCATCGATAGTGAAGCACTGTTGATTGAGGTCTTGATGGATGCATGGGTCTTCAACTTTGGGTACCTCTAATGTGTAAAAAATGTAAACACTCTTGAATGAGATGCTAAAGGATTCATGGGTCTTTGGCTAATTGAAATAACTGCAACAATCATAATGTATGGTACTAACTTGACATGATAAACTTTGTTGGTGTTGAATGTCAGGGAGACTGATGACATCAGTGGGTGATAGTGATGCCTATTGTACCACCCAAGGATGTACCATAAGGAGGGGGTGAATAACCAAGGTAAAACTTTGATCTTGGAATATGGGTGTCGAGGTTGATAGGAAAGAAGTGTCAACCACCCGAAATGATGATTTGGGGAATCATGGTGAAGGAAAAAAGATGATTGTAACATGGTGGGTCATGATAATGAGAATTGACGGTATGGGTGGATATGGTAAACAATTCTTCTGAGGAAATTCCCCTAGAGTAGGTAAGACATCCAGGGTGGATATAAGCATGTTCTGACTAGCATGATGAATGATGAATGAAAGTCGATCATTGTGTGGTGACAAAAGAAAGCTCCAACCAAGGGTGACTAGGGGCTATCATCGAGTAACTAACATGAAAATATGGGTGAGAGTCCTTTTCCTCAAAAAAAAAAATTGTACACTTGCCAAAAGAATATAAACGTGGTTTGGGATGTACAAACACGGAGATGGGTGCCCCAAGAAAATGACATCCTGTGTAATGGTGCAAGTAAGGTTTTTTGTTGATGTTTGGGGCCCCATTGGTTGGCCTCAGTGCGAGGATGGTGAGGTGGAGGAAGTGACACATATGAGATATTCCATATAGAGTGGTGATAGGCCAAATGTAGAGTGCGGGAGTGCATTCAAATTTATTGGACAAAAATAAATGAGGTGGTCCAAAAGTGGGGTTGGTAAGAAATAAGTAAAGAAGTGGAGAATGAGGTTGATCTTCAACACATGCAAATGAGATGGCTCCTGGGCCTGAGTGGATGGTCATGGATCCCAATAGTGTATGGTGATCTATTAAATGAGGTGATCCATGTTTGGGGAGGTGTTATCAACTGCCATGGACATTTACCAGGTGCATGGTGAAGGTAGTGGTGAATGTGGTCAAGGTTATTATCACCTAAAAAATGATCACCTAGCCATTTCCAACCAGGTGGATCAAAATACACCATGTAGGATTAATTTTACCATAGTAAAATCACTTTCACCATAGGAAATAATTTATTTATGTTTAAAATTAAAAAACCCCATGAGAATAATTGAATGAATCATTGTTTATTTAATTTTCTCTAGAAATAATTATTAAATCATTATTTGATAATTGTTTCTTAACACATTTGACTAAATCACCTTGGAATAATTAAATAAATCACTATTTATTTATTATTCCTTATTCTTATTTTTTGAATAATTGTTAAACCATTATTTAATAATTATTTCAAATTCACATTTTTCTTAATCATTGCAAAGTAATTAATAAATCATTTTATTTGTTAATTACTTCAACCATTTTCTAAATAAAGATATTTGACCATTTTGAATATTTTTTCCCTCTCCAAAAAATATAATAAAGTATTCCTAACGACTAGATTTTGATTTGGTCAATAATATTTTATTATTTTCCAATTCCTAATTGAGCCCAATACTTTGTTATAAATAAGAGGGTTTTCCATTCATTCTTCACCATGATCATTATCATCGTCACCACTATTGTCTTCCCACATTTGAGCTCCCACTTGAGTTCCATCTTGATTTTGGGTTTTTCTGCATATTGAGAGAGAGAAACAGATCGTTGAAGCATAAGGACATCAAAGGACCCATCCCACAGAGGGGGATTTTGTAGACCCATGTTGTAAATCCCCTTCACTAGGTGTTTTATAATAAAAATATTATTCATTCAAAGCTTCTATTGGGTTATTACATTGGTTATTTCTTGTTGTTCTATGTTTTGGGTTGCATATGATCTTTTTACTGCAGGGTTTTCTTATTTTTTCATTGCAGATCTGAAGCGTAAACAACCATATTTTTTTGTTAGGGTCACTTGTCACCAATGACTTAAGTGAAGCACTTTTGGTACACATACTAAGAATTTTCATACTAATAGAGATTATGGACCCTATGTCAGGATATGAAAATCTTTGTAGGAAGCCTATCATGCTAAGTGGAGAATGATACCTTAACTATCGATAGTCACCAAGGGACTGACTCTGATAAGAAACTGTTGGGACACCTGCAACTTCCACAACCAATACCCCAAGTGAAAACATCTTGATGAAATCATGTATAAGTTGAATTATGCTAAAACAAGATGAATTGAAGAACATGGAAAGGCGTACCTGAAGGAGTACTCTGAAACATAGAATAAGCCCAAAAATAATTGTGTTAAGGAAATGGGACTGAGTGTACCATGATGAAGATGGTGTTGTTTGAATCCTAACGTCGATGATTGTTTTGCAAAAGGAGGCCTTGAGTTCCTATACTGGCCACATGAAGCTGACATAGAGGGTGATATATAGGGCGAAGTGGGCCATATGACACCTCATATGTACATGTTGAAGTGGACTATAGAACTCGGTCCACATGTTATTTTTTTGTTGTGGTTAGCATGTATACTTAGTTAGCACATAAGGATTTCGAGGTAAGAGGTCACTACCCGTATTTCGCGATTTTAGTAGTGTAGGGTTGATAGGTCGTAAAGGATGGTCTGTAAGGACCTTTTTTAGGAAAAAAGTTGAAAAGAGACATAGGCAACTATGAAACAGTCACGTGGGGTGCACAAGTAAGGAAAACACAATCATGTGATGTCGCGACTAGGGGTGAAAAGTGGCGGCACCTCCATGGTTAGGTTCGTGCAGTTTTAGGGGAAACAGACACATGGGACATGCATATGTCTTAATAAAAGTCACATGGCTCGTGCGTCTGTGCAAGAAACATATGTGCAGCAAAGGGGTCAACGCCCTCACAGGAAAAAGACTGACATTCGCATGGGTGCATGACTGTATGGGAAACAATTGCACGACATTGTGTTCCTGTTTGAAGAATAGGTGTGCGATGTCATGCCCCTGTTTGAGGAACAGGTCCACAGTCATGCACCTATCATTGAAATAGGAGCACGAGCTGACAAAAAGGAAAAGTTTAAGCCTAGGAGACCAAATTATGGTTTTTCTTCCTATTTTGGGGAGGATGGGGATGACATGGTGAGAGTGGGATTAGGACCACATCCATATAGCGGTGGAAGGTAATGCTTGAGAAAGTGCAATGTTGATATGATGGGGGTTGTTGAAATTTGTTCAAAACCTATTGCTCAGATTACAGGAGGATTTGTTTCATTTTGTGATAGGGAGATGGGATCTGGATCGAGAGGCTTCAATATTTGTGGCCGTGATTTGACATTCACCATGGAGGTGGATGTTTGTTTTATAACAGGGTTGGTACCACGAGGAGAGGTACTCCGGGATCCCTTGCCTCCAAGTCAAGTGGACCTAGATGAGTGGGTGAGGGGCCACTGTGGGCCACAGCCTTTGTAGTATGGGTGCATCTGCATTGTTGTGGTCTTAGATGTAGTTGAGTGAGTTGCGTTGGCTATGATTTTATGAATGGTGGGGTCAGCATCCCCACAGCAATTTTATGGCCCCCAACTGGCCATTCTCCAAAGAATCCAAGGAGGATATTTTTATGACAGGGCAGGATTCCTCCATAGGAGGATGATGATGCTACTCACACAAGTTTGTCAAGGCGAGTCACAGAGATTTTTTTATGGCAATGTCATATGCAACATTTTATAAAAGAGGGTTGTGATGTTTAGCCTAGTGCTACCGGTATCGGTTGGGCCATCAACGCATCCTAAGATATAAGGATGGGCACCCATGATGCCGCAGGTAGCTTGTGGGGAGGCAAGGTGATACTAGACACCTATCCTTGAGGGTTGTTTTTTTTCTGACCCTTAGGTTATCTAATAGTTCCCCTATGTTGGCGTTGATTTCAGAGGAAATCCAAAAATGGGATTACCCCAAGGCGATGCTTGGGGCCCGACAAGTATGTGATTTGTGTGTTCTGCATTGTGCTTATTTACATGTATTTATGATGTATATTAATTTCTATACTAACACCATCAATATTTTTTTACAAATGTGGGACTTACCAGATGTCCACTGGCTCACTTGTTGGGCAATGATCCTTATCATCTGGGTGGTGTTGATGTAGCAGGTGAGCTATTGCAGCAGAGATATGTCAGGGTGCAAGAGGATCTTGAGAGACCGGTTAAGCATTGTCATCTTGAGATAGGTGTGCCCTAGAGAGAGGGGGGAAGTTCATTTGTTCGCTCTAATATGGATAGGTTGTAGGAGCATGTTGAGGCTATACAGGATTGAGCAGAGGTTGTAGAGGCATGGGTCGATGCTGTAGAGGCGCAAGTAGGGGATGTCAAGGATGTGTGAGATCACACAACTGCCCTACTCCAGGGGATTCTTGAGTTGGGTTGGGCGATGCTGGGGGAGGACACAATGGAAACAATGATGGGTTGGGATAGAGTGTGGTGTCCTGTCCTTTGTCAGCTTGCGATAGCGGTGGTGACTTCTCATACTATTTTGGTTTCAAAACTAGATGAGGCTGGAGGGTGTCATGTAGGGGGTGATGGGGGTATTGGACCCTATCCCTAGATGTATTTTTGTATGCATGTACCAGGGGAACTGCCCATTATGAAGATGCTCCCATTTTGATGACTCAATTTTTTCTGGTGATGGCGAGGAGATGTATTTTTGTATATATATATATATATATATATATATATATATATATATATATATATATATATGTATATGTATATATATATATATATATATATATATATATATATATATATATATATATATATATATATATATATATATATATATATGAGATGATGATTTTTTGCGACTCTACATGATGTGTCATATATGATATGATTTTATACATGTGATGTAATCTATTGCATTTATTTGATGGATATGATTTTCACGATTTATGTGTCTTGATGATGATGGATATGCGACACATGCCAATCTAGGATTTGATTAGCTTTGCGGTTAACTACATGATTTTGATTTCTTGGTATACGTGTAAATGTTATATGATCAAAACCACAATCTAACCTTTGTTCATGCAGATACTTCCGAAAAATACAAGGGTCACATACCCTGAAGGTTATGTTCAATTGCAATACAATGAGATGGGAGTCAAGGAAGACGTGAAGGTGGCTGATACCTAAGTGGGAGGCATCAGCCAAGAGGCCTATGAAAACATCATATTTGGATTGATTTTTTATGATGGACCTAATGCAAAGCCAATTTTGGTAGAAGGGTGTCAGGTCAGGAGAGTATATAGCCCAGGTTGCTGCTCTGAGGTTTTGTGACCATTAAGACTCACCATTAGTGAACTTGTGATGATAGGCTAGTGAATGATCCATCTACAACACATGATGAGAGTATAGATTTAATGTACATCCATGATGAGTTGATCATCATAAAGAAACAATTAATGGTACAATACAGTTACGTGCTAGGGTTGGATTTTGTGTTATGGATAGAATTTTTTGAGATAGAGCCCGTTGACGGGGTCTTTGAGGTAGGTCCCATCAAGATCTTCTAACATATATGCTTTGTTGAGGAGACAATGTTTAATGATGTATGGACCTTTCCATAAAGTTTCGAATTTCCCTGGTCCTAACGTTTCTTTCACAACATCATAGCGAAGGACTAAATCCCCTTTTGTAAATGAACAAAGGGTGACATTGTGGTCTAAGGAGGCTTTAGTCCTCTTCTTGTGGGCTTTGTTATGTTGGAGTGTTTCCCGTCAAATTTTATCGACATGTGCCAAATGTACTAACCTCTGTTTCAAAGGTGAGGTATCTAGAAGGAGTTCGATGGTTGAGTGTAAGGTGGGGATCTCGCATTCAATGGGGAGTACGACCTCAACCAAATACAGTAAATCGAAAGGGGTGAAACTTGTGGATGATTTAATGGATTTGCAATATGCCCATAAGGCTGAAAAGACTAGGTGGTGCCAATTAGTTTTGTGGTTGTTCACCATACTCTACAACATTGTTTTGAGCACTTTATTGATGGCTTCTACCTAACCATTGGATTGAGGGTAGTATGGGGAAGTGAACTCATGAGAGTAACCAAGGTGTTGGGATAGTTCCTAAAATATCTCATTCTCAAAGTGTTTGCCATGATATGAGACCAACTCTTTGGGAACACCGAACCATGTTATGACATGGTTTAATAAAAACCACACAGTGGTTTCCATGGTGTTATTGTAAGTGGGCATGGCTTTTTCCCATTTGATTAAGTAGTATATTGTGAAGATAATGTACTTATGACCACCTTGGGAATGTGGGTTTCAAGTCATGAAGTCAATGCCCCATTTGTAAAATGGGCTTGCGACAATGATTGTGTGGAGGGGAGTTGGGGGTGGGCGCACTTTGTGAGCATATCGTTGGAAATGTTCACGTCACTTGACTACTTGGATATAGGCACAAAACAAAGTGGGCCAAAAATAACCTGCGCAAACAATGTTTTGGGTCGTGGCCATTCTTGATAGGTGGTCACTGCAAGCTCTTCTATGGAACTCATTTAAGACATGTTCTACTTCGTCAATGGTAAGGAATCAACGAAGGGTGGTATCAATGCCACATAGGTAGAGGACATCCCCCATAAGGAGGTAACATGGGGCATGGTGGAAAATGCGTTGGTGATCATCATGAGTGAGGTGTGGGTTGAAATTTTGGGTTCGGAGGAAGAGTAGAATATCGCCATACCAAGGATCATCTAGAGATATGAAAAACAAGTGTTTATATAGGAAAGAGTCATTGATCGAGGACCCTTGGGACTTTGAGGGGAGGTCTGCAATGAACTCAATAAGGATCAAGGATTTATTGCTTTTGGGGGAAGCAAAGTGTAATTCAAATTCCTACAAAATAACTACCCAATGGGTGTATCTGTGGTTCATCATATGACGGGTAAGAAAATATAGCATGGGGTTGATATTTGCAACTACGATAGTGGTCCATTGGATGATGTAGTGTCAAATATTTTGTATGGAATGTACAAGTGCTAAGGTGGTTTTCTCTCCTAGATCATACTTTAAGGTAGGACCAAAGTGGTTCTTCTTGATGTAGTAAATTGCATGTTCATGATTTTCAGCTCCTTCTTGGACCAATACCCCTGCTATGGCTACTTCTAAAGATGATAAGTAGAGGGTATAGTCCTTGGTATAGTCAGGGGAGCTAATCATAGGCACTTGTGATAGCATGTCCTTTAGGGCTTTGAATGATTTTTGGGCTTCATCATCCCAGTTGAAGGGAATTTCCTAATGAAGGATGCGTAAGAAATAGTGCACACATGTGGTGTAGTCCGAGATGAATTGTCGCAAGAAATTGGTCTTTCCTTGCAGGATTTTTAGTTGCCTTAAACTTTTCGGTGGCTGTATCTTCCATATGGGTTATAATTTTAGGGGTTCTACCTGAATACCCTACTGGGAGACAATGAATCCCAAGAGTCTTCCGGTGCCAATGCAAAAATCACACTTTAGGGGATTCAAGCATAGGTTGTATTCTCAACACCTCTTAAAAAAGAAGCAAAGATCATCTAGATGTTCAAAGCGTTTTTTGGAACGAACCATGAGGTAATCCAAATAGGTTAAGATGAGATGACCTAGATCATGAAATATATAATTCATGGCCCCATGGCATTGTAAAAGAATTTGTGTACTGATCCATGTCACGTATTTGGATTTGATTGTATCTGGAAAAGTCATACATAAAGGACAAGCCTTTGTGTCCTGCACATGCATCGATGACCTCATCAATGAAGGTTGTTGGATAGTTGTCTTTGGGACATGCCTTATTTAGATCCAGAAAATTAGTACAAACTCGAATGGTGTGCTTGTTATTGGGAAATCTAGTGTCTATGCAGAGCTGCTAGTCCCACTAAGGCTGGTAGCTACCTTAGAAACAAACAAACTAAAACTACTTTCGTTTTCCTTTATGAGAAATAGATAAGATGGGAATAAAGGAGACCAACCTCTATCTTGTGCTTGGTTCCTTGCTTGATTCCTCTCCCTTCTGATAGATCTTTGCCACTCGCTTCCTCGTCTACCCAGCTTCAAAGAGCACCTGTAAAATCAAAGTAGCATAACACTATCCAAGAACATAGATCTATTATCATAAACAACATAGGACCAGATATATATTGACCACACAAATGCATATATCATCAATCATACAAGAATGTGGAGGAAAACTTGAATAGCTTTATTGATAATCAAGAAATAGCAAAGAGGATTACAACCAATTGTCCTGACCTAGCATCATCCTCTCAGCAAGAAAGCCCTTCTTCACCTCATGAAAAGCTTAGATCACCCAACACTATGATGTTGCATTAAGAAACCAGCAACACTTCCTTACAAGATACAAAATTCCCACCCCTGGATCTCTGGGATGAGGGATCCATATATAGATGTTTGCAAGGGGGGTGAGTCAGCTTTTAATATTTGATTAGTGTCCTCTCTCTGATAGTTCTTGATTCCACTTGGAGATTGATGATCTCTTACTCATCCCTGGGTGAATGCAGAGAGGCAAGTGTCACAAGAGAAGTTTCTAGAAGATTCCATGATCTTCCACCTTGCAGATTGACCCTGCCATTTGTCCACTCTCGCCCATCGCACCCCATAGAAGGGATTTTCAAGATGCATCGCACCTCCTGTGTGTATTTAGGTGGGATGCAGCGCACTTTGACCATGGAGCAGGTGAGATGGTCCAGTTTTGACCAGTTCTGAGCAGTTTTTCATGGAAAACTTCTGGGAGAAGATGTAGTCAGTTGACCTTATTCTTTTAGAGGTTGGAACAACACTTTTAGGGACTTAAGAGCCCTTGGTTTATGGACATTTATGATTGGGGTTGCAGTGCCCAAAAATGTCTATAACAGTTTCCCCCTAAAGCATGAGGTCGTTAATCTATTGATGTCAGGTGAAATGCTTTATCATGAGGATCTGAAGTTTTTTCAAGCTGGAAGGCGACCTGTAATAAGATACAATACAATACATTATCTTCATAATATTTTCATGATCTAGCTGAGGCGGGAATTCCCATGCTCAGCTTTATAAATTCATTTTCATGTACATAAGATAGACAATCGTCTGAGTGTAGACTGATGATTCTGGTAGAGCCATCATCCCTTAGGTTGGATGATTATCTGTGTAATAATGATGTACATTTGATGTCTTTATTTTCCTGAATATATATCGCAGCCTGGATGGATGAAACTAGATTCGGGGTCTTCAATCTCGTTTGATCTTTACTCAAAGTACAAGTCGATCCATGTGAGAGATGTTCTGGAGTCGAACATGGAAAGACATCACCTGATTACCAGCCAATGATGTAAGATGTTAACAGGTGCGAGAGGAATCACCGATAATGATGATGACCCTCAAGGTACTGCAGTACAATTCACGTGGTGTGTATTAAGGGACTTGGTGTCGAACACCATGCAAAATCTTTCGGTCGAAGGCCATTGGTGTAAACCTGTCGCCGGAAGTGAGAAACTTGCCATTGAGGCATGCAAGCTTCAAAGTACTGAAAGGGTTGTTCCTAGATCGACTTCTTGGATAATGAGTTGATGTTGACAAGAAGCGATCCGTCATAGGAGGGCCTTAGTGAATCCCACATCAATGACATGGAATGGAGCAAATGGTTTTAATGGAGGTGAAAACGATCTGGTGATATAAGGTTCAGGGTGGCGTTCATGAAAGAATGAAGCATAAGTGTATTGCAGTGGGTGAGACACAGGTGAATTCTCTGAGCGACTTCTCTTGAACATATCGGCGACACTGACATGATGGATCGGTAGCATTAACCCCAAATATGGATGGTGTGATGAAACCATGGTGATGTGACCAGTGAATGGAGCAACCCAACCCGACTCGGATGCGGAGTGAAAGTGTCATGTTCAAGAGCGACTTGCTACCAATAAAGTTTCTTCAAGTTTTCTTCCCAATTTTTCCCCAGTCATTGCTGACCAGTACCTCTTTATTTTTGTCAAGCTTGAGGAGGATAACATATGCTTGTTCTATAATTTTCCCTTTGGGCAAACCCATTTCTATGTTTTAACGAGCCTAGCGATAGTGAAACTCGTTCTTGTCTATATGGACAAGTTTGTCACTATTCGGTTTTAACGAGTTTAACGACAAGGATAACTCGGTCCTTTTCAATTTTAGAGAGTTTGAAAAAGCGACGTAAAGAAAACTCCAATAATCCCTTTTCGTCATATAATCCCTTGAGTCTGAAAAAGTATAAAACAATACAAAAGGGATGAATTTTCGGTACTTTTAACGAGCCGAACAAAACAAGCGCTCGATATTTTTGTGTAATAATCCCTCAAGTCCAAAAATATTAAAATCTAAAGGAGGGATAGCACTTCCGGTCACTTTAACGAGCTAGAGAGGCTAATTGCTCGACAATCTTTTCATATTTTACGAGTCAGTTGAAAAGAGATTAAAGGAGACTCATTTTTTGAGGAACGAGTGATAAATTCGGGTAGCAGCTGATTCCAGGTAAGGTTTGGAATTTTCCAATCATGGCAGTGTCACAAGGATGGCTAACAGGATCACTCTTCGCAGTTGTTCCTCAAAAAGGGTAAACAATCAAATGGAGGTGAATGATCGGCCAATACAGAGTGGAGGTGATGATGAGAACACGACCAAGGCTTCAAAGGCTGGTGATAATACATTCACGAAGGTTATTTACTGGAAATTGGTTCATTTTTTAATGAGCTTAAACTCTGGGGGAACATTTGCTCATTGCTTATGTTTATTTTTTAACGAGCTTGAATTCTGTGTTAAAACTGCTCGATATAATGGTCATTGATTGTCTTGATTTTACCATTGACAACTTTGTTCTTTCAAAGGTTGTACTGCCTGCTCAATTGCTTCATCAAACTAGTTAGAAACGAACAATACATGTTTGAAAAATGAGTTAAAACACTAATATTTTACTTGAATTACGTGAAAAGTAATTTAAAAGTGCTTTTTACCTCTCATTTTACCATTTCATTTGAACTTTGGTTTGTTGGAGCTTTGGAGGTGCTTTCCCCCTTGATTTTCACCAGCTGATTCCGGGAGATTCTGTGGACAATTCTTGGCACCGTCTGGACCAGGTAGGAGCTAAACCTGAGCTCTTTAATTTCATCCTTTCCTTTTTGCATTTTGAGCATGTTTTTTGGTTTTTCTGAGCCTCTGGGGTTTGAAAAACTCGCCCTGGCTCCATCACACCTCTTCTACATCGAAAGATGCGATGCATGCTGGCTTGGCCATTGGTCAGTCAGCATGCATCCCACCTAAAACACTGCTGGGGGTGCAATGGGTGCAAAGAGGGCAGTTTATGCACAGTTTTTCATGGAAATTTTTGCCTATTTTTCACCAAATCAGGATCTTGACTCTTCTCTTGTTTGTTTCAGAGATTCATTGGAGCAAAATGCCTGTTACATGGTGAGAACGTGAGCATGAAGAAGAGGACATGCTTGCTTTACATGATCCGGTTACGGTAAATGCACTGCGGAACTGTGGCCTGTTCAAGTTTTTCCGCATCTCTTGCATGAGGCAACAAATCAACCCGTTGCAATATTTTCTCGATACATGGGATCCTACCACCCAAGAGTTCTAGATTAGGGGCAAGTCCATCCCCTTGACTGTCGTGGACATCTATTTTTTGACCGGCTTATCGAGGCGGGGTGCCCCTATCTCATTATCAGGTTTGGCCCGTGGGGGTGAATCTGTGAGAGATTACATTCGCAGGTATTATAGAGAGGGATCTCAGCCGAGTAAGGACGGCAAGATCATTATCCGAGATTTCACTGATAGGTCCCTGAGGACCATTCTGTTTACTTTTGCTAAACTGGCTGGTAGTGCGGCACTTCACATGGCCAACAGGTCTTATATGCAGTACGCCTTGGAATGCCTTGAACCAAAGGTGTTCAACTGGTGTGATGCAGTACTCTTTGTGATGAAAGAACAACTAACCAAGGTGAAAAATGGAAGATTGAAGAACTTTGGATATGGTTCTATCTTGACAGCTTTTGCCTTGGAAAAGATCCCGCTAATGCAGCCGCATTATGTTTCACTTGGTTTACCTCCACTGACTGAGCCACGGATGCAGAGATGGGTCGACCTCATGGCCAGACATGCTGGTCAGTCCCAAGTTTCCTTTTCTGATACCTTTTTTGAGTGGTTCAACCGTAAGGAGATGATTTTTTCCGAGTATCCATATGCTGGTATGGATTTCCGGGGTGATCCGGATTTAGTACTGCCTGCTGGCAAGCAATGGGGTGTCATCAGTAAATTCTCTGACCATATCTCTATTTATTGTTTCTCTTTATAATTTTCTTGTGCATTCTTCTATCAGGACTAATCAAAACTCATGTGCTCATGCAGATGTTGGACCAGTTCGACCAGTAGTACGCCTGAGAGTGCCAGCTGTCGCTCCAGCAGGAGAGGGTGCGGGAAGGGCTATCCTTCGCGACCTTGATGTGGTCGAGACTCTTTTAGCATTGCAAGATCAGGTCGAAGGCCTTACTCTTGGTATTCCAGAGGTGAGGATCAACGAGCTGCCCCTGAGGTTGCAGCGACATACTACTAGTGTGCCGAGTCGGTGGACTAGGATTTTACGCATGATTGCACAGGCGGTGACTTGTTATCACCAGCATCATTAGACTAGGGTACCCCCTAGAATTTTGAGTTTTGGGTCATTTGACCAATTTTGTCTTGGTTACAAAACATTATGTGTAAACCATAAACAGTTATATACATATTTTTGATTTTCGGAGTTTTATTTTGGTTAAGTTATATGATCCTGATGCAAATACTGATGAAATGCTTCTTTTTATAAATGTTGCAAATGTCTATCTAACACATAATTTGCCAATGAGTCTGTTAATGTGTTTAAGTTTCTGGAAATATGCTGATATTGAATAAAATCAAATTGCCTTTCCAAAATCTTGACCCTTAGGAACATGCGATAAATAGCTGGATTTCGGACGGAGTAGATACCAGTGAGTTGTAGTATGACGAGCTGTGAGTCTAGCCTGACGACAAGTCAGCTTATGCCATGTGTGATGGCATCAGAGAGAAGTTCTATCAACGCGCTATATTCAGCGATGTTATTTGTTGACCGACCAATACATATCCCTCTGAAACTTACTAACTCCTCACTTGGATCAAAAATGGCCCAGGCCGCAGAAGATAGGTTCTGCGAACTACGACTCGCCCCGTCGGCATATCCAACAAAAGATTCCAATAGGTTCGACATCTGCGACAAATGTAAAAAGTGGATTACTTGACCAAAAAAATTACTCTTAACGAAAAAAAAAATGTAACAAAAGCATATGGGTTACCACACTGAATCATGTGTAGTAACGCTTAAGGTACAACCCGTTACGGGGTTGCACCAGTGGAATCCCATCATAATCCATTAACTTGTAGGCTCCTTTTGCTAACACTCGCTTAACAATATAGGGGCCCATCCATAAAGACTTGAACTTACCCGCTCCCAATTTATCCGATCCCTGGTCATAAAGTAAGACCAAGTCACCTTCTAAGAAGACACGGGGTTTGACATTCTTGTCGAACTGTGCCTTGACCCATTTCTTATGGGCTTCGTTAGCCAAAGCAGCATCACGACGGGTTTCATCCAATTGGATTAGTTCCAAGAAATGAGCCTCCTCTTCTGAAGTTCCGGGGAGAAGGTCGACTGCGAGTTTGAGGGACGAGATTTCACACTGAACTGGTAAGATTTCTTCTAGACCATACACCAGTTGAAAAGGTGTAAACCCGGTTGCATTTCTTACCGATGTTCGGTATACCCACAAGGCTGAGTACAGGATTAGGTGCCAACTCCTTTTGTGGACTCCAATCATCCTTTGCAGCATTCGCTTCAGGAACTTGTTGATTGCTTCAACTTGTCCGTTGGCTTGCGGGTAATATGGAGTAGAGCTATCGAGGGACAACCCTAATTTGGCAGCACATTCGACCATCATGTGATTGCGAAAATGCGATCCATGATCTGTGACTATAGCCTGTGGAACGTCGAATCTGGCGACTGCATGATTGAAAAAGAAAAGGGCAGCTGTTTCACCAGTGTTATCTAATGTAGGCATTGCCTCGGCCCATTTGGTAAAATAGTCTACAGCAACTATGATATACCCATGCCCCCTGGTCGAGGTGGGGTTACATGTCATGAAATCAATGCCCCATTTGGCAAATGGCCCAATAGCAACTATCGGTTGCAGAGGTGCGGGTGGTTTTCTGGTTTTGCTATCGAAAATTTGACATGCATGGCAACTTCTGACTGCGGTTATGCAATCTTTGAACATTGTTGGCCAGAAGTATCCTGCTCGTAAAATTTTTTGCGCTGTAGCGTAACCAGATTGATGCCCCCCACACGTGCCTGAATGGCAATCATTCAGGACTTTTTCGGCCTCCTCGTGGGTGAGGCACCTCCTTAGAACTGTATCGACACCACGACGGTAAAGTGTATCACCGACGATCATGTAGTCTTTTGATTGGTATCAAATACGTTTTTGTTCCGAGTGAGAGGTATTAGACCTATATTTTTGGGTTTGGAGATAGATTATTATATCTCCATACCATGGATTGCTTGAAGATATCAGAAACAAGGATTCATCCACGATGGTTTCTTCGGATGTTTCATCGTTGGACGACGATGGGAGATCGCATAGTAATTCCGCGAAAACCAGGGATTTCCTTGATTTGGATTTTACGAATTCCAGATCAAACTCTTGAAGAATTGCTATCCATTTTGAATATTTGCCCCCCAGCAATTGTCGCGACAATATATAAGTCATGGGGTTGCAATCTGATAAAATGGTAGTTTTTCGAAAGAGGACATAGCGTCGAAATCTTTGTATCGCTTGAACAGCTGCGAGAGCCAGCTTTTCAACATAGGAATACTTACTTTCTGTATCATTTAAGTTTCTACTTAAATAATATATAGGATGTTCAATTCCGTTGTCTTCTTGAATTAAAACCATTGCGATGGTTGTATACGCTGCAGCCAAATACAGGTTAAAGTTTTTTTGATAATCAGGAGCGTACATTAATGATGCTTTCATTAGGGATTCTTTTAAAGCATCAAAGGAAGCTTGCGCGACCTGATCCTAGACGAAGGGCACTTCCTTTTTTAATAGACGTGTATAACCTTTAGCAAGTTCGGCGTAATTTGGAATGAACCTCCTCAGAAAGTTTGGTTTCCCTTAGAGTTTCTGAATCTGAATCAAATTTGAAGGTGGAGGCAAATTTATGATTGCCTGAACCTTACATGGGTCAAGACGAATCCCATCCTTTGAGACTACAAAGCCAAGCAAACGACCAGAACTGACACAGAACACACATTTGTGTGGATTGAGTCGTATCTTGTAGTGTCAGCAACGTAGAAATATCGCTCTCAAATGTTGCGGATGATCGGTCCGCTTTCGTGAATGAGCCGGAAGGTCGTCGAGATATGGTTGAACGATGTTTTTGATGTCATGGAAGGCATAATTCATTGCCCTCTGAAATGTTTCCCCTGCATTCTTTAAACCAAAGGGTAATTTGCGATATGCAAATGTGCCCCACGGACAAATAAATGCAGTCTTTGACTGGTCCTGTGGGCGGATATTTATTTGATTATACCCGGAGAATCCATCCATAAATGAAAAGATTTCACATCCGGCGCATTCATCAATTATCTGGTCAATAAAGGGTGTAGGGTAGTTGTCTTTCGAACAAGCTTGATTTACATCCCTATAATCGACGCACACTCTAATTGTTCCTTGCTTTTTCATCACGGGAACAATGTTCGATACCCAATCGGTTAGAGGAACCGGGTAAATAAAACTAGCATGGAGAAGTTTCTCAACTTCTGCCTTTATGGCAGCGGCTTTCTTGGGGTGCACCTGCCGTAGCCGTTGTCGTACCGGTTTGACATCTGGATACATCTTTATCTCGTGTTCAACTATACTCGAGTCAATGCCTGGCATTTCATCGTATGACCATGCAAAGACATCTCTGAATTCGTGAAAAAGAGTGTTATATATTTCCAGTTCTAAAGGAGAACAACATTTGCCAACATAAATATTCTCTACAACATCCGTTTTGGTCGAGATGTTTATGGTGATAGTCTCTTCAATATTGGACAAGTTTCGCTCGGAATCCACCGTGTTTACAGTATTTGATAGGAAATCAAAAACTGAAGGATGATGGAGGTCATCAGGAGTATCTTCTTGATAATCTGGAAGATGGGAATGATGGTGGTAATCTTCCCATGCACCTCTTCAATTATCATTGATTGAACAATTCCTTCGTCGGTGTAATGCACTTGCGACCAAGGATCTGAAGGGGTGCCATATTCCTTAGACCTATCTATCCAAACGCTTGACGAGAATTGATTCGGGTCTGCCTCCCATGCCGAAAACATTGATTGCTACAATATTTATATTGGACCAGAAGCTCGTTAAAGGGACCATAAGTGCTATCCCTCCTTTAGATTTTAATCTTTTTGGACTTGAGGGATTATTACACAAAAAGATCGAGCACTTGTTTTGTTCGGCTCGTTAAAAGTACCGAAAATTCATCCCTTTTGTATTGTTTTATAATTTTTCAGACTCAAGGGATTATATGACGAAAAAGGATTATTGGAGTTTTCTTTACGTCCCTTTTTCAGACTCTCTAAAATTGAA
Source organism: Pinus tabuliformis (assembly GCA_031772625.1). Taxonomy (NCBI): domain Eukaryota; kingdom Viridiplantae; phylum Streptophyta; class Pinopsida; order Pinales; family Pinaceae; genus Pinus; species Pinus tabuliformis. Next base: position 1,371,765,878 of record CM062817.1, on the reverse strand, counting down.
AAGGACCGCGTTATCCTTGTCGTTAAACTCGTTAAAACCGAATAGCGACAAACTTGTCCATACAGACAAGAACGAGTTTCACTATCGCTAGGCTCGTTAAAACATAGCGATGGGTTTGCCCAAAGGGAAAATTATAGAACAAGCATATGTTATCCTCCTCAAGCTTGAGAAAAATAAAGAGGTACTGGTCAGCAATGACTAGGGAAAAATTGGGAAGAAAACTTGAAGAAACTTTATTGGTAGCAAGTCGCTCTTGAACATGACACTTTCACTCCGCATCCGAGTCGGGTTGGGTTGTTCCATTCACTGGTGACATCACCATGGTTCCGTCACACCATCCATATTTGGGGTTAATGCTACCGATCCATCATATCAGTGTCGCCGATATGTTCAAGAGAATTCGCTCAGAGAATTCACCTGTGTCTCGCCCACTGCAATACATTTATGCTCCATTCTTTCATGACCGCCACCCTGAACCTTATATCACGAGATCGTTTTCACCTCCAATAAAATCATTTTCTCCGTTCCGTGTCATTGATGTGGGATTCACTAAGGCCCTCCTATGACGGATCGCTTCTTGTCGACATCAACTTATTATCCAAGAAGTTGATCTAGGAACAACCCTTTCAGTACTTAAGCTTGCATGCCTCAATGGCAAGTTTCTCACTTCCGGCGACAGGTTTACATCAATGGCCTTCTACCGAAAGATTTTGCGTGGTGTTCGACGCCAAGTCCCTTATTCACACCACGTGAATTGTACTGCAGTACCTTGAGGGTCATCATCATTATCGGTGATTCCTCTTGCGCCTGTTAACAGCTTGTATCATTGGCTGGTAATCAGGTGATGTCTTTCCATGTTCGACTCCAGAACATCTCTCACATGGATCGACTTGTACTTTGAGTGAAGATCGAACGAGATTGAAGACCCCAGATCTAGTTTCATCCATCTGGGCTGCGATATATATTCAGGAAAATAAAGACATCAAATGTACATCATTACTACACAGATAATGCAAAACTGCAGAATAGTTTTTACAGTATGGCATTCAATCTTCCCGAATGTTGTGTTCAGTGCATTGCGATCGATAGGGCAGCAGACACGGCTTCCTATGGATAAAGGATAAAGCCTATTGTGGTCTCCCAATATATACTCGACGATACGTGGGAGCACAAGTCCGTACTGGCACTTATCGTCTCAAAGTGGAGGAATCACCCAACCATCAATGAAAACAACAGTTACCAGGCTTTACGATGCCGAAATACGTCTCTAGCCTAGACTTCTAAATGTTGTGCGTTAGGTTCCAAAGCGTTTTTAGATTCATTAAATTTACTTTACAGTTGATCTTGCTTAAGAAATTTTCCTTTCAGGTTCACCACGTGATGTAGATGTACAATTCCTAAAATGCAATCCAAGATGATAAACAATCATTTAATCTTCTTTTTGCAATGAAAATCCTAGCTACTAAGGAAAGAGAGATGACATTCTTTCAGCATAGAGCAGAGAGCACACACTATATGCACTGTCCTAAATCAAACCAACAAACAGTCTAAATGCAAATGCACATGCATGTATTTGTTTTCAGCCTTCTTAATGTGTGAATGATAAAAAGAAAGCTAAGCGCAAACCTGAATTATTTTTCATAGCGACATTACTAACAAGTTTCTTTTCAAGACAAAATGAAGACAATGACGACACTTTGCGATTTGGAATTGAAAACTTTCTTTCAACACTTGAAAAACTACTAATTCAAATCAAATACAAGGGTAACAGTGTAATCGACTATCAAGAACAATCGGATTCTCTTCTATGACTGAAAACGACACTTGCGACACTTTCAAATCAAGAAACGACAGTTCAATTATGCTACTTCTTTGTAAAAGAGAACTGAAAATGGCTCAAAATTCATAAAAAAATTTTACAGTTCTTTGCACAATGGAGGTAGAATAATGGCAAGGAAGGGGGTTTCAACAGAGGTGTACTGACTACAGGCAGCAAAACTCCTGAATAGAGCTGAAAAGAGTGAACACAGAAACCAAAATCTGAGAGCAGCAGAGGCCTTGTCTGATCAGCGCACCTGTAACACAGGGAAAAAGAGATGCAGTGCACCTACTACACTCGGGAAGTGTGATGCATCCAGAATCCAAAGAAGAGACAGTGCGCTGGACCAGGGACGAGACTTTAACTGGGTTCCGGGTCACAGTTTGCAGCTCAGTTCAGGGATTTAGGCCGAGCAAGTGGTAATCAGTAAGTCAATCACAGGGGTAGATCTAAGGAGGTTACTAGAGCCACCACAAGGTCAATTAGAGAGCTTGTAAATCGATTGTTCAGCTCATAAACAAAACCCGATGATAGACTGAAGCAGCATTGATCTACTTTGCACTTGCATAGCAAATGCAGTTCGAAGGCTAGCTGGCTTGACTTCAGGCTCCGTCTGTAAGTTTATAAAGTAAACAAATGTAGATAAACAAACAATCTATTCGCTCCCCAGTGGAGTCGCCATTTTGTTATCGGGAAATCTAGTGTCTATGCAGAGCTGCTAGTCCCACTAAGGCTGGTAGCTACCTTAGAAACAAACAAACTAAAACTACTTTCATTTTCCTTTATGAGAAATAGATAAGAGGGGAATAAAGGAGACCAACCTCTGTCTTGCGCTTGGTTCCTTGCTTGATTCCTCTCCCTTCTGATAGATCTTTGCCACTCGCTTCCTCGTCTACCCAGCTTCAAAGAGCACCTATAGAATCAAAGCAGCATAACACTATCCAAGAACATAGATCTATTATCATAAACAACATAGGACCAGATATATATTGACCACACAAATGCATATATCATCAATCATCGTGAATGTGGAGGAAAACGTGAATAGCTTTATTGATAATCAAGAAATATCAAACAGGATTACAACCAATTGTTCTGAACCAGCATCATCCTATCAGCAAGAAAGCCCTTCTTCACCTCATGAAAAGCTTAGATCACCCAACACTATGATGTTGCACCAAGAAACCAGCAGCACTTCCTAAGATTCCAGCCTCTGGATCTCTGGGATGAGGGATCCATATATAGATGTTTTCAAGGGGGGTGAGTCAGCTTTTGAGATTTGATTAGTGTCCTCTCTCTGATAGTTCTTGATTCCACTTGGAGATTGATGATCTCTTACTCATCCCTGGGCGAATGCAGAGAGGCAAGTGTCACAGGAGAAGTTTCTAGAAGATTCCATGATCTCCACCTTGCAGATTGACCCTGCCATTTGTCCACTCTTGCCCATCGCACCCCATAGAAGGGATTTTCAAGATGCATCGCACCTCCTGTGTGTATTTAGGTGGGATGCAGTGCACTTTGACCATGGAGCAGGTGAGATGGTCCAGTTTTGACCAGTTCTGAGCAGTTTTTCATGGAGAACTTCTGGGAGAAGATGTAATCAGTTGACCTTGTTCTTTTAGAGGTTGGAACAACACTTTTAGGGACTTAAGAGCCATTGGTTTATGGACATTTATGATTGGGGTTGCAGTGCCCAAAAATGTCTATAACAGTTGCCCCCTAAAGCATGAGGTCATTAATCTGTTGATGTCGGGTGAAATGCTTTATCATGAGGATTTGAAGTTTTTTCAAGCTGGAAGGCGACCTATAATAAGATAAAATACAATACATTATCTTCATGATATTTTCATGATCTAGCTGAGGCGGGCATTCCCATGCTCAGCTTTATAAATTCATTTTCATGTACATAAGACAGACAATCGTCTGAGTGTAGACTGATGATTCTGGTAGAGCCATCATCCCTTATGTTGGATGATTATCTGTGTAGTAATGATGTACATTTGATGTCTTTATTTTCTTGAATATATATCGCAGCCCAAATGGATGAAACTAGATCTAGGGTCTTCAATCTCGTTTGATCTTCACTCAAAGTACAAGTCGATCCATGTGAGAGATGTTCTGGAGTCGAACATGGAAAGACATCACCTGATTACCAGCCAATGATACAAGCTGTTAACAGGCGCGAGAGGAATCACCGATAGTGATGATGACCCTCAAGGTACTGCAGTACAATTCACGTGGTGTGAATAAGGGACTTGGCGTCGAACACCACGCAAAATCTTTCGGTCGAAGGCCATTGGCGTAAACCTGTCGCCGGAAGTGAGAAACTTGCCATTGAGGCATGCAAGCTTCAAAGTACTGAAAGGGTTGTTCCTAGATCGACTTCTTGGATAATGAGTTGATGTCGACAAGAAGTGATCCGTCATAGGAGGGCCTTAGTGAATCCCACATCAATGACATGGAACGGGGCAAATGATTTTAATGGAGGTGAAAACGATCTGGTGATATAAGGTTCAGGGTGGCGGTCATGAAAGAATGAAGCGTAAGTGTATTGCAGTGGGTGAGACACAGGTGAATTCTCTGAGCGACTTCTCTTGAACATATCGGCGACACTGACATGATGGATCAGTAGCATTAACCCCAAATATGGATGGTGTGATGGAACCATGGTGATGTGACCAGTGAATGGAACAACCTAACCCAACTCGGATGCGGAGTGAAAGTGTCATGTTCAAGAGCGACTTGCTACCAATAAAGTTTCTTCAAGTTTTCTTCCCAATTTTTCCCCAGTCATTGCTGACTAGTACCTCTTTATTTTTGTCAAGCTTGAAGAGGATAACATATGCTTGTTCTATAATTTTCCCTTTGGGCAAACCCATCGCTATGCTTTAACAAGCCTAGCGATAGTGAAACTCATTCTTGTCTGTATGGACAAGTTTGTCACTATTCGGTTTTAACGAGTTTAACAACAAGGATAACTCAGTCCTTTTCAATTTTAGAGAGTCTGAAAAAGGGATGTAAAAAAAACTCCAATAATCCTTTTTCGTCATATAATCCCTTGAGTCCGAAAAAGTATAAAATAATAAAAAAGGGATGAATTTTCGGTACTTTTAACGAGCCGAACAAAACAAGCGCTCGATCTTTTTGTGTAATAATCCCTCAAGTCCAAAAAGATTAAAATCTAAAGGAGGGATAGCACTTCCGGTTCCTTTAACGAGCTGGAGAGGCCAATTGCTCGGCAATATTTTCATATTTTACGAGTCAGTTGAAAAGAGCTTAAAGGAGACTTGTTTTTTGAGGAACGAGTGATAAATTTGGGTAGCAGCTAATTCCAGGTAAGGTTTGGAATTTTCCAATTACGGAAGTGTCACAACGATGGCTAACAGGATCACTCTTCGCAGCTGTTCGTCAAAAATGGTAAACAATCAAATGGAGGTGAATGATCGGCAAATACAAAGTGGAGGTAATGATGAGAACACGACCAAGGCTTCAAAGGCTGATGATAATACATTCACGATGGTTATTTATGGGAAAATGGTTCATTTTTTAATGAGCTTAAACTCTGTGGAACATTTGCTCATTGCTTATGTTTATTTTTTAATGAGCTTGAATTCCGCGTTAAAACTGCTCGATATAATGGTCATTGATTGTCTTGATTTTACCATTGACAACTTTGTTCTTTCAAAGGTTGTACTGCCTGCTCAATTGCTTCACCAAACTAGTTAGAAATGAAAAATACATGTTTGAAAAATGAGTTAAAACACTAATATTTTACTTGAATTACGTGAAAAGTAATTTAAAAGTGCTTTTTACCTCTCATTTTACCATTTCATTTGAACTTTGGTTTGTTGGAGCTTTGGAGGTGCTTTCCCCCTTGATTTTCACCAGCTGATTCCGGGAGATTCTGTGGAGGATTCTCGGCGCCGTCTTGACCAGGTAGGAGCTAAACCTGAGCTCTTTAATTTCATCCTTTTCTTTTTGAATTCTAAGCATGTTTTCTGGTTTTTCTGAGCCTCTGGGGTTTGAAAAACTCGCCCTGGCTCCATCGCACCTCTTCTACATTGAAAGGTGCGATGCATGCTGGCTTGGCCATTGGCCAGTCAGCATGCATCCCACCTAGAACACTGCTGGGGGTGCGATGGGCGCAAAGAGGGCAATTTATGCACAGTTTTTCATGGAAATTTTTGCCTATTTTTCACCAAATCAGGATCTTGACTCTTCTCTTGTTTGTTTCAGAGATTCATTGGAGCAAAATTCCTGTTACATGGCGAGAACGTGAGCATGAAGAAGAGGACATGCTTGCTTTACATGATCCGGTTACGGTAAATGCACTGCGGAACTGTGGCTTGTTCAAGTTTTTCCGCATCTCTTGCATGAGGCAACAAATCAACCTGTTGCAATATTTTCTCGATGCATGGGATCCTACCACCCAGGAGTTCCATATTAGGGGCAAGTCCATCCCCTTGACTGTCGTGGACATCTATTTTTTGACCGGCTTATTGAGGCGGGGTGCCCCTATCTCATTTTCAAGTTCGGCCCGTGGGGGTGAATCTGTGAGAGATTACATTCGCAGGTATTGCAGAGAGGGATCTTAGCCGAGTAAGGATGGCAAGATCATTATCCGAGATGTCACCATTGGAGTCGCCATTTTGTTATCGGGAAATCTAGTGTCTATTCAGAGCTGCTAGTCCCACTAAGGCTGGTAGCTACCTTAGAAACAAACAAACTAAAACTACTTTCGTTTTCCTTTATGAGAAATAGATAAGAGGGGAATAAAGGAGACCAACCTCTGTCTTGCGCTTGGTTCCTTGCTTGATTCCTCTCCCTTCTAATAGATCTTTGCCACTCGCTTCCTCGTCTACCTAGCTTCAAAGAGCACTGGTAGAATCAAAGCATCATAACACTATCCAAGAACATAGATCTATTATCATAAACAACATAGGACCAGATATATATTGACCACACAAATGCATATATCATCAATCATACAATAATGTGGAGGAAAACTTGAATAGCTTTATTGATAATCAAGAAATAGCAAAGAGGATTACAACCAATTATTCTGACCCAGCATCATCCTCTCAGCAAGAAAGCCCTTCTTCACCTCATGAAAAGCTTAGATCACCCAACACTATGATGTTGCATCAAGAAACCAACAGCACTTCCTTACAAGATACAAAATTCCCGCCCCTGGATCTCTGGGATGAGGGATCCATATATAGATGTTTACAAGGGGGGTGAGTCAGCTTTTGAGATTTGGTTAGTGTCCTCTCTCTGATAGTTCTTGATTCCACTTGGAGATTGATGATCTCTTACTCATCCCTGGGCGAATGCAGAGAGGCAAGTGTCACAGGAGAAGTTTCTAGAAGATTCCATGATCCTCCACCTTGCAGATTGACCCTGCCGTTTGTCCACTCTCACCCATCGCACCCCATAGAAGGGCGTTTCAAGATGCATCACACCTCCTGTGTGTATTTAGGTGGGATGCAACGCACTTTGACCATGGAGCAGGTGAGATGGTCCAGTTTTGACCAGTTCTGAGCAGTTTTTCATGGAGAACTTCTGGGAGAAGATGTAATCAGTTGACCTTGTTCTTTTAGAGGTTGGAACAACACTTTTAGGGACTTAAGAGCCCTTGGTTTATGGACATTTATGATTGGGGTTGCAGTGCCCAAAAATGTCTATAACAGTGTTGTTTATTCATGACGGGCACAGGGTTAGAGGCCCAAGAGGTGTAATCGATAGGGTAGATTGAACTAGATTTATGGAACTTGTCGATTTCAAGTTTGATCACTTTGGCTTTGGAAGGGTGGAGTTGACATTTTTTCTGCCTAACGGGGTGGGCATCTAGCCACATGTCAATATGGTGTTCTATGATGGTAGGGCTGATGTTGGGAATTTCCGAGTAATACCCAACAAATATGTCCATATATTCTTGGAAGAGGGCCTTGTATACTACTTTTTCTGGGGAGCATGATGCCCCCAACAATATTTCCTTGACTATGCCTAGTTTGAAAGAAATATTTAGCTTGACAGTGGGTGAGATATCAGAAATATCCCCTTCCTCAAATGTGTTTGGCGTGGGAATGGGATTCTTTAACCAATCTACCTATAATGGGGGTAGAAAGTCCTTTTTTTCCACTATGCATATGTTGTGACTTGGTGCCTTAGTAGGTGAGAATGATACGGTAACAAGAAATAACAGTGATGCATAGTGTCCCAACGACAGTCTAGTTCAGTCATGGCCTCCATAATATCTTCATCTGAGTGAAAAAGATGGCCTACAAGTGTTAAAGATTGTTGGAGGTCATGAGGAGGGGATTGGGATATAGTGGTGTTAGTTAACAAATAAGAAAATGACTCAGTGGTTACCATTATAGAACCCAGTGATGTTGACAATGTGCATATTCCATGGGTCTACATGGTCGGGGGTGGCACCACCTTAATGGGGGTGTAGCGGTCTTGACAGAAAAAACTGATGATCAGGCGACACGAATCAGGTTATCGACAATCGAGGAAATGAATCGTAGATGGTTTTGTGTGTTGTCAGCACCAAGTGGTGGTAAGATTTCTCTTATGGGTTCCTAAGGGTAGTCGTTGGTACTAACGTGATATATGGTTTGTGTTGCAGTGTCTCGCGTAGCTACCAATTATTAGCTTGTTAAAGGGCTAGTGATGGGTTCATTTTGTGGGTTGTTATGGGGTTGGGTATTTGTTTGGACAGATGTTGAGGTCCCAACATTATATTCGTGCAGACGAGCCAAAGCTTTGTAGAATCAAGGAAGGGTTGGGAAAAACTGAGTATGATGGTTCCATGTACAAATGCAGTAGTCATGGTGTTTGTGCCTCAGTCTATTGCTAGGGACAATTTGAGGGACTTGGTACCATTTCTTAAGTTCCCACAAATCGAGACACTGGTTAATCATATAGCACATGCATGGTTAGTGCGTAGGGTATTATTTTGCATTGGGGTGGCATTTTCTCCTAAGGATGGAGGTAGCAATACTGGTGATGTTGGGGCATGAATAAGGTATTTAACTCTTTTAGCTCTAGGCACAAGTTAGTAGAGTGTCCTACTACTTTGCATAAAGCACAGGGTGGTGGTATCCTAGGTGAGGGAGTGTTTGAGTGATCCGAATTGGATCCTTAAACATTCTCTAAGTTTTCATGACTGTTTCAAATTATTTCAAGCTTCAAAATCTTATGGATATCGAGCTTATCAGAAATAACCTCTAAACAATGGCAATTTGTGGTCAACACGGAACAACGAGGACCCTCGGTCAAAGCGTGCAGACCGTTGGCCCATGGTGACCACACACTGGCACAAATTGACAAATGGGAGGTCAAATCCAAAAACAGAGGCAGTTTCTGATATCACAGGGCATCCCCCTCAGTGAAGGAAAGCCCCCAAGCGCTCGGTCATGAGGAAAGCATAAAACCATATGGAAATCACTGATTCCGTCAGAAGGCGGGTCCCATGCTAAAATCGGCAGGATATCGGAAGGGCTTCAAGCGATAAGGGGGCTCGACCGAGTCCCGCCCAATGCCATACACTGGGTGACACACGTCTAGCAGATGAGAGAGAAAACCGCTCACATCGGGCAGGTAAAGCGCATGCTACTTACCTGCCTGATATGGACGGAGATCGTAGGATCTGGAGGCTCTAGATCAACGGCAGAGAAATGATCCGATGGATGACCGGATTCGACAAGGAAATAGGCTTAGTCATATGAGATTTGAGGGCCAGTATGACTGATGACTTGGTAGAGGAATCAGTTTCGCGGGCAATCTTAGAGCAACAAAAATAACGACCGTTCAAAGAGGACTGAAATTTAGTTCGTGAGGAAACAAGTGGCCACCTCTCTGTGAAGTAAAACACAGTGATGATGACGCAGAGCAAGGGAATTCAAGCGGACAGAGGTAGGAGATCCAGAGAGCCGGGAAGCATAAACGAACAGTCAAGGAGCGGATTGGGTTTAAGCCACAAATAGACAGAGAGTAAGGCGAAGGAGGTAGAAAGAGAGAGAAGCAAATTGCAAGAACAGAGAAGCTGAGCTAACCTAGAGAGCGAAGGAAGCATCGAGCAGACAGAGACAGAGACAGTCCGAGAGTCTGTGAACTCCAGAGAAGGCTTGAGGGGTTCAAGTAGCTCTTCTGTGTATACCTGTTAGGTATTGAGTACCAAATTGGACTCATACCATTGAGACCAGTTGAGGTCGAGATTCAGTAAGGGGAGTCTGTGTACTCTAGAGACTTAGGGGATCCAAGTACAATCCTACTGATCATCATCTGTTAAGTGAGACTCAAATTGAGCTCCTTATTGTAAAAACTCTACTTTAAGACACAATAGAAAGGCCACCACTGAAGGCTGGACCAGGAGACGTAGCCCAAGAGGATTGGGTGAACTCCTTATTAAATTTGTTGTGTTTATGTGTTTGCTTACTGTGTTCTCTTACTATTTCAGTGTCTGTGTATTTCACAATCTTATCGATCCGTTGCATAAAATAACATAGGCACACCCCAGCACTTGAGTCTGTAATACCTTCATTAATTCTTTGAGGTCATTTACGGGTGATTTTAGATCAAGTGGTATCAGAGCACATGGTTGTTAAGGTTAGACAAGCTTGTGCTGGATTTTGTTGTTGAATGCTAACTAGATCAAAGCTTAAATTAGGAGAAGGAGAGTTGGTTGAAACTAACCCAGAAATTGGAAGAGTCTATCCTCAGAAGAAAATGTCAGAAGAAAGTCCCTTGGGACCAGACCCCCAATTTATAGATAGTTTCCTAGCCATGAGGTCCATGGTAGAGGAAATGTATAGGGACTTTAGGAAACATAAAGATGAAGATTCATCAGGCTCCAAACAAGATAAAGGAGAAGAAGAGTCTCTCCTCCATGACCACTCAAAAGGCAAAGGGAAAGAAGAAAACTTTCTCACACCTCCTAATAGCCCTAAACATAAAAAGAAGACATCTTTGATTAAATTAGATGTTAAATTTGGTTTACCAATATATGATAGAGAGTTGAATGCAAAGAAGCTGGATAATTAGATCAGACAGATTGATGTTTATTGCAGAGTGTAGAGTATCAACTCAGGCAAGAGTAAGATTCAGCTGGCTAGCCTACGCCTCGGAGGCGCTGCCTTGGTATGGTGGGAAGGCAGGACACAAGATGACGTGAAGAAACATGGTAATATTCTTTTTCGTTTGGAGTGAATTTGTTTCTGCAATCAAAAAGCAGTTCTATCCACTAACTTACATGCAGCAAGCCATGATGAGCTGGCAAACTCTTCGCCAATTGAAAGGGCAAAGTGTACAAGGTTACACCCAAGAATTTAGGAAAATAGCTTTGATTCTAGGAATTTCATTAGACTCACCTAAGACTCTGTTGAAGTACATAGGTGGTCTACACAGCTACATGAGGCACACTATCCTCATGTTTAATCCCACTAGTATAGATGAGGTATCTGTTCAAGCTACGCATCTAGAAGCTAGAGGAAAGAATGGGAACCCAGAAGTTGGGGGATCATCCAAGCCCATTGCAAGCAAGAATAAGGAGAAAAGAAAACAGAAATGGAAAGAGAGGAAGGCCAACACTGCACAGAAAAGCAAGTCTTCATGCACTCACTATAAGAAGGATGGGCATGATGATGAGCATTGTTGGATCCTGCATCTGGAGCTGAGACCTAAGAAGTTTGAGGGCAAGAAGAAGAAGACTACTGCAGCTATTCAGAAAGATTTGGGGTTAGACTCAAGAGATGAAACAACCATTGCAGCCATCGGTATAAAAGGTAAAAAATTCTGAAGCATCTACTAGTAATTCTACACAATCTACTAATAATGAAGAAAATGAGAGGAAAAGACATGAGCTTTTTCATATTCGAGTTATTTCCAATCATCGAAAGATTGATACTTTGTTTGATAGTGGCTCACAAGTAAATTTAATTTCTGAAGCAATTGTAAAGAAGTTGGGGTTACTGACTACACCTCACAAGAAGCCATACCCATTAGGTTGGTTATGTGATAAAGCACAACTACAAGTGACTAGACAATGTAAACTTAAGTTTTCTTTTGGGTTAGCATTTGTAGATGAGATTGAGTTAGATATAGCTCCTTTGGATATATGTGGAATTGTTTTAGGAAGCCCTTACTTGTATGATAGAAAAATTATTTTCTATAGAGTTGAGAACAAGTATCTACTCGTTAAAGATGTAATCGAATATATTGTAAGAGCTCATAAGCTCAAGAATAATTATACTCTCATAAAATTAGGGCAGATGAAATGAATTGTAAATTCATGCAAACAATTTTTACTGATGGTTGTAAAGGAAAATAAACCTGATAAAACCAATGTATTTGAGGGTTGTGATACTAAACAACAAGCTAATTTAGAAAAAGTTGTTTCAGAATATGATATCTTGTTTCAAGAACCTAAAGGTCTGCCACCCAAAAAGGAAATAGTGCATGATATTAATTTGCAGCAAGATGCTCCATTGCCTAACATCATAATGTACAGGTTGTCTGCTTTAGAGAATGTAGAAATCAAGAAGCAGGTGCATGAGTTGCTCGAGAATGGGTTCATCAGACCTAGCACATCACCATGTGGGTCTCCAATCATTTTGGTGAAAAAGAAAGATGGCTCGTGGAGAATGTGCATTGATTACCGAGCACTGAATAAGATAACAATAAAAAATCGTTATCCCCTTCCTCGCATAGATGATCTATTAGATCAGTTAAAGGAAGTTGTTTATTTTTCCAAGTTAGACTTGCATAGTGGATATCATCAGGTCAGAGTTGCAGAACAAGATGCATGGAACACTGCTTTCAAAAAAAAGTAGGGATTGTATGAGTGGCTGGTTATGCCTTTTGGCTTAACTAATGCTCCTACTACTTTCATGAGAATAATGAATGATGTACTCAGACCTTTTCTTGATGATTTTGTTATTGTATATCTGGATGACATTCTTATATTTAGCAAAACGTGGGAAGAACATTTAAATCATGTTAAGCAGACACTAGATGTTTTGAAAAGAGAAAAACTTTATGTTAAACTATCAAAATGCGAATTTGGAAAAACATCTTTGAATTATTTGGGACATATAGTAGGGGGTGGTGAATTGAAGATAGATCCCTCTAAGGTTGCAGTCATTGTAAACTAGCCTAAACCCAAATCTGCTATAGAAGTTAGAAGCTTCTTAGGAGCAACACATTATTGGAGAAAGTTCATTTCTAACTTTTCCTTAATTGCAACTCCCTTACATGCTTTAACACGATTGAAAAAGGTGTTTCAGTGGGGAGGCAAACAACAGAAAGCCTTCGACACCTTGAAAGAAAAGATTAGTACAACACTAGTACTAGCACTGCCCGATCTTCAAAGACCATTTGAGATCCAAACGGATGCCAGTGACTATGCCATGGGAGCAGTGTTGATACAGCACAATAAACCCATATGTTATCATTCTGAGACATTTAACTCTGCAATAGTTAACTATCCCACATATGATAAATAATTGTATGCATTAGTACAGAGTGTGAAAAAGTGGAAACATTACTTAATGGGAAAAGAGACAGTTATACATACTGATCATCAACCACTCCAAAATCTAAACTCCCAAACTAAGTTGCAGCAATCAAGACACTATAGATGGATGGGTTTTCTACAACAATTTCATTTAGTCATCAGATATAAAAAGGGAATACACAATAAAGTTGTAGATATGTTATCTAGACCAATTATAAACGCATCTACCATACTTAAGCATAACTCAGTATTGCATTAGAGCTACATTGAATAATATGCTCAAGATATAGGTTTTAAAGATGTATATGCAACTTTAAGTCAAGGAAAATGAGTAGAAGAATTGGATTATCACATTAAGGACCACCTCTTGTATCATTGTGGGAAGCTATGCATTCCAAAAACTGAAAGAGTAAAGATAATTTGAGAAGCACACACTTCCCTAATATCAGGTCACTCTGGGGTAAGTAAAACAGTTGCACAGCTGTAAAGATTTTGTTATTGGCCAAAAATGAATGAGACAGTTTCTAGATATGTAAGAGGGTGTACCATGTGTGCTAAAAGCAAGCCCAGCAATAGAAAATAAGGCTTGTACACTCCACTACCAGTTCCTTCTCATCCTTGGGAAAGTGTTTACATGGACTTTGTTGGAGGACTGCCTACATCTAGGAAAGGTCATGACTATTTATATGTTGTTGTGGATAGGTTCAGCAAAATGTGTATTTTGATACCTTGTAATAAACATATTACAGCTAAACAAACTGCAAAGTTGTTCTTTCAGCATGTATGGGTTCATTTTGGATTACCCACTTCCATTGTATCTGATCGAGACACCCGATTTGTTGGGAATTTTTGGTCGAGTCTATGGGAACTGATGGACACCAAACTGAAGAAAAGCACAGCCTTTCATCCACAGACAGATGGCCAGACAGAAGTGGTAAACAAGACAGTGATCCAGTTGCTCAGAGGCTATTGCAGCAAGCATCCCAAATTTTGGGATGAACATTTGTGTTATGTGCAACATGCTTACAACCGAGAAAAACATTCTTCTACACAGAGATCTCCTTTTGAGACCTGTTTTGGTTTCACACCAAGGTCTCCCTTGGATTTTGTCTTTGGTAAAGACATAGCAGTTGATGGACACAGTGATGTGGACAAGGCAACCAAGTTCATTGAACAAATCCAAGAGATTCACCAGGCAGTACAGGAACAGCTAGAAAAGATCCAAGCCAAATACAAGGTAAGGCATGACAAGCATCGAATGGAGCATAGTTTCCAAGTTGGTGATCAAGTCTGGCTGTATATCAGCAAAGACAGAATGCAAGGTGAAGGTAAAAAGCTAAAGCCAATAAGGTATGGACCTTTCAAGATACTTGAGAAAATTGGTGAAAATGCTTTCCGCCTTGATTTACCAGCTTACATGCACATCTACTCAGTCGTTAATGCAGACAGCTTGAGATTATTTGAACCTTCATTAATTGAAGATCCTAAAGATCAGAGTCAATTGCCTTCTATTGATGATCTGTTACCTGAATATCTCAATGAATTGTAGCAAGACACAGTTCTGGACAGGAAGGTGAGGACGACACGCAGGGGAGATGTTGAGTACCTCAAGATTGGACTCAAGGGTTCAAAGCCAAGCAGTGCAAAATGGATAGAGATTGGACAAGTGAGCAGTTATACCCTCACTTAGTCGATGCTTGAAAACCAACTATTGGTGGTCCAAAATCTTTTTTAGTGGGAAGGCTATGATCCGAATTAGATCTTTAAACATTCTCTAAGTTTTCATGACTGTTTCAAATTATGTCAAGCTTCAAAATCTTATGGATATTAAGCTTATCAGAAATAACCTCTAAACAATGGCAATTTGTGGTCAGCATGGAACAACGAGGACCCTCGGTCAAAGCACGCAGACCGTTGGACCATGGTGACCGCGCACTGGCACAAATTGACAAACAGGAGGTCAAATCCAAAAACAGAGGCATTTTCTGATACGCGATTAGTGCTAAAGCGCTAATCACATATCGCAGGGTGTCCCCCTCAGTGAAGGAAAACCCCCAAGCGCTCACTCACGAGGAAAGCATAAAACCATATGGAAATCACCGATTCCATTAAAAGGCGGGTCATGTGCTAAAATTGGTAGGATATCGGAAGGGCTTCAAGCGGTAAGCAGGTTCGACCGAGTCCCGCCCGATTCCATACACTGGGTGACATGCGTCTGGTGGATGAGAGAGAAAACCGCTCACATTGGACGAGTAAAGGGCATGCTACTCACCTGCCCGATATGGACAGAGACCATAGGATTTGGAGGCACCAGATCAACGGAAGAGAAATGCTCTGATGGATGACCGGATTCGATGGGGAAATAGGCTGAGTCATATGAGATTTGAGGGCCGGTATGACCGATGAGTTGGCAGAGGAATCATTTTCGTGGGAAATCTTGGAGCAATGGAAATAACGATCGTTTAAAGAGGACTAACACTCAGTTCGTGAGGAAACAGGTGGCCACCTCTTTGTGAAGCGTTACACAGTGATGGTGACGCAGAGCAGGGGAATTCAAGCAGACAGAGGCAGGAGATCCAGAGAGTTGGGAAGCGGAAATGAATAGTCAGGGAGTGGATTGGCTTTAAGCCACGAACAGAGAGAGAAGCAAATTGCAGAGAACAGAGAAGCCGAGCTGACCTGCAGAGCGAAGGCAACATTGAACAGATAGAGACAGAGAGAGTCTGAGATTCTGTGAACTCCAGAGAAGGCTTGAGAGGTTCAAGCAGCTCTTCTATGTATACCTGTCCAATATTGAGTACCAAATTGGACTCATACCACTGAGACCAGTTGAGGTCGAGATTTAGTAAGGGGAGTCTGTGTACTCTAGAGACTTGGGGGATCCAAGTACAATCCTACTGATCATCATCTGTTAAGTGAGACTCAAATTGAGCTCCTTATTGTAAAAACTCTGCTTTAAGACACAATAGAAAGGCCACCACTGAAGGTTGGACCAGGAGATGTAGCCTAGGAGGATTGGGTGAACTCCTTATTAAATTTGTTGTGTTTATGTGTTTGCTTACTGTGTTCTCTTACTATTTCAGTGTCTGTGTATTTTGCAATCTTATCGATCCGTTGCATAAAATAACATAGGCACACCCCAGCACTTGAGTCTGTAATACCTTCATTAATTCTCTGAGGTCATTTACGGGTGATTTCAGATCATTGAGGCCTCCACCTTCTTTATTTTTTTCTTATCCCTCTTGTTAGCACTGGTTGGTGTTGACAGTGGCGTAACTTAATTTGGGGTGGTTTATTGAGGGGGGGATACAGGAATGATGCCTATCGAGGTAATACTTGAGTGTGCAGACATGGCCTATGGGGCCAGATACCAAATAGTTATCACTAAATCCATATTTGGCAATGTGAGGGTTCTCATGACTTGGTGTGAAACAAAACTAGGTGAGGGATATAAAACGGGTGTCTGAGTGATAGTGTAGGGTAGGAACATTGAGTCAATAACCATAGAACTAGGCGTGTCGAGAATTAATTCTTGGGGTTACGGTGTGTTTGAAAAGCTCATCTCAAATCAGGGCCGAAGGGGGGGCCTTTATAAGAGGTGGGTCTCCCACATATGTGCCAAGAAACAATGATGGTTTGAGCATCCCTAGGGTTGTTTCTGTAAAAGAGGTAATCAACTCTTTGTGGGATCCTACGAAAGGTAACACCCCATCGGGAGTGTTTGTTGTCTTTTTCTGATATTATGTGAGTTGATCTACTATAATGATTTTCCTGTCATGGGGGAACATTGTAATACAAAACACAGAAGATGCCACCACATTCATAGCATACATGTAGCTACAACCCAATAAGATATTGTAATCAAGTTTGGCATCAAGGACTTCTATGTCAATGACCACGGTTTTGTAGCAAGTTCTACTAGTACGCCCTGAAAAATTCTTACAGGGACCGAGGGGTGCCCGTCGTAAGCTCTAAGAGTAATGGGTGATGGTTTTAGTTTGGGAGAACCCAACTTCTTCCAAACCAACTTTGACATGACGCAAGTAGATACCCCCTCATTAACAATGCAACGGTGGATGTTGATGTTTGAATGGTGACCAGAATTTGGAAGGTGACTATCAATGGAAGGCGTAGGGTAGTATTATTCAAGTTGAAAGCCATCAAACTAGAATCGATAGGATCGATAGATCCTAATGTAGAAAGAAGAGTTTTTCCTTGGGTTGGGAAATTTTGCAAAACTTCCAGTGCTGACATGGTCGATGGGGATTGGGCTAGATCATCCTAAATACTGTAATTATGAGTTTCTTTTTACATTTTCCCTACTCGACGAAGTGGTCCTTTCCTCGTATGTGGGATGGTTTCAAAGGGGGGTCGAGGCAAGGTCAGTGGGCCCAAAGTTGTAGTCATGGTTGATGTTGAAGGGTTGGTTTCTAGAGGGGTTCCATAGTCCATGTTTCATGTTTGTAGGAAAAGTTCTTCTTCTACCATGTAGATGTCACGATTGGTGGTGTCCATGGAATTCCCTCCAGGTGGATTCTAATACTGTTGTTGGAGGTTTTCATGTTGGGTATTCACTACTCCCTAATGGGGGAAAGGGTCTTGTATAATGGAAGTTTGTTGGTGTGGTTCACACTACCCCCTAGTATCTTTCATTCTTTTCAGCTCAGGGAGTTGAGGGCAATAATGGGTATAATGAACATAGTTACCGATCAAATGAGAAAATTACCTAGTAACCATTTTTTTAAAGTAGCAAAAATAGCACCGGATTTTGAAAATTGGTTATCCATAATAACCTCTTTTTTTAGCATATTTTTCGCATTTTAAATTTTCTTATGTATCAAGTGTGAACATTTGTTTTTAATGTTAGTGATTTTCATGTTGATTTTGAAAAGTGTTGATGTAGCATCAACCCCCTTTTTTTAGGGAGCTTATATTTGACACTTTAAATTTTCTAATGTATTAAGTGTGAATAATTTTTTTTAATTGTTGATTATTTTACCATTTTTCAAGTTGTCTTAATCATATTCTTGTTTTTCGCCCTAAGATGTTTATTTTTTAAGTGTTTTTCAAACATGTGTTTTTTGTTTTTCTTTGCAATGTTTTTTTATAATGAAATTTTTAATTTGTTTTGCAAAGTTTGAAAAAAATAATAACATTAATATTTTGAGGTTAGGATTTTCTATATATTTATATATCGTTAATTAATACTTCAATACACATAAAATAATTGTCACTAAAAAATCAAATTTTAAACACTCGGTAAAAAATGCACATTTTGCATATAGATACAATTAAAAAAAAAATTGTATTTCAGGAATTTTTTTTCAAAGTTTTCTATGAAAAAATTGAATAAAAAAGTTCAAAAAATAACAATTTTTATGAATTTTATATTCAAAGATGATGACAATTTAAGTATTTTTCCGGAAAAAAAAAAAAAAAAATGGTTCAAATAAGATTTGAAGTAAAAAATAACAAAAAAAATGTTACAAAAATAAAACATACAATTTTAAAAACTCAATAAATTAATATATATATATATATATATATATATATATATATATATATATATATATATATATATATATATCCTTGAAAATAAAAATTAGAAACATGAAAAAAAATAAAAAATAAAATAAAAAAAAAAATAAAAAAAACAAAATCAAAATCAAAACTACAGGAAAAAAAATATCAAAACTACTTTTTTTTTTTAATTAACACAACAAAAAAATAAAAAATAAAAAAAACATGTACAAAATACAAATTAAAAAAAAAAATGATTAAAACAAAAAATAAAATAAAAATAATAAAAAAAAAAAAAACATAAAAACAAAAAAATTAAAAATAATAATTATAAAAAAAAAAAACGCACACACACACACACAAACTATTAAAATCGACATTAAAAAAAAAAAATAAAAAAAACATTTGAAAATAAAATAAAATAAAACAAAATATTTAAAAAATCAAAAATTAAACAATTAAACAATTAAAAATTTCAAAAAAAATATGTATATAAAAAATTCAAAATTAAATTAAAAAAAAAAAATTAAAGTAAATTCAAAAATAAAAAATAAAAAATAAAAAACTGAATTAGGCTCAGATAGTTGCCTGCCTGCTCAAGGTGTCACGGGTTCTGGCCCTAGGCGGGTTGGGAGCTGCGAACAACTCCCAACCCACCTAGGGCCAGACCCTGTGACACCCCTGGGTGGGTGGGCAATTGCCTGGGCCAGCTCCCAACCCACCCAAGGGTAGACCCCGTGACACCCCTAGGCGGGCGGGCAATTTCCCGAGCCCATTTCCAATTTTTTATTTTCCTTTTTCTTTTCAATTTAATTTCGATTTTTTTTTTTTCATTTTTAATTGTTTTTCATCTTTTAATTTTTTTTAAATGCTTGTATTTTTTTTTATTTTTTTAATGTTTTTCTTTTAATTATATATGTATATGTATTCAATTTTTTTTTTTATTTTTTAAATGTTTTATTTGTTTAATTGGAAAAAGAAAAGAAAAATTGTATTCATGTTTTTGTTTAAGTTTTTGCTGTTATTTTTTTTTTCTTTTGTATTTTTTTCAGCCTTTTTTTTTAAATTTAACTGTATTTTATATTTTCTTAACTTTTAATGTTACTAATTTTTATTTTTAAGGTTTTTTTATTTTTTTTAATTTATTAATTCTTAAAATGTAAGTTCTATTTTTTTAACATTTTTTTTGTTATTTTTAATTTAAATCTTATCTCAATAATTTTTTTGGAAAGAAAACACTTAAAATGTCAT
The DNA here is from genome assembly GCA_031772625.1 of Pinus tabuliformis. Taxonomy (NCBI): domain Eukaryota; kingdom Viridiplantae; phylum Streptophyta; class Pinopsida; order Pinales; family Pinaceae; genus Pinus; species Pinus tabuliformis. Next base: position 1,371,745,770 of record CM062817.1, on the reverse strand, counting down.
CATTTTTTTTTAAATGCCTTTTTTCGATTATTATTTTTATTTTATTGTTTTTTTTCAATTTATTTGCTTTTATGTTTTTTAAGTTTAATTGTTTTAAATGTTTTTTTATTTTTTCTTCTTCTTCTTCTTCTTCTTCTTTTTAATCTCTCATCAATATTATTTATTTATTTTTAATGTTTCTTTTTTTCGTCAATTTAAAAAAAAAAAAAAAAAAAAAAAAACAAAAACAAAAACAAAAACAAAACAAAAAACAAAAACAAACAAACAAACAAACAAACAAAAACAAACAAACAAAACAAAAAAAAAAAACAAAAAAAAAAAAAAAAAAAAAAAAACAAAAAACAAAAAACAAAAACAAAAACAACTACTTACATTATGTTTATTTGAAATATTTTAGTTTTTTTTTTTTTTTTGTGTGATCTTTTATAAGTTAATTATGTTTTTTTTATGTTTAATTTTTTCTATCTTTTTTTATATATTTTTATATTGTATTTTTTTCATGTTTTTTTTTCCGTTTTAATATATCTTTTTATTTACTTATTATTAAATTTTAAATTTTTTTGTTTTAGTTTTTATTTTTTTCAATTTTTCGTATTCTCAATGTATTTCATTGGATATATATGTCAAAATAAAAAGTATGTAGAAGTAATAAGTCTAGGAGAACAATTTTTTGTTGATAGTGTACTTCATTGAGATAAATAGGTTTGTGGAAACCACACTTTTTTTTAGTAATCTTCAATATGTTTATTATTTTTGATTTATTAAATTCAAAAGAAATATAATTTTAAAATTAAATTATTGTTATATATATATATATATATATATATATATATATATATATATATATATATATATATATATATATATATGAAATATCGTTTTTAAAAAACAATTTGCAAATCTCAAAATCTTAAAATTATTTAAAAATAAAATATTTACACAAATTTCTAAAAAAACAAATGTTTTAATGTAGAGAGTATAAAAAACTTCAAAATCACATATAAGTTCATTTGTTTTGTAAAGTTGTTCATTCATCATAACCGAAGTGGTTCATATCCAATGACTTCAATACATTATATAAAAAAGACATTATATTTAATAAATTGTTATTAATATGATAAACTTAAAATAAAAATAAATTAATATAAATTAAATGGTAATAATTTTTTAAAAGAATATTAACACCATGGCTAAAAATTGTTTGAATTTTAAGGCTTTTCATAGAGGTGATATTTTATCTTTAATGCCATGCTTGAAAATCCTTGGAATTTTAAGGTTTTTCAGAGTCATGATATTTTATCTTTCACGTCATTATTAAAAAATGTCAAGAATTTACCCCAGAAAAATAAAATAAATAAATATAAAAATAAATTGTTATTCTAGCATCAACACTTTTCGTTTTCAGGGTGTTTTTTGCACAAAAAAAATTACTTTTACTTCAATTTTTAAAAAATGTTGAAAATTAACCCTGAAAAAAAATGTTATTCCAACATCAACACTTTTCATTTTCTGGGTGTTTTTCCATGTTTTTTGGGGTTTTTTGGTTAGAGTTCTTGTTTTGAGGTAATATTTCTCGTTTGATCGGTAACTTTGTTAAGGGACATACTCTCCACAAATAACACAAGCATGATTAGTCCTTAGACTAGAGTTCTTGTTCTGCTTTGGTGAGTTGTTATTTTTTTGGCCTTGTTTCTCGTTTGTGTTATAGACATATTTGGGCACTGCAACCCCAATCACATATGTCCATAAACCAAGGGCTTCTAAGTCCCTAAAAGTGTTGTTTCATACCCTAAAGGAGCAAGGCCAACGGATTACATCATCTCCCAAAATTTTTCCATGAGAAACCACTCAGAACTGGTCAAAGCAGGACCATACAGACTGCCCAGTGCAAAGGGTGTGATGCATCTCACTTGCCACATGCAAAAAGTGCGATGCATACTGGAAAGCCCTTCTATAGGGTGCGATGAGTGAGATCAGACAAATGGCACAAGCAGTTTGCTAAGTGGAGAACATGAGAATCTTCTAGAAGCTGCTCATTTAACACTTTCCTCCCTGAGTTCGCCCAAGGATGAGTAAAAGATGATGAAATCTCCAAGTGGAACCAAGAACTATCAGAGAGATGACACTAATCAAAATCCCAGAAGCTGACTCACCCCCCTGCAAATATCTATAAATGGATCCCTCATCCCAGAGATCCAAAAGTTGGAATTTGGTAATTTGCAAAGAGGTGCTGCTAGTTTCTTTTTGAAGACATTGTTGGGTGATCTTGCTTTGTGTGAGGTGAAGAGGACTTTCAAGCTGGGAGGATGGCGCTAGGTTAGACCAAGTGGTTGTAATCCTCTCTTCTACTACTTTTACAATAAAGCTATTTGAGTTTTCCTCCATATTCTTGTGTATCTATGATTCGTATATGCATTTGTATGGTCAATATATATTTGATCCTATATTGTTTACAGTGAAAGATCTTTGTGCTTTGATGGTATTATGCTGCTGTGAATCTACAGGTGCTCTTTGAAGCGGGACAAGTAAGGAAGCAGTGGTGAGATTCTGTAAAAGGTGAAAGGAAACAAGCAAGGAGCCAAGCGGAAGACTGAGGTTGGTACTCTCTGCTTCTTTCTCATCTCTCTCTCATAAAGGAAAAAACAAGTAACTTTAATCTGTTTGTTTCTAAGATAGCTACCCGTCTTAGTGGGATTAGCAGCTCTGAATAGACACTAGATTTCCTGATAACAAAATCGCGACTCCATTGGGGATCGATTAGTTTGATTGCTTGTCTCTATTTGTTTGATTCATAAACCACAGATGGAGCCTGAAGTAAAGCGAACTAGCCTTCGATCTGCATTTGTTATGCAAGTGCAAAGTAGATCAATGCTGCTTCAGTCAATCTCCGGGTTTGTTTATGAACTGAACAATTGACTTGCAAACATCCTAAGTGCCCTAGAGGTAGCTTGAGTAACCTCATTAGATCAGCCTCTGTACTTTGTAGTTACTGACTATCATTTGCTCGGCCTAAATCCTTGAACTAAACTGCAAACTGTGACCAAAAACCAAGTTAAAGTCTCGTCCCTGGACCATCGCACCTTGTCTTCTTGGCAATCTGGATGCATCGCACCTCTCATGTGCAATAGGTGGGATGCATCCCTATTTCCCTGTGTTACAGGTGCGATGATCAGACAAGTCTAAGTCTGCCTCCAGATTTTGGTTTTTCTTCACTCTCTTCAGTTTTATTCAGGAGTTTTGCTGTCTGTGATCAGTAGACCACTGTTGAAACCCCCTTTCTTTGCATCATCCAACCTCCATTGTACGAAGAATTGTGAATGTTTTTATGTATTGTGCGCCATTTACAGTTCTCTTTTACAAAGAAGTAGCTTAATCGAACTATCATCTTTTGATTTGGAAGTGTCACAAGTGTCGTTTTCAGTCAAAGAAAAGAATCCTATTGTTCTTAATAGTCGATTATACTGTTACTCTTGTATTTGATCTGAATTAGTAGTATTTCAAGTGTCGAAAGCAATTTTCAATTCAAAATCGTAAAGTGTCATCTTGTCTCCTTTTCGTTTTTTGAAAAGAAAATCGTTAGTATTGTCACTTTGAAAGAAGGAATAGTTCAGATTTGTACTTAGCATTCTTTTTGTCATTCACACATTAAGAAAGCAAAAACAAATACATTGCATGTGCATTTACATTTAGACTGCTTGTTGATTGTGATTTAGGACAGTGCATCTAATGTGTGCTCCCTGCTCTATGTTGAAAGAATCTCATTTCTCTTTCCTTAGTAGCTAGGATTTTCATTGCAAAAAGAAGATTAAACGACTATTTATCATCTTAGATTGCATTTTAGGAATTGTATATCTACATCATGCGGTGAACCTGAAAGGAAAATTTCTTAAGAAAGATCAACTATAAAATAAATTCAATGAACATAAAAACGCTTTGGAACCTAATGCACAACATCTAGAAGTCTAGGCTAGAGACATATTCCGGTGTCGTAACGCCTGGTAACTGTTGCTTTCATCGTAGGTTGGGTGATTCCTCCTCTTTAAGATGACAAGTGCCAGTACGGACTTGTGCTCCCACGTACTGTCGAGTATATATTGGGAGACCACAATAGGCTATATCCTTTATCCTTAGGAAGCCATGTCTGCCACACTATCGATCGCAATGCACTGAACACAGCATTCGGGAAGATTGACTGTCGCACCGTAAAAAGTATTCTGTAGTTTTGCGATTGGTTTGGTAATCCCTCTGTCTAGATTTCCAGAGTAGTATCTTTCATTCCTTTTCAGACTCCTTAAAGGAAAAGGTCCATCTGAGCACTTGTCACTTCAGGCTCATTAAAAATCGAAGGCGACTAGAGTCATCTTTATCTTTTTCTCGACTCTTAAAAATTGAAAAAGCAAGTTTTGTCAAAGCGTATAAAATTTATTTTAATCGGAATAACGTCATTGTTCCCTCGTTGGTCTTAGGTTGAGAAAATGGAGTCCACCAACCAAGGATTTCCCCTTGGGGAAAGTCCTAGTCCCTTGTCTTGTTGGGGAGATGTTGGTGCACCTCATATGGCCACATTGTTCCTTCCAAGACTAACAATTGGCATGCCGGTATGGCTTTTCTCGACCTCTGTCATTCAAATCACCGTGATTCCTGAACAATCAAATCAACAACTAGATGATACCAGAGTTCCCCCCCAACCTTCTACTTCGTTTTTCTCTCCCTCTCCTTCTTCCTCTTCTCTTGGTAAAGATAGTAAAACTAAAAACCAAGTAACTGAGAAGAAGAAGAAAGGGAAGGAGAAGAAGAAGAAGGAGTCAATGACAAAAAGGGGCAACCATGCATTATCTAGTGAAAATCCACACACTGCACTATCCAAACCTAAATCTCCATGTGTCATCTGCAGAGGAGACCACTATCACCGAGATTGTCCTTGCATCCCACGGATCCTAAGGGACTGGTCTCCCTGTTTGCACAATCCGATGTTGTCAACCTCTGATGATCATGTTGAAAGTACACCGTCAACTAGTGAAAGTGAAGTCACCGGAAAAAAAGGAAAATCTAAATTTCCCTGCAGACTGTGTGAAGGCGATCATGCCCTCCACCATTGTCCCTTCCTAGATGAAGCTAAAAGAGTCTTGGATAATCGTCCTGTATCACCGCAGCGACTCCCTCTTGGGTACAAGAAACTCTTGTTGAATCCATTGCTAGTTGAAAATCTGACTGACCCACCTTTGGAGTCGGTCAAAGCACCTATCATTGAAGATAAACCCTTTGAGTCCATGTCGGACCAAAGTCAACAAGTCGAGATGGCAGTCGACCCCATCTTGACTTCAGAAGATTTACCTTCAGATGATACAGTCACCGAAGAGAATGAGAACGACACCATTCAAATTCTTTTTGTAAACACAGACTCCAATGAACATGGTGGAAATCTTCCCATTCCTTTACCGTAGGAAGGAAATTCGTCAGAGTTGTATCCGGTCGTTTATTCGGTCCCACCTCCAAGCAACCTAGTTGTTTCCTTTGATTGGAATCTACTAGGCAGACCCTGTTTACCATCTAATGTACCATTTCGAATCATAGTGCAAACTTACAAAATGATCATGGTTGGTACCATCATAGATGAAGGGGCTTCTGTGAGTATCCTTTCCTCAACTGCTTGGAAAGCACTTGGTTCGCCATCACTTTTACCTGAGATGCGATATCTGACAGGCTTCGATAAAGGAACCAGTTGGCCATTAGGGATCCTTCCAAGTTTTCCTATAACTTTGAGAAGGAAGATCGTTTATCTGAACGTAATGGTAGTCCAAGGACCTTTACATTACAATCCACTCCTTGGGTGCGACTACATTTATAACATGGGAGCCATCATCTCCTCACTCTTTTGAGTAATTTGTTTTCCATATGAAGGCAGAGTGGTCCAGCTCGTAGACCAGCTTTCATTCCCCGGTTCACACATAGCTAATAGTCAAATTCCATCCTTAACAGGTATTTTTGCACAAGGAATGTCTCATCAATCTCCAGTCCGTCCATCCGATGAGCTCGAGTGATTCGGTGGTCAATATTGAAACCCAGGGGGCATGCACCCTAGTCTGCTTCAGTAGGGAAACTTCAGGTATAGGGTAGGTTTCCACAAAGGATATATGACTGGTCTGACACACCCATCCATTTAGGAAAATGGGATTAGACCGGAATAAGATACCTCTGTTAGAAGGTAGGCCTTTCCCGATAGAACAAATGTTTTGTCTGCAAATTGAAGGGTAACCTAGAAAGGTAGGCCTTTCCTGATAGAACAAGTGTTTTGTCTGCAAATTGAGGGGTAACCTGGGAAACTCTACTTCGCTATACCTGGGGGCATGAAAACTTTTTGCGTGAAAGTGAAAAGCGACCATTTATTTTCTTATTTTGTAGGTTCTTAACCCTTTAAACTCGTAGGATTGGTCATTCCTAGCTTACATAATAAAAGGTGTTGGAGCATAATTTCAAATGGTGCAAGCTCCCTAAAAAAAGAACCTATCGATGAGACATCCTTATTATACGACTGGCACGAGTAGTTTTACGCGAAGTTCAAGCTCGTTAAAAATTAAACCTAGCAATGAGCATATGTTCCACCAGAGTTTAAGCTCATTAAAGAATGAACCCACCTCTGGTAAATAACCATTATGAATGATTATCATTAGCTTTTGAGCCTTGGTCGTGTTCTTACCATCACCTCCACTCTGTTTTAGCTGATCATTCGCCTCCATTTGATTGTTTACCCCTTTTGAGGAACAGCTACGATGAGTGATCCTATTAGCCACCTTCTTTACAACTGCCATGATTGGGAAGTTCCAAACCTTACCTGGAACCAGCTGCTATCTGAAAACATCACTCGTTCCTCAAAAAACGAGTCTCCTTTAAGCTCTTTTCATCTGACTCGTAAAATATGAAAAGATTTCCGAGCAATTAGCCTCTCCAACTCATTAAAGTGATTGGAAGTGCTATCCCTCCTCTAGATTTTAATCTTTTTGGACCTAAGGGATTATTACACAAAAAGATCGAGCGTTTGTCTTATTCAGCTCGTTAAAACTATCGAAAAGTCATCCCTTTCGCATTGTTTTATACTTTTTTGGACTTAAGGGATTATATTACGAAAAAGGAATATTGGAGTCTTCTTTCCATCTCTTTTTAGACTCTCTAAAATTGAAAAGGACCGAGTTATCCTTGTCATTAAACTCATTAAAACAATAGTGACAAACTTGTCCATTTAGAGAAGAGCGAGTTTCACTGTTGCTAGGCTCGTTAAAACATAGCAACGGGTTTGCCTGAAGGGAAAATTATAGAACAAGCATATCTTATCCTCCTCAAGCTTGACAAAAATAAAGAGGTACTGGTCAGCAATGACTGGGGAAAATTGGGAAGAAAACTTGAAGAAACTTTATTTGTAGTAGGTTGCTCTTGAACATGACACTTTCACTCCATCACCATGATTGAGTCAAGTTGGGTTATTCTGTTCACTGGTCATATCACCATTGGTCCACCGTACCATCCACTTTTGGGGTTAACGCTACCAATCCATTTCAGTATCACTGATATGTTCAAGAGAAGTCGCTCAGAGAATTCACCTACCCAACTTGTGTCTCATCCGCTACAATACCTTCACGCTTCATTCTTTCATGACCGCCTCCCTGAACCTTATATCATCAAATCGTTTTCACCTCTACAAAATCATTTGCTCCATTCTGTGTCATAGATGTGGGATCCATTAATTCCCTCCTACGACGGGTCACTTCTTGTCAACATCAGCTCATTATCCAAGAAGCCGACCTAGGGACAACCCTTCTAGTACTTTGAAGCTTGCATGCCTCAATGGAAATTTTCTCACTTCCGGCAATAGGTTTACACTAATGGCCTTCGACCGAAAGATTTTGCGTGGTGTTCGACATCAACTCATGCATTCACACCATGTGAATTGTACTGTAGTACCTTGGGAATCATCATCATTATCGCTGATTCCTCTCGTGTCTATTAATAGCTTACATTATTGGCTGGTAATCAGACGATGTCCTTCCATGTTCAACATCAAAACATCTTTTCACATGGATCGACTTGTACTTTCAGGTGAAGATTGAACGAGTTTTGAAAACCCCAGATCTAGTTTCATCCATCCGGGCTACGATATATTTAGGAAAATAAAGACATCAAATGTACATCATTGCTGCACAGATAATCATCCAAACTAAGGGATGATGTCTCTACTAGAATCATCAATCTGCACACAGGCAGTTGTCTGTCCTATGTACATGAAAATGAATTTATCAAAGCTGAGCATGCGAATGCCCGCCTCAGCTAGATCATGAAAATATTATGAAGATAATGTATTGTATTGTATCTTATTATAGGTCACCTCCTAGTGTGAAAAACCTCGGATCCTCATTATAAAGCATTTCACCCGACATCAAAAGATTTATGACCTCATGCTTTAGGGGGCAACTGTTATAGACATATTTTGGCACTGCAAACCCAATCACATATGTCCATAAACCAAGGGCTTCTAAGTCCCTAAAAGTGTTGTTTCATACCCTAAAGGAGCAAGGCCAGCTGATTACATCATCTCTGAGAAGTTTTCCATGAGAAACCACTCAGAACTGGTCAAAGCAGGACCATATAGACTGCCCAGTGCAAAGGGTGCAATGCATCTCACCTGCCACATGCAAAAAGTGTGATGCATACTGGAAAGCCCTTTTGTAGGGTGCGATGAGCGAGAGTAGACAAATGGCACAAGCAGTTTGCTAAGTGGAGAACCTGAGAATCTTCTAGAAGCTGCTCATTTGACACTTTCCTTGTTCACACAAGGATGAGTAAGGGATGATGAAATCTCCAAGTGGAACCAAGATCTATCAGAGAGATGACACTAATCAAAATCCCAGAAGCTGACTCACCCCCCTACAAATATCTATAAATGGATCCCTCATCCAAGAGATCCAAAGGTTGGAATTTGGTAATTTGCAAAGAGGTGCTGTTGGTTTCTCTTTAAAGACATTGTTGGGTGATCTTGCTTTGTGTGAGGTGAAGAGGACTTTCAAGCTGGGAGGATGGCACTGGGTTAGACCAAGTGGTTGTAATCCTCTCTTCTACTACTTTTACTAATAAAGCTATTTGAGTTTTCGTCCATATTCTTGTGTATCTGTGATTGGTATATCCATTTGTATGGTAAATATATATCTGATCCTATATTGTTTACAGTGAAAGATCTTTGTGTTTTGATGGTATTATGCTGTTGTGAATCTATAGGTGCTCTTTGAAGCGAGACAAGTAAGGAAGCAGTGGCGAGATTCTTTCAAAGGGGAAAGGAAACAAGCAAGGAGCCAAGTGGAAGACTGAGGTTGGTACTCTCTGCTTCTTTCTCATCTCTCTCTCATAAAGGAAAAAACAAGTAACTTTAATCTGTTTGTTTCTAAGATAGCTACCCATCTTAGTGGGACTAGCAACTTTGAATAGACACTAGATTTCCCGATAACAGTTTGATCGGTAACTTTGTTAATGGACATACTCCGCACAAATAACACAAGCATGATTAGTACTTAGACTAGAGTTCGTGTTCTTCTTTGGTGAGTTTTTATTGTTTTGGCCTTGGTTTTGGTTCCGATTAGGGGGATGGCCCCTGGTTGGTGGTCGTTAAGGTTGCTGCTGGTTATCGTTCCCCTGCCCAGGTTCCCCTTTTGGTTTGTTCTTTCATTTTTTTTTTGCTCGAATTTTTGTTGGAATTTTGCATGATCGGATACTGACCCTTTTACATAGCAAGGTTTTGCAAGGGTGCAAAATGATTGGGTTAATGTCCCATGATGGATGTTGGTTGTACTGTGGGTTGGTTACTATATGGTTGGTAATTTTTTAAGCCATGTACATGTTTCTAGCTTTTTAGAAAGTGTTTATGGGTTGAATTGGGGCTATGGTTCCAATCAACCCATCTGCAACACTTGATGCTCCTAGTGTTTCTGGTCTAAAAGACTTCAATTGAGGGGCATCTGGGAGGACATGATAGAGGTATCTAGACTGAGTATGAATTAGCTCAAATTGTTGAGATTTATAGATAGCCTCTTCCTCATTTTTTGAGAATGTACTAGCCACATCTTTTGAGATTTCTTCTATGAGAGATTTCAAAAATAAGTCGAGGATAAGGTCCTCATCTACTTGTACCTTGCAGAGGTTGTGGCGTTTCCGCCATTCATGGACATGGTCTGAGATATGTATGGCACACATGAGCAGCTCTAGGTAAGTGTCTTGACGTATTGGGTGCTGGAAAAAAATTATAAATGACGTATATATATATTTAAAGGTTTCATGGGAACTAGAGGCTTCTCTTATGTACCATTTCACTGCAAGTTTAGTCATGATGCGTTGAAAAAGTTTTAGGCGAACTAGGTCATCTATGATGTAGTTAGATGAGCTCCACAGATGAAAGGTCATTATATGGTTTCCTATATCTTCTCCATGTTTCCCCTCAAATTTTGGTATATCTGAAGGTAACTTGGTTGGCATAGGGGGCCAATTTTGATTGTGATCAACGAGGTCATTAGTCAACTTGCTTAAATCTTGGATATTTAGGGATGTTAAAAATGGTCCTTTGTTTTCAATTGCAAAAATATTTTGAACAGCGATGTGCAAAGGAGTACCCTATAGGGTTGTGCGAGATGGGATCCCCGGAGGGGTGACATGTGGAGTGCTCGAAGGGGTAGTGAGTGGGCTCCCCAAAGGGGTGTTGTGTGGACTCCATTATGGGATAGTGAAAGGAGTACTTTAAGAGGGAGGTGTCCCAATCAAATTTCTCCAATGAAATATGAACCAATGAGAGTGGTTGCATGATTTCTTTTTCACCTAAATGGTGAGAGACCTGGTACACCTCCGGATAATGGGGGGAGGTTTTGGAAGCACCTAGAGCAACAAGTTGTCGTGGTGTTATTTATGGTGTCAATAAATGGATTATGCTACTTATGGGTGAGAGGATGATATGTATCAAAGAAATTGAATCTCATACATAAACAAAGCGAAAAATAAATGGTTATTTTTATGTTAGGTTATACTATGTGATCAATCAATCGAAAAAAGGTTTTTGTTTGTTTGCGTATGATAAAAATCCTACAAGACCTATATATCATATCTTCTCTCATAGTAACTAGGCCTTGCAAATATATCTTTTGATGGGTACTAGGGCAATGTCCCGAAAGAGCAGGTGACGCTTTCCAACAGCCAAAGAATCAACCAAAGTAATGATGAGGCTTTAGTGCTTCCCGCACCTCCACCTGTAGGGAAATATGCCCTAATTTTTGTTCACTAGAATACCTTAGTCTCATGGGGGTATTCAAATATTTATATTCTTGGTAACCAATCATTAACACCAACCACTACGTAGTTCAGGTAGCCCCACATAGTACCACACGCACTGAGACCTAAACTGAACCCCCTCTGAATCAAGTCTCTGGCATGCCTAGTAATATATTTCGTGAGATGGTGAAGGATTTTAAGTGCCCTAAAAGAAAACTTTTATGTCTAAATATAACATAACCATGGAGGCTTATGGGATGCATACCCCCAATGGTCTTAACCTAAAATATAAATTATTTTTTTGAATTTCTGGTCGGAGAACCCACAGTAATGGAGTTTTTACACCAACGTTTCGAATCCCAAATGGGATCCATCATCAGGGAAAAAAGAAAGATGAAGAGAAAGATGATAAAAAGAAGAGCCAGAGGGAGGAAATAAATACCCATGAGGGCAGAATAATAGAGGCAAAGCACAGGTCGGCTGGAAATAAATGATGAAAACTAATTTTAATTTTAATTTTATTTATTGATTTTGCTTTTAATAAATTAATCTTATTTATTTAATAACTTTTTAAGATAATCTTGAAAAAATATATATAATTACCTAGATACTAATATATATAATGATAATAATATCAAAAAAAAAATTTTAAAGAAAAAACTTGAAACCCTAAAGTAATAACATCTAAAAACCAGAATATAAATTTTAATATTTTAATATTTAAATCATAAACCTCATACTATAATATTTATATAACCTAAAGACAAAACTAAAAACTTTTCATCTAAATATTTATTTAACTAACCTAAGGACTCTACACACATTCATATAAATATATTTATATTTTTATATTATATAAATATATTTATATATTTATATATTAGAATTAATAATAATTAAGCCTACAACTTCCTAAAAATATATTTAGAGCTAATAGTAATCAAGCCTAAAGCCTATATCAATTTCTAAAGACCAAAGTAAATATTTTAATCTCTTAAAACTATATATACAATTATTATCTAAAACTAATGTAAATATATTAATATTAATAAACAGATTCTATAAGTTAATGACTCTATCTAACAAAATAATATAATTTAATGACACTATGTGACAAAATAATATTAATATATAAGACAAATAACTTAATAATAATAATATGGTTAAAAGACTTTAATATTAATATAGATATGACTATATAACCTAAGAAATTTTTTAACCTGATCACTATATGACTTAAAATATTTTTATTAAATGTCCTAAAGTCTAAATAGCTTAATATATGAAAAATTAATAAAAACCTAGCCACAATCTAAATAAATTCAAATTAATACAAATTAATAAAACCTAAATTCTATATTAATTCAATATTAAAGACTAGACTATACTTAGAACATGCATTAATGCCTAAATATTAAAATCAACAATTGAGGATATATTAATAATTAGGGTTATAATATAAATAACCTAAAGACAATATTCCTGGGGCCGGGCTGACGATTCTTGATTTCACTGATCAGCGGAAGCCAGCTTCCGCTAATCTCCAATCCGCTGTCTCTGTTCAAATTACAAGGATGCTTCAAGATTTCGAGGGCATTAACAAGTGTTTTGACTTTCATAGGAATATTGTCTTTAGGTTATTTATATTATAACCCTAATTATTAATATATCCTCAATTGTTGATTTTAATATTTAGGCATTAATGCATGTTCTAAGTATAGTCTAGTCTTTAATATTGAATTAATATAGAATTTAGGTTTTATTAATTTGTATTAATTTGAATTTATTTAGATTGTGGCTAGGTTTTTATTAATTTTTCATATATTAAGCTATTTAGACTTTAGGACATTTAATAAAAATATTTTAAGTCATATAGTGATCAGGTTAAAAAATTTCTTAGGTTATATAGTCATATCTATATTAATATTAAAGTCTTTTAACCATATTATTATTATTAAGTTATTTGTCTTATATATTAATATTATTTTGTCACATAGTGTCATTAAATTATATTATTTTGTTAGATAGAGTCATTAACTTATAGAATCTGTTTATTAATATTAATATATTTACATTAGTTTTAGATAATAATTGTATATATAGTTTTAAGAGATTAAAATATTTACTTTGGTCTTTAGAAATTGATATAGGCTTTAGGCTTGATTACTATTAGCTCTAAATATATTTTTAGGAAGTTGTAGGCTTAATTATTATTAATTCTAATATATAAATATATAAATATATTTATATAATATAAAAACATAAATATATTTATATGAATGTGTGTAGAGTCCTTAGGTTAGTTAAATAAATATTTAGATGAAAAGTTTTTAGTTTTGTCTTTAGGTTATATAAATATTATAGTATTAGGTTTATGATTTAAATATTAAAATATTAAAATTTATATTCTGGTTTTTAGATGTTATTACTTTAGGGTTTCAAGTTTTTTCTTTAATTTTTTTTTTTGATATTATTATCATTATATATATTAGTATCTAGGTAATTATATATATTTTTTCAAGATTATCTTAAAAAGTTATTAAATAAATAAGATTAATTTATTAAAAGCAAAATCAATAAATAAAATTAAAATTAAAATTAGTTTTCATCATTTATTTCCAGCCGACCTGTGCTTTGCCTCTATTATTCTGCCCTCATGGGTATTTATTTCCTCCCTCTGGCTCTTCTTTTTATCATCTTTCTCTTCATCTTTCTTTTTTCCCTGATGATGGATCCCATTTGGGATTCGAAACGTTGGTGTAAAAACTCCATTACTGTGGGTTCTCCGACCAGAAATTCAAATAACACAAACCACAGATCTCTGAAATCCAATAAATTATTTTGTTGCCCCTATGGGGAATTTAATGTGTTTGATGTTATGGTTTCTTTTAAGAAGTCTTAATTCACTTACAGTGTGAAAATGTACGCAAAAATAAACTAAGTACAAAATCGCCTGAAACTGGATGCCCCTTGTACAAATCTTAGAGAAGCTTAATGTGTGGGGTGCTTAGTGTGTGCAAGTGAACATGTGAGCATATAAAAATGTGAGGCAATGTTGACATGCGGTGGTCCTTTACAAATCTCCTAATTATGCTATGTTTTTTTTATTCCTCACATAGAAAAGAAATCATGTGTGGATGATAAGCCACTTAATTCTTTCCTAATTATGCTATGTGAGCATATAGGGAGATGGAAAAACCAAGTGCATTAAGAAAGGTTTCAAATGCAAGCCCAGGATCATCAGAAAGATGCAAGGGAAGTAGGGGCTACTCCCTTTCTTCAATAACACTTGTTCCTAGTCCCAAAAATTAATTAAATTAAAATTCTTTAGTGAGTAAAACAATATATGTGGATAATGGGCCACTTACTCCTTTACTAATTAAGCTATGTGACTTGTGAAAAATAGAAAAATAAATTGAAAAATATGTGTGGAATGTGGCCACTTACCTCTCCCTTTAATTAAGTTATGTGAGGAATGAAAATTAAAAGTAAATATTATGTAATTAATCTACTAATAATGATTAGTAAAGCAACTAGGCTATCTAAACTAACTGGAAAAAAATTGCAGAGGTGAAGGCAATTCTTTAAAGGCTTCCTATCACCCGAGAAAGAAAAATTACAATGATTTTGTGTGCTCTCTGTAAACGCGCGATTTTTCCTATGCATAGGTGCACGTACCACACGTCTATTTGTGACAAAATCCACATGACCGATAGAAAAAATTTAAATAATTGACTATCTCTAGCCAAAAGCAGGTCCCAGGGGGGCTGCAAAAATTCCATAGAACTGATAGAGACACAATTGAGCAAAAATGCAAAGAGAAAAGTCTTGCAAAAACAATTGTTAGATCAAATAAAAACAACTAGTGGAGTCACTATTTTTTATAGTGTTTCCACTACTATGGAGTACCAAAAACACTTCCCTTGGAGTTGGTTGTTACCTACAAGGGGTCAAAAAAAATTGGTTGTTATTATTGGACAACTTAAATAACAAGGCACTGAAACAATGGAAACAATGCATACATAAAAATAAACTGAAAATCTATGCTAGATAACACAAAGAATAAATCTTACTGAAGCAAACATGTCAACAAAATTTAGGAAAAGGGCTCCATTTATTGATTGTTGAAAGTAGAAGAGATGTAATAGATGAATTTCAAACACTTGAAGAGAATTATTTGGGAAATGGTTCTCAACAATCCTCAACAAAGAATTTTCTTTCTTCAAACTCCTTGCAAGCTTCCTCTCTCTCTCAAAGAAGTATAAAGACTCTCACAATGGTGAAATCCTCTTCTCAATGAAATTCTCAATTGCTATGGAGAAATTTTTCCATCATAACAATGCTTTACTTCTTCTTGTTTTTGGTCTTGCAAATTTCATGGAAAGTTTTAGGGGCTAATATTCGCAGGTGGGATAATTTTCCATGATTTTCCAAAAAAGGATTTGCCAATTTCCATTTTTTATAAAAATGATTCGCCCAAACTTTATAATATAAAATTATTTTACCTTAAAAAATTCCAACATTATATAGAGAGTACATATAAAATCATTATAAATTTGAATGATTTTACAGATACATCAATAAACATTTTATAGTTTTCATATTAGGAACTATTGAGATTTGTCAATGTTTCTAAACTTCAAGATAATTTTTCATGCTTAAAATTTTCCCTACTTCCAATGGCATGTTTATATATAATTTTGAACTCCTCTTCCCTCCTTTAGTTTATTAATGAGAAAATGACTTATTATTAGGACAAGAGGATCCCTTGGGGGCTATATATCTCCAAGTCGACTCAAAATTGGATGTCCTTGGGTGGTACATGTCAGAGAATACCAATTCCAAGTTTGTGAAGTGGTCTCAGACTACTGACTCATACTTTTGTTGGACCGTACAACTATCGAAGAAAAAATTATGTGGCTTTTAATTTCTGCCTTTGGATAGCTCACGCAGGTAGACTTAATAACTTGAACCATTGGAGAAGTTTTGAATTTTTATATATCATGATGTTTTTAGCTGGAAAGTATTCAACTATATGTTATATTGGATAATTATGGGCATCATCTAGATTATAAAGATGTGTGTATGATTTTTCCGTGTTAACATTCTACTTCTTTAATGTGAATTTATCAACAATAGTGGGACTTATGTAACTAAAATTTGAACCAGGGTCAATCAAAATCAAAATTCTTTAGCCATGGAGCATATCTTCCATCTCTATAATAGTTTTCTAATCATCATCTTGGTGATTATACATTGTTTCATAAATTCGAGTATACTTTGAGCTATGTCCTTGATTGTCTCTTCCTCTTGCACATTATATAGTCTTGAGCCAGCTTGCTTATGTCATGAGAAATATTTCCTTAGGTGATTTTCTCCACAATTCAAACACTTATATGGAACCTTCCCAAACCTTTGAGTTCATCTTGGGTAGAATGGCCTCTGTTGGTAGTATTGTACCTTTGCTAATTTTTTTGGTTAACAGGAGTCACACTCATTCCTTTATTTTCTTTTTTCATTTTCCCTTGAACTTGACATTGCCTTTGGATTTATAGTCTGATTTATACTCAAGCCTATGCCTTGACTACTCATAGAAATGTTTCAGTTTCTAGATTGCATCCTCTAGTGTCTTGGGCTCATCAAATTCAATTCTATCCATGAAGTATTATGGAATCCCATTGACATACCTCTGACTCTTTGTTTTTTCTTCCTTGAGATAGGGAAAATACCTTAGCATCTCTAATAATTTGGCTCTCGTACTCATCATCCATCATTTGACCAATCTGATTTCATAGAACTCCTTAGCCTTGCTAGCAAAATATATCTCATATATATATTTATTCCTGAAATATTCCTCAAACTCCCTCAAGGAAAATTCTTCCTACCTTAATCCATTTACATTTTTCAGATCTCCCTAACATATATTAACATTTCCTCTTAGGCTGAAAGTAGCTACCCTTGCTTTCATGTTCTCTAAGTAATTATGGATTTGAAATAATTTCTTCATTCCTAGTAGCCAAGCATCAACATCCTCTGGCTTCCTCATTTCTCCATTAAAGGTGGGAGGATTAACCTTTTTAAACTCCTCTGGCACATACTCTATTTCTCTCCTCTTCCCATAATGATGATGATAATGAAAACGATGCAACCTATTGTGAGTGTCTTCATATTTTTTCCCATAGGTTCTTGAATTCTTCTTAGGAGTACTTAGCAGATTGCCTCCTTTCACAGTGTCTTCATTGGACAATCAGTGTGTCTTTCTGGATTTTCTCTCATTTTCCTCATTGTTTCTTTCTTCTTGCCCCAATGGACTTTGTATGTCTCTATGACTGATTCCAAACTCATGTTTCTTCTACCTTTGTAGGTCTTAAATTCTCTGCAATATGACTAGATTGACTTCAACTTGATTTTCTTGAGCTTTGACGAGCCACTCATTGTCGATTTTACAACTTCTTGTTTCTGCTCTCAGGCTTCTCAGCATGTCCATCCAATTAGGAGAGTCTATCATTCCTCGTTGTTCAACTAGTATTTCCCCTTCAACTATCCTTTCTTCTTCATATCCATGTTGTGATTGGTCAGAGCTATATTGCAACATTTTACTATTATTTCCTTGGACTGTTGGTTCTATGTTGTACCACCCTTTGTTGTTCACGTGGTCCTTAAACTAAATCTCTTGAAGCCTTAGTTTCTCTTACATGTTATCATACACACACATAACTTATTTATTCTAACAAATATCAATGCATAATAGACGTTATAACCTTGGTTGTTGTGGGAATTCTGCAGGTGTATAACTAGTTGCACACTTTACCTTATTTAGTGTATTCATATAAATAAAATCATATAAATCATAATTACTATGCCACATGAAAATATAATTAAAATATACAAAGTTTCACACATAACCAATATGAAAACATCCATAATTCTAATGCTCGAATGTAACAGCCCGGTTTAAAAGTTCATGTAATAAAGTTAATAAAGGAAAAACAAGACCAAGGTCATGGGACACGTATTCCAAGATGAATGGTAGGAAAAAAATCCTAGTGCGTGTTCATTTGGTTTATTATGGATAAGGAAAATTTTTAAATGATTTGGAAAGGAAAAGAGACATTATTTGGTATTTAATTTATGAAAATAAAAGGAGATGAAAGGTCACAGGTTTGCATGTGAAGAAAATTGAAGGAAAATTAGAGGAAATTGAAGAAAATAGAGGCCTCAATGATAAACAAGCTTCTGAGGATCAATTCACAACTTTTAATAGTTCTATGGTGGATATCTCTCTCTATTCTCTCTCTCTCATAATCTTGCACACTTAGAGCATTCTTGGAGAACTCTAGCATTGGAGAAAGGAAGGCAAAGGAAGGACAAGGAAAGAAAGGAAAGCAAGGATCAAGCAAGGAAGAGTTCGATCAAGAGGCTACAATGCGATTGCTTTGCAGGTATCAAGTTGCATGTATGATTTCCTTTGCTATTTTTTGCATGCATGGTACATGCATGTGTGTATTCACTTCTCTTATTATCACTGGAATGGATTTTTCTAGGTGTGACAGTGGTATCGGCCTTGCCTTTGCATTTCCGTATAGCCATGGTGTGATGGTGTTATTTCATTTGGTTGAG
Organism: Pinus tabuliformis; assembly: GCA_031772625.1. Taxonomy (NCBI): domain Eukaryota; kingdom Viridiplantae; phylum Streptophyta; class Pinopsida; order Pinales; family Pinaceae; genus Pinus; species Pinus tabuliformis. The sequence goes on along the minus strand of CM062817.1, from coordinate 1,371,726,855 downwards.
CTTTGGATTGTTAGATGGTTTTGGAAATTATTGAGGTGGTATCAGGAAAATTCCCAAGGGCCTAGGAATCCCTTGACCAGTGTTGGCAGGATTGTGGTAAATCCTGAGGGTGGAGATGGGAAAATTCCTCAAGGTATTGGTAAATAAATTTGGAGGCATTCAAGATTGCTTAGGCCTAGGAATCCCTTGACCAATGTTGGTGGGATTACAGTATATCTTGGTAGTGTATGTTCTTTTTTTGGGCCTATTAATCCCTTGACTGGATTTGGAAAGATTGCAGTTAAACCTGGTTGTGTAGGAGCTTGTTTCAGGCCTGGGAGTCCCTTAACTAGTTATTGTGGGATTGTGTAAAATCCTAAGGAATCTATGGTTATTTTTTTGTGATTCCCACATTCATGCTTGGAATATGGCATAGACGTGATTGGTTGCAAGAAAGATTTGGTTCAGCCCAATCTATGGTCGGGTGGTGCGTGGAATTCCTTGACTTGGTTGGATTTTACATATGTTAATAAGATCTTTTCTCCTGTTGTATTTTACGAGCATTTATATTTTTTACTGTGTGGCTTTGATGGTTGTTCTATCATTTTTATTATTCTAGTTATATGATGGTTATAAGCATGGTTTCATGGTAGATCCTAGTTATGGCTCTTATCATGTTTTGATTGGTAAATGAATGGTTATTGAAAGCTTGACCTAATAGATGTTATTCCAAATATTATGAGAGGGAATTAGTCCTTCCTGATGATTCTCAGATAATTACCATACCCCTATGTTCATATATGCATTATGACCTATAGATTACATGTTCACAATGTGTTTGACGAAATGATTGTCATGGTTAGGCCTAGTTAGGTCAAGTCCTTGAGAAAATTTTGTATAAATTTCTTTGCCTTGATGTCATTTATCATTATGGAAAGTCTCATTGAGTTATGGGTAGTGGTTTGCTAGTTGACCTAGAAATTAGGCTCAGAACCTGGGACCACGTGCTTTGAATTGAACCTTTTGGGTTGCAACTACTAGGGTGCAGGCTTGTGGGAGCAGTTGGAGGCTGCCAACTGCATGGACTCCTTGTTGTGGGAGAAGTTGAGAGTGTAGGGCTGAAAAAAAAGAGGTCTAGGTTTCGCCTCTTGGGGTGGTTGTTCAGCCCCTTAGTGACCTGTAGCTCCTAGAGGAGGTGTCAATTGGTCATTTTTTGGTCATTAGTCAACCCAAATTCCTTAAGAGGATCTACGAATTTAGGTCATATCATAGTAGCTCCTGATCTCATGTTTACTTGATAGATCAGTGAAAGTGGGTAAATGTGGGAGGGCAGTGTTACAGGTTGGTATCAGAGCTAGGTTAAATACATGGAATGGATGGGAAGAATGTGTTTGTCAAGCATTCATGTCAGTGTCTATGTAGTTTTTATGCATACATTGTCATGGTTATGGTTGGCATGCATGAGGTCATGGTATGAAGTTTGAATTATCATACGTGAAGTTCGTATATTGATATGATTATGTATATACATGTATCATGCTAATCTAGACCGGTTTTGAAGATGAGATAGCCTCCCCTGAACTTCATTGAGGTGTGTTCATTATGATTGTATTTGGTTTATCTGGCATGGTATGTTTACAGGAAGAAGAGGATCAAAGAAGACTAGAAAAATGGTGGATTACATTTCATGAGACTCCCCTTACAGATCAAATGAGAAGCCAAGAGATGAGTACTCTCTCGACATAGCAGACACAATGATAAGTTTGAATGTAGATATCAGAATTTGCAAAGCAGATAATGATAGAATCATTTAGTCATAGGAAACACTTTCGAGGGCACAAGAGAAACAAGCAGAGGTCAATGCAGTTATCCTTCAGTGTTTGTCAGACTTGTAGAGATAGGGACAGCCATGGATTAGTTATGGACAGGAGGATAGGATTAATGGAGCATATGGTAGCAGGTCTCATGGTGGACACATGTTGGATAGGGATGACACAGTCAGAGATGGAAAGTTAATGGATACGCCTGATAGGAGAGGAAGTGGACATGGGTTCTACTCTAGTTCTGGTTTAGATAGGTATCATGGTCATCATTCCTATCATCCTTACAAAAGGAATGACAGGGGATATTTTCTGGATGAGTTCAAGAAATCCAAGCCACCTACATTTGATGGAGAGTTTAAGAAGTTGGAAGATGTAGAGGCATGGTTTCTTGGAATGAAGTTCTTTAAGATGCATGATCACACAGAGAACATGAAGGAAAACATAGATATTTTCAGTCCTAAAGGGAAATCATACATTTTGTGGGAAGATGTGAAGTGGGTCAAAGACATCATGACAAAGGAGTTGATTTGGCATGAATTCAAGGGACTCTTCACGAAGAAGTGCTTGTCAAAAAGGTATTATGACAATAAATCCAAGGAATTCTATGAGATAAAGATGGGATCGATGACATATGAGGAAGACACGACTAAGTTTGTGGGGTTGTTGAGGTATGTGACATATCTTAAGGATGAGAAAACCAAATTTTAGAGGTTCATCAATGGATTGCAATTAGAATTTAAGGATATAATTGAGTATGATGAGCCTCATTCGTTGGAAGAAGTAATTGGGAAGTTTAAGTACTATTATGAGAAATCAAAGCACAACACTAAGTCTACGAAAGGTTGGAAAGGGAATGAAAATACTAAAGGTAAATGGATACCAAAGCAAACAATACCTCAAGATGCAGGTGAGAAAGATAATGTTGTTCCTTACAAGAAGTTTAATGTAGCTTAGAAGGGACATGGGTTGCAGCCTGGAGAGCAGCAGAATAGAGGTGATGGTAGGAGGAAGTTGCAGTGTTGGATATGTGGCAAGTAGCATGTCAAGAATTATCATCCATTGTATCAGGGTGGTAGGCCTCATATCTACAGTGATCAAGAGGCGCATACACTTGGGAATGTTTGGCAGAGCATTCCTTGGATTTATGTTGCATTAGATATCAAGCAGGAAGATCATCACGAATTTGTTATCGATACGGATGGTAAGCTTTGTGATCAAGTTGTTTTTATTTAATTGAACCTATATATAATTATATTTATGTTAACCTTGACCTAGTGGATAAGTGTGGTTTGAGAAAAGAAGCACATGCAGAGTCTTGGTTAGTGTAGTTGGCTACAGGTACAAAGAAAAGAGTTCATCATTGGGTAAGATATTTTTCATTTGAGTTGAATGATATGCCTACATCAGCACATATGAATGTGCTTCCATTGGGATCATATAGTATGCTTATAGGTATGGATTGGTTGTAGCTTCTTAGGAATAAGGTGGATTGTTACGAAAAGGATTTTGAGTGCTTGGATGATAATAGAGAACAGATAATCTTGTAGGGTAAGAAGAAGGCGACATCAGTTTGAATGGTTACATCGATGCAGGAAAAGCGTAGTCACAAGAAAGGGTCTGTATTGTTTCCAATGCATATTTCCAATGATAAAGGTAAGGATGTTGAGGATGCAGAATTCTTGAAGAGGTACCCAATTTTGCAATAGTTTCAAGATGTATTCCTAGAAGAGATTCCAAAGTTGCTACTTCATAGGGAAGTGGAATTTTCTATTGAGTTGATACCAGGGGCAACACCAGCATCAAAGGCACCATACAGGATGAGCACTCTAGAGTTAGTGGAATTGAAGTTGCATCTAAAGGAAGTGATTGAAAAGGGATACATTAGGCCAAGTGTATCACCTTGGGGTGCACTAATGTTGTTTGTGAAGAAGAAGGATGGTACACTTAGGTTACGTATTGATTACAGGTAGTTTAATAAGGTGACAATTAAGAATAGGCATCTGTATATTTCCTATCCTATTGCATATTTTTAATGGAAGGGAAATAAATTTGAATGGATAGAGGAATGTGCAATTAGTTTTGAGCAGTTGAAGCAGTTTTTTACAAATGCTCCGGTCCTAAAGATTGTAGATCCAGATAAAGAGTTTGTGGTATGTACAAATTCTTGCAAGCAAGGACTTGGTGGAGTATTGATGCAAGAGGGATAGGTGGTATGATATGAGTCAAGGAAAATGATTGAGCATGAGAAGAACTATGTGGTGCATGATCTTGAGTTGGAAGCGATCATCCATGCTTTGAAGATGTGGAAACATTATCTTCTTCACAAGAGGTTTCTATTAATGAGTGATAACAGTGGGCCGAGATACTTATTTGACCAACCAAATATAAATGCCATGAAAGCCAGATGGTTCGCCACACTTAGTGAATTTGACTTTGATATCAGGTATATTAAGGGTAAAGAGAATGGGGTTGTAGATGATCTTAGCAGAAGATTACAGGTAAATCATATAGAAGTTATGAGCACCCATGGGAAAAATGTATAGGATTAGATCTTACAGGTAGGACAACATGATCACAGGTATAGGGATCTTAGGAACATGTTATAGCAGCAATGTATAGGTGATCAAGATGTGGATTATCATCTCACAACATATGGTTTGGTCAAATTTAGGGATAAGATCTATGTTTCGGACAACACTGAACTTAAGAATATTATCTTGTGGGAATTTCATGTGAAGCCATATTTAGGTCATTTGAGGTATCAGAAGACATTGACAGTTGTGAAGTATTTCTATTGTTGGCCACATTTGAAGAAAGAGGTAGCTGAGTTCATCACAAGGTGTTTGGATTTTCAATAGGTAAAAGTAGAGTTTATGCATCCATGTGTTTTACTAAAATCGATTCTGATTTTAGAGTGGAAATGGGAGGTAATTTGTTGGATTTCATTACAGGTTTGTCAATAACATATAGATAGCATGATTCCATCATGGTTGTGGTTGACAGGTTGACAAAGGTATCTTAGTTCATAATGGTTAAGTCTACCTATTTAGCTAGTGAGGTGGCACGGGTCTTCATTAGGGAGATAGTGAGGTTGCATGGTATTCCTAAGAGGATTGTGTCAGACATAGATGCTAAGTTCACTTGGAAATTTATTTGTAGGTTTGGGGATAGAGTTGGCCTTTAATAGATCTTATCATTCATAGATAGAGGGACAGACAAAGACGGTCAATAGGATTCTGGAGGACATGTTGAGAATGTATGTTATGCAATAGCAGAGGAGGTGGGAGGAGTATCTTCTACTGGTGGAATTTTCTTACAACAATGGGTATTAGGAGTCACTGAGGATGAGTCTATTTGAGGCAGTTTATGGGTGGAGTTGTAATACTCCCATTATCTAGATTTATCTAATGAATAGGGTACTGAGTGGACCAAACATGTTAGTAGAAATGGAATAGGAAATGCATGTTATCAAGAAGAATCTAAAGGTAGCATAGGATAGACATAAGATCTATGAAAATCATCACAGGGTATTTAAGGAGTTTCAAGTTGGGGAGCATGTGTACTTGAATATCAATCTCAAGAAGATATCCTTGAGGATTAGGTCATGTGCCAAGTTGGCACCTCAGTATTGTGGGCCTTTCAAGATCCTTGAGAGGATTGGACCAGTGTCCTATAGGCTTGCACTGCCTCCGACAGTGAAATTCCATGATGTTTTCCATGTTTCATTGCTTAAAAGATATGTGAAAGATATTGATCATGTGATTGATTGGTCTGTGTTATAGGTGGAGCCAGAAGCAGAATTCTAACTCGAACCTCAGTGCATTTTGCAGTGGAAATAACTCATGCTCTGGAACCAAGAAATCAAGCAAGTTAAAGTGCAATGGAAGCACTTTCGACATGATGAAGCTACATGGGATATGGTTGATCAGATGTGGCCTATTTATCCTTGATTTTTTGACGATTGAGGCAAATGAGTTTTGGTATATGTATATATTTATGTATGGTTTTTTTTGTAAATACCATAATGAGTTGTGTTATAAAGATCTAATAAGCAGTATGTTTGTCATGTCGTCATGTTTGTCATGTTGTCTTTTCTTTTTAGTAGGTTGTTCATTGTAAATACTACATTGAGCTAAGTTATAAAGCTCCATGGGAAGTATGTTTTGGTTTTCAAAGGTCTTGTTGGTTATAGGTGTCATTGAACACCAAGGATGGTGTTCCCCTAAAGGGGAGGGGTCTTTAACATACCCATGTTAAAAGTTCATGTAATAAAGTTAATAAAGTCAAAATAAGACCAAGGTCATGGAACATGTATTCCAAGCTAAATGTTGGGAAAAAAATCCTAGTGGGTGTTCATTTGGTTTATTATGGCTAATTGAAATTGGCAAAGGATTTGGAAAGGAAAAGAGGCATTATTTGGTATTAATTTATGAAAATGAAGGAAAATAGGAGGAAAGCGAGATGAAAGGTCACAGGTTTTCATGTGAAGGAAATTGGAGGAAAATCTGAGGAAATTGAAGAAAATAGATGCCTCAATGATAAAAAGGCTTATGAGGATCAGTTCACATCTTTTGATAGTTCTATGGTGGAGCTCTCTCTCTATTCTCTCTCTCATACTCTTGCAAACTTAGAGAATTCTTGGAGCACTCTAGCTTTGGAGAAATGAAGGTGAAGGAAGGAAAAGGAAGCAAATGAAAGCAAGGATCAAGCAAGGAAGAGTTTGATCAAGAGGCTACAATAGGACTTTTTTGCAAGTATCAAGTTGCATGTATGATTTCCTTGCTAGTTTTGGCATGCATGGTACATGCATATGTGTAATCGGTTCTCTTGTTGTCATTGGCATGGGTTTTTCCCGGTGTGACAATGGTTACATCCTTGCCTTTCCATTTCTGTATAGCCATGGTGTGATGGGGTTCTTTCATTTGGTTGATCTTTGGATTGTCGGATGGTTTTGGAACCAGGTGAGGTGGTCTCAGGAAAATTCCCAACGGCCTAGGAATCCCTTGAATGATGTTGCCGAGATTGTGGTAAATCCTAAGGGTAGAGATGGAAAAATTCCTCAAGGTAATGGTGAAGAAATCTAGAGGCGTCCAAGCTTGTTTGGGCCTAGGAATACCTTGATTGGTGTTGGCAGGATTGTGGTAAATCTTGGTAATGTATGTTCTTGTTTTGGGGGTAGAGATCCCTTGATCAAATTTGGTGGGATTGCAGTAAATCCTAGTTATGTAGGTGCTTGTTTCGGGCCTATGAGTCCCTTGACCAATTTTGGCAGGATTGTAGTAAATCCCAAGGAAGCCCTGGTTATATTGTTATGAGTCCCACATTCATGCTTGGAATATGGCATGAGGGTGATTGGCTGAAAGAAAGATTTGGTTCTTGCATTTGTTAATAAGAGTTCTTTTCCTCTTATATTTCATGAGTATTTATACTTGTTATTATATGGATTTGATTATTTTTCTATCATTGTTATTATTCTAGTTATATGTTGGTTATAAGCATGGTTTCATGACAGATTCTAGTTATGGATCTTATCATGTTTTGATTGGTAAATGAATGGTTATTGAATGCATGACCTAATAGATTTTATTGCAGTTATTAAGAGAGGGAATTATACCTTATTGATTATTCTCAGAGAAGTATCAAACCCCTACATTCAGATATGCATTCATGACCTGTAGATTACATGTTCATAATGTGTTTAACGAAATCATTGTCATGGTTAGGCCTGGTTAGGTCAATTCTTTGAGAAACTTTTATATGAATGTCTTTTCCTTGATTTAATTTATCATTCTGGAAAGTCTCACTAAGTTTTGGGAAGTGGTATGGAGGCTAACCTAGAATTTAGGCTCAAAATCTGGGACTGCATGCTCTAAACTAAACTTTTTGGGTTGCAACTACTGGGATGCAGGCTTGTGGAAGAAATTGGAGGCTTCCAACCACATGGATGACTTACTATGGAAGTGGATGAGAGCCTAGGGCTGAGAAAAAGAGGTATAGCTCAGGATTTGGCCATCTAGGGTGGTTGTTCAGCCCCTGAGTGACTTGTAACTCCTGTAGGAGGTGTCAAGTGGCCAGTTTGTGGTCATTAGTCAGCCCCACTTCCTTAAGAGGATCTAGGAGGTCGATTCATATCATATTCTCTCTTCATCTCATGTTTACCTGGTAGATTGATGAAAGTGGGTAAATGTGGGAGGGACGTGTTACATCGAAATGAGGTTTTCAAGGCCTCATTGGATCTTCAAGGTCTAGTGTCAAACCCTCACTTATTAGTTATGTGATGATGCCCTTCCAATCCAAGTGTTGACACTGGGAGCTCTAATAACACTTTGTAATGTACACCCTTTTTATCCTAGCCCAAAACAAAGGTTAAAAGGAGAAAGGTACGATGTTGATCCAATCTCCATGGTACAGTTATGGAAATGGGATCTAAATTATTTGACCTTTTCCAAATTTCTCAAAACTTGAAACAGGTGACACCATTACGTTCATTTTATCGATACCTTTCTAATTATATAAATTTTACCTCAATTCTACTTATGGATCAAAATATGTGACCATTCAAATATCTTCCAATTATAAACATTTTCACGTAATCGACAGTTTCCCTATGGAAACTAGGTGACGACCTTCTTGGCATCTTACATGGCTACTCTGCCATCGTGGCACCCCACGTGGTTAGGCATGCTCCTCCAGGTAGTCTGAGGTTGGCCTCATCCACAATTCTCCAAAAAACATTTCTAACTAGTGTTCTAACCCTGACCTAACCGATTGGCCTGACCCCCGACCGAGATGTTCGACCTGACCCGGCTCGACTCTCGATTTATGGGCCTGCTCACTGCTCAGCCTTTCCATCCAATCCTCTTGACCCTCGATTTGGTAGGTTGTACGGTGAATTTAAGCCTTTTTTACAAACATATACACTTAGAAATCTACAAACCACTTCCTGGATTTACATGAACGTTGAGGCATTCAACTAACTCACTAAAAAATGCATAAGAGTTTTAATGATGGAGTTTGGAAAAATGACATTCCCAAGAATATGCACTTAGTAAATGTGCATTCAAGGGCATTTCTTCAGAATCACATGTAATGTGAGCATCTCCCTCACACATCGTATAAAAACGCTTCTTAAAATTAATCAGCTCATAATTAGCAAGTTGTCCAACAACCCGCATTCGTCAATTTCATGAAATAAACATGTCATTTTATGCTAACATAGCACTTACAAGAATTCAACCATTCTTCAAGCATGCACACAAGAAATCTAATATCCATTAACACACAAAAATTCACATTCCTTAATATCAACAAGACCATTGATCCATCACCATGCACATGTACATGTCATTCAAACATCAGGAACATAATTAAATACTTATCTCATGTGGAAATTAGGTTGGCAACTGAGAGTGGGACTTCAACTCTCCACCCAACCATAGACAAGCTATAGACACTATTACTCGTAGTTGTCACCCCCTAGCCAAATTCCAAAGATTGAAAAGGAGTGCTCTCTAAGGGAAACCTTCAACCAATAAACAACTAAAACAAGATACCACAAGGCCACTTTGCCTTCATCCACTAGCTACACAACTTCCACTTAGTCTTTTCAGACTTTTTATACATAATAAACGTCCATGCCAAGATACTACATTACAGAGAGTTCAAATCACTGTTACGAGAATAGAGTCCACATTAAAGGAAGGTTCAATATTAGTGGATAAGATATTGTAGGAGCGTATAAGCCATATTTACCAGATAATTCATCAGTGAGAGAAAACACCAATGTTGTCTTCACCTGGTGGTTCATTAGCTCCCCAAATACATAGGTGCTTCTCTCATAACCAGTGATTCATCAATTCGCAAGATTCTAGTGGTTCTTTGGCCTTTAGGAAAGCCACTGCTCTCTATAATTCTTTCACTCAGCAAGCCACTATGAAGATTATTTATCTACTTTTCAATTCCTCTAGAGCTTAACAAAAAAGAATTTTGGTTGTTGCATTCTCTGCTTTATCACCTCCACCCTTAGAGGAATTTTATTTTCTTTTTAGAGAATTTTTCTCTGTGTGGCTTCCTCCACTACTTCTGTGTACCCTCAAATAGATTTCTCTCTCTAAATATGCCCTATTCTATGCATGAGTGAGAGAACATGCACGAAATTCATCCCCCCTCCCATTATACTAATTGTCCCTCCTTTTCCAAGTTTTCATGCAATTCATCCCTTAGACAGTGCAACCCATTCCTTCTTAAATACTTTTGTCTTTTATTTCTTGTTGTTAGAGGCTAAGGACACCTAGGTCTGTCCTTTTCTTGTTGGTTGAACTTATTTCATAGTCATCCCATTAAGACTATTTCAACCAACCAGGACTAATATTTAAAACAACATTTCCCTCAAGCAATGGAATCTGTCTCCCTCTCTCAGCCATTTAAATACTTAAAATTATTTACAATGAGAGAAATATCAGCTAGGGGATGTCACACAAGGCTTGGCTTATTAGTATCAATAACCATCAATGTTAGGTGGTGTTTCCATCAATGAAAAATAGGAATATTATTGCACATAGTGTTGTCATTAACGACAACAAGTGTCATTGATGTTAAAGGGGATACTTGAGATAGTAGTAGTGTCATTCATGGGTTAAAGAAAGAAGTATGACAACTGGATATATTGCATGCTCTCATCAGGTGAAGTTAAAGGAAGTTTGAATTTTATTGATATTTTGAAAGTTCTATGATTTGCTAATGGTCCTATATACAACATGGTTGGGTATTCCTTGTCAACACCTTTCCAAAAATATATCCCACTCTGAAAAGATCCTCCTGGATGAGAAGTTATGGCCATTTGAAAATAAACATCATTTGAAGGCCCAAATCTATAAGGCAAAACCCCCAAATATCAATACATTAAATAGTGCACAACTGTCGGGCGAGTCCATGGCTAATTAATTTAATCCATAATGGATGGTGATTAGAATTGCGTGACTTTTAATGAAATTAAAGAATTTTCACCTTAATCATATTGAATGGAAAATATGTGCCAACATGTGCACTGATTAACTAGAGCAGTCCTACCATACTAGCTAATTCCAACATGAAACATGGCAACATTTTATTGGTTGGTTTAACGATGATGTGGTCACCTGCACAATCAACATAGATGAAACATGGCAGTATTAGATTGGATGACATGGTCACCTACACAGTCAACAAGGATGACACATGGAAATGTTTGGTTTGATGAGATGGCCTCCTCACAGAATCAGCAAATGATGTTAGCACAGTGGCATTGCAACACCAAGGATTGCCATGTGGTAGACAAGTTTGGCACATTTTGACTAGTCAAAATCTCAAAAGAAGGTGATAGATGGCACCCCTCATGGGCTACCATCTGGAATTATGACATCAAGTAGGTGACCATTAACCCCCCAAGGAAAGGTCACATGGGTACGGTCACATGGGCATGGCCATATTGAATAAAGTGTTAAGCCCCTGATGTTATGATAGATTTCATATTAGCTTGGCATTATTGAATGAAGAGTAGAGCCCTAAAAATATTGATGAAGGTTATGACGAAGGTCATATTGGCACAGTCACATTAATCAAAGGGCTAAAGCCCCAGGTCATACACATGATAATATTGTTTGAATGAGAATCACATGAAATAGTGGTCGTACCTAAGGCCGGTCGAAACCACACCCATATGTATAAATATACAATGGATTGACTCCACGAAAAATATCAATCAACCGAAAACTAATTTTGTGGTTCATGGCAAGGTCATAGTGGTATCTCGTTTGTTATGTTGTGTGGTTGTTTATGGTTCAAGTCATTGGGTGAGTGCTCTACTTATATATGTATGGTATTCCCCGCAACGAGTTGACGCATGTTTTCTTTTGGGTTTAGGCTCCAAGCCTTGGTTATGTGACAACATCTCACCCACATGTTTGACACAGTGATCACGTTAGTTAGTTATGTAATGTGGCTTGTATAGTGCAAGTCATGAGTTCGAGTTTGGGTAGACTTGGTAGGATTATTTTTAAGGATTACTGGTGTTAGGGTCCTAAAATCTGATGATTTAGATATTATTTGTTGCCCTCATGATGAAGCTTTTGGCTTGCTAACTCACCCCGCTTCCTCTCCATTTTGCATCATCCTTTACTCAGCTTCCTGCTTTATCACCCACTTTCCTTGTTAATTCATCTGAATATTACCCCAGCATAAGCTGAGTACATGCTTTCAAAACATTAAGAATAGGTTTGTGTGACAAAAAGGTTATATATTGCAGAGCATTTGGTTTTAAAGCCTTGGATTTTATTGAAATTTGCACAAAAAATAAGTCAAAAGCTTAGCTCCTACTCCATCTCCATGTGACCTGCATTCACAGTACCTAAGCCTAGAACACCTAACACCAAGCACAAGTGGGTAGGCTTGGGCTTATTTTTCTGAAACACAATGTAACTATGGGCTTATATAAACCATCATGAAGAATTTTCCCTTGTGAATGTGGGATAAATCCCATAAAGTAATATATATATATATATATATATATATATATATATATATATATATATATATATATATGTAGAATCCCTATTTTTACCCCTTACTTCACAAAACCCTATTAATATAAAGTTTTTGACTTTATATTAATTTCTCCCCGCAAGCCTATACTACCTCTTCCCCCTACAAAGTCAACCAATGGCCCACCCCGCACTTAGAATTAAACCCCCTTCATTTTTATTCGCCTAGAGATTCATAAAAATAAATGAATGGTTAAAATTCCATATGGCGCATCCAACACTTAACACTCAAAAAGCACACGATATTAGTGGTTTTTCTAGCCCACCTTTCTGCTACGTGGCAGCCCACGTTATATCGTGTCCTCTGAAAAATTACCACCTAGCGGTGGGATAAACCATTAACTGTTTTGGTTTTGAATCTTATAAATGTTACGAGAATATAGGGTGGATTAATTTCAAGTGAAATACAGAGATATGAGAATGGGTGGATTAATTTCAAGTGAAATACAGAGATATGAGAATGCGGTAATATTTCAGAGCTACTAGTGAAACCATACTTGAGGTAAAATTATATAGCTACAGGCAATATGAGACTAAGGTTATGGAATGAGATTCAAAGGTAAACATGAAATTAATGTACAGGAGAGCAAAGATAGCATTCATGTAAATGAATTTCACGATAAAATATTAAGGTGAAATCAATTTACAGGCATGGTGAAATCAATTTACAGGTGTAAAATCATGTTGCAGGTGAAAGTAAAAGAGTAAAGTGAGAATACTCTTCCAACCATACAAATCAACACATGGTTTTGCAAAACCATCCAAGTATTCTACAAGGGTAAAAGGAATTTACATACAGATAAAATGAATTTACAAAGGAAGGAGTAATAGGAACAAAACTACACATGGTTTTGTGAATTCATGGAAAGAGAAAACAAAACCACGGATTGGAAACAACACATGGTTTTGTAGAAATTTAATTATAAATTTCATTTAAAATATTTTGGAAATATTATTCAAATATATATATATATATACATATATATATATATATATATACATATATATATATATATATATACATATATATATATATATATATATATATATATATATATATATATATATATATATATATATATCTATATCTATATCTATATCTATATATATATATATATATATATATATATATATCTATATCTATATCTATATCTATATCTATATATATATATATATATATATATATATATATATATATATATATATATATATATTTTCCAAAATATTTTGTGACACTAATGGATGATAAAACAACAGGGTAGTCACAGGATCAACCATCAGTGAGGGAAATCTCAGATTATCAAGCTAGAGGATCAGCAAGCAGTTGAGTGAATTACTAAGAAAAAGAGAGATACATCTGCATTTGCTAGTTCATCTGCCAGCATAGCCACAAATTTGGGTCCACATCCTACCCGCACCCACTTCCACAGCAACAACATTTGCACAGCACATTCCACTAGAAACTTTTTAGTTCATCTATAGTATAAAAATGTCTTGTCTGTTAGAGAGAACATTTATTGTAAACAATTTGTAAATTTTGTATAAATACTTCTTCTTTTAAAGTATTAGGTGTGGATTGTTTGAGATCAGAAATATTAGTGATCTGTTGGAGCATTGTAAGTCTTTTTTATAGCACTGGAGTATCAATACTAAGTAGACCATTCATAGGTTTCTTGTGGCTTAAATACTGGTGATGTTTTTCTTATGTTAAAGGGTTTCATTGTCATCTCTTCACTGTAATCATCTAAATTCCAATTGCAAAACAGAAATGAATGAATAGGATTTACTTTTGAGTACCTTATTCTAGCTTCTTTTGCAATCTGTATGTTTTCTACTAAAGGCCACACTAAAGAATTCTTGACTGCTCTTTAGTTCTGCCTGATTGATTGAATGCCACACTAAAGAATTCTTAATTTCTCTTTAGTTCTGCTAAAGGTTTTCATTGTTCTGCCATCATCCACTTATTATTCTGAAAGATCTAGTAAATATTCCTAACTTGCCCTGAGTTTACTCTGTGAAAAATTGATGCAACCATCCAGTTTACCTTTTGACTCCATTGCCCAATAGATGCTAATTAAATTGAATACAATCAGTCTTCCAAAACCCAAAACACAAGTACAATCATAACTAGTCTAAGATTTTCAAGCAACAAAGATAAATTTTATAGAGAGAGCCCTCTCTGGGATTGGAAGGGTTAGATTCCCATCTCGGAGTTGGTTTGATGTTACATTCTTGTGATTTGTCCTACAGCCTTCAAATTACTAGGTGATAACAACTAGCACGCCAAACTTATCCATTTTGTTGAACAATTAAACTTTTTTGGCACCTGTAAAATGCATTTTTTCAAAATGCACCTTAGACTATCCATTTTGTATAATTATTAAATTTTGTATAAGTTTTATATAGTTTCAAGTGGTTTTTGGAGATTTTTGTGCTCATTTTAAGTCCAAATTGGATTTTGGAAGAAGCATAGTGATCAAGGTTCAGTGGGGAATACTCCTAGAAGCATGAAGAGCCTTTTTGATGTATTTTTTATTATCAAAATATTTTTTATATGTTTTGGGATCTTATAAGCAGGTTGTATATGATGTTGAGCATATTGTAGGAATAGGTTATGAGATGAGTTTTATGTGACTAGATTGATGAGAAAATTGGAGCAAAGTTTGGACAAGGTATGACAGGTTGTTGAGAGTACTATGCAGCAGAAATTTGTTCAGTATAAAAATTTATATTGATTGAAGAACATGTGGATCCAATTTGAAATATTTTGAAAAGAGGTCCACAAGAAGTTGAAGAAGGAGGTGGGTGCTTCCACTAAGCTTGGTGCCTCAATTAGCATGTTGGAACCTGTAGTAAGTCAAAGCTTGCATATCACTAAGGTTGGTTCCTCAACCAGGTTGGATCTTAGATAAAGTTGAAGTTTTCTCATCTCCAAGGTTGTTGTCTCAATCAATTTGTACCCTACCGCAAGTAGTTTATTGCATATCTTGGGAGTGTGTGCCTCGAGCAGGTCAGTTCCTGATGTAATGAATTGAAGAAGAAGAAGAAATTTTGGTTTTCTCCATTATGGGTTTCCATGTAAAATCTTGTGTCTCCTTGTGTTTATGTGATGGCTTCAGTATGTGTTGATGATATGATAATGGACTCTTGATGCATTATTCTATTTATCGATATGCTACAAATAGTTATGATACATTGTTACATAATTCTTTATTGATAAAATGTTTTGAAATGGTAAATTTGTTGCCAAATTTATTCAACCCCCCCTCTCAGTGTGATCTTTGGTCCAACAATGATTAGATATTTGGTCCTTATCTAGAATAAAAGGAAAGAAAAACTAGGTAATCATGATAATTTTGATATTTTGTGGTTTTGAACTTACATTATTGTGTTATTGAAAATTACAATTCCTTCCACTTTATCCATCTAGACAATAAAAGACTTCCACTGCACGTAAATGTGCAAGCCCTTAAAATGCACTACAAAGGTATAAATTAGTGCTATCAAGGGTGCATCTCTAACTTTAGTTTAGTTTTCAATTTTGCTTGTGTGGTTTTGTTTTTTTGATGTGCTTTAGTTATATGGTTTTACTTTATATATTTCTATTTTGTGCTACACAGTGAGTCCCTAGAGAATCCCATATTCCAAGATCATGAGATGTAATCCTTATCTTTATGGGTTGTTATATGATACATTAATGAGTTTTTAGTGATATCTATAATATCTATAAGCTAGTAATAATGTATTATAAATCCACATGATGAGATAAATACAATACAACAGAATGGCTTAAGCATTTTCTGTCATCTTTCTTGTCTTGTCTCACTCTTGCCAATTCTTAACATTGTATCAGAGCCATGGTGAGGTTCATCAAAATCATGTTTATTTATGAGAGGTGAAGTATAAATTGAGAATGAATGGAATTTTCTCCATGCTAGTGATCCACAAGAGAAGCCATTATACCTAAAACAACAGAAGTAGATATACAAAATATGCAACAGAAAAAAGGAAGGTCATAGTAATTTTGATTTCTTGTTAATATAATCATTTGTTATATTTTTATTTGTTTTGGAAAATTATCTTTATATATTGCACAATTAAGGAAAAATTCTTTGTGAAAATCATAGATCTAGTTTATAAAAAAACAAATTTGCTTATGTGTGTATAACTTTTCACCTACTAGTTTCAAATATGGCGCTTTGTCAACAGAACGATGTTTAATTGAGTGTACCAAGTTTTAAATTGTAGATTTTTTTATTCTTTTATTAATGTGTAGACACATATGAGTTTCAATTCCTTTCCTCATGGGATGGTGGTGGTAATCCTATCAGACATCTTCCATCATTTTGATTTGATTCTTCTGGATCCATCATAATGTGTTATTTGAGTTGATGTTTCGAGCCAACAAGTAAGGCTCATCTTAAGGACACTTATGATAAACCTACTCCAATATAATTGAATAAGTAGGTGAGAGATGCTAAGGAAGAAACTCAAAAAATGTCAAAAAATGGATTAACAAATCTATCAAAAAATGTTAGAATAAACCCTAGAAATAAGGAAAAGCAATCAATAAAAACCTAAAAATAATGAAGGTTAATAAAAGAGGAGAAAAACAAGTAATATATGTTAATATAATAACTATATATAAATTATTCATATTCTAAATTATTGAGCTAAAGTATTAAAATAATATTAATAATAGGTTATAGTTCTCCCATATATATAATTAAAATTTTGGATTAAAATTTTAATTTGTTGAGACAATTTGATTGTGATCTAATCATTTGTGTTGCACAAGCTACTCCCTTTGCAACCTCCTCTCATGACAAAACCTATGCTTCTAGTGTTATTATATGATCAACCTATCATATAATTAAATGTCAAAGCTCTACATAGCCATCATCATTTTCCTCACATATCAGCTGCCAAGAAAATCAAAACTTTTTATGTCTTTCTTGAAATTCGGACTTGAATCAAGAAGCATCTAGATACATGGCAAAATATATATATATTTCTAGATGCAGATCCACATTTCTTCCAAAACATATTGGACTAGCATGCACTCCCCATGCAAGATCTATTTAGAGCATCTGATTTGATGTGGTCCAATGATTAGTTTTAAGAGAAATATAGAAGATCCAAATACTCGTGATACACATTCTCATGGTTGGCATACATGTTGGTTTTCCATTATGGTGTTGGATAAACCCTAAATAAAAGTGTAATCTAGGTCATAGAAAAATGCATAAGCTAGAAGCATAATATAATATTGTGCTAACAGTGTTTGCAAGGATATTGGAGTATCGTGTTTGGAGATTTAAGGTTTTCTAAAATGACATTTTTCATGGAGGATGTCATGGAAAAGGATTCAATTTAGCTCCAACAATATTTTTGTAGAATTAATTGTTGGAAACATAGCCATGACAAGAATATAATTCGGTATGCTTAAACACTCTTTCTCGATTGTTAACAAATAACTCGAATGG
Organism: Pinus tabuliformis; assembly: GCA_031772625.1. Lineage (NCBI taxonomy): Eukaryota > Viridiplantae > Streptophyta > Pinopsida > Pinales > Pinaceae > Pinus > Pinus tabuliformis. The sequence goes on along the minus strand of CM062817.1, from coordinate 1,371,708,990 downwards.
TTCTGGGACAATGTGGGATTCAAATTATGGACATGGAAATATTTAGAATAAAATAGAGGGTATCTCGATTTAATCCATCATTTGCAAAGTCAACCAACGAAGAAGAATTTGTTTCAAGAATGGTCATCATAGCAAGGCATTTTTAGTCACCTTGAAAATTGATATCACCTTGAGAAATTCAAACAAATGTTGTATCTTTAGCTTTGAAATATTGAAATTCAAATTATTTGTTCAGATCTAATTTATGGTAGGCATTTGAAGTTGCGTTGGAAATTTCCAACCACCAAGAAAATCAATCAAGAAGCTAGATAATAGCTTGAAACCCCTGCTTCTAGCTCAGATCAGTGTCATATAGAGTGATTTTAGTTGGCTTCATCTCTCTAATAGGAACCCACATGAAACATTTATTTTATTTTATAAAAATTATTAATTTCACCATATATGGAACACAAAGAGGCTATAACTTATTTTCCTTCAATAGATCTATTGTTATAAAACACTTCGTCCAACCAAATCAAACCATTGCTTATGATATGTTGAGTCAATGCACCCCAAATTTGCAGCACCATGATTATCATTCCAACAATAGTTTTGATGCATTTGAGGATGATATCTTCACATAGGTGTACTTGATCCACCATGTAAAGAGAAGTTTGAATAAAAGGTGGCACTTGATCTATGGCATAAGCTCAAGCAATTGTAAGAGGTAGCTAGAAAATAATTGTAAAGGATGAGGTAATGATTTTTAACCATAGCTTTATCTCACATGAATTAGTTGTTTGATGGGCTAGATTTTTATATATAATTAGATGATACTTATATATTTCAACCACTATGAAAAAATATTATTTTGGAAAAAGAAATTTGGACAAAAAGACAAAGGTTTTTATGTGCTAGAGAGATTAGAATTATTAGTTTGGAAAAATACATCTAGAGAAAAAAAAACATAGGTTTTAATGTGCAAGGGAGATTAGAATTATTATTTTGTAAACGAAAATGGAAGAAATTAGTTTTTCTAAAGAATTATTTTGAAGGAGATTGAAAGCTTTTAAATGGTTTGAAATAAGCCTCATTGTAGCCTTATCATTCTATTTGGGAACATTATTTTCATTTAAAATGATCTCTTAATAAAATTTTAGTTGGCTTCTTAGACTTGTCTCAAAATTGAATAGGGGAGTCCAAGGACATTGGTCATTGTGTGCAAGTTTGGATGCATATGGTCCAAGTAATAAAACATTAAAATCATATTGATCGGAGCATAGAAAAGGGTAAAGTATCAAACCCTTTCAAGTCAAAAGGTGTTTTCGACACAAAGGAGAATTATAATAAAACATGTATGAAATCGTTAGAGGTCCAGATTCAATATTGTAATCAAATTTTAGGGTGCATGATGGGTTGTACCCAATACCCTAAAGAAACATAAAATTCAAGCAAGTGTGATCAAATGAGCAAGTACAAGCAAGCGTGTTAAGTACAAATGGGTAAAGGAAAAAAATGTCTACTAAATGCATCTCATGAAATTAAATATTTTCAAGAGTGAAACCATGATATGAACAATAAAATTAAATTACTTGAGTGGAATTATAGAAAAAATAAACCATAATTGATCAAATGGATGTCACACTAGCATCTACAAAATATCTTCAAAAAGAAATAGATATAAGGACCAATTGCTTAATGCTCTTCAAACTAAATTAAGAGAAAAGAAGGATCAGATTGATGTGATTTATCCAACATCTAAAGTGAAGGTAGATGTAATTTGTGATATGGAAGATATAATAAAAAAAATTGATGCATGTTGTGATACAAATGAATTCATCCAAACAACTAGTGCAAGTTGTGGCACAGAAGAGCTAATAAAGCAAAGTGATGCAACATTTGATATAGAGGACCTTCTTCAAAATATTGATGCAACAAGTAATAAAGTTGAACTAATAACAAAATTTGATCGAATATAGGTGATTGATTCTCAGTGTGATATAGACGAATTGGTGGAATTAATGAATGAAGCACAAGATAATAACAACAACATTAGCATAAGAAATTGTGAAAACGACAAAGAACAAGAAAATGATCTTTCAAGGATAGTTTTTAGAACTTGGGAAGAAATATCATTCAATAAAAATCGGTATCAATTGGGATACACCAAATATGATAGCTTTTATATTATGGATTACTCCAAATCAATTTAGTTTGTGAGTATAGGATTCCTTGAAGATATTCAGAATTTTGTTAAAATGTGTCAGCATTGTAGAATAAATTGTCACATGGACAGTTAGTGTTTTGATCTCCATCCTTGTTTTCATTATGGGAAGATAAATCAGTTATAAGAAAGATGTCAAAAGTAGAAGAAATCTAAGAAATTAATTCAATATGGATGGATAAATTCTAGGAGATGGAATCAAGAAGTGAAGAAACTGCATTAGTCTTACAACATAGTGAAAACATAGGTAAAGACACAAGAATCAAAGACGGTACTCTCCATACCTAAAGTGGGGGGGAGTACAATGATACAAGAAACTCTCCTACACCTTTAAGGGTGGGGATAAAATTCATGAAGTGAATTTGGTTAGTGGTCATCTAGAAAAAATCGCATTACTAAAATCAAATTGGTTAGTGACAATCCAAAAAAACACCACCTTATTCAAAGAAGATTAGATAGTGGTCATCCATAAATCAATACATTATTCAAAACAGGAAGTTAGTGTTACACCAGAAACCATAATTTTCCATGGAATATGGTTAGTGGTCAACTAGAAGATGCACCACCTAAAGAGTCAAAATCCCCAGCAAGGATCCTTCTAAAATGAAGTATTGAAAAACTTCTCACCTTGCACCTTATAGGGGGGCATAAAATATAAAGTTTCACGTTTCAAAGCCTTATTACCATTCAATCAACAATTGGGAATTATAGCATAGAAATTAGTATCCTCAATAGAAAATTATTTCAGTTGTTCAACGGAAATTTTCAAACAAAGTCGATGTTCACTTATACACCTTTAGATATTAGTAGTTTTTCAGACGTATCTTCATCGAAACTTAGTTCAATAGTTTTCATATTGAAGATAACAAATATTGTCATACAATTATTTGAACTTGTGAATTAGGGGGGAATTTTAGACTGTGAGTCTCGAAACAACTACAAAGTCTAAGACCGTAAGTTTTAATCCTTATCTTGATGAAGTGTCATCATGATCCACTAATGAGTTGTTAGTGAGATATAGAATATCTAGTAGGTCATACTTGTTGGGTCATTGATTTGTCACTATGATTATCACTTCCATACATCCATTTCATTCCTTTTTATCGCTCCTTTATCACTCCATTTACCATCATTTATCATAAAATACCATATCATACTTAATTATGTTTTCATGGTCGAGTAATGTTCAGTTTCCTTTATTTTTAATAGATTAAATATTATTATACATAATTTTACTAATTATGGTTTATGAAGAGAATTATTGTAACAAAACTCATGATTCCAACCTCAAATTCCTAATTCAAGTGTTGGGACAAGGTCCCCTACAGTGAATTTTGGGGCAAAAGCCCAAGTTTGGGGCAGAAAGCCTAAGTTTTTTTTATGTAAAGTGTAAAGTCTCCGCAAGTTGTGGTCGCGGAGCGCGTAGATTAAAGTATTGTAAAGGGTTTTCCCTTCTTTTATGTAAGTTGTGTCGGCTTTAGAAGATTTACCAATGGTCCAGGGACCATGGGATTGTATAAAAAGGAGAGTCTTAGAGAGTCTAAGGTGTAGTAGTAGATAGAAGATAACGAAGAATGAATGTAATGGGTCATTAGCAGAAAGAGCGAAGAGTATTAGAGTAGGAGAGAGGCTCTATAGTTGTGTGCATAGAGGCCTAGAATAGAGTCTGCAGCTAAGTGCACAGACCCCTGCAGCTGAGTGCGCAGGGTAGTCTTGAGTCTGTAAGCAGAACTCAAGTATCAATAAAGAGATTATTCCAGAAATATCTGTGTTTTTTCCATTTACTTCTGTTATGAATGAATGCGTTTATGTTATGATGAATAATGGGTTTATGATTTAATACTGTATTGATGCGTTATTCTGCATGACTTACATTGTTATACGAACGTAAGTAATAATAACTGTTTACACGAAGAATATCTTGTTGCATGTTAAGGATAGCAAACACTTAAGTTGATCTGGGTAATAACAGAATTAGGAGTAATCACAAAGGCGCGTAAGCGGTTGATTTACATGTTTAGGGTCCGCGAAAGGCAGTCGCAGACCTTCGTGAAGGTCTAGAGGCTGGTAAGAGGAATTTCTATCGATAAGCCTTAAAGGCTTATCGATCTGTGCGAAGGCATGTTTAGGGCATAAAATGACATCACACCCATCTCTGGGTGCGGAAACATGGTTCCAGCATCCCCCCATACTACTTTAGGTGAGACTTCAGTCCATGCTCCATGGGTTGATGCCAAAAGGGCTAGTAGTGTAGGGATTTGTTTGGAAAACTTAACTCTTAACCTAGGTCAGGACCTGCTAAACCAACACCAAGTCACAAGATCTAAGCTTCGGCTTATGGTCAAACATTCCTAGTTAGAATTCTACTAGAAAAGAAGTGAAATTTTTTCTTTTGATTTTTTGGGAAAAATAAGATGAATCTCGAAAATATGAGACATGTGTTTTTTGTAGAATGGCTCGATTCAGCTAAGAACCGAACAATTTTCCAAAATTATCTATGGTTTGAGAGATATGGGTGGTTCTTTCAAAATGTTCTTTCTTGTTATGGTTGTTGACAAACTGTGTCCCAAACAAAGGAATCAATTGATAACTAAAACAACTTCACCTTATTCTAAGATGATTCTATGAATAATAAATCAAATGTAATCTAATACTACGTTGTTATACAAAAAATATCTCCCAAGAACAAACAGATTCAATATTTTGTAATCTATCCATAGTTGTTATAATCCAAATGTGGGGGAATTAGTTCCAATTCTCCCCCTGCTCTTTTATTCTCTAAATGTTGTTGAAAATTGCAACAAGAAATGTTGAAAATAGCATCAATAAAGATCATGATTTAATTTTGTCCTTGAATTAAACTAGGAACAATTGTAATTCGACATCTCATGAGAACTTGTATTAGTTAACTAAGTTAATTTGACTTAGTTGGCTTAGTTTATTCGAGTTGAGGGTCTAACTAGAGTCATGTAGAATGTCTCCAACATTATAAGAGCCCTGGTTGAGTTTATTTTGAGTTGTAATTAATTAATTCAGTCTAATTGAGTTAAAGTAAGTTAAACTAGTTCAAACTGATGGAAGAACTAGTGGGAGGTGGTGTTGCCTACAGTTAAGTGTGGTGTTACCTGAAGTGCAGTGTGGTACTACCTAAAGTATAATGTGGTGTTGCTTGAAGCACAGTGTGTTTTTGCATGGAGTGCAGTGTGGTTCTACCTGAAGTGCAGTGTGGTGTTGCCTACAGTGGAGTGTGGTGTTGCCTATAGTGATCAACTAGTAAACTAAAGATTCACTCATAATTAACTCATGCATGTCATATCCGAGAAAGACCCAGTTGAGATTGGAGTTTAGGCACACTGTACTATAATTTGTATGATCATCTAAATTGTATAGATGGTGCATGCAATCAGAGGAAGAGCCTAAAGGAACTACGCAATCCAATGGGGGGGAAATCATATTAAATAGAGGCCTAATTCCTAATTGAACAACACAAGGAAGTAGGAGCTTGGAAGACTAGGAAATTTGGCTAAGTATTGGCCATAGGCATTCGATCAGGTAGAGGATAGAAAATACTTGTGTAGGTTGAGCTCAAGGTTGATCAAAGCAGATTTTATTCATCCAAGACTTGCCTAGGAAGCAGTGAGATAGATAGAGATAGTGCATAGGTTGCTCGGGCTTGAGCAAAGCATTGTAATCTTCTCATATTTTCTGACTAATGCAATATATAGATAGAAGGGGTTTTTAGTTGTGGCTTTCCCCAGGAAATCATTGTGTAATGTGTTAATGAATCCTTTCTCTTGTATGCTTCATGATTTCGGGATCGTTTACTTGTTTTTGCTGATGAATAGAGTAAATTCAAGTCTATTGTTTTAGAATATTAAAATTAGTTGTTTGAATCTACATGGAATCAGATCTATATTTGTAGAAATTTCTACATGGTATCGGAGCTCAAATCACAATAGAAGATAATAATTAGAATTTGTCCTTACAGGTGAATAAAATTTACAAATTGATGGAGCTCTAGTTCAGGGCAGATCCAGAAGACCCTATGTGCATACTTCTTAACGGAGCAAGAAGGATGCTAGTGGGCAGATCCGTGAGCCAATGTTTAGTGACACATAAAGAAGTTATGATCATTGATATTAGTAGATTTAGGAGCAGAGATATTTCCCATAGGGAGATCGAGACTCAGAGGGAGTCTAGGTTGAGAGGGAGTAGCCCTATGGAATCTAGTACTTCAAGATCTGGGGAGATTGGAATCATTATTGCAGTAGTTGCAGCAGCAATGCAGAAGCAACAACAGAGCAGTAGTAGTAATAGTATGAGTAGATTAGATTTAGCTCATGCATGAAAATCCTTGAGGAGCAACATAAAGGTTAGAGACTTGGTGGTGGAGAGGGAGCATGAATTACCTCTCAACATGCAGCCTCAAAAGCAGCCTCAACAAGTTGTGGCGCAGCCACAATTGGAGAAGCAAAGAGGAGGCTGAGTGGAGACATCCACTTAAGCAGAGACCTCTAGTAGGGGGGAATTTTGAGCCAAGTGGGCAGAGAGAGCACATGCAACCATACCTTCAGGTGAGAGGTGGGGAAATGTGAAGCAATAGTCTCAATATTGCATAAATTTAGGTAGGATCCATTGATGTGTTTTCTTTGTCTCATGGATCATTACCTTGCTACTGGGGCCCATAGTATTGAGTAGAAGGAGGATCAGTGTCAGTCAAATACTGAGGAGAGAAGAGCAGTGTTGACAGTAGAGAAAGAGGCTTAGTAGCAGAGTCAGTAGCAAAACATTTTTTCCCAGTAGACAGTTGATTCAATTTAGTTTATTTGGATGGTTTTTTTGTTGCATATGTTTTAGTAGCAATAGCAACAGTGATAAGAGTTGCATGCATAACATTCTAAAGGTACTAGATTGGGATAGATGTGAATCCCTTTCTTGTTGAGAGGGAGCGTTGAAAATTGCAACAAGAAATGTTGAAAATAACATCAAGAAAAATCCTGATTTAGTTTTATCCTTGAATTAAATTAGGAATAAAATTGTAATTCCACATCTCATGACAACTTGTATTAGTTAACTAAGTTAATTTGACTTAGTTGGCTCAATTAATTCAAGTTGAGGGTCTAACTAGAGTCATGTAGAGTGTCTCCTACATTATCGGAGCCCTGGTTGAGTTTAATTTGAGTTGTAATTAATTAATTCAATATACCTATGTTAAAGTCAGTTAAACTAGTTCCAACTGATGGAGGAACTAGTGGGAGGTCTAGTAGTGTGGTGTTGCCTACAGTCGAGTGTGGTGTTTCCTGAAGTGCAGTGTGGTGGTGCCTAAAGTGCAGTGTGGTGCTACCTAAAGTATGGTGTGGTGCTTCCTGTAGTGCAATGTGGTGATGCCTAAAGTGCAGTGTGGTTTTGCCTGAAGTGCAGCGTGGTGTTGTCTGCAGTGGAGTGTGGTGCTGCCTGTAGTGATCAACTAGTAAACTGGAGATTCACTCATAATTAACTCAAGCATGTCAGATCAAAGAAAGACCCAGTTGAGACTGAATTTCAGGGACAATGTACTATCAGTTGTATGATCACTTAAATTGTACAAATGGTGCATGCAGTCATAAAAATGGCCTATAGGAAATGCGTAATCTAATGGAGGAAAATTCCTATTAAATAGAGGCCCAATTCCTCATTGAAGAGTGCAAGGAATTAGGAGCTTGGAAGGGTAGGAAATTTGGATAAGTATTTTCCAAAGGCATTCAGTCAAGAAGAGGATAGAAAATACTTGTGCAACTTGAGCTAAAGGTTGAACAGAGCATATTATATTCATCCAAGGCTTGCCTAGGATGCAGTGAGATAGATAGAGATAGTGCATAGGTTGCTCAGACTTGAGCAAAGGACTGTAATCTTCTCTTATTTTCTAACTAATGCAATATACAGATAGCAAGGGTTTTTAGTTGTGTCTTTCCCCCAGAAATCATTGTGTAATGTGTTGATTGAATTCTTTCTCTTGTATCCTTTGTGATTTCATGATCGTTTAATTGTTTCCGCTGATGAGTAGAGTAGATTCAAGTCTATTTCTTTAGCATATTACAATTAGCAATTTGAATCTACAAGGGATTTCTACAAATGTATGGGAAGATACCAGATTGAATGTTAAGTTAAGTTAGGGGAATCAGTAGTAGAGATAGGGGTTGTATCAAAAAAAAAAAAAAAAACAATGAGGTTATTGTTGCATCATCTTTTTAATAAAGCATGCAATTTCTATCATCTGAAATGTTAACTTGTGAGTGAGCTTTAGTAGCATTTATTAGTGAAGGGGGGGGCTTCAGTGGTCAGGTGATACAGTTTCATTTTTTTAAATTAGATTTATCATAGGTGTTGCAGTTTCATTTATTAGTTATATTTATCATAGAAGTTTTTCAATTCCTTATGCTTTGATTTTATGAGCAGTTGCTAATTTCCAGAAAGTATTTACATTTGCTATCTTGAGAAGGTTGATTTGCTGAAGTTGGGATTCTGCTACATTGACATTTCAAGGTGATTTATTTCTTGTTATTCATAGTGTGTTTAATTGTTGCTACCTGCATAATCTTTAATTGTTGTTACTTGTGAAGAGTTTAATTGTTGTTACTTATGGAATTTTTAATTATTGTTACTTGCAAGTTATTTAATTGATGTTACTTGCAGAGTGTTTTAATCTCTATTACTCGCAGAGATTGAATTAATATTAAGATAGGAATATGTTTCATATCACTATTAAAAATTATTTTGTAGATTAAATTTCTTTTATTTAGAACCAATGCATTCTCTTGTAATTGATTAAAGTTTTTGTTGCATTGAGTTCGTGTATTTTTATTGCTTGAGTGTGATTTAATTTGAAAGTGTGATTTTTCTACCTACATGATCAATAGAACCACCAGCACTAAAAAGGGATCTCTTTCCTGCATATATTTTTCACATAACCTTGAAATATCATAGGACCCCTTACATTTACATTTAAATGTCGAGTGTTGTAGTTGTACTAAATAGACATATGTGGAAATCGACATATTTGGCATCATTGTTGGGGAGGTTGCAAGGGAATGAAAGAAAAATATAGCGTTGGATAGTTGCATTATCTCTGGTACTATTGGGGCCTTAGTTTTAAATACGAGAGGGGATTCAATCTACGCAGATAGCCACCTATCTCCTTGCGAGGACAGAACATGGTAGCCTCGTGTTCCACTTGTATCGTAACATTTAGGGTTACATGTATGAAGCATATAGGATTGCGTGACTAGAGGTAGAAGAAAAATAAAACTTATTATCTCACTTAGTGGTGTTGTAAGCACCATTCATTACATCTACCAGTTTATAGGAACATTTATAGTAGGAGCCTCAAGGTAGCACATGAAGAAATTCTTCTATTTTTGAAAGAAATGGGAGACATTGTTACCTTCGAATTCCCCATTAGAGATCTAGGAGGAGTGGTAGAAATGCACAACATTCTCCCATCTACTCCACCAAATTTCCATGGTTTGGAAAATGAATATATAGATACATTCTTATTTGAAATTGAAGTACTTTGTAGAGGATACGATTATTATACTAAATCTCAAAATTTGAAGGTGTTTCCTCTTACTCTAAAAATATCATATCTCTGATGGTTCATGAGCTTCAGTGGGAACTACATAAAATCTTGGGAAGACATGAAGAATGTATTCTTGAAGAAATACAAAGATAGTTACAAGGTCAATTAAGATATTTTTGCAATGAAACAAGGAGAAGATGAAAGTTTGGAGGAATATGTGGAATGATTTCAATACAACCTTCAAAAATAATAACAAAAATATTTAGCTAAAGAGACCTTTAAAATACTCCTGCTCAAAGGAATCCAAGATAAAATTTTAGAACTCTTAAATCCGATCAGAATAAAGATGTTTTTTCAACTATCATATGATGATTTTTTTGAATTATGTATTAAGGTATTCAAGAGGAAACTCCAAGACTGGTAAGAGTTCTAAAGAAATTTCCTCTCAATTTTTGAAATCTACTGCAAGAACATGAGTTACAAGAGCTAAAATCAGTAATTTATTTAAACTTTTTAAAACTGATATTATTATCTCTCTACATACACAAATGGATATTTTGCAGGTTAAGAAAAATTAGGAGGGATTTGAAGAAGTGTTTTTCCCTCAGTGCCAAAATAAACATCATGCAATAGGTTGTCCTTTGGATATTCTCGAGACTTCTGGCATATGTGGCTTGAACAATCCCATGGATAGCTTATTTTCCTTACCCGAGATGAAAGAAGCATATCACAAAGATCAAGAAGTTGTAGTAAGTTCACTTTATGCAATGGCACTAAAAAAACTATGGAAATTGTGACCTACATGTATGGTTCAAAACTCTATCCCTCCTTTTTCTTACTCGCATAATCCATAATAGAATACTCATGCACTATGGCATCCATGCCAATCTCAATATAACTCCCACCAACCTTTCCCGCAAGTTTTGCATGGCTCATTTTATGGTGGCATGGCTACTTCACTTCATATTGCAGCACAAACAAATCATCCATACTTTCTGCCAACTCTTCAACAAAATCATGCTTACCTATTAAGATCAACCACACAACCTAATCAACTACATCATCAAAATCCTCCATGCCTTTCACAAATTCCTGATTAATCCATCCCACACCTCCACAATAATAAATCAATACAGCATGCTTATAGTGATAAACTACAAAATGTACCCACCCTTCCCACCAATTTTATCTCACTTGCACCGCTGCAAGAAAATTATACTAGGTTTAGGAAGGTTTCAAATCTAAAAGTTGTAGAAATCTTGGAAGAAAATGAAGTTTATTCTAGTTTTTATCAGCAGGAAGATGGGAACATCAAGACATGGGTGACATATGATGAAGAACAATTACTGGAAGAATAAATTGAAGAATTATTTGCACCATTGTCACCAGATCTAGATCCCTTATGCATTTAGGAAGATCATTTTTCTCAAGAACTTCATGATTTGACAACTATAGGAAATCAAGGAAGTGATTGTTATGTTGATGCTTGGTTTCAATCTTTTATTAGTCTACAACATCACTCCATACTTCGGCAATTCCTGACACCATCCTTTCAAGAGAAAATGGTCTCTCATATCCTAGTAGTCATTAAAGTACATTTTCAGATTTGGGTATGAACATACTTGAGACCTTGTTTCAGAAATGGATCCATTGGAAGTATTCCTATACTTGAATGTATCTCATTTTCCAATTAAAGTAGGGTAGAATAGTATACAAAACTAAAATAAAATAAATATATATACATATTATCTTAAAATAAAATTGGTGCATCATTTTCTAATTTCAACACTTAGTTACTACTCATTTTTGAAGTTATGGCTCCCTAAGATTCAGCTACTACACCCCAATGCACAATTGTCACATCTTAAGGCATAGTTGTTGCAACTTCTGTTGAATATGACATGTTGCAACTTCCTACGTAGAAGAACCACTATGTTTACTGATATTACTTCTACCACTATCATCATTGTATAATATATCATTTTTATCACCATTGATTGTTATTTGTGTCAACATCAAATGCTCTTGTGGTAAGTCTTGTTAGGTATGATTCACTCTTAATTCCCCATTATTTTTCAAAGTGACTATGACCGTTGATTGGAATTCTCCATTTCACATACACGAGATCATCCATTGAGTCAGTTAGGGGGTTTTGACACTGTCATGTTTGGTACTTTCTATCCATAAGGTTAAAATGATGTGAGGAATTTAGGGGTGTAACAAGCAAAAATGGTAATACTAGGTGAATAAAACATATAAGTCTAGTCTCTCTAAAACTATATTATCCAAAAAATATTTCCAAGCTCCTCTAAGGGGTATTGTCCAAAAAAATCCTATGGGGGACCACTCAAGTAGAACCTCAATAAGATTTCACAAGAACTCTAACATGATCGACTAGAGGGGCCTTTCAGTTATTATTCGAGATGCTTCATTTCACTACACATTAAATAGTTGATATTTAAGACTATCGTGAATGGTGTAAACCATGGGCTCAACTTGAATAATGAGTTATGTTCCTAGAAAATATAAAATACTTTTGTCCACTCGACTTCCTTACACTTTAAAAATTGTCAATGAGTATTATACATTATTTCAAATCTCTTGAGTGGTATATATATAAAAATTATTCACATAAAGAAATAAAAAGAATGATAAAAAGAAATATTGAGAAGTACAAGTAAACTCGTTGGGTACTAAACATGTTTGTTGGCAGTGGGGCTATGTCGAGTAAGAGAGAAGAGGAACACATATTGGCACACATATAACTCACTTTAAGCTAAGCTCAAGTGTCACATGTTGAAACAATTTTCATTGAATTTCAAGCTAGGAATAATAAACCCCATATCTCTTCTTTCGTAGAATGGATTTAAGTTCCTTCAAGTCTTATGCTTTGAAGTTTTATCTTTTAGAAAATAAATAGGTTTTCATGGAAGTGGGACCCTTAGCGTAGGTGATTTGCTTTGCTCATATAAAGGGGATTATTTTATACACTTGGATAATGGTAAGACTTTGAGAGGCAGAGACAGATATAACTAGTTCATCCTAGACATGTATCTTTTTGTTGTCCTTTTTTCCCTATTTATATCCTCTTTTCATCCATGTTTAATGTCATGGCATTCAACATCATTATGTCACTTTTATTTTGAGGTTATTGAGGTGATGAATTACTTATTTAGGTTTCTCATGATATGTTTGTCTAAATATTGATGGAAGGTTGATTAGTTGCCGACAACGGTTCAACAATGCTCTTTCATTCAGTTCAATAGTTGTAATCAATAGTCTTCATATCCACTACTATAGTGCCTCAGCGTCAGACACTCTGAATATTTTTGTGTTATATTAGTCCCAATGAATATAATCTTAAGAGTTCTTTCCTTGATATCATCTTCAACTTGTATGACTCCCACCTTCAACATCACTCTCTGCACTAGTTTGGCCTACAGTAAAAATCAATCTATCTATGACAATCCAAGCTTTCATGGAGGTAAAACTTGAGATAAAATAGTATGAGTTTTTTTTTTTTTTAACTGAAACGGTTATGTATTTTATTTATTTGAAAAGATCTTGGGTCTTTGCCGGAGCGACCCCTATTACATTACTGGGTTCTAACTGTTGCTGATTATGATCTACTAGATTTTCAGGGCATTTGTACAAATCTTTCATTGTTTACAATTAGCAGTCCTTTCATAAGAGAGCTGCCTTTGTTTGCCATCTGATCAGCTTCACTATTTGACTTTCTAAGAATATGATAAAACTTGCACGTGTCAAAGTCAAGGAGAACTCTCTTCAATCTGTCCAGTATTTTGTTGAGGCTGGCATTGCTAAACAATTTTCCCAACTTAAGGTTTTTTATTATTATCTCTGAATCTCCGAAAACTTGAAGGTATTTGGCACCTTTGTCTCTTGCAATATGGCAAGCTTTGAGAAGCCCAAGAATCTCTGCTTGATTGTTGGATTTCTGGCCTAATCCCCAGCTGAAACAGTCTTTTGAAACCCCATCCGGAGAGTAGATGACCCCCCCAGCACCAGCGGCGCCGGGATTACCTTTAGACGCTCCGTCGAAGAAAATTGTGGATAAATTTTGAGACCGCCACCAAGATTGAAAATTATCATCTTCGTCTCTTATGCGCCATTCCTGATTTGCCTTTTGAGGAGAGAGGAGATGCTTGCGCGGGCAAGGCTCTAGCGGGCCTAGCCATCTTTTTTCTTCAGGCAGTAACAAAGGGTCATCTTTGCAATACTGTTGTTGGGCTGCTTCCAGGAGAAAGGATTTAGCTTTTGCAGCAACTTGCAACGGAGAGTGCCTCATCTCTCTGAAAATCAACTGATTTCGAGCCAGCCAAAGCTGCCAACAAACGTATTTAGGGAGAGCTGTCCAAATTTTGCTCCAGAATGATTTTGAAGGGATGCGCTGGGAATAGAGTAGGCTCCATGTGGCATAGAGATCTGCAACAGAGATTTGTGAAGGCAATATAATCTGAAATTCATGTAAAATAATTCCCCATACCTCTTTTGCAAAATTGCACTCCAAGAAAAGATGTTGGGCTGTTTCGAAATTGTTGCTGCATAACACACATTTGTGCGGCCCTGCTATATTCCTTTTTTCCAGGTTGTCACCAGTTAGGAGTTTATTATGGGCCAGAGTCCAGAAGAAGAAATTCACTTTTGGTAAGGCTAGGGGGTCCCAGACATTCTTCCAAAAGGCCGGTGTTTGTCTGCTGTTTCTTGAGGCCTGCAATGCTCTGTAACCTGCAGCTGTGGTGTAGACTCCGGACTGACCCCAACCCCAGCTATCTTTCATGGATCTGTTGACAGGGGCTGCTTCCTCCAGCAAATCTTCAAGTAGGGTTTGTTGATGGGATAATCGGGCTGGGACTCCATGAAAATCCCATCCTGCCCAATCTCCACGCTGATCCCAAATTGAAAGGTCGTATATGGTGTTGACTCCTGCTTGCTTCAGCCAGTCCCTGAGATCAGCTATGTCCTCATTGTTATTCAGAGGTTCTTTCCCCATAATCCTGTCTAGCCATAGGTGGGTGCGTTTGCCGTTGCCAGGGATCCTGTAAACCTGTTTGTTGAAGAACTTGCTGCTTCTGCAGCATAATTTCCACACCTACGTGTTGTTTACTGTATTTGCATTCTAGAGGTTGCTGAGGGATTTTTTGGGTCCGTACTTTGTGCACAACAAGACACTAACCAGATGAGAGGGCTCATGGATCAGCTTCCACAAAATCTTTCCTCCCAGCACTAGATTGGCAAGAGCTGGGTCTCTAATTTGAAGCCCTCCTTCTGTCATTTTTTTTTCACCACGTCCTAGTTCACCAGATGTATTTTGTTTTCATTACCCTTACCTCCCTGCCACAAGAAATCTCTGATCAGTTTGGAGATTTGCTCCGTCACATTTCTTGGAGCTAGGAGAAATGCTGCCTGGAAGATTGGTAGTGGTGATAGCATGGCTTTTATTAAGATTACTTTGCCTCCCTTCGTCAGCCAAAAGCCTCCCCACGCTGCAATTTTTTTTTTAATTTTCGAGATTATTTCGCTCCAAAGCGATCTTTTATTGGCTCTTGATATGATGGGAAGGCCCAGGTACTTGAATCTATCCCATGTTGCTTGACCTTTGAATTTGAGGAGAGTGGTTATGCCAGTGAGTTCCCTCTTATCTATATTCTAGCTGAAAACTTCACTTTTGCTCTCATTGATTAATGCCCTGGAGGCTCTGCAATAACTTCTAAGTACTGTGTCAATGGCTTTGGAAATTCTGATGGATGCTTCACCTAAGGAGAAGGGAATCGTCAGCGAATAGAGTGTGGTTCAGTGCTTCAGCTCCATGGGAAGGTTTGAGACCCAGAATGTTGCCGTTTAGTCTTTCAACAGTGAGTTTACGACTGAGAGAATCTGCCATTATGATGTACAGGAATGGGGAGAGAGGGCATCCCTGCCTGATAACTCTCTGGGCTTGGAAGAAATTTGTGGGGCGGTCGTTGACTAATGGGGCAATCCATTGTTTGTCGATGCAAGCTTTGATAAGATTAACGAATTGGGTCGAAAAGCCAAAGGAGAGAAGGACATTGTTGAGGAAAGAGTGATCCACTCTATCGAATGCGTTTGCCATGTCTAATTTAATCAACATACCTTTTTCATTCCGCTACTTGCTTGAGTGTATGGTCTCTTGAACTTGGATTACATTATCCATAATATTCCTGCCTTCTACGAAACCACCTTAAGGTGAGGAGATCAGTCTTTTTAACAGGGGCTTGATCCGGTTTGCTAACAGTTTAGCCAGAATTTTATATGAAGCGTTACACAACGAAATGGGCCTAAATCTTGCGAATGTCTCTGGATTGGTGTCTTTGGGGATTAAAGAGAGGTAAGTGGAGTTGGTTCCTCCACCTATCTTGGTTTTTTTCATGAACCAACCTATCATTTTGTGGAGATCAGCTTTGATAAGGTGCCAACAAGCTTTGTAGAAATGGATTGTAAATCCATCAGGCCCGGGAGCCTTGTCTGCATCCATGGACTAGATGACGTTTATGATTTCCTCCTCGGTGATTGGCCTGTAGAGAGTTGCGTTTTCTTCAGGGCTGATGAGAGAAGGGATGTTAGCGATGAAGTCAGCGGCTTCCTCATTGTTGCTGTGAGTTCCTTCTCTGTAAAGGTTCCTAAAGTGGGTTTCGGCGATAGCTTTGACTTGGTTAAAGTCTTTGCAAACATTGCCCTCAGCTGTTTTTATTTCTGCTATGTGGTTCCTTGACAATCTCGCTCTATATTGTCGGTGGAAGAAGGAGGTGTTTCGGTCTCCAGCCTTCAGCCACAAACTTCTGGATTTGAGTCTCCAGTATTCTTCTTCCTTTCTGAAAGATTGGTGTGTGGATCTTTGGGCTTTTGTTTCTTTATCCAGCAACTCTGTTGTAATATCTTTGCTTTCCATCTCTATTTGCAGTGTCTGCAATGAGTGGACTGACTCCTTTCTTTGCTCGGTGGGAGTGGGGGCTGGTCTCTTTATCCAGTTCTTCAGAGCCTGTTTTGTGGCTTTCAACTTTTGCTCCCAGACATAGCTTGGGGATCCCATGAAAGTTTTGGCCCAAGCTACCTTCACTGTCTCTATAAAACCTTCCCTCTCGATCCATAGAGGGCTGAACCGAAACGGAATAGGTCCCAGGTCTTCTTCATCTTCCAAGAGGAGCTGAATAGGCTTATGGTCAGAAGCAAGTTTAGGCAGAATTTTAGTGATGATTATCTTTTTGTTCATCATTATGGAGCTTTGTACCATGAATCGGTCTAAACGTGCTGAGATGTGATCTGTTCCCACTCTGTTATTGGACCAAGTGTAAATGCCGCAGACAGGATTGAAGTCCAAGAGATCCCAGCGCTGAAAGAGCTCCTCTACCTCATCTAGCATGGGGTCTCTGTTGCTTGACCCCCCCCCCTCTTCTCTTTTTCTTTCATAATGATGTTGAGATCCCCTGCTATGATGATATTGCTGGGGGATGACTGCTCTAAAAAGGCGGAGAGGGAGTTCCAGCATTCTCGCTTTTCATAGTAAGAAACTGGGACATAAAGATTGAAAAGGGAAATAGACAACTTACTTGCTTTGTGCATCAATTCCGTAAAGATCTAGTGTTGTGTTTCCAGATGATTTTTCAGATGAAAAAGGTCTTCATTCCAGAGAGTTGCCAGTCCTCCAGAAGTTCCCCTTGAGCTGACAGCTTTGCCTATTCTTTTATTCCACTTTGAACTGTTGATCTCTAGAAGGGCTTGGCCTTCTATTTTGGTCTCTTGGAGCATGAGGATATTTGAGGGTTCTACTTTCATAAGATCCTTGACTGCTTCTATTTTGGAGGGGTTCCCCAGTCCTCTACAGTTCCAAGAGACGAGATTCATTATTTACTTGAGGGAGTGTTGAGGCCTCCCTTGGAAGGCCTTGGTCTGATATTTTGCCCAATGGACATCTCTATTGTAGCTTGACTTCCTTGTGTTTTGAGTCTTTCTACCTCCTCCTCCCTCTTTTCTTTGCAGGATTTCCTTCTTTCTTTTTTCGTTTGTCGCTCGTAGGTTTCATCCTCCGAGGAACCAGAGATTTCAACTGGTTTTTTCCTTGCTATTTCTACATATGAGGGATTGGAGGGACTGCATTGGATGGCCTCAGTCTGAATTGCTTCCCCTTCCCCTTTGTTTGAGGGAGGAGTGTCCACCTGTTCTACATTCTCCTGGGCTAGGGTTACTTGTTTGTTCTGAGCACTTTCTGTCCCTTTTGGAATTACTTCCGTTTCCTGGTTGGCTTTGGTGCTGCTGGGGCCTCCGTCCATGTTGCCTTTGCCTATGCCTTTTTTTGAGGTTGCATTCTTCTGGACTAGAGTCCATTGTTCCCCGTTCTGTTTGTCTACTTGCTCCTCTGCTTTCTTTTTACAGTTCTTTGCAAAGTGTCCATGACCATGGCAATGTCTGCATTTAAAGGGTAGTTGTTCGTAGTCCAACTCCTGGACATGCGTCCAGCCAGCTACAGTGAGTTTGATAGCTTCTGGTAACCCCTCTTCTAGGTCCACTTCTACGCAGATACAGGCGCATGAATACCGGTCTTTTCTCGCAGCTTGATCTATATATTTTCCCAATGCATTACCTATGATCTAAAGGGATTTTTGGTTCCAGCAGTGAGGTGGCAAATGGGGAAGCCTAACCCAGACCAGGACAGTTGAGGGGATGTCTTGGGTGGGATCGAAATCAGGAGACCACTTGTTCGGATAAAGACCCTGGGGTCCCATGAAATACGGTCCATTTCTAAAGATTAATCCTATGTCATCTGGGTTTTCGAAGACAAACACAAAGAAACCCTTACCTACAAAATAACTTTTGACTCCCTCTTTGATCAGGGGCTTCCAGTTCCTTTGGGTCCATTCATCAACCGACTTGGGAGATGGCCAGAGGCCCGTGAACTGACCTATGAGGCCTCTCTCCGTAAGGTTCAAAGCTGCTTTACAGGTTTCTTCTTCTGGTAGGGCTACTGATGGAATCGTGTCCAGTTTCTTAACGAATTTCTGTTGAGAAGCTGGGGGGGGCGCTTTGGACCAGCAGCTACCATTGATCTGAAAGCTAACACCTCCGGGGGGGGGGGGGAAAGAGGGGGATCAGGGTCCCCGCTGGCCTCCATCGACTGAGGCTGGGGAGACGGAAGGGCACATAGGCCAGGGCCGCGCTGGTGCAGTCGGCAGTAGCAGAGCAAGAGTGCGCGCGCGAGTTTTTAAAATAGTATGAGTTTTTGATTTATTAAGAATTTAGGAGAATGTCATGAAAAACCACTAAGCATTATTCACTCCTATTTTTAAACTATTATTTCCACTTCTTTGTCACTTTTCAAGGACATAAAAAGATTTCAGTTTGGGGGATGTTATTTTTTATTGTTTTATATATCATGACCATGACATTAATACTCTTTTTTATCCATCACCATCCCTATTCATTCTAAAACATCACTTGTTCCATATGACCTATGATATCATCTTACCCATGGAATCATCTTCCAAAACCTTACTGAAGGAATAAAATGATTAAAATTGTTGCTACATAACAAGTCTTGTTGTTGTTACACAAGAAGAAATGAAGTAACTGATACGCAGGAAAATTCCATTACTAAAAGAGAGGAATAGGTTGTCAACAAGAATAAGAATATGTCATAGAAGACATTTCCTCATAACTACATGTTGTCATACACCCAACAAAAAAAACAAAGTTATGACTTCCTTGATTCATAATTCACTTGATGCATAAAATTGGCCCACTTCTTCAAAGTTGTTGTGAATAGAAATCAAGGAGGCCATGTGGTATGTAAGTATGGGATATTTTATACATGTGAAATGTTGTTATACTCATATTTTGCATACTCTTGATGCATGACCCTCCCATTTGGAGCATCATGGTTATTATTCATTATTGATGACTGAAGCTAGATTTCAACAGAGATTGGAGCAACAACATCAATTTGTTTTCCAGTGTCGCATGACAACATGATAATTCTCCTATTTTAGGGAAAATGAATTTTTATGCAGGATGGTTTATTTTCTCTTTTGTTGTTCACATTTCTGTTTCTCATTTAAGGCACACAATTTTATTTTTATACAGTGTGAAAAATGATTTGAGCATATCTTTCGAACTATGAACTGTGTTTTGGTGCTTTGTGGATAGCAAGAAGATATCATTAAATAAATACACCCATAAAACTTCAAGCTAAAATACTTTGTAAAATTCCATAAATTAAGCCATGTCACCTACAGCTAATTTGCAATTTTTTCAAAATATGTGATGCGAGGATCTCCAATTTTTTTAGTGAGGAGAAGCAACAGAATGGTAGAAATTTGCTTGCAAAATTTCAAAGAAACCTAGTTTGTAGTTTATGAGAAAATGGTTAATGAAGTTTGTTGCTACTTGTACAATTTTTTATGCAACTTCATATACATATTGTTGAAAATCCATGTGCAATTTGCTACAACATCTCCAACATTGCTAAAAAGGAATAACCATTTTTTATATATATTTTGGAAAGAAGTGTTATTTCTATCAATATCATGAGTTGATCAAGAATATTTTTTTTGGTTATTGTGCATTGAAAAATGGAAATTATAGCTTGGTTGATGCAAAGGTATGGGTTGCATGAGGACATGCAACATATTTAGATTGGGAGATATGTTGGATTGTTGATTTGTCACTTTTATTATCACTTCCAGACATCCATTTCATTCCTTTTACCGCTCCTTTATCAATCCATTTACCATCATTTCTTGTAAAATACCATATCATACATAATTATGTTTTTGTGGTTATGTAATATTTTCTTTCCTTTGTTTTTAACAGATTAAATATTATTATGCATAATTTTATTAATTATGGTTTATGAAGAGAATTATTGTAATATAACTTATGGTTCCAACCTCCAATTCCTCACCTAGGTCACAAAATATAAGCTCCAACTTATGGTCAAATGTTCCCATCATAAATCTATCAGATAAGAAGCGATATATTTGTGTTGGATTTTTTGGGTGAATGAAGACAAATCTCAAAAATCTAAGACGTTGGTTTTGTGTAGAATGGCCCAATTTAGTTGATAGGCAAGTGGTTTTCTAAAATTTGTTATGGTTTTAGAGATACAGGTGGTTATTTCAAAAGTTTATTGCAACTATTGACAAATTGTGTCCCAAACAAAGCAATCGATCAGCAACTAAAACAACTTCATCTTATTCTAAGAAGATTTTCTGATTAATAAATCAAATGGAATTTGATATTGAGTTTTTATACAACAAATATCTCCCAAGGGGAAATAGGGTCAATATTTTGTAATCTGTCTATAATTGTTACAATCCATATTTGGGGGAATTAGTTCCAATTCACCCCCTGGTCTTTTCTTCTATAAATGTATGGGAAGATACCAGATTGAGTGTTAAGTTAAGTTACTGGAATCAGTTGTAGAGACAAGGGTTGTATTGAAAAACAAAGAAACAATGAGATTATTGGTGCACTATCTTTTTAATAATGCATGAAAATTTCTATCATTTGAAGCATTAATTCGTGAGTGAGCTTTAGTAGCCTTTATTGGTGAAGGAGGCCCCCTTCACTAATCAGGTGTTGCATTTTTATTTTTTTAATTATATTTATCATATTTGCTACAGTTTCATTTATTAGTTATATTTATCATAAAAATTCTGTAAATTCCTTATGCTTTTATTTAATGAGAAGTTGTTAATTTCTCGAAGTTAGTATTTACATTTGTTATATTGAGAAGGTTGATTTGAGAAAGTTGGGATTCTGCCACATTGATATTTCAAGGTGATTTATTCCATGTTATTAGTAGTGTATTTAATTATTTGTACTTGTGAAATGTTTAATTGTTGTTACCTGCAGAGTGGTTAATTGTCGTTACTTGTGGAATGTTTAATTATTGTTACTTGCAGGGTGTTTAATTATTGTTACTTGCAGAGTGGTTTAATTGTTATTGCTCGAAGAGATTGAGTTACTATTACGATAGGACATTAGATAAATTTTCAGGTCTAAAATGGGAATCCTAAGGAATATTATAAAATAATAGTGAAAATAATAAAATAAGATTAGACTACCTCATCAAGTTTTGGAGGGAAAAAAGAAAAACTACTTTTTCAACTCATATTTTCAACGTATATCCCTATGATTTTACTCAATTTTCAAGAAGGGGCTCTCGTTGGATGTGGAATTTAATTATGCATCCAAGGAGTACCCAGGTTTCATACTTTCGATGGATCCTACTACACGAAAAATGTGAAATACATGAAAAAATGTGATTGCAATCACATTATTTCATGTATTTCACATTTTTCATGTAGTAGGTTCCATCAAAAGTATGCAACATGGATACTCCTTGGATGAAAATTTAAATTTTGCATCCAACAAGTGTTCCTACTTGAAATTTGAGTAAAATCATAGGAAGATAAGTTGAAAATACGAGTTGAAAAGGTATTTTTTTTTTTTTTTTACTCCAAAAATGGTGAATCACCCACATGGTTGAAATCATTATATTGAATCATATTAGTTCTTATAAAGTTTATTATTGTTGTACATTTTTTACCTAAAAATTTCTCTAATGCTTTGTTTCATACAACTGTTAAGAATTCTTTTGTAGATTAAATTTCCTTTCTTTACAGCTAATGCATTCTCTTTTAATTCATTAAAGTTTCTATTGCATTGAGTTCCTGTATTTTTATTTCTTGAGTTGGATTTAATCTGCAAGTGTGATTTTTCTAGCTACACGACCATTAGAACCACTAGAACTAGAAAGGGATCTTTTTCCTGCATATATTTTGCATATAATCTTGATATAACAGACAAGCCCTGAATTGACATTTAAATGTGGAGTGTTGTATTTGTCCTAAACAGACATATGCATCAACTGAAAATACTGATGTATTATTAATTCACATGTTGCTATAAATACGGTACAATACAATGGCTTAAGCCTTTTCCACCATCTTGCTTCTCTTGTCTCACTCTTGCTAATTCTTAACATTTTATTATTTATATGTTATTTCATTTCGTAGGTTAGATGTCTCTTGATTTTGTTGTTATTGTTATTTTCAAACACTCACAAATAAATAGACCGGATTAAGATAAATGTGAGATACATTATATTAACAATATTTACATATTATTACATATTTTTCGACCCTTTTCTTTCATATTCCAAGTGGTCTCTCGGAATCTAATGATTGTTCAGGTTCCACACCATAACCCTCGGTGGATTAGGTGTCCAAAATCCCCCCCCCCCCCCCCCCCAATCTGAAAGGGGTATATATGAGTCCAAGAAGAGAGTTGAAATGAAAAAAATGTATGGTAACAATTGGCTAATTGTGCTCTCTAAAATGATGGTATAAGGTCGGAGAACTTGAGGTCTCCACTGGTGCTGGTTTAAGGATGACCACTAACACTAGAATTCTTAGTGCAGTTCTTGGAATAGTTCCAACTCTAGCTAGAAGATGAAGTCTTATACTAGAGGAAGTGCTCCCTATTTTTGAGAAAATGTAAACCATTGACATCTCAACCTAAAACAATTGATGTAGTTCCTAGAACAATTCAAAATCTACACAAAAGTTGAAGTCTTCTGCTAGAGGAAGTGTTCTGAAAAAGGATGTCATTGAGGTCTCAACCTACGGTGATTTAAGGAAGGCCACCCACCAAAGGCATGCTCATGAGGCATTCATTCGTCTCTGGGTACAACTCTGAATCTAGGTATGGTTGACTCTGGATCTAGGCTCAGGCAGGTTCAAGTTGTGGCTCAGGCTCGCTTAATGTATCTTTAAAGCTTATAGATGACCATCAACTCTCCCCCTGTTATCACCAAAAAATTGATCATCCAGCCTAATTTACTAGATGGATCGAATTATACCATGTAAAGCCAATTTTACCCTAGTAAAATTGCTTTCAATGTGAGAAATTACCTAATAAACCACCTTTATTAAGTAATTTATAGTTAAACCCATGAAGAATAATTAAATAAATCATTATTTATTTGATTTTATTCTAGGAATAATTAATTTAACCACTGTTTTATTATTATTCCTTGTCAAATTTGACCCAATCATGAAAAATAAACAGATAAATCATTATTTATCTTATTTTTCTCTAAGAATAATTAATTAATCACTAATTAATTATTATTCTTTGTTAAATTTGACTAAATCCCTTAGGAATAATTAAATAAATCCTTATTTGTTTATTATTCCTTAACTAATTCATTGAGATGATAAATAAATCATTTATTTATTTATTATTTCTAAATAAAAGTTTAAATACTTTTTCCCTCCTAAACAAATATAATAAAATATTCCAAGTGGTTATTCCAAGAATGGGATCAATAATATTTTATTATTGCTCATTATTCGAGGATAACTCAATATTTTGTTATAAATAGAATGGTTTTCCATTCATTATTGACTTTTGATTATTTTCATTGTTGCACTCATTGTTGTAACTTTGATTATTTTCATTGTCGCACACCATATTTTTACTGGGTTTATGCATTATAGAGGAGAGAGACTCTACAAGAAGCTGAAGATGTTTGAGGATAGCCAAGAACCCATCCCATAGAGGGGGACTGGTAACATTTATCTGTTCTCTTCACAGGTGTTATTATAAAATTATTCTTTACATATCTGGTTTCCATTGGATAATTGGGGTTATTACTCTTTCTTTCAATGTTTAACTATGATCGTAGCATAGATCAAAATTTTGGCAGGTTTTGTTTTTATCAGTTGCTGGAGATCTACAATGTTTAGCAGCCATTAATATTGTTGAGATTGTTTGTCATCCACAATCTTAAGTGGGTTCTTTTCGTACATCATTGAAAAGAAAACACTACAACAAATTGGCGACCCCACTGGGTTTTATACTTTAGATCCAGAAACCTAGGTGGCCTTTGGTTTTCAACTTAGGGTTTCTTATTTTTCAATTGTATTAATGTTTCCTAGTGTTTTAACCCTAGATCCGATAAATTTTTGACTTACGTAAGCTTTCTGTTCGTTTCTGCAGGTCACAGGAACCAGCCGCGACAAAGGCAACACTTTTTTCTAAAATTTACAGACTGGGAGTCTCGGAGCAGAAATCACAGTTTTCAGCCCAAAAGGTGTAATCTGGGCTCCAAAATGCAGCTTTCTGCCCAAAAAGTTTGATTTAATCAAAAAACAGGTCAGAACCTACGATTTCTGGGTTTTAAGGTTTTTCTCAGATCTCTTTCTGGGTTTTGCTGAGAGCTATCTGTTGGGTGTCTGACCTTTGTCTCATCCCACTTAGGCCTTGATCCATTATGTTTTACTCGTCAAAGTTGAATTTAGCCTCCCCTAGGGCTTCTAGTACACTTCCACCTTTCTAAGAGGAGTTTAGCTGAGTGAGAAGTCTGAGTTTTTTCCAGCACTTTCAGCCACATTTTCTAGATCTATAACCTTTTGTTTTAGATCTGATAAGATAGGTTGCTACCATCCATAGTTTCACTTTTAAACTTGTTTGGTCATTTGCCTCAGGGTCCCATCGGTTTCCCTAGGTGTTTCACCCATCTCCCTATCTTTTTGCAGCGATCTTCCCCTCTTGTTTTTTGTTGTTGCTGCACCACTTTCCAGTAGCTTAGTGTCACTTTATCCTAGTCACACCGACTTTTAGATCTCTTTACTATTTCAGTGTATTTCCCATCAGTTTAGCCACCAAGTATTACAGTGTTTGCAAACCCAGTTTGGGTGGGATTTAGTTAATTGTTTTGATGTTCATTTTCTATTATTTATTTCAGTTTATTTTTAGCAATATTTTTTCTTTTTTACAAACACGAACTAGGATTAATCAATTAATACACTTGCATACACAAACACACCTTAAGCGAAGGGCACTTGGTTTACACCGCCAAGCCAAGACTTAACATAATAAATTTATCTCCCCACATTAGAGACAAAATATATATTGTTGATCTCCCCTCACCATTACCGTGTTCTGTGTGTCCTTCCATCATTGCGCCACCAAGGCGTGTGTCACGGAGACTATTAGGCCTTCGCCCCCAGTTTTCGCTTGGGCATATTACTCCTCCCCATCAGATTCAAGTTCATAGCCCTCTGAGTCCCCATACCGACTCTTCTCCTGGTCCTTCTAATTCCTCATCTAATTCCGAGCAGGGAAAATTTTAAGAACCACCCTAAATTTATATGTATAATAAATGGGCTAATCCCCATGATACATAGGAAAAATGGGAGGCGATTTTATCAATAATATAATATGTATATATAATTTTTTTGGCGAATCTCTCACCAGATTATATTATCTTGTACAGTGATGGAGAATCTTTCACTGAATTATAAAATCTTGTAAGATCTTGGCAAATCTTTTACTGAATAATAAAACATTGTGAAGTCTTGGCGAATGTTTTGTTAAAGTATGAAACCATATATGATAATAAGAAAACATATTCATTAAACTGTAATATACTAACATACATGTTTGGAAAAAAGAAACATAATTTTCTCTTCCTACAAACAATGTTCCAAGTTTCAGTGGCCATGTTTGTCAAGGTTCTTACAATACACTCTTTCATAAACTTCTATTAGTTTTGATAATATTCCACAACAAAGTTCTTGTAGGTGTTGATATTGACAATGAGTTCTGTCAAGGTAGGAGAGATTAATCTTTTCTCTACAACTTTTGTCAAGCTACCACTTTTTTCAAGTTATCAAATTTCTTTCTTATTCCATAGACTCCAACTGCGAGATAAAAAAAAAACACATCAAGTTTGTTTACCCCAACACACCAACAAGCAGTGAGCCCCAACTATATTATATAATAAAGTATTAGGTATCCCAAAGGCTTGAAGGGGATCTAATTGAAAGAAGTGACCATTGTGAGAATCCTTTCAATCAATATATGCATATATAAATGTAGATTTATTATTATTTTAATCGGAAATATTGAATTAAATAATAAAATTTAATTACGTCTCTCCCAATCTAAATTGCTTATTAGCATAATTCACTACCCTCATAGGTCTCACAGAAGATGAAAGGTTGTACAAACCAGCTTATTTTTCAAACAACTAATCCAACATCAGTACCTAAACTTTTTCATGAAGATATCATATTGAGAATGTTTGAAAAATGGTGAGAAATCTTCTGTGAGGGTGATGCGGAAAGAGTGATAAGGTTTCATTGTTTTGAATTTTTTTTGTTAAATCAAAAAAAGTTAAAAACCAATATTAATGGAGATATTGGTATTTTTTACTAAATTTTGTGAAGTGACTAAATGTAGCTTTAACCATTCACCTTAAGATGTTTTTACAATATAATTTCCTAAGTCTATTTAATATCTTCATTATCATAAAAACCAACCTATATCCATCTTAACTCCACATCTACCACTCTTAGGGGGATGAAATCTATTTATCCCTCTGAGCACTTGGTAGACCCAGAATTAAGATGGATCTAAGATGATAGAATTTCCACTTTAAATAGTCTATCCTCACATGAATACCATGGGTCAATACCATGGGTTATCATAAACCTGGAGCTTAAAAATTACTATTAGTAATTTATAAAAATTAATAAAATTAATAATTGATTTTTATTTTATTTTTTATTTTAACCAAGTTAAAATGTTTAACATACATTAAATTACAACATCCATTTTTACTCTTGATCCACCAAGCCCCGAGAGGGATCAAATATTTTTTCACTCTATGCTAGTTTGCATATCACGATATTTGATCCCTCTCGGGGCTTAGTAGATCCAGAGTAAAGATGGATCTAATTCCCCCATTTAAATAGGCTACATTCCACGTGAATACCATGGGTCAATACCATGTGCCTTTTTTATTTTTATTAATACTAATATTAGGGTTAATAATGTTTTTTTGCATGGTATTAATAATAATCTAGCCCATGGTATTTGACCCATAGTATTTTGCCCATAGGTTTCACCTAAATATAACGCATTTTTTGAGTGATCGTAAATATAAGGTGACTTATGGAGTAAATATAAAAAAATGTTTTATTTGTTTACCATACCTCTTGTTTATTTATAATTTTATTAATTTACCATACCTCTTTTACAAATATGGTATTTGGCCCATAGGATTCACTTAAATAAAACCTCTTTTTTTAGCCTTCATAAATAGAAAGAGGGTTATGGACTAAATATAAAAAGAGGTTTTATTTATTACCATACATCTAGTTTATTAATATTTTTATTTATTTACCATACCTTTTCAGTAAGTATAAAAAGAGGTTTTATTTATTTACCATACCTCCACTTTATTTATATTTTTATTTGTTTACACCCTTGCATGTATATAAGGTGACTTATGGAGTAAATATAAAAAATGTTTTATTTATTTACCATACCTCTCATTTATTTACATTTTTATTAATTTACCATACCTCTTTTATAAATATGGTATTTGGCCCATAGGATTCACTTAAATAAAACCTATTCTTGAAAATTAGGGCGAATGGAAGGTTGTAACTCCTAATTTCAAGGGCTAAATTTACCTTTTTTACCCTCTTCCTTATTATAAGGTCGGCTATTTGAGGCGATTTGTAAAAATGTACTATGATACAAAATATTCGCCCACTAAAAATTTAAAACCCCTTAATTTCGCCAAAGGGGGAACATTCGCCCCTAAAATTTTCCATGATTCCAAGCCTCCTTCACGGCATATCATCACCATGTCTGGACCCACAGCTAGTGCAGGAACCCAACCAGGTGGTGGCTCCGGTTCTACATGGGTGGTCACATCAGGCGAAACAATCTCAAGAACCGTTACGACAACCCTCATGCTCCCCTTTATGGTTGGGTTAAGTCTACCATATCTTAACCAGTTGATAAATGACCCCATACACCATGATGCTAGTTGGCCCTCTATGCCGACTAAGCTTCCCTCAGACATCCAAAAGTTGGAGGGTATTGCTGGAGAGGATCCTACCAACCATGTCTGATCCTTCCACATGTGGTGTTCGTCCAACTCCATAACCGATGACTCCATTCGTCTTTGGCTCTTCCAATGGACGCTCACTAGAGACGTTGCAAAATGGTATGTAGACCAGCCCTCCGCCTCTCATTCTATTTTCGCGACACTTGCTAAAGCGTTCTTATCCTATTTCTAGTTACCTCTCTAATACAACACCAGTACTAAGCTTTTGACCACATTTCACCAATCCTCCTCTACTTGCCTTTCTGACCATGTTCAAGAGTGGCGTCGAAGGAGGAGCACATGTTGTGCCCCGCCTTTCAAAGACCGTGTTTATCTAGATTGGTTTCTTAAGAGCCTTTTATCCCCCATTGGGAAATATGTCGCATCCCATTTTCCTCGGACTAAGGAAGAAGCTCTCTAGACCGCTTTGAGATATGATCTAATTTATGCACAATCCGGTTATGTCTATATTGTCATTCTAGACCTCCCACATCTTGGAAGTGCCAATGCACCAGGGGCATCTCACGCTGCCAACGGTATCATTGGATCCTTTTCACACTCTTCACCATATAGTCAGTAGAGTTATGGCTATCCGCAGGGGGGCACCAGTTCCTCCAACATTTATGCCCCTCCTACTAACAACATGTTTCCAAGGCCTCAACCTATCTACCAAACTATTTCTCCTTCTTATGCACAACCTCGTGCTCCAGCCCCTCAAGCATTAGTGCCGCAACATCCCATGCATCCTCAACCCTAGCAGCCATCGCTCCCTTAAGACCAGGTGTTTGCACAGCAGAGTGATACCAATCCCCAAAATTCGAAGAAAAATAATAAGGGGAAGGGTAACAAGGGTAACCAGGGTAACCAAGGTAACCAGCCTAGTGAACCCCAGGGAAACCAACCTAACACCAACAACCAGCAACAAGGAGGCCAGCCCAAGCAGAACAAGGCTATTCATACGAACAAGCCTTGTGCATGTTTTGGTGTACATGGCCATTATACACATGAGTGTCCTCCTTTACCCCAAATGTGCCAAATGTGGGAAGCTCAAGCAGCTTCTCGAGGCCAACAATCGCCTCATAATCTTGTGCCACCTCAACTGGTCATGCTCACAAATCCTTTCCCTCAGCAAGGATTTGTTGTTGCTCAACCCCAACCAGGTCAAGCAGCCCACCTTCCCCAACCTTCTGGTCCCAGTGACTACTAGATCCTGATGATGAACTCTAATGAGGTTAACCCCTCCAATATCAACCTACAAACTTGGTCGCATCAATATGACAAACCCTCCACTTCGTCAGTTGCTGAGTCCAAAACCAAAGTGTCTGCTGAGCCTCTTATGACACCAAATGGTCATTTACAGATCCCTCAACCCAAATTTGAGGCCAAGATCCCAAAAGGACCATTAGGCCGTAACGCGGCTTCTAACAGAGCTGCCCATACATATAGTATAGTAGACAACTTGGCTTAATCACTTACCGCCATGTCGACACTGGAAGTCCTCTAGTCGTGCCCTTCCCAAAAGAAGGCTCTACTAACTACCTTAGATGCAATGGACCCTTCCGATGATCATTTTATTGTCCTCCCAGTTGATACATCAGAGCACCCCCCATTACCTTCATCTGTTGCTTTCCAGATACCAGTTAGAGTCTGTAATGCCATCATCTCCAGATGCATTATTGACAAAGGTGCATCCACTTGTGTGATTTCTGTTGTTGTTTGGAAACAACTCAAGTCACCTGAGTTGTCCCCCTCCACCATCACTTTGCGTGCATGGGATGGAAACTCCTCCTAGCCCCTTGGCATGTATCGCAACTATCCAGTGACCCTTGCGGGTAAGACTTTCCATGTCGATATCGAAGTCATTGATGCCCCTTTGGATTACAACATCATCTTAGGTCGTAGTTACACATATTCGATGTCATTTGTCACATCTCTGGTGTTCCAAAAGATGTGCTTCCCCCATGAGGGGAAGATCATTACCATTGAACAGTTGACTTGCTACGAGTCGACATTAGTGACCTCCCCCTCGTCGATGTTCAACAACCAGTCTTCAACTCCTTACACCAGTGTCTCACCCGGAGTCTATAAGGATTCCTCATTGTTAGGTGCCTTCCCTAGTCCTCCCCCTCCCATTTCTGAACCTACTTCCATGAGTGTTTGCATGTTACAAGCGTCACAGGCTGCCCTTAAGCAGTCTGGTACACCTGATCAATAGCCAACTCCTTAGAATCCCATTGTTTCTCTTATAGTTGAACCCTCTGGACTTAATCCCCCATGACCTCCTCCATTTGTGGGTGCCTCTCCTATGTTACCACCCTGAATAGTTCTGCTAGGTCTCAACCATCCAGGAGCTATTCTGTCGGGACATTATCCCTCCAGCCAGATACCTTTCTTATTCCCCCCGCCAGGCATGGCTTCGCTGGTCCTTCCTAACATGACTCTTAGGATCCCAATATGGTACATCAATCACCCTGCAAACACTCCTCCTGGTTAGCCAAGACCGTATCAAGCTTTGGCCTCAGTTCAAGCGGTCCCCATGACCCCACAGTTGCTCCAGTTCCATCACAACCTCAATAGAAACTAACTCCTATTGTGAAAGCATCTATCCAGGGGGTCAAAGCCAAAAGGAAAGATTCGAAGGACAAGGCTCCCCAACCTCCTCCAACCCCTAAGGCCCCAAAGCCGACACCCCCATGCGCTTTGTGTGACATCGTTGGGCATGCCACCAACAATTGTCCTAAACTTCCTCAACTTAAACCAGTTGTTCACGAAGCATTCCCTAAGTCGAATATTCTAGAAGTCCATGTTAACATACTGGTCCCACCTAAGAAACTCAAAATGCTTTGCACAAACCACCCTTGTACCCTTTGTGATTTTCATGGTCACTATTTCCATTGTTTCCCTCATCTCGACGAATTTCGCGATTGCCATGGGGCAATTCGTGAATACAAGGCCACTCGTAGAAGAGCCTCTACTCCTCTACTTGTGGATTCTGGTAACAACAGTCAACCAGAACAGGGAAACTCTAGCCCTCCTATTGTGATCCCTCCTCCGGATGTCGAGATGACAGACACCACAGGCCCCGTTCTTTACCTGTCGTCATCCTTGAGTTCCTAACTGGCAAACCTTCCCGAGGTTGCTGCACACATTTCTATCAAACCATTTTTGACAGAATCCAAGGTCTCAACATCAGTAGGCCCTCTGTCTACCAGTCCTTCGTCTGCCATTCAAGACAATGCATATGTGAACCTTATTCCTCACGTTGATGCACCAAGTAATGTCATTGCATCATGTAGTCAGTCTTCCTCCCGTCCGCCCATCTCCCTGCCTAATGAGGACACCATGGAAGCTATGTCTACCCCTAATTACCCCTACACTTGAGTAAGGGGGCATTCCTTCAAGAGGATTTTGAAGGCCATCTCCTTCCTAATTCTCCCAATGGACTCTACCTCCAGAAATGTTTCTCATCGCACATCCCTTTGATTTGCGTGTCTTTATTTCTACCATAAAGTTAGGTAGATTGCATCATCTCATCCATTGTCTTTTGCACCTTTCAGATGGATCCATCATCCACATGGTATATCGGTCATGCCGACGGTGCAAGTCACTTCTCCCGGAATCTATCCTCGGTAAGCTGGGTCATTTTTACCCCCTTACATACATTAGTCCTTTCAAATAGCATGTGCATTGGATCTGCCACCAATAATCAGGCCAAATATGATGCAGTGATAGGTTTGTTATTATGTTTCGTTGCTCATTGCACCCTTCATCTTCATGTTCGTTTAGATTCCTTGCTACTTATCATGCAATTGAATGGTGTGTATCATGTGCATAACCAAGTCCTATTTAGAAAGTATCTATGAGTGAAGCTGTTGGTGTGTGAATTTGAAACCATTACTTCCAGTCATGTGCCTAGAGCCCAAAATCACTATGTAGATACAATTGCAAACAACATTCTAGATTGCCATTTATCACATGTTCACCACAGAAGACAACCATAAATAAAACAAATGGTGAACCATCATCGTCATATAAAATGCATAATCATATTATGTATCATAAAAGTGTTTGGAGCCATAGCTCTAAATACATCTGACATTCCCATAGCATGTTACAAAAATCACAATCAAAGGGACCCACATGTCCCTGCATCTAGTCACTATCCGATGGATCTCATGCCAAAGGCTCTGCTCCACCTACATGTAGATCACGTATTTCCTGACCTATCATCACCATGCGCCACACGATACCTCGCCACTCTGAGGGAAGACTGGTGCACTCATTTGTGTATCGATCCTCTAAGTCATGACATCCACACTCTAAAACCCCGGTTAAGAGTACATCAAACCTATGATGCAAATCAGAAACTAGCGCAGTATCCTCTGGACCCTATTGTGATGATGATGTCCCTCGATTTGCGACCCTAGGTGCTGCAGCTCAGCCTGCATATCCTATCGTCTTCACCAATGCTATTTTTGCATACAACATATTTCACACTCAATACCATATACATGTGATTGAAATATAAAATGCACCAAAAATCATAGCAACTTAACACTTACCGTCTGGTCCCCATGCTCGCTCGAGCAGAAGTGGCAAGTCAAGATCCCCCTAGTAGTTCATCCCACTATAAGGGTAGTTGTCAATGTAAAGGGGCATCTGGTCTGAGTGTGCGAAAAACTCGGGTTGGAACACCCATCTGACTCGCCCTCCTCCTCCTCTCTGTAATAACTTCCCCCAGCGGCGCATCCTGGGCTCCTGTGGGCCCCCATATCATATTTGTACATGAGGACGGATAGTGGGTATCTTCTCAAAGAAGAATGCACACAGTATTATACCAAAAGCGCAGTCATGATTGACATGTCTCCTACAAAGACTCAACTATCATTTCACCAACGACAGCATCATCTCGGCCCACCCATAGTAGGTCCCAACCAAAACACTCTCAAGTAACATCATCTTCCCTCCAATGATGTGGTAGAACACCTGGCTGCCCAAGACCCATAGCACAGTTATGGCAACAGCCTGTGTCTCTAGCCTCTCTAGATAAATAAGCAGGATAGTCGTGCCCTTGACACGAACACCCAGTCGACAATGGCACTCCATGAACTCAATAATGTTCCTCCCATGAGGTAACACCAGATGAATATCCCCCACCACTTTGAGGGGAGGAAGTTTGGTCAAGAAGTAAATATCCTGTAATGTGAGCTCGATCTTGTGACCCTACATGACAAATACCTCCTGGTCTAGATCCCAATAGCTCACAATTCTTGATAGTAAGGCCTCACCTGCCCTCATCAATGGTTTCTCTACCAACTTGAGAACCCCATAACGAGCCAGTGCCCCTTGAACCACCTGATCCCCCTGGATCTCAAATCAAAGAGTATCCAAGTCTCGTTCATGCTAGTTGATTTTCAGCTTTGCCATATCTGCAAAACACCACATGTCTTGTCAATTCAGAAAAGAAAACAACCAGCTACATTGATCAACCTACAACCCCCACTAGGCTAGCAGACCAACTCTTTCTCCAACCACAAATCGTAGTTTTCAGCCTAGAAAGTGCGAGCTCGCGGGTTTCTAGTTGTTTCCTGTGAGCTAGATTGCACTTCTAGGCCCAGAAAGTGCGATGCAACTGTGAGCAAGAGCAAGGGTCTCTCAAGGAGCTTCCAGGTGCCAAAAATCAGGAAATAAACCAATGAAATTGAAGAGACAAATAAGGCCACTTGCCTTAAAGTTGTAGATTCCAATTCCGATGGTCATTTTGTCCATTATGACCAAACCGTAGCTCATTTGATGAATCGTCAGCACCGTTGGAAAGCTATCACTGATCTCTATAATGGGTCTTCCTCAGTTTTTGATAATTTGACACTTCACCAGGAAACCATTTTTCCAAGAAAGGTCACTTTGTCGCCTCTCAAAATCAAATTTCATTATAAAGCTACTTGTACTTTGTGGTCCATGCCCTATTAATACTTACCATACCATATGATGACTTTCATCATGAGTAACCATCATTTACTCATGTTTTCATGGTCCCCACTGGGCCTAGTCTGTGTGGCAGCGTCATCGAGTCACCCTTGTTCAAAGCATCTGCGATGAGTCACCTTTGCATTCTTGGAGTCTATTTTATGTCCCATCATATCATGTCATAGTATTCCATCCATATTTGCATATTGTTCATCCTGTGTTTCCCATTTTGGCCTTCAGTCATACTGTCCCCATCCCCTCTGGAGTTGAGTTAGTTCCTACCAGGTAAACCATGCACTTTATGCTCTGACAAGGGTAGTCATCTGTTTGTCCCTCAGTCCGACTTTTCCCATTATCCATGGTGTCAGTCCATCAGTGACATTACTATTCTCCCTCGAGATTTAGTTGAGGATCCTCATTGCCTCATCTATCACGGGCCCTATTCTGTCGACATCAGCTCATTTATTCCATAAGAACGGCCTAGAGGGCAGTGTATCTCAGTTCCAGCTTCCATTCTTGTTCAGCGCCTTGGATCGAGCAGAGGGTCCCATTATTTCCCTTTGCCTTGATCATTTCATGTTCGTGATCCATACACTTGATGGTCTAGTGATGCAGCAAATTGTCCCAATGATTCCTGGGTGTGTGTGAGATGTTTCAGACCTCATGAGGGGGTGGCCCTTCAGATAGCCCCCGACATGCTCGGATGCATACCTACTATGCTACAGCCTCAAATGCAGTTCCACAGAGTTGATGGATTCAATTCCTACCGATCACAGTGTTCATAGCATGCACGTCTCCTCCAGATGATCCATTCAGTTTTGCAGAGCCCTTCCTTGTTTAGCAGGGCTTCTCCGGTTGTTCTACCCCCCCCCCCCCCATTTATTGAGGGAAGGGGATTTGTATCTCATGTACTCAGATATTATTGTATTCAATCCTGGCTCATGTTTTTACTAGGTGCATTGTGTATATGGGACACATTGTATTATTTTCTGGCTCTGTTATGCCAGCATGTCATGTACCATTCAGCATGTACTTCATTGCTCATTTTTATATTTTTGGTTGAACCATTATTTTTGTACTAAGTTATCTCAGTGGGTATGGGTATGCCTCCCCCGCCTCATTGAGGCCCAGTACCACAACATAAAAGGAGACTTAGTCTCGCCCCCTCTGTCACTATCCTCTCTCAACTTCAGCTTCATTGATCTCTCTCTCTCTCTCTCTCTCTCTCTCTCTCCTCCCCCTCCTTGACTCCCCTGTGTTGTCTAAGTGATTTTGTCTTTACAACATACTTCGATCATACGTTTTTCTCCTAACACTCGTACATTGGGGGAAATCTATTATCACCAAAAAATTGATCATCTAGCCTAATTTACTAGATGGATTAAAGTATACCATGTAAAAGCAATTTTACCCTAGTAAAATTGCTTTCACTATGAGAAATTACCTAATATACCACCTTTATTAAGTAATTTATAGTTAAAACCATGAAGAATAATTAAATAAATCATTATTTATTTGATTTTCTTCTAGGAATAATTAATTTAACCAATGTTTTATTATTATTCCTTGTCAAATTTGACCCAATCATAAAAAATAAACAGATAAATCATTATTTATCTTATTTTTCTCTAATAATAATTAATTAATCACTAATTAATTATTATTCTTTGTTAAATTTGACTAAATCCCTTAGGAATAATTAAATAAATCCTTATTTGTTTATTATTCCTTAACTAATTCATTGAGATAATAAATAAATCATTTATTTATTTATTATTTCTAAATAAAAGTTTAAATACTTTTTCCCTCCTAAACAAATATAATAAAGTATTCCAAGTGGTTATTCCAAGAATGGGATCAATAATATTTTGTTATTGCTCATTATTCGATGATAACTCAATATTTTGTTATAAATAGAAGGGTTTTCCATTCATTATTGACTTTTGATTATTTTCATTGTTGCACTCACTGTTGTAACTCTGATTATTTTCATTGTCGCACACCATATTTTTGTTGGGTTTATGAATTATAGAGGAGAGAGACTCTACAAGAAGCTAAAGACGTTTTAGGATAGCCAAGAATCCATCCCATAGAGGGGGGCTGGTAACATTTATCTATTCTCTTCACAGGTGTTATTATAAAATTATTCTTTACATATCTGGTTTCCATTGGATAATTGGGGTTATTACTCTTTCTTTCGTTGTTTAACTATGATCGTAGCATAGATCAGAATTTTGGCAGGTTTTGTTTCTATCAGTTGTTTCAGATTTACAATGTTTAGCAACCATTTATATTGTTGAGATTGTTTTTCATCCACAATCTTAAGTGGGTTCTTTTCATACATCATTGAGAAGAAAACACTACAACACCCCCGTCAAATGAAAGATGAGAAGACGAATAAATCTCAACTGCAAAATTTATCAGTGACTCAAGAAAAAATTATGTGGTATGACTCAAATATATTCTTGGTTGTTGAAGCCCATTGCCAAGAAGTGATCCATCTAATTTGAATCTTTGTTCTTGCAGGAGGCTTATTTCTAAAGCATATATTTGACTTATGAGTACTTTTATGACAATGCTCACATGGGTGAAGATCAAAACAATGATATTGCACATGGCCAACTCGATTACAATGTTGGAATTTGACAATATGTAGTTGTGAATGAGGAGCATATGAAATTGAGTTGTCTTGAAGAAATCCAACATTCCGAAACTAAATGAGCTTAGAATAGTCTGGAATATGAAAAGATACATCCTAGTCATATCCAATACCGATTTTGTGCTTGTTGTTGACAATCTCTTCCCAAGGTTTGATGATGGGCTTGGGAAGTGTAGGTTGAACTTCTGTATATACATGCAAATCTTCTCTTGCACTAGGCACTGAATCAACCTAAAATTCATTGATTTGATTAGTTTCTTCCTGTTAATTGGAGCTTGTTTCAATCTCAAATAGAGGATTGTTCTGAACAAAAACCAATTTAGAATGATGACTTTTTTATTGTAACTCATCCTGTTGAAACTCATATTCTTGTTGCAGAAAATTGATATTGTCTTGTGCATTTTGCAAACAAGTTCCGATGTCAGAGAGAGTGCCCTTAAAAATTTCAATTATATCATGAACAGTGGAGTGTATTAAAGTATTTAACAACTCTAATAACTTAGTAATTTTGGTCATTTTCTTAACATCTCAAGCTCGACAAATGAAAGGTTTTGCAATGTTCATTTAAATGATAGATGATCAATGCATCCCACCATTGTAAGAGGTTATTGATTGATTTCCAAATGGAATATATTGCCAAAAATAAGATGGGTGCTTCCAAATGAGGTGCTCCTTCCAAATCATTTTTAACTTTTTTATTTTAAAATCATATTCTAGGGTTCAATATGTTAATATACATACCATACATGTTGATCTGGATGATTGCAAGTGGGTTCAACCTTTTAAATATGAAAAAAAATCAATTAGTGTCCATGAATATTTCAACAATGGATAGGATGAAGTGCAAGTAATGGAATATACTTTTCCTTTTAAGAAAGTATGTTGCATTATTGGTGGTTTGATTTCCAAGGCATTTTAGTTACGACATCCTAATTGTGGCTAAACATCCTCTGCACAGGTTTCACCCAATATATAATCCAATAAAACTTATGTAGTCAGTCATTACGGATTTTTTAGTCACATTGTGATGCCTTCAAAATGAAATTATAATTTGTCTCAGATGGAATATCATTTTATGTGCTAACTGAACTCTTCAAATGCCATAAATTTGTTCAAATTTTTTCTAACAGCAGTTCAAACAAGCAGTGAATTAACTCCCCATGACGATTGTGTATTGTGCAAGGTATCTATCCCTTTTATCTTTTATTCTAATAGTAGTTGAAGAAATAAACCTTCCCCACCTTGAATAGGCCCTCGCAACAACGTCTTTGATTTGGATGCCTCTAGAAAGAAATGGATGTGCTCTCTAATGGGAGTGTGCTAGTTTATGCAAACAGTTCTAGTATAGGATTAGGCACAACGATCTAATTCTAATAGTCCCCAAATAGTAACATAAGTATTTAGAGACGAATATTTCGAAAATCCCCCAACCTTAGTCTTCATTTTTTTCAAATGTAGAAAATTGTTCGAATTCTTCTTGTGTCGAACCATGTTCGACACAAAAATCAAGACTAAATTTGAGACCAGGAATTACAACTTGGGCACAAGATATTTGGGATAATATTTGTAGCAATAGGTTCAATGAGGAACCATTAGCGGTTAGAACTCTAGAATTGAACCAAGCAACCTAGGTTTTTCTCCCAATAGGACCTCACAATGAGAGAAGGAGGTTGATTACTAGATGTTATTTCATTGTGTGAGCACTGTAAAAATCTCTAGATTTAGGCTTATGTGATTCATCTTATTTTTTAGTTTTTTTTTTAAATTAATCACATAATCACTCTTTATTATGAGATTAATTTGGAAAGCAATATGAAAAACTGTAAAAGTTATTATCAACTTTCAGGTAGGCACATAAACAAATATGACAGACTCATGTGCATTTGATAGCTAGGATGGACGGGTACATTTGGAAGCCAAAATAGGAAACACTGAAGAGGAAATGGAAGATATGACAAGCTATGAAAATGATGGAAAACCTAACGATCAGGTCAAACAAGTATATGTATAATCGAAGCATGCCAGGTTTGAAGAATACCACAGAACAATTTGATTTCTAAAGAGGCCACAAAACCAATGGCTCAAATTTGAGCAGGGCAAGAATACACCAGTTTTGATACCATGTTGAACACACATGAAATGATAGACTAGAAATAAGATAAACATGAGATACATTCTATTAACAATATTTAGGTATTAATACATTATTTTCTGACCCTTGGTTATCATATTCCAAGTGGTCTCACATACTCCAATGATTTTTCACATTCCACACCATAACCCTTAGCAGATTAGGAGTCAACAACTATATTAGGAAGGGATATGGATTTGGTCTAATGCTCTCCATGGAAATAATGTTGTCATGTTGGTTTTGTAATTGAAAATTGGAACATTCTAAGGTTCACACATCCTCCCGAGAAGAGCATGTCTCCCGTTGTTGGAGCCAATTTTTACCCCACTTGTGAGTAGGGGTACATATACTTTTTAGTGTAGCATTCACCACCATTTTAAGCCCAATGTTACAAGTCAAAATCCATGTGAATCCATGTGTTAGGCATCCTATATTCTTTTTTCTTTATCGTTGAATCTATAATTAGTTGTTTGGTTGGACCACATCCTGTCCCTTGAATTTCCACATAAGGTATCTTTTGTTCCTGACCAGATTGAGGCATTTAGGTGAAATCTCCCATGGACTCATGGTCTAATAGGAGTCTACAATTCTAGGGGTGTTGGTGTTTGGGCCAGTCCAACCTACATCAAGGTGCACCTATGTCATTTTTCATTGTTAAATTATAATGAGTTTTTAACCTTGGCCTTGGTTGAATATTCCTCAAAACAACTCTTAAAGCATAGAAATATTTTTTTACAACATTCAGCGTTCCTAATGCAATTCATGGTTCCCAATGAAAATTGGTTTCGGTGGTCAAAAAACAAACCTAATCTAGGATTGTAGAGCATGATGAGAGCAATGCATGCAATGTGGATTTTTTCAAATCTGAGCATCGAATGGATAGTTATAGTTTGGTCAATAAATCATGATAATTTTCAAGGGGCCATTTTAGGTAGAGTGTTGGGTAGAATCAGGCATACAATACATCATAAGTGGTAAGTACGAAGAGATGAATAATACTAAAGGTGTCAGTTTTCAAATGACATGAGGGTAATGACATGGAATATAGGGCGATTATGTGGTAGTTCCCTTAATGATGTGGAAAATTCAAGACAAACCTAGTAAAAATCAGGAAATGTAGAGAAAAACTCAGGTTCTAGAATTTCCAAGTCATCAAGGATGTTGGATATCTAGCAACATGGTGGTAAAGTCAAATTGCTAAAGGAACATCAAAGAAAATTATATTTGAATAAGTCATTGGAGGTTGAACTTGTGGAGCGATAAAAAGGTGTCTTTTAAACTCCTAATTACCTCACATTAATTGTCAACCCAGGGACGAATTTTTATTTCAAGAGTGTACTCAGTCTGAGGCGGCTATTTACTCAAGAGTAATGTTTTGCAGTATAGTGCTTAAAACCCAAAAGTAAATGAGAGCTTGAAAAAGAAATCTAATTGGAACAGCAAGAAACTGAAAAATCATTCATTCAAACAACCATCAATCGAGGATATAGTAGCAATAACTCATTCCTCTAGGAATTGATGGAAAAGAAAATAGAGTATGGACCAAAGATCTGGGAGCGTGGTAGCGTCTGCTGAGGCTCACGACAGCCTTGGACCTTCTCTCACACCAAAGCAATAAATGCAAGTAAAAGGAATGGCAAAAAGCAGAATGAAACGAAATGGACAGCAGTAAATGGAACAACGGTAAATGGAACGACAATCTAAAGAACCAAGTCTCGCGAGTCAGAATCCCTTGCTCTATGAAACCAAATTCACACTCTGTAAGAAAATAGCAATCCTTTCTGCAAATTAGATAGAT
This sequence comes from Pinus tabuliformis, assembly GCA_031772625.1. Lineage (NCBI taxonomy): Eukaryota > Viridiplantae > Streptophyta > Pinopsida > Pinales > Pinaceae > Pinus > Pinus tabuliformis. Next base: position 1,371,667,728 of record CM062817.1, on the reverse strand, counting down.
TGATCAACATGGAACAACAGTTCATTATAAAACAGGAACGTCAATCATATATACATTCAACACACTAAGATAGTAATCTGAGATGATAACTATGTTTCCAAATACAACATTACTTCCGGATTCCAATAATCATAACTTCAAATAAATCTCATGATGGTAATGTTCAATACAACAGCTCTGTAACAGAAATACCCGATTCAGACTGATACCATGCAATCAATTCTGGAAAAGATTTAATAATATAATGCAGAATCGCCACAAGGATTTCGGAAAGAAACATTAATGAATTAATGATAACATAGCATTCGTGCATCAGATTACTAAACAGAGTAAAAGAAATCAATCCACACATGAAGCATAAGGATATCATACAGCATCAATTGTAAAGATATGATACACAATAGCAGCAGTGTACTCCACCAGAGGCTGGGCCCTTAGCCGCCAGCGGACGCTGCTGGGTTACTTCAGAAGGAAAAGAGTGAATAGCAACGCCCAAATTATGTATTAATCATTAAATAGTGAAATCATTACAATAGTTGAAGCCTTGAGACTTACATCATAAAACAATCCTTCCTTCCCCCTATCCTATCATGAATCCTTGCTTCTGAATCTCTAATTCAAATCATCAATTCGCCATCATTCGAATCCCCAAAGTCATCCTGAAGTCTCCCCCAAATCATCCCCATCTCTGATCTCTGTTTTCATTTAAATAGAGAGAGATCAGAGAGAAATTACAATAAGGATAAGTACAACATGATTCCTATTACAAAATTGGTTTGCTTCTAACCATTTGATCAACAAGAACAAGGCGAATTTGGCTTTGCAGCTGAGATTTGGAGGACGGCCGCAACTGCAAATCTAAGAAAATCGTGCTCAAAGAACCCTACGTTTCTCTCTGTACAAGCCGAATTTGGGCAAACCATTCTTCACTAAAGTTAATTGGGCCCGTTCTGGACAAAACCCATGTTCCGGATTTCTCAAATTCGTCTTCATTTGCTCAGAATCTCAACCGCAAAACTGTCACTCCTTAAACCAGCGAATTTCTGAGTTGGCAGATTTAAAAATCAAATCTTCAATCTCGAAGTTACCTTGGAGGCTAAAAATGGTGAATAATGTTATAACCAACTTATTAGAACTATCATTGATAAAATAATGCATAATAATCAATTTATTAGAAATAAAGGAGAATAAATAATATTCATCCATGAGAACATAAATTATTTATAAAATGGATTTAAATGATAAATTATAATAGATGATATAATAGAGAAGAGTAAAAATGGATGAAATAAGTGTTACAAAGTGGTCGTATTCATGGCCCAACAGAACCAACCATTCGAGATGACTCAACTAACCATTAGAGTCAATATGGACCATGAATTTACATGATGTACCAAAGAGATTTCCATTAAAATCAAATTATTCTTCAAAGGGACCAAGTTGAGCTACAAAGGAAAGTAATACCACCTTCTAGAGAAAGTCAAGTTGGATAAAGGACCAAGGAAGGTAAATAATGGAGGACTAAAGCTACTATGTTTGACCTTAACCACCAAAAATCATTTGCAAAGGGAATTTGTGGGTCTACTTTGGGAGTTTAAGTCAATTCAACCCCCCTCGGGGAAATATTAAATATTTTTTTAAATATTTCAAGAATTAAAAAATTGGTAAGTCTCCAACTTGTGGATGACTAGAAATATTTTATTAAGGAGAGCCTTACTAGTCATTAACTAGTTGTCAGAGATTTCTCTATAAAGGCTACGCCCTCTTTATTGTAAAAGTTGTTGTTGTAATTTGGGACAAGTTCTATCCCAATAAAGAGATCATATTTTGCAAACCTGTGTGCAATTTATTTTGTACATTGGTATAAAAAAAGTTAGCAACTTAATGAGAACTATAAACTCAGAAGAAGAAAAAAATAAAAAGAATCTTTGGCCCAAAAAACCCCTATTTTTTTGCAAAAATCAAGAGAATACTCCCCAAAATTGAAAAGTGTTGATGATTTATCACCCATTTGTTAGGGTTAATATTCCAACATTTTTTAGGCATGGAATTAAAAACCAAAATCATGATTAAGAAAAACCTTAAAATTCCAATAGTTTTCAACCATGGAATTAAAACCAAACATCACGAGTATAAAAACTTAAAATTTTAACACATCTCAACCATGGTATTTTAAACCAAATATCATGACTAAAAAACCCCATAAATAAACACCTAAGTTAAAGAGACATTCTACCAAGAGTTTTTTTTTTCGAAGGATAAAAATATAGTTGTTTTGAAATATTAGCATAAAACAACTTGACCTATTGCAACTAAAACTTAAAAATAACCATTAAATTGAAGCACCCCTCTTTTGTTGAGGCATTAAAATTGCAACACTTTTTAACTATGGTCTATAAAATCATAAAAATACATAATGGCATGACAATCATCGTATGATTTAAAATTTCAACATTAAGTCCTAATATTTTTTTACTTTTAATAAACATATCAGTACTAAATACATTGAATGAAACATAAATTATTTCTTAAAGTTATTTTTGCATTATGGATTATTCAAAACAAATGAATTGTTTATAATTAGAACATATAATCCAACAAACATAGAAATCACTCATAACTTCATGTAGGATCATGTGCAAGTTAAAAAATTTATTTCAAGTTACCATGCAAACATCATATTGATCAAAATTACATAAAATGTTATAGAAAATTATTCATAGTCACTCATAGATGTTGACAAATCATCAAAATTGACACCATCTTCAAATAAATGACTGTATGAAGATGTTGATGACCCATATTATTTTCCATCATCAGCTAATGCTCCATCTAAGTATGTGTGTATGTCAAGTATTACAGAAGGACGGGGACTAATGGGGCCTAAATAACCATGACTATGGATTTGATGGCTCGCACCAATGCTCTAGCCTTAGTAGTGGGGGCATATGACTATTAAGCTATCCACCCTCAGACTTAAGGAGATGTATATCCAGCCATTTGACCTCAAGCATCCTGAGCTCAGATGGCAGGAGGGGATAACTATCGAGAAACTATTTCTTGGATCAACCTAATCATAGCAGTGATGAAAGGGACTTTCACTATAACTCCTATAGGTAAGGCCCACACTAATTACTCTCCACTTCGGGTGGGAGAAATAGATAAGATGGATGTAGAGGCTTGAAATCATGCAACTATAGATCGGTTCTACACAACTAAGGATTAAGGGGTTATCTAAAGGTACACTCAAACCATGGGGGGCAGCCTTAACAACAGTGACTCACCGGGGGGGCTTAGACTACTACCGTGGTTTTTAGGGATCCTACCAATGACTCTATACATTTTCCTACTAAGATTAACATTATTATGTGGAGCCCATTTTACAGATTATCTCTTCCCAGAGGGAGAACACCTTTTGCCTTAACGAGTGCATACAACAACCATAATCAATCTGGGACTGGAACTTGCAGCATATAAGTCGGGGTACTTGTACTAGGTTGAACAAAATGAAATGTCAAAACTAGGTACCTCCCATATCTACGCGAAATTCATGAAGGTGAATCTACCATCTCTTCTACGCTAGGTTCACTGAGCATTATTTTCCAGCACACGGCTCGTAGCTTCATGTAGAATACATTATGATATCATATGCCAAGTTATAAGACTAGGCTTTTGTGATTTTTATTGATTTATACATTTCTATTTGACAAGTGCTTGTAGTTGAAGTTGTTGATCCACCAATTTATGATCCAATGCGAAGAACAGGGGCATTACTCGCATCCTCACAACATTAGATTTAGGGGTCCTAGGTCAATATGGAGATCCATAGAAAAACGCAAAGGCTAGGCACTGAAACCAGATGAATAGAACAAAGGCAGGTTAATGGTTAACATAGAAATCCCACATGCTATGTTTTTATAGTCAAATTTACTAGATCATACGCTATGGTTCACCTTGTAGAGTTTCCCCATCCCATACGTAAGTTTTATATAGGATAGATTGATACATACATATGTCAGGTTAATAGATAAATCTTCCCTTATATCATACACTAGGCATATGTAAAAGAGTTTCCCCATACCTAGGAGAGTTTCAAATATGTGCATGTGTCGGGGTGGGAGAATGATGAAAACTAAGAAATGAAACAGGGACACCATGCAAGGAATCAACCTAAAGTGGGGTGGATGCTTTGACCACGAGATGTTGTGAAAGAATTGAGACAACGATGGTTATATATGCTACACCCAGAACTTATATGTACTTTTTTTATTGATTGATTTGATACAAATCGATGGGGAGTTTGAGCAAGAGGATTTGTCTTTCCTAAAGAGCCACTTAGACATATCACATCCCATTGAGAGATAAAGAGTTGGACGAGGATGAGAATGAGAATGAGTTTTCCCAAAATAGACATGATTGATTTGAGTGATTTTATTGATTGATGAGTCTTATTCCCCCACTATGAACAGGTTCAATGGAATTCCATCTTACAACTATTTCTTGTGGTAGCAACCTCTTGATAATATTTATGGTCCTAGAGCAAATATTTTATCTCTTTTTTAAATTGAAGTCATAAACAAGTATGTTAACATCCTCCAATTTTAAGAGTTTAGCGCAACAACTATTTATATTTGGGCCAATTTTTTCTCATCTACTTATTTGTTTATCAACTATATGATCTTTGGCTTGTACACACCATTGAATGGATGTGTGTTCTTAAACTACTATAAAATCTTCATTTTCTTTAATCACCTTTATAACCTTGGCAACCTAGAATGGATAACCATGTGGATCTCCATCCACTAACACTACAATCATGCAACCCTCCTTAACATCCTATACAGAACCCCTATAAAGGTATTCCATAGTTTCACATTGTGCACATGATATTTAGAACCAATATACATTTCTCCTTCCTCTTTTTTATCCAAAGAAAAAAATCAATATTTTTATTAATATAAATAAAAATACATTTTGTTGACACACATAGTGTTTATGAACATAGAAACAAAACAAATCATGATGATACAAATATTGATTTGAAAGAGGCATGAAGGTCCATAAAATAATCAAGGAGCCTCACAGAAAAAGAAATGATGATAAAAGGGAAAGTGAAATTTATGATTGACTTGTGCATGTCTTTTCTCTTTTACTTTTCTGCCTTTGAACTTAATTCTAGCCATTAGGATTTGGTTCAACTATAACCAAAGCCAATTATTGTCCCACATGAGGGACATCTTTGCTAGAATCAGAAATTTTTGAGACATGAGCTCTTTTTGATCCGTTGATTCCATCCAGTGCCAGAGAGTCCACAAGATCCTTTTCTTCTTGTTGTGTAGTTCCAAAGTTTTGTTGTGCCATAGCGACCCCAACTTGAACGACTCCCTGATGGTTTATATATTCCATTTCTTCTTGACCAAGATGACTTTATTTTTTTATATCTACTTCATCCTTTGAAGGATATTGCTCTGATAACTTCCATCCTTTTGGTATGTTAGATTGCCTCTTCTTCTTCTTGGGATTCTTCCTTGCCTATGGGCATTATTGTTGTAAATTTCATGTATGAAAACATGAACAACATCTAAATATCGTGTTATCATAGTCTATAACTTGAGACCAGAGGACACTTTTTATGTTTCATATGCATATGATCTGAAAGTCCTTTGATGAGATCAATCTCCACACATATTCTGGAAAATGTAAAGATACAATTTTATGTTCTTTCCAGATCCAACTTTTTAAATGTACCCAAGGTGTTTCCTATATATTCAATAACTTTGTGGTGCCAAAATGGAAGGGAGATATTTGGAAGCCTTACCCAAACTGGCATAGTAGAACAATCATAGAGTCAGCACCAAACTCATGGAACCAAGGCATTATGAATAGCCCGTCTCTACCCCAAAACTAGGGCCCTGCATTAAGAGCATAATCCAGATCCTTTTGTGTTTCAAACTACACTTTAAAGAAACCTTTTGAACACAAAAAATATTCAAAGTTTGAAGTCCATGTGGATAAAATCCATCGAATTAATGATTTAGGTTTAGACCAAAACCCATTAAATCTATATATTACTTCTTTGTATTGTAAAGTAGAGAATAGTGAATTAACCTCACGAAGGTTTATTTCCACAGTTGGATCTTTTTTCATCTGTTCTACAATGTAGGGGCACAATAAATTTTGGATTTTATCTATAGAGGTTGGAACCTTCCTTTGGGTAGCATTCTTAAAATAAACAAGAGTCCCATTAATTGATTTTGCAATAGGGGCACCCCCACACTATATTTTGTTTAGAATAATGGTTGAATTTTTATAAGTATTGTAGACTTGGAGCTAAGAGGTGTCTAATAAAACATTCGCTTCAAATTATGGGATTTGGCGACAAAAAGATATTCCCGAAATATTTTCAATGGCATGCTTTAGAGAGCATGTGGAGGTATATATTTTGACCCAGAAAAGTTTAGATTTCCCATTGATATCCCTAATGAAGTCTTGAAATTTATGACTTTGTTCCTTCATTAGTTGAGTGGGTGGAAGGACACCACCAATGGCCCGAGTCCCAGAGATGACCAGGGGCATAACCAGTTGTGAACCCAAATGCGTTGGATGCATGAGGATAGAGTGTAATCCATATAAACATAAAAGTTGGAAATGAAAAGACAATTTATGAAAAGGGGAATATGGAATACCAATGAAGATTTGCTCCCACAGCAATGTCAAATGGATAATGGCCACGAGAGAGATCAATTATTGATACCCATATGAGAAAATTGTGTTCACAATTAAATTTGAAGCATCTTTGAGCTACAGGGGCATTTGGTGAAAAGAGCATGTCACATTCACCCACTTCTTTGTGAATTTTGAGGGAAAATGAGCCTTGATTCTCCCCACAAATAATCTGGAGTTGGAAAATTCCAACACTAATAAGAAAAGGGGACCCAATAAGGCTAGTCCCAGGGATGTCGCAAGAATCTAAGAAAGAAACTTTCCTGGCTACAAAAACCTGCATCAAAAAGCAATGCGAAAAAACCCTAGCCATAAGCGCCATTTTCCCTACCTAAAAATTCGATTAAGTTGATATATCACATTTCTCATTCCTCTGCCTTTGAAGACTCAATAATAACTTCCTTATTGTTTTTGTTGAACAATGCTTATTTCCTCATATTCATTTAGCGTATTTTTGGGCTAGATAAATGGATTCTTCAAAAATGTATCTCCATTTCTTGACCTTAAAATTGTGTCACTTTGATCATTGAAAAAATACTAATACCAAACTAAATCAAAACATCAAAGTATTCATGTGTCTTTAATATATTTTTTAATTTCTTCCAAGCATTCAAAATAATTTACATCTCTTTATTAATTCATGTGTTATGTCTTTTAGCAACTCATTATAATAACAATAAATTTGATGCAAATGTTGGAATATCTAGAATTCAAAAATTTTAAACCTGATGAAGGCCCTCATTATGCAGTATTTGAATACCTCTTGCCCCATATAACTATTTTTCCATCAATTTTTTATTACAAAATCTATATTAGAATACAATTCCATTAAGTTGTTCAATGATTTTTTATTCACCATGTGATCCTTGAATAAATCTTCACGTGTCAATAGTTTCTACCAATATGTGAAAAATAGGCTCTGAAATGTATGATTTATTAAGATATTCAATTAATGATGGCAAGCTCCTAATATTCTTCCTCCTCAATGCTACTATAAAATGACTAAACATCTAATAAATATGGTCGTCAGTGTGCTAGAAAAGAAGTAAACCAGCCTTGTCTTTTGGAAAAATCCCAATTCAACAAGAATACTTAGATATTTAATTACAGTTTGATTTTGATTTTAACTAGTGTTTCCTAATTGTAGGTACAAAACATGAGGAATATTACCATACCAATGGGTGAGCACATGATGAATTATGATTATGATAATATTTGCATCATTATGAATATTTAGAGCTATGAAGTAAATTATTGCAAACATTTTCCCATTAAAGTTCATATAACCAACTAAGGGAAATCAAATAAACTTCTCCTCCTATAATTTTTTTGGTTTGAAAGCAAAATGTGGTAGAAGTGTTTTTCGTTTGGTCGATACCATCAATTATCAAACCTAAATATTTATTTGGAATATCATAACACTTATTTCAATGTTTATATAATATTTTATTTCAACTTTATTGTTGATTGTGATGCCCTTGAAAGTTTTGACAATGGAATCTGCATATGTATAGATATATATATATATATATATATGTGTGTGTGTGTGTGTATATATGTATATCTGTGTGTGTGTGTGTGTGTGTGTGTAAAATACATTTTCGTAGTTGATAAGTATTAAATTATAAGAAATAATGTTGTAAATGCATACCTCTTTTTTCCCCTCGATATTTATCCCCCTTTTTTTAAGAGAAGCACAAGTACTGCAAATCCCCATTGTTGAATTCTTAGAAATATAGACATTATTGAATTCTCTCTTCCATATCCTAGTAAAATATACATATGTAATAAAATTACCATTTCCTTGAACACCATCTACATATTCTCTATATAAATTGTAGAATTCCTATCTCAAGGAATTATCTGGAATATGTATTGTACCTCTATTTGGCATACACTTCCCATGTTTCAATAAGAAGTATTGCATCCATGAAAATGTAGTATTTTTTAATGGACCAATCTATTATCTATGATGTAATTTTGAATAAAATCTAGGATATTTTTCCAATCTTGTTTGAATTCTTGGTAGACGAAGATTACCAATTGAATGTAATTCCTTAAAATCATTTCCAAATAGTAAAAGATTTCTAATGTCATAATCATAACCTGTCTTTGTAGAAATCATGCATGCCACTAAATATGAATTTTGCATTTTTTTATTCATTGACAAATATGTCTTCATTTTCTGCAATGCATACTTGAATCCCATAGATTACAAGCAATCATTTTGACAACGTTCACTTGAAATCAAATTAGTAATGGAACTTTTTCTCATGAGAAATTATTTCCTAGATTTTATATAACCAAAATGATTTGGATTGATATAAAAAGGTCTAGTACTACTCCTAGATATAATATTTGTTTTCAATATCTCCATGATTTCATCATCCTCTTTACAAGCATTTTCCTCATCATTAGGAGGAGTATTATCCTCATTATCATCATACTCAACATGGATAGGAAATCCTTCTCCATCCTCATATGTGTTGTTGGAGCCCATTTTTGTCACCATTTCTTTACTCTTTTCGCCTACATTTTCACTCTTTTTACCTATATTGTACTTCTTTTACCTTCTATACTATACCATTTACTGCCAAAATCATATCATCATATGGCTAGAGGTAAAGGCATTCTACTTAGAATTTATTTGATGTTTTTGGTTAAGTTTGGATAGATTATAGGATCATACTTATTAGGCCATCTCTAACTATCTATTTTATTGGACTCGTAGCTATGGAGACTGTTGGAAGGTGAATGGCAAGCTAAAAGTGCCACTGTCATTCTGTACTTAAAACTTCATTTACAATTTTGTATTTAAGCTGGCAGTCAACGATCGACAACTTCTTTTGGTGGAATAGTAAGCGGTTTATGGGATCTTTTGGCATATCATACGCTGAAATCTCTGTGACTGAGGATAGAAAGTGGTTTTTCAAGTCAAACACAGCCAACCGAAGTCTAATTGAGTCATGTGTAGCTGATTTAGGATTGATCTTATGAGATATTATACAGCTCGTGATAGTCATTGATCAACAGTTTGCTATGTTAAGAGATAGTTAGTTAAACCTAGTATCCATCGGTTGTCTTCTTAAAGGCCTGATGTGTTTGAATTTGTTTCACTGCCAAATAATGATGGTGATGTAATGTTCTAGACTCATTGATTTTGAAAACTTATGTTATTTTTTAGAGTCCAGACTATGTATGTCAACATCTAAGCTTTGATCTAATTCATTTCCACCATTGTTCTACTGTAAGTAATTATGGTTGCATTTTGAATTTCGTTTTACTGAGTTAATTTAACTTGCTCCAGGCATGGAAAGGGACCACCACCTCTGGAACCAAGTTTATAGTTAGTCTAGATCTAGGATTACTTTACTGTGTTAATTTTACATAACATATCGTGTGATTGTTTATTTTTCGAATGGTTTAACCGATTTCGTACCTAAGTTTTTATTTTGGTCTTGTAGATTAAATTGACAAACTAAACTTTCTTGATTAATCCATAGACACTAAGCAACGACTTAAATTATTAATTGTCTCTTCTGAAGAGCCTCATCATACAAATGCGTTGTGAATCGTTTTGATTTGAATTATTAATAGAATTTTGAATAGTATTTCGAACCTTATACTCTGTAACCCTTCAAATTCAATAGTGTACATGGATACTTCAACATTATGTTTCTCAATCGATTGTGTCGTATAATGAATACATGATTGTTTACATTGGAATATAGTGCAAGGTTATGAAATTCCTTTTATTTTTGTGAGAAGAATGGTTTGGTTTCTCAAGCTCTGTTCAGTAGTTTTAGATCTATAATATTTGTGTAACAATTTAGTTTCTTTAATTTCGCCAGTAGTCTCGGACTTACGAATTCTGTGTGATCTTGTAGAAGTTTTGCTGCGATTTAAGCCTTCAACTTTGGTGTGTATGCAATAATTTTGACTTTTTTTCACTCACGAACAGTATTTAGGTTTCTTAAAATTGTTATCATAGATAGTAGTCGGATTTCCCTTTTAAACAGTAGTTAGGTTTCTTTCTATTTCAATTGTGAATAAGTAGTGCAACTGTAGTCTCAATTAGGAACAGAGGTTTTGCTTTGTTTAAATTGTCACTTAGATTTCCTTCGAGTTTGATTAGGGTAGTCGATTTGATAAATCTCTCAACAGTAGGGTTCATTTTATTTAAATGTCATTTGTCTAGATTTCTTTGAGTATCATTTTAGTTGTTTTGAGATAGGTAGTCTTTGCGTTTGAATGTTGAATGTATTTCTTTGATTGAGTTAAATTAGAGAACTTCAGAGCTTAATTTCAATTTCACATTCACTAGCTTAATTTTGATTTCACATTTACTAGTTTAATTTAGATTTTGAGTTCATTAGCTTAGTTTAGATTTAATCTTCATGCTCTTTGATCTAGTGATTCATGTTTTGTCTTTATCAGCATTAGAATAGTCAAATGACTGTTTCCCATTAAACGTAATTTGAATTCTGTAATTAGCATTTCATAAGTTAGAGTGATTTTACTGTTAAGAGAAATAGTGTTTGAAATGATTTGTTTGAGTTTTTCATTATAGAAGTAATTTGTAGCAAGCATGTCTTAGTTGTAATATTCTTGTTTAAACGAGTGACTGAATAGAGTTAAAATAGGAATGGATTCTATACGACTTAATGAATGAGTTCTTCAATATTTAGTGAGTGAGTTTGTTGAGCATTGAGTCTTTTAAAACAAGTACGATTTCTTTGAAGCTTTGTTAGAGCAAAATGCTTGATTCATGGTTGAATTCTTTATGTAGATAGAGGAGTTTGAGTAAATAGGTTTATGTACTTAAACATTGATTATAAGAGGAAATCACCTACTCTATAAGTAGATCCTGAATCTGAACCAATACGCAGTGTAACCCAGTGATTATGATCCCTGGTTGATGATTTAATATTAGGAGCTTTAAAATCACAAATTAAAACTCTCAACATTTTTGGTGTCGTTGCTGGGGAGTTGCAATTGGTTCAGGTAATAATTTCTTGTACAGAGTTACAAAGATATTTTCAAAACAGTCAGAGGGTGGGGAGTGTACGGTAAGACATGAGTGAAGAGCCACGCATCCACTTTTGTGGGGTTTCTCCAAAGTCTAATCGTCTTTATGGATCTTTGTGCTATTATTTCTTATCTTATGCGTAGAAGTAAAAGTAGGCCTAGGGATAGCAAAGGTAGATTTATTTCAGACGCACAATTATTTTCAAGACTATTTGGTCCCACAAAAACACCTAAAACTAATTCAGTTAATCGTTATAGAGGTGTCAATAGAGGAGGAGGAGGCACTAAGATAAAGGTGGCATCAACAAAGGAAACACCCCTCAAAAAGGGGACTGGACAATCCCAAATTGTGCCTCAACAAGCACAAATTGTCTTGGGAACCACAACAGAAACAACATTGGTCCTCATTCCACAAGTGGAATCAGTATCTGGACATCCTCACCAAGATTTGGGGCCTGACAACTTTAAAATCAACCCCGTTAAGTCTTCTTCTAGCCACATCTTTATAACAAAACAACATCTTGAATCTACAGCAAACATGGCCAACAGAGGAGGAGGAGACAACAGGAACAATGTAGGAAACCAGGGTGAAGGAGAGTGTACATGACAACCTCTATTTTGGGCGGACAACGATGGACCAAGAGGCGGGCCAGAGGAGCAAGAGGAAGAGGAAACAACTTCTGGATTCCCTATCTTAGACATAACTAGAGATGTTACCATGAATAATATACCACTAGCATTACTTCCACTTTTTCGCGGTATGTCATCTAAAGACCCTGATGCATTTCTATTTGAATTTGATCTCCTTTGAAAAAGCTATAATTATTATAGAGATGCACAAAAACTGAAATTATTCCCTTCCACCTTAAAAGACTCAGCCTTGAGATGGTTCATGAGCCAAGGAGAACATACTATTTATTCCTGGGACGATATGAAATTTGTTTTCCTTAAAAAAATATCAGGACTACTATAAAAGTAGAGATGTAAATGATATCTTTAGGATGCAACAGATGGAGGACGAAAGCCTAGAAGAATATATAGATATATTCCTTTATAACTATCATAAGTCACGAGGGGGATCCGTAGATGAATGGTCCATTAGGACTATCTTCTTGAAAGGATTAAGGGAAGAATGTATTGATACACTGAATCTCTTAAGTGCTGGTGATATTTATAAAAAGCATTTTGCGTAGTTGAATTATGTCGAACATATTCAAGGAGTCAAGCTAAAGTAGGTAAAAGAATCAAGGACAACCCAAGAGATTATGTGCCCAAGAACTCAAAATCTCTACCTAATGTTGTTACCAGGGTTGAGCTAGGAAATCTTTTGGAAAATTTTAAAATAGACATTTTAAACACCATTAGTGACTAGCTAGACACCTTGAAAATTAAGAGAAAATAAGAAGAGGAGAGAGCTTCCATGGAAATCTTTTGTCCTAAATGTAAACGAAAACATATGGAGAGGGAATGCACTATCAATATGATTGAAGTATGTGGAATTTGTGCCTTGGAACATGCCACCGAAAAATGCCCAGTCATTCTCGGATTTCAAGCCATTTATAAAGGCAATATGGAGGCTAATGACCCATCTCAAACAAACAACAATCCTTCATCGAAAGGGCCAAATAAAAACATGTATCAGGACCCTAATCCACAAAACTTCATTCAAAACCAGCCATTGAACTTTCAGCCATCGTAGCCCCCTTGGAGTAATCAGCAACCCCAAAATTTCCCATGGAACGAAGGGTGGAGAGGAAACTTTTATGGGAATACATTCCAACCCCAAAATTAGTCGTATCCTCAATACCAAAGCATGCCTAACATGTCCTACACACAGAATATCCCTCCATATTAGCAAGGATATAACCCAAATTATTATCAGCAACCCTCGCTGCCACCACCTCCTTTGCACCAACTTTTACCCTCAAGCTCTAACTCATCACCTCAGTAGGCACCACAATCATTTAATCCACCTCGTTGTACCTTGTTGCCTACACAACCCATTGCTAACCCCAACAATAATAAACCTCCTCAACCTGTGAAAAACATGGAATTGCAGCCTTTTCCCACCTATGTTATTTCCATTGTCCCCATGAATGAAATAAAACTAAGATTAGGGAAAAAAGTCAATAGGGAGAAGTCAGTTGTGATAATTCAAGAAGAGGACACTCATGAAACATACCAACAAATAGAAAAACAAAAAAATAATGAACAAGAAGGACCGAGTGAACCTCCTTATCCGGAAAGGCTACTTGTCAAGAAAATTGAGGCTCCTATAGAATATGATCTAGAAATTGAATTAAGGAATGTATGTATAAAAATACCTCTGTTAAAAGCTATAAAATACATTCCTATCTATACCAAAACCATCAAGGACCTCTGTATCAAGAATCCAGGGAGAAAGAAGAATACAAATTGGAATGTTAAGGTGGTCAGTCAAATAACTGAAATGATGTTTGATTTTCCATTAAAATATAATGACCCAGGAAACCCTATGGTAACAATAGAAATAAATGGCACTCTTTTACCGAACACTTTGGTAGATTTGGGGGCAACCATTAATTCCATGAAATTTGACACCATGACATCTTTACAATTGCAAGGAGTTATTCCTATTCCCATAGTACTAGAATTAGCAGACAAATCTATTATTAAGCCAGTGGGAATCCTAGAAGACATAGTGGTGACCATAGCTTCCTGGCGGTATCCCATCGATTTTATTTTAATCTCCCCAAAACCTCTAGACCTGGGCATCCAATAGTTTTTGGGCAACCATGGCTGGCTACCATTGATGGTGTCATCGGCTCTAGGCATGGGGAAATGATTATTTCCAATGGGTTGTAGAATCAGACATTAACCATTTTTCCACCTGCTCAAATGGCTACTGAAGTACCTTTGTGGTTAGAAAATCCTTATGGATAAGAGTATTGTATGTTTCCTCTATTAACTTTAGAACAATCTAGTGGACTTCAAGGTCAAATAGAAGAACATGTTTTACAACAGCTTTTGTCTCATATCACTTGCATTAATTATCTTGTTTCTTTTACTGGCTATTAACATGTTTTCAACAATGAGTTTCAGGAGACCTGTCATCCAGTTGTATTTGCAACATTCACTATGGAATCATTATAAGATAGTATCGAAATGACTTCTCAACCTACTGAAATCAGTGATGGGAAGACATTGTACATTGGCACCGAATTGAGCACAAAACAGAAAGAGCAAGTATGAAATATGCTACAACAGCAATCTGGAGCATTCGCCTGGAAATACTTGGACATGAAAGGTATTCATCCAAACACATGTATACACCATATTTATAAAAATGATGAAATGAGACCTATTAGGCAGCCTTGGAGGCGTATGAATCTAGCCTTGAAAGAAATTGTTAAAGATGAGTTGCAGAAACATTTCATTTATCCCATTTCTAACAGTAAATGGGTGTCACCTTTGGTGGTGGTCCCAAAGAAAAATGGTAAATGGTGAATCTATGTTGACTATCAAGAATTGAACAAGGCTACCTTGCGGGATTATTTTCCCCTGCCATTCATTGATCAGGTACTAGACACATTATCGGGAAAAAGATACTTCTCTTTTCTGGATGGGTATAGTGGTTACAACCAAATTCAGATAGCCCCAGAGGACCAAGAGAATACAACCTTTACCTATCCATGGGGTACCTATTCTTATAGAGTACTTCCTTTTGGTTTGCGCAATGCCCCAGCGAGCTGTTTTGGCCATCTTTTCGGATCTCATACATGACTGTGTAGAATTCTACATGCACGACTTCACAGTATATAGGGATGATTTCCCTCAGTCTCTAGCAAACTTGGAAAAGGTATTGATTCGATGTCAAGAAGCTCATGTAGCCCTTAGTAGTATTAAATGTAAAATAATGCAGACTAAGGGAATTGTTTTGGGACATCACGTATCATTTCAAGGGATCGAAGTCAACCCTGTGAAAATAGAGGTAATATCACATATTTCAATCCCTACGTCACAAAAAGAGGTAAGAAGCTTTTTGGGACACATTCATGCTCATGCTTTCTGGGACACGCTCATGCTCATGCTCTGGAATCGAGCAATTGAACAATTTAAAGTGTAGTGGAAGCACTTTCGCCCTGATGAAGCTACATAGGAGATGGCTAACCAGATGCAAGCTATGTATTCTTCATTATTTGTCGATGAAGGAAAATGAGTTTTGGTATATGTATATATTTATGTATGTTTGTTGTTGTAAATACCACAATGAACTGTGTTATAAAGCTCCAATAAGTTGTAAGTTTGTTATGTTGTCATGTTTGTCATGTTGGTTTTATTTTCAGTAAGTTTTTCATTGTAAATATTACATCGACCTAAGTTATAAATCTTGATGGGCAGTATGTTTTTCTTTTTAGCACTTTTGCTAGTTACAGGTGTCATTGAACACCAAGGGCAACGTTCCCCTAAGGGGGAGGAGTCTGTAACAACCCCGGGTTAAAAGTTCATGTAATAAAGTTAATAAATGAAAAATAAGAACAAGGTCACGGGACATGTATTCCAAGCTAAATTTTGGGCAAAACAACCTAGAGGGGTGTTCATTTGGTTTATTATGGCTAAGGGAAATTGGCAAAGGCAATGGCAAAGGATTTGAAAAGGCAAAGAGGCATTAATTGGCATTTTATTTATGAAAATAAAGGAAATTAGGAGAAAAGGAAGGTGAAAGGTCACATGTTGCATATGAGGAGGAAATTGAAGGAAAATACAGGAAAACTCAAGGAATAGAGGCCTCATTAAAACAAAAGGATTTTTAGGATCAGTTCACAAATTTCGTCAATTTAACCTTTTGTCAATTCATTTTTGGAAATCTCTCTCTATTTTCTCTCTCTCATACTCTTACACACTTAGAGAACTCTTGGAACACCCTAGCATTGGAGAGAGGAAGGCAAAGGAAGGATAAGAAAGAAAAGGGAAGCAAAGATCAAGAAAGGAAAAGTTGGATTAACCGTCTACATTGGAATTACTTGCAGGTATCGAGTTGCATGTATGAATTCCTTGCTACTTTTGGCATGCATGGTACATGCATGTGTGTATTTGATTCTCTTGTTGTCATTGGCATAGGTTTTTCCAAGTGTGACAATGGTTTCAACCTTGCCTTTCCATTTCTTAATAACCATGGTGTGATGGGATTCTTTCATTTAGTTGAGCCATATTGTCAGATGGTTTTGGGATTGGGTGAGGTGATCTCAGGAAAATTTCCAAGGGCATAGGAATCTATTAACCGGTAATGGTGAGATACATGGTAAATCCTGAGGATCAAGATGGGAAAATTCCTCAAGGTATTGGTGAAGAAATCCGAAGGCATCCATGCTTGTTTAGGCCTAGTGATCCCTTCACTGGTAATGATGAGATTGCGGTAAAGCCTGTTAGTGCATGTTTATTTTTTGGGCCTAGGAATCCCTTGACCAGTAATGGTGGGATACACAATAAATCACGATTGTATAGATGATGGTTTCGGGCCTAGGAATCCCTTGACCGGTAATGGTAAAACCTAAGGAAGCCCAGGTTGTTTTGTTGTGAGTCCCACATTCATGCTTGGAATATGGAAAGGGGGTGATTGGCTAAAAGAAAGATTTGGTTCAGCCCAATCTATGGTCGGGTGGTATGCGGAAGTACTTGACTTGGTTGGATTTGCATATGTTAATAAAAACTCTTTTCTGCAACACCCTCCTCGCACATCTACCCAAGTAAACAGCCAAACAGGGTAAACATGTGACGAAGAGTTACTATGATATGATTCAACTCCCCATGTATAGTTAAGGACATGGAATCAATTAACCAACACTTCACAGACCTCCCTCGGGTGCTACAGGACACCCAAGAGCTAATCCACCACTCCAGGTGCCCAAGCCCTGAGTCAAATTTCCTTTTCACTAAAAAACCCCCAGTCACTTCCATGACATGGGCATGCATGAGACTAGAACCCTATAGTCACTCCCACAATATCTATAAGGGAGAGACTGCAGTTTTTTTCAACCAGATATCTACCAGAGATTGCGATATCTAAGCCACTTTTTCAAGGCTAGTCTTCAACCACTACCCGAAACTTGATGAGACTTTACAAGACAATAAATGACACTAAGAAAAAGCCTCTAACACAAAACTTAATCAATAACTTGACCTAACCAAGCCCCAACCATGATAGTCATTTCGTTAAACATGTCACAAATATGAAATCTACAAGTCATAATAACATATTTGAGCATAGGGGTCTCATATTTATTTGAGAATCACTAAGAAACATTGATGCCTTATCAAAATAGCTACATTATCATCTATTAGGTCATATAATCGTTGTTCATTCATTGACAAATCAAAACATGATGAGATCCATGCATGATCACTTTCAAAAAACTCACTCATAACCAACATATAACCAGTAGAAATATCAAGCATAGAACAACCATATAAGCCACATATAAATAAGTATATTTACCCATAAAATACCAAGGAGAAAGAGCCCTTATTGATGATTTCATAAGTCGACTAGGTGTGGGACTTCCATGAACCACCCAAGCATAGACTAGGCTGAACCAAATCTTTCTTTCAGCCAGTCACCCCCATGTCATATTCCAAGCATGAATGTGGGATCTCATAAAACAAATAAATCCAAACCATCCAAGGCTCTCAAAGGCCAAATCACCTCAACCGTCAACTAGTGATTCCACTTCATGGTCGTACATCACTAACCGTCACCAAATTGGTCTCTACCCAAGTTATCAAGGGCTCTAGAGCGTTTGCTCCAACTAAGGCTTCTAGGACTAGTAACTCAGCCCACAGTTGTCGTTAGGATTCCAGAGTGTTTCTCCAACCAGAGCTTCCAGGAATAGTAACTAAACCCACCATGGGCTTCCAGATCGTTTTTCCAATCAAGGCTTCCAAGACTATTAACTCAACCCAAGATGTTACAGGGCTTCTAAATCTTTTGTCCAACCAAGGCTCCAGGAACTAATAACTCAACCAACAACCAAAGGAACATGAGAACCAACTAGAAAAAAAAAGATAAAACCCACAACACCATGGCTATCTAGAAAATGGCAAGGCTAGGTAAAACCATTATCAATCCAAGAAAATCTCCATGCCAATGATAGATCATAACCAAGAAACCACATGCATGTGCCATGCATGCCATAAGTATCAAGGAAATCATGCACGCAACATGGTACCCGCAAGAAAAAATCATTGTAGTTGTTGATCCCAATGTCCTCTTGCACTTTCCTACTCTTCCTTTTCCTTCTTGCTCCAAAACTCCAAGTATGCCACACTCCTCCAAGCGTGCTCTAAGAAAACTCTAAGTGTCAAAGAGTATGAGAGAGAGAGAAAGAATAGAGAGAGAGCTCCAAAACTAAACTAACAAAAGTCTAGCACTGAAAAAAGCTTTCCAACTAATCCTCAGAAGCCTTTTTATTAATGAGGCCTTTATTTTCTTCAATTTCCATTATTTTCCTTCAATTTCCTCCTCACATGAAACTTGTTACCTTTCACCTTTCCTTTCACCTAATTTCCATTATTTTCATAAATAAAATGCCAATTAATGCCACTTTGCCTTTCCAAAGCCTTTTTCCATTGCTTTTGCCAATTTCCTTTAGCCATAATAACCAAAATGAAAACCCACTAGGATGGTTTTCCCACCATTTAGCTTGGAATATGTGTCACATGACCTTGGTCTTATATATTTTTACATGGATTTTAACTAGGGTTGTTATAGAACCCTCGCCCTCAAGGGAACACTGTCCTCAGTGTTCAATGACACCTACATCCAACAAGACCACTGAGAAACAAAACATACTTCCCATGGAGGTTTATAACACAGCTCGTTGCAGTATTTACAATGACCACTGTTGAAACATGACAAACACACCATTTACTAGAGCTTTATAACACAACTCATTATGGTATTTACAATAATAATCACCTACACTGATACACATTTGCTTCAACTAGCAAATAACCATATTGTCTATAGAGCTTTATAAATCCAGCTTGATACAGTATTTACAATAATATACATGTATAATCATATGCACATTTTCTCAACCAGCAAATAAAAGGATATGATGCATGCATCTGCAACAAGTAAATCCACATCCTCGTACCTCCACCCTCAATGTAATGCCAGGATTCACCTCCTTCCCAGGAAGTCCAGAATATTCTGCCAAAGCCAAAGTTGCATCCAATGTCCAACACTACAATCCTGCGCTACGTGTCCTCTCAATGAACAGTTACCAGCTCATTATTCAATGGAACAATCCCAATGTTCATATGATTCCATATCACAATGTTAATGACCAAAACAAATACATCCCCGACCTTCCCTTCTATGCTACACAATCCCTTGAGTAATCTGGTCACTCCCTTTCATGCAGTCACACACCTTCCAAGTTCCACTAGCACCCTATTGTAGTCGCTGCAACACCATCCAAAATTTTGACCTACACTCAAATTTTGGAGTTTACTATGGATCCTGTGATCATTCATTCCTTAGTCACTTATTGGTAAGATGCTTATTTCAAGCTCCCTTCTCTGATCTCAATATTCTTTCACGTTTTTATCTTTATATATCAAGTGTCACCTTTGGGCATGGGAGTTATCGCTTGTCATGCAAAGGGAAGTTTTGGTTTGCTTCAAGGGGAAATCTTTGTGAAAATGAGTTATTCTCATCATATAGACATGTTCCTCACTCATTTCCAAAGTTTCACGTATTATTACACAAGTGTCACCATTATCCTCACAAAGTCTATCGTTGTAGCTGCACTTGTTGTAAGTTGCCACGAAGGTTGTTTCATTAAGTGAAGTATGTTTTCATATGTTCTAGATGATCTATGTTGTATCACTAAGTATCCAAGTGTGTGGTCACAGTCAATTTCTATCAATGTTCACATTGGTTCCATTGATCCCACACTTATTCAAATTCTGAAGAATTCCTAGCAACCTAGCCTCATCCAACCTTCCTAAATTGCGCATTTCACATTTGTAACCCTTTAGATTGTTCCTTGCCTACTGGAACTACACAATGCGCAGAAATATTAGCATCCATTGGCATCCAAAACTGCGTAGAGACTACCTCCAGTGACCTTCCCTCAGCCAAATTTCACTGCCCTCAAGAACTGTGTAGATCTGGCCTCCAGGCCTCTCTGATACCTAGTCTCCCTTGCCTTTTAAAACTATGCATATTTGTCCTCCAGTGCCTCATCCCACTGCAGGCACTGCCTACTTGAACTGTGCATTTATGTCCCTCAGTGGGCACTGCAGAAATTTTTCCCTCAGTGGGAACTGTGCAATCTTATCCCTGAGTCCAGCCCAGTCACTGGCCCTTCTCTCCCCTGACCTTATACCAGTTTCGGCTTAGTCAGTGGATTATCATGAAACATCTTAGACTAGGGGAATATCAGACTGATGTCATCTTGTCATGAGTGTATTATAGATACATGAATTCTACCATGATATGGATATGATTAAGAATGATATGAAGAAGGAGGACATTCTAGATGATACTTAAGGATATGAGGATAAAATACGATTATCGGATAAGAAGACCAAGGAACCAAGGGTATGATAGAAGATTAGGACCGCATGACGACTCCATCTGATTCACAACCCTTTGGATGTTAGGTATGAAAAGAAAAGCATGTCTCATAAAGTTAAAATACACCTCTTAGCGTAGTATGAATGACATCTTATCTTTTTCATATCATTATGCCTTCAATAACATTTATGGTTGCAAACATTGAAAGTCATTCCATGTGTTTTCTCTAAGTGTTTTGCTCCTTTTCGCTTGTTGGATAAACTATCATCCCTTGGCATGTTTGACTGTTATGACTTGTTTGCAAGCCTTCTCTAGTGGCTTCGAAGGTTGACCTCTATGTATATGAGTTGTCCTAACCATGTAAACACCTGTCGCACTCATACACAAATTCTTGAGCACTATCGCACAAGTGTCGTCATGATCGCCTTAAAGTCTATCTCAAGTGTCACACTTGTCACTTCTTATTATGAGAGTCACACAGAGGGAGATGATTTCTTCTTGCTTCGGTGGTATATGTTTTCATGTCGTCGAATTATGCTAAGTGTGTGATCACAATTTCAGGTTCATCACAAGTCCATCTTCCCCCCACACTTAGCCATTTTTCCAAAAATCTTCCCGACCAGGCAAATTAGCTTCACCGAACCCCGATTGAAATGCACACTTCGTAGTCTTAGTCCTCAGTGATGTGACCTTGCATCTTGGAACTGCATAGTGTGCAGTCACTGTCCTCCAGGGTTGTTGTATTGTGCAATTCCAGAGCCCAACATCTTCCTTCACCCCATAACTGTTCAACAATTTTTCCTAGTCTGACTTCAACTGTGAACTTTGCACTTTCAGTCCTTAAGCTTTTCCCCTTGCCTATTGGAACCCCACATTTCATAGAGATCCCAACCCCCTTGGCCTCCATAACTATGCAAATGTGTCCTCTAGTGACCCTCCCTTAGTCGAATCTCATTTTCCTCAAAAGTTGTGCAGATTGGTCCTCCAGGCCTCTCTGCTGACCAATCCTCCTTGCCTCTAGAAACTGCATAGATTTGTCTCCCAGGGTCTCATCCCACATCAGCCGCTATCTGCATTCCTGACTCCTAGTGGCCACTGCACAATTTTTCTCCTCAATGAGGATTGTGCTCAAAATTTCCTAAGTCAAGCATGAGTTGCGCTCTACCCAGTCTGAGTGATCAACCTCTCTCCCTCTCACCTGGAACTATGCAATGTGCAGTTACTGGGCCCTCTATCCCATCCTATCACTAGTCGTGGGCTCAGTTCATGGATAATAATGCATCATCTTAGAGTAGGGATTTTTCATATTGATGTTGTCACTTCATGAGTGAATTGCAGGAATAGGTACACTATCAAATCATGGCAAGATGATGAATAAGGAGGAGAAGGAGGAAGCATGCCTAAAGACTAACTTGTAGCTAAACAGTTGAATGAACCTACCAAGAGCAAGAAAAATGAACATAACTGTGAAACCATCTCCCAAGACCAAAGATCATTGAAGACCCTACATCATCAAGCTATGTGAAGGAGAAGTGATTCAGATTTAAACAGGAACGCAACAAATTACAGAAATAACCATAAACACAGAGATGCAATGGAAATAATACTTCATTTCATTAATGTAAAATACTGAAATATGCTTACAAACAAAAATGGAAATACACTAGCTAGGGCGATGGTAGCTTATCTCTAAGAAGAGATGTGGCGGCTACATGCCTCTGAACTAAACTATAATGAGGCTCAAGGGCCTTTTTATTATTTAACAATAAGAGCAAACCTTAAACAACCAAAACCCTAATCCGAGGAGATGTAACACCAAGAGTTTATGGGCCCCATTGGGGTGAGTTGGACAGCCAACTTCCCAGGGTCGTGACTTGGTCATATTATCTCCGTTTGATGCGCATGATAGCCTGTTGGAAAGATATCTCCAAGGACTACGATAAAAAAGATGATTTTAGAGGAAAAAAAAAATGGGCGGTAGATTTCCAAAAAAACGTTGTTTAGGGCCTCAAAACGGCTCTGGAAGTTTAGGACCCGAAAACTGCTAAAAATAGTAAACTGTGCTACAATTTAGGAAACTGAAAAAATGAAAGAATCAATGGTGGGGGTCCAAGTGGAATTGGCCTGTGGCCACCACTATCCACCTCGATCATTCCTCCCCCCTTAGGAAGAAATGGTCCCCATTGCGTTGAGTTCCTCCATGAGATGAGGAAACTTCTGCTGAACTTGGTCCCTGGTGAGCCACTTGCCCTGGTGAAGGAGTTGGCCTACTTTGACAACTCAATATAGTTGGATATTCTGCTGGCGAGTGTGCTTGATCTATGTGTCCATGATCTGATCAGTTGCAGCTTGTTCCATGCAATCTGGATTTAACTCTGTGGGTGTGAGCTGTTCTGCAATGTCGGATGTGTCTAGTAATGGTGGAAAGTATGGCCGAAGGCGGTCCACATTGAACACTGGGTGCAGGCCAAGGAATGGGGGAATGTTGAGCTCAAATGCATTGTCTCCCACAGCCTTGGTAATGGTGTAAGGACCATATCAGAGTGGTTTGAGTTTCCGATAGGCTTTGGTAAGGTGTTCCTTTTGCAAATGTAACCAGACTTTGTCGCCCACCTGAAACTTGTGTGGCACCCAATGTTGATCATGTCGCTACTTTTACTTGGCATTTGATTTCTCCAGAATGTCATGGACCTGCTGGCGAATACATTGGATGTGCTCAATGAAGCTGTTTTCCTTATTTGTTTCGGACTGGAATGAGTCGAACCTGCGTGAGTAGCTACAAATGGCATGGCCACATCAATGGGACATAGTGGCTGGAATCCCAGCCCACCTAAAAAGGGCTATGGCCAGTCGAGCTGTGGAGAGCCTGGTTGTAGCTGTGCTGAACATAGTGGAGGCTCTTGTCCCATGTGCGTGGATGCTTTGAGTTGTACATGCGTAGAATGTGTACGATAATCCTGTTGACAACCTCTGTTTGGCCATCAGTTTGAGGATGGAAGGCTGTGGACTTAGTGAGTTTGGTTTCCAGCATCGACCAGAGACTGGACCAAAATTTACTGAGGAACCTGCTGTCCCGATCTGAGATGATAGATTGTGGGATCCCAAAGTGTACCCACACTAGTTCAAAGAAGAGTTTAGCAGTGGCTTTGGCTGTGATATTCTTCTTATAGGCCGCCATAATGGCCATCTTCGAGAACCTGTCGATGACCACAAAAACACAGTCATTTCCATGCTTAGTGGAAGGAAGGACTGACATGTAATCCATGGAGATGGATTCCCAAGGTCGACTAGGGGTAGGCAGCATGGTATAAAGGCCTTGCTTCTTGATGGTCAGTTTGGCAATGGCACAGGCAGTGCATTATCTGATGTACTTCCCAACATCCTGTCGAAGATTTGGCCAACAGAAATACTTTTACAGTACTGCCACCGTTTTCTCAACCCCGAAATGCCCAGTAGCCCGACTGTAGTTTTCTTCCCAAATCATCTTGGCACGCACGCTTGAAGGAACACAAAGGTGACCCAGGTGGCATAACAGGGCATCCTGGAGGTGAAAATATGGAACATGCTGACCCTCCAAGAGTGTCTAGTATGTGTGGCCAAATTCTTGGTCACTTTTGTAGAGAAGTGACCAATCAGAAGTCTCGTGCCCCCAAGAGTTGAGCACGGTGGTTAATGCCATGATCGGTGGTCGACTGAGGCAATCTGCAACATTATTGGTGCTGCCCTTCTTATACTTGATATTCAAATGGAAATGTTGCAGGTATGTGGACTACTTCTGATGGCAATCATTCTGCAATTTCCCTTGGGTCTGTATGAATTGTAGGGGTAGGTGGTCTGTGTGGATGACCGTTTCCTTCCCCAAAATGTAATGCTTCCATTGTCGGCAGGCCTGCATAATGGAATACATCTCTTTGTCATAAGTGGGATACTTCCAGACTGTGTCTGAAAGTGTCTCACTATGATATGCCACTGGATGCCCATGTTGAGTAAGGACTGCCCCAATAGCATAGTCAGAGGCATCTGTCTTGACCTCAAATGGTTGTTGCAAGTTTGGTAATGCGAGCACTAGTGTCGAGAAGAGGTGATCTTTCAACTCTGTGAATGACTTCTGTTGAGATTCAGACCAAAAGAATTTTGCTTTCACTCCTCCCTTGGTGACTTGACTCAAGGGCCAAGTGATATGAGAAAATCCCAACACGAACCTGCGGTAGAAGTTGGCAAGACCTAGAAAGTTGCAGAGCTCTGTCAGAGTGGTTGGAGATGGCCAATCTTGAATGACTTGGATCTTCGCTAGATCCACATGCACCCCCTCTTCATCAATAATGTATCCCATATACTGAACCTGGGTCATGCCAAAAGTGCATTTCTCCAAATTAGCACATAACTTATGTTGCTGCAGTGTTTGGAGAACTTGTCAGATGTCGTGGAGGTGCTCTTCCCAACTCTGGCTAAAGATCAGGATGTCATCCAAGTATACCACTACAAATGAGTTGGTGAATGTCCGCAAGATGTCATCCATTAGCCTCATGAAGGTTACAGGAGCATTCGTCAATTCGAAAGGCATAACCAACCATTTGAAAAGGCCCTCCTTGGCTTTGAAGGCAGTCTTCCACACATCGGAGGGTTCGATTGGTACCTAGTGATATCCTGACTTCAAATCGATCTTGCTGAAATATTTTGCCCCCTTTAGTTTGTCCAGGAGGTCATCAATCTGTGGGATCGGGTACCTATTATGGATAGTGATCTTGTTCAGCGCCCGATAGTCAATACAGAGTCTCCAAGTCCCATCCTTCTTCTGTACCAACATGATCGGGATCCCAGAGGGTGATGAACTCGAATGGATGTGACCTTTCTGTAGCAGCTCCTGAATCTACCTCTTGATTTCATCATTCTCCAGAATGGAGCGCTAATAGATTAGTCGATTGGGCAGTGGTGCACCTAGGGTCAGATCGATGGAGTGCTTGACCTGACAGTGTAGAGGAACCCCTGCAGGGGAGGTGAAGATGTCCTCGTACTCCTCCATGACCTTGTCCATCTATAGTTGTTGTGCGGAGGGGCCCTGTCTGGAGGTCATGGCCACCGTCTTCTTCTTTTCTTGAGGGTGTATCATCAGGAAAAAAAATTTCCCAGTTTTGGAAATGAGCTTACTGCATTGTTTTGCAGCAACCAAAGAGATGGTGGTAGGCAGTGCTACCTCTGGTATCTTGTACAACTTATTTCCCAAAGTAACAATAACAGCATAGGGCCTTGATTCATATACAGCATGTCGCTTCCACAAGTATGGTTGTCCTAATAATACATCACAAACTTCAAGGGGAGCAATGTCACACAATACCTCATCCGTGAAGGGCTTGATGTTGTATGGAAGGCGACATTGCTGGCTCACGCAAAGATCCCGTCCTTGGTGAAGCCACCCGATGGTGTACAGTTGTGGATATGTTGTGGTCAGTAAGCCTAGTTGCTTCACAACCTCTGCCGAAATGAGGTTCTTTTGGCTCCCGCTGTCGATAATGAACTGTAGCAGGGAGCCCTTTACCCACATCTGGGAGTGGAAGAGACGATCCTCCTCCTCTGGATCTTCGGGTTCCTCCTTCTGGATCTTCGTGGTGGCAACGGTGGCGTTGGGCTCCACATCGATAATCTGCTTCCCTTTGTCATTCCCCTTGTCAGGTTTTGACTCAGAGTTGGAACATGCATCTGATTCTGAAACCTTTAGCTCGGCCACTAGTGACTGCTTGGCTCGACACTCACTTGTGTTGTGAGTGGAGCTCTTATGGAACTCACACCACTTTCCCGTGTCCATTTTTGGCTTCGTGGCACTGTTCTTTGCTTGCAGCTTTGGCGGGTTGTCTTGGGCCGCCCCACCTTGGCTTTGTCCTTTATTCTGCCATTTGGGGCACCTTTCCCTTGCTTTGGATTCGCAGATCCAAAGTCTCACTTCTTCTGTTTAAACTTTTTCTCGACCCTGATGGCATATCGGTATGCCGTGCCGAGCGAGGAGATGTTTAGGAATTTTATTTCTTCCTGGATGTACTTGTGTAGGCAGCCATGGTATTTGAGTACCAAATCCTGCTCTGAATCCTTAATACCCAACTTTGTGCGAACGGTATGGAAAATATTGGTAAACTCCGGCACGTCTTGGTCCCTTCCCTGCCGCAGCGTGGTCCACTTTATGTATTGATCCTCATAGCTTTCGACAGGGTAGTACTGCTCCTTGATGGCATCCCGAAATGAATTCCAAGTGGGTGCGGTTGAAAATAGTGAGTCTATACTTTCATCCTTCTGCTCGCAGTAGGTTTCCCACCAGTCCTTGACGTGGGGGGCTGCTTTGAGAAGAGCAAAAATAATCTTTTCCCGACTGGAAAAATCATGAACAGAAAAATAACCCTCTAGAAAATTTAACCATTTATCGATGACATCTGCATCTATCTGACCCTCAAATATGGGGATTTCAAAATTAACTTGTACCTTAAATGGTGTGGCATTTCCAGAGTAGCTGTTGGAAGCCGATGCGTCGCCCCTGGGTAGCCGCTGAAGGATCTGGGAAAAGTTGTCCATCATCGCGTTCCTTTGTCACTCGAGGGCTTCTTCGAGCAAGATTTTGATAGGATCTCCTACCCCCTCGTCTTTCTTTTCATCCGCCATGGGAGGCCGTCGGGATTTGCGAGGCTGGTCTTGCAAAGGTTCGATCAGTTCAAGCCCTAACTCCTTATATCCTGACCTCGTTGGGGACATGCAAAGAAAAACAGAAAAGAAAAAGAAAAAAAAAGCAGACCGCTTTGATACCACTGATCTAGATTTAAATAGGAACGCAACAAAATTATAGAGATAACCATAAACACAGAGATGCAGCGGAAATAATACTTCATTTCATTAATGTAAAATACTAAAATATGCTTACAAACAGAAATGGAAATACACCAGCTAGGGCGATGGTAGCTTATCTCTGAGAAGAGATGTGGCGGCTACATGCCTCTGAACTGAACTACAATGAGGCTCAAGGGCCTTTTTATTATTGAACAATAAGAGAAAACCCTAAACAACCAAAACCCTAACCCGAGGAGATGTAACACCAAGAGTTTATGGGCCCCGTTGGGGTGAGTTGGACAGCCAACTTCTCGGGGTCGTGACTTGGTCATATTATCTCTGTTTGATGCGCATGATATCCTGTTGGAAAGATCTCTTCGAGGACTACGATGGAAAAGATGATTTTAGTCAAAAAATCATTGGGGGGTAGATTTCCAAAAAAACGTCGTTTAGGGCCTCAAAACGGTTCCAGAAGTTTAGGACCCGAAAAATTGCTAAAAATAGTAAATTGTGCTACAATTAAGGAAAATAAAAAACTGAAAGAAGCAATGGTGGGGGTCCAAGTGGAATTGGTGGGTGGCCACCAATATCCACCTGGATCAAGAAGAGAAATCATATCCAAGAACACATCTATCACTCAAAAGCAACAGTGGCTTGACATTACCATATCATCAAGCCATTCCTTGTCAGCAGTGTGATGTCAAGTAGTGTCATGATTTTTCATATGTCACATCACTATTGTGGGCCATGTATATTGTAAATCAAATGTATTGTAAAGTGGAAGTCCAGTGGACACACATGAATATGAAGGGTCATGTAAGTTTAAAAGACATAGGAAGTTGAACAGTCATGAGGGTAGTCAAAGAGTTACAAGGGGTAAGCATCACCCCTTGGTTATATATATCCCCACATTGTATGATCAATGGACTTTTTCACCTTGGCTCCTCCCGCAAGGCATTAGAAAGATCAATGAGTTCTTTAAGGAGCAAGGAGTGGCTCTAATGTCCCACTACTGAGGCTAGTGATGTACAATGTAAACATGTGTCTTGGAACTTTTTCTTAATAACAAAAGCCTTTTAAATCTAGCATGTTCTTCATGCATGACTTATGAATGTTTGTAAGACTATTATGTGGACATTTGTATTTCATGTTTGCATTCACATGTAATAAGATAGTTGAACTATTTCAGTTTTATTTTAGTGCTTATCTTATTGAGAATGTGTTTTAATGGTTTCTATTATTGTCTCATCCTTGTGGAATATTCTGCGAGATATTAGATATACCTTTCCTCACTTATCAGTTATAATGACCATCATGTCTGTTGTGGACTATTCTGCTAGATGTTATATGGATCTTCCCTTGATCATTGGTTATAACAATTTTCGCATCCGTTGTGGACTATTCCGCTGGATGTTAGACAAGCCCTTCTGGTTCATGTGTGTCTCTTCCTAGGTGGTACTATTACCTCTCACTTAGAGGCTCACTTTTCTTCCCCCTTTACAATAAGAGAACCTAGACACAATTGTGCTACACACTCACCAAGCACACTCAGCCTGTTGTTCAAAGACACCATCGCATCACTCTCCTATAATGACAGCTAGAGCTAAGGAAGATCTTTGAGGATTTGGTATCTGAGCCTTTATACTAGATGGGACTCCTACACCAAATGGTGTGAGGTCTAATTTGGACATCATATTGAGGAGATCCCCTTGGTTGATGGATTTCCAGCACCATCAACACACCCCCATCCCAGGAATTCCATTCCTTGGCAAGGCTTCCTTACATCAGAAGTTACAAAAACTAAGGCATATCCCTACCTCAAAACCATCATACCGGTCATAGCATGCTCATGGCAATCAATGGACACTATTGTGTACCAGTATCCCACAATGGCCCTGCTCCTGAAGTGCTTTAACAACATATTTTTGTCTGTCCAATTCCTTTCATTGTTGTTGCTAATTCTTGTAGTCAATTTAAACCACCCAACCGGCATTTTCATGCATTCTTGTACCAAGAACATAATTTCCATTAGATTTAAAATAAATTTAAATCATACCTCATTGATGGCATGTCAATATGGTACACTTGCAATTTTTCGCACTTCCTTTCACAACAAGTCAAACTATTTGTTGACCAAATCATCATGTATAAACATATCACATCTGGTTAGCTCAAAACACAACTTCATAGATCAAAATCATATATCACATGTAACTATCATAAATCAAAGTCATAGATCACATGTAATCATCGTAAACTAGAATCATAGATCACATCACATAATTAAAATTGATATCAATACTAATACTTATCCTTTGATCATTCCTTTGCTTCTACCTTTCTCGTTTTTCCTTTCTGTATGCACACTAGATCGATTACCACACTCGACAAATGCCCGACTCCTCTTAAACCACATACACATACACATAGCGTGCATCACACACATACAACCACACACAGCATACAACGCCATACATTACATGCACCTACACCTGACACACAGTACATACAACTACACCAGGCGTACAACACGACACATACATTTGTATCTGATGTATGACACAACACATACACCTACACCTGTATCTAGTGCACAAAACAACACATACACCTACACTTGGCATACAACACATACACCTGTATTTGGTGTACGAAACAACACATACTCATACACCTGGTGTACAATACAATACATATATGTACACAGAGTACAACACATGAATACACATGTCACGATACCATGACTACACAATGCACATATATAGTAGCGCACATACACAAAATAACATGTACAACATGCACACAATACCACATTTACATCAATACCATATGTACAAAATGTACACAGTACCACCTGTACACAGTACCACTTGCACAACATGTACACATCATCACATGTACACGACACCACCTGCACAACGTGTACATAGCACCACATGTACACGGCACCACCTGTACAATGTGTACACACTACCACATGTACACAACACCACATGCATGACATGTACACGACACCATATGTACACAACACCACCTGCACATAGTACCACATGTAAAACATATACACAACACCACATGCACACAACACCACATGTACAATTATGCACACAACACCATATGTACATAGCACCACATGTAGAAAATGCACACAACACCATATGTACATAGCACTACATATACAACATGTACATAACACCCTATGTACAAAACACCTCCTATCCAACATGCGCACAACACCAAATGCACACAAAATCACATATCCATCATGTGCATAGTACAATATGTACACATAACCGTATATTTGACATGTACATAGCACTATCTATACCCAGCACTGCATATGCAACATACACACGACACCATACATGCAATAGGCACACAAAATAATATGTGCATAATACTACATATGTTACATGTACACATCACCATAGGTACAATCACTGAATATAAAACATGCACAACATATACACAACAGTAGTACCACACATCCAGAGACCACATTGTCTCTACGCAGAACCTTGCTTCCAGTGTCTTTCCACCATCCATGTTTGTCCTAGCATGCCCCAGATCATACTGCTTCCATTTCGTTGATGTATCCCTCAGTATTACCTATCCATAACATAAACATAGTATAATCACATAATATAAATTCATATCCACATGATATTGACCTCATGGATCTTCTAGGGCTACTCTTCCCACTTGATTCCTCATAAGACCAAGAACATCTTCATGCCATTCACTTGCATAAGTAATCATTCCTCCACAAGACTGATTCTTGATGACCCTGTCAAAAACAACATACATGTGTACATGCATACATATATATATAATCATTAGAATAAAGCAATCATGATCATGTTAGACAATGACATACATAAATATATATACATGTAAACATATATAGGCATCAGCATAATCATGATCACAATGTAATTACCAGATGTCATAAGATCAAGGTTAAGATAACTCCCTTTATCCATGCACAACATTGAGAACAACGGTTCCCAACATATCCAAGGCATATGATGCCCCAAATTCATTTACTTTACCTTTTCTATTGCATTTCTCATAATTGTCTGCCACCATCCATTTACACCAATGGACCCAACCAATCTAACTAGCTATCATATTCTTACCTTCAGCTACCCCTTACTCATGTACCGAGCTTCATCCGGACCTTACATTACTTGTTGGAATTCATTCAACTCTCCCTGAGCTCCATCAACTTTCCTCTTCCCAAACCAATTCCCAAGACCCTCAAAACATAAAGGCAAGAAAAATAAACAAACAAGAAGAAAACCATGAAACACCAATAAAAACACGACACCACAAACAAAGTGGTATGGCCATATAATAAACATAAAAAAATCCACAATCAAGCGCAACAAATCACAAAAGACCAAAATCAAAAGACTAGCAACAAACACTGTGACTCCATCCCCATGGTTCCCAATGCTTCCACAGGAAATATCAACCCGAGCCTTCTTCAATATTTCATGGTAGTCTCTTTCCATGCAATCCCCTACATCATACTACTATAAACATATAATTGTCAGTGCATAAATAAATATAACAGTATACTAGTTATCTTACCTTGTTGTGCCAAGCACGTTGCCTTGTAATTGAACATGTCCATGCCATCTCTCAAGGGACTCCAATTCCCTTGATGAATCCATCTATAACTAGAAACTAGTTGTTATATCTATCAAATACATGTTCAGGAATATAACATATATCCTCATAATGTCAAACAAAATAAAGGTTAAGAAGACTTCCTGTATGCAAAACACTCATTCGTTTAGAATTGTGGTTTCCAAACATAACCAAAGGAATTTTCACCCAATTCCTTTATTTTACCTTTTTCCTTGCTACAATGGAGTCTTACTATGCATTGTCACATTACCCAATTGTTAGTTATATAAGCACATCAACTATAACCTTTCAAGTTAATACCAAGCATGTTGCCCTACAAGTGCTCACACATGTCAGTCTCACGTTCCAAAGATCAAGATATCGTGTATATTAATTTAAAATCAACCTTTACTGATTCTAATAACCAAGTCATAATCAACTAATAGTCATAATACATAATGCTACAACTATCACCTACTTACACTTAAGTACATATCAGTTGTCTCAACACATATGTATTAGTGCAACCATCCTAAAACAAGATCATTCCGTCATGCAATCTTATAGATACAAACTTATATCATGCTACTGATCAAACATTCAAACAATAGATAGATGACATAATAGACACCAAACACTCAGAAACCAAAAGATGACATAATCAAACATTCAAGCACCAAGTATAAGACATAAGCAAACTCATACCTTAACATATCTCAGGGGAGGCTATCTTGTCTACACAATTAATCTATATTAGAACAGTATAACTTCACAACATATCGACTCAAACATAAATAAGATCTCGATATCCATAACAGTAACTAGATAACATGTTCACATCATAAACTCATAAACAATTTCCATTCATGCATAACAATCACATATGCATAGTCAGTCCAGATTAGTACAACACAATAGCACAATAGGTCGACTCATACCTGAATGTCACAACCATAATCATCTGCATAGGTCAACCCAGGTTAGCACGATACATATAACATCAAGGTCTTAACTGCAATAACCTTAATCATCAAGTTAACTAATATATAACAACAACAAGTTAATATATAAATTTCTCATCAACAACATATAACATAGTCATCAAGTTAACTAACATAAAACAACAACAACAATGCATATAACAACAAGTTACTATCATTCATGACAATTCCACACATGTGCATATGACCACATTGATTCACTAGCATCTACCATGCATGTAACCACAACAACAATAAAATGAAAAACATGTATATAACCCTAATGCATATAAAAATCCATTAACTAACATACTTGCATGCCAAACATACAAACCTATATGACGATATGCTCTTACCCTGAAGTCTAGTGCTGTAACATTGCTTTGATGATCTACATCTCTTTCTTCATCTTAGCCATCACATTAGCATTGTAACAACCAATAGCATCATGATGACCTAAAATTCATACAATGGCCTCATGCACAAAAACCATGCCCATAATGATGCATGCACCACAACTTATAGACAATGACATTCATAACAAATGCATATACAACCGACATGCATTCATGACTAATGCATGTTAAAAATAGCAACAAGAAATCCTAATTTAATTTGTCCTTGAATTAAATTAGGAATTAAATTGTAATTATATTCTCATATCAACTTGTAATAGTTAACTAAGTTAAGTTGACTTACTTGGCTCAGTGAATTTGAGTTGGAAGTCTATCTAGATTCATGTAGAGTGATCCCTAAATTTTAGGGGCCCAGGTTGAGTTCTTATTGATTTGTAATTAATTAATTCAGTCTAACTGAGTTAAAGTCAGTTAAATTAGTTCAAATAGTTGGAGCCAGTAGGAGGTATAGTAGTGGGGATAAGCATGAGTTCAGCTTCACTGCTTCACCATTTAACTGAAGATTCACTCATAAATAACTCATGCATGTCAATTCTGAGAAATACCAAATTGAGATTAGAGTTCAGGAACAATGTACTATCAGTTGTATAATTTTCCGAGTTGTACAGATGGTGCATGAAATTAGTAAAAGTCCTATGATGGATTGTGCAATCATGTGTGGAGAATTTCCCAATTAAAAGTGGGCTAATTCTCTCAAGAATTGCACAAGGAAGTAGGGGCTTGGAAGGTAGTAGAATTGGCTAAGTGTTGGCTTGAACTGGTTTGTGAAGAAGAGAGATAGATTGTACTTGTGCAAATATTGTTCAGGTTGAACAAGCATTGTATTTTCTTCTCAGATCTTCTAGTTAATGAAATATAGCTAGTCGGGGTTTTGAGCAATTTCTTTCCCCAGAGAAATATTTTGTTATGTACAATTGAAATTCTTCCTTTTTTGCCTAGTGTTCTCATCGATTAATTTTAATTTCTGCTGAAGAGTATAGTAGATTCTTGTCTTTTGTTTTAGCATATCACATAAGTTGTTGAATCTACAAGTAAAAATCTAGATGGTATCAGACCTAAAGACATTATAGAAGAGGAGAATATGAGTTTGTTGTGCAGCTGAATTTGAATTTCCAGTTCATACTTTAGAGTTAGCAGAATGTCATTCTACAGTTTGAGACTTGAGTATGCCCTAGAGGGCATCTCAAATTGCATAGCTTGGAAGGACAGGATGGAGGCGGTATTGAAAGACAATGGCTGAAGCAATTCATATATAATGATATTATGAAGCCTTTAGCATATGATGCTCAAGATATGGTTGAATGGAGAAAGTGTGTGGAAAAGCCAAGAAGGTTTATCCTAGAAGGAGTTTGAGATTGCATTGTCTCAAAACTCCACAGCAAGGAAACTCCATTTGCAATGTGGAAGGAATTG
Source organism: Pinus tabuliformis (assembly GCA_031772625.1). Classification (NCBI taxonomy): domain Eukaryota; kingdom Viridiplantae; phylum Streptophyta; class Pinopsida; order Pinales; family Pinaceae; genus Pinus; species Pinus tabuliformis. Next base: position 1,371,632,161 of record CM062817.1, on the reverse strand, counting down.
ACAGAACTGTTTCAAAATAGCAGTGACCAAAGGAAGCTGACACTAAAGGACGAGCTCAGAAAGATCAAGATGGAGAAGGGTGACTCAATTCCAAAGTACTTGACCAACTTCACCCAATGTCAGGATGAGATTGGAAGTGTTGGGATTACTGTTGTAGAAGACGTTCTGGTGAGCCTAGCACTTCTAGGACTTCCCAAGAGCTAGCACAGTTACCAAGACTTGGTTAATGGGAGGGAGAAGATACCAAAGTGAGAGTGATTGTGGTATGACTTGGTATAGGAAGAGATTCAGTGGAACACCAGAGATAGATCCTCTTATAATCACGATGAGGAGGAGAATTGTGCATTAGCTGGTAAGATAAAGAAAGGGAAGGGGAAGTCATCCCATTCCAAATCAGATTCTTGTCAGGGTGGTAATAAGAAGGACATGTCAAAAATCAAGTGTTTTCATTGTCACAAGCTGGGACATTTTTCCACAAAGTTTCTGCATAAGAAGGTCGGTAAGAGTCCCTCAGGAGGAGCGGTGGGTGAGGCTCTTGCTTCACAGTTCGAACTGGATTTCACCCTCATCGCTTGTATGGTGTCATCAATGATGGGTAGTGTGTGGTACCTGGACAGTGGAGCTTCATTCCATATGACTGGTAATACAAAGCTCTTCAATAACTTGGAGGAGAAGGATCTCCATATGCATATCGAGATGGGTGATGATGGGAGGTATAGTGCAACTGGTATCGGTATAGTTACCTTTCAGAGGGAGTTTGGTTCTCCCCTCACTTTGTGAGATGTTATGTATGTTCCAGGTTTGAAGAAGAACTTGGTTTTTTTGCCATGTTGGAGGATAGAGGCTATGATGTGATATTTAGTAAGGGAAAGGCATTCCTTCATCACATAGCCATAGGATAGGTGAAGAGGATAGGGTTTCGAGCGAAGAAACTCTACAAATTGGAGGTAGATGATTGTGCTACCTTGAGCACTAAAGCAGATAAGGTGTAAAGCCAAGACATCGGTGAGTTGTGGCATAGGAGGTTGGGTCACTTGCATCATGGTGCTTTGAAGATCATGCAGCAAATTTCTACTGGTCTTCCCAAGGGTACACTAGAGAAGAGAGACACATGCAAAGGATGTACATTGGGGAAGTACACCAAAGCTTCCTTACATGACAAAGACAGTCGAGCACAGGCAATCCTTGATCAAGTTCACTCAGATGTGTGTGGACCATTATCGACAACATCCACGGCCAAGCATAGGTATTATGTTATATTTGTTGATGATTTTTCTTGTAAGTGTTGGATTTTCTTCATGCAGAAGAAAGATCATACGTTGGAAAATTTTTGTGAATTTAAAGCACTTGTCGAGAAAGATACTGGCAGGAAATTTAAATCTTTTAGGAGTGATAATGGTGGAGACTATGTGTCGAATGAGTTCAAAAAATTTTGTGCATCAGAAGGCATTCGACGGGAGTTGATAGAACCTCACAACCCACAACATAATGGGGTGGTTGAAAGGAAGAAAATCATTATTGTGGGAGTGACACGAGCGATGTTGAATGATTAGGGCCTACCATTACACTTTTGGGTTGAAGCATGCAACACAGTTGTTTATTTTCATAATGGAATCCCTCGTTGAATTCTTGGAATGAGTACACCAGAAGAGGACTTTTCAGGGAAGAAACCAGATGTTGCACACTTCAAGATCTTTGGTTCATTAGTCTACTGCCATGTTACCAAATATGCATGGAAAAAGCTTGAGCCAATAGCTGAGTTGGGCATATTTTTGGTGTACACTGATACACCTCACAACTATCGGGTGTACCTATCAACCAAGAGGATGACAGTGGTTCGCATAAATGTGACGTTTAATGAAGAGAAGGCCATTAGGTGTTCCCTTGAGAGGGAGATTTAGCTACATGCGGTTGAGGAGATTTTATCTCCAGAGGAACCTCAAGATGATGTGGAGCAGCCACATGCAGAGGAGCAGGGAATGGAAGCACCCACTCATGTAGAGTCTTCAAGAGATGGGCGAAAGTGCACCAGAGAAGCTGATAGGTTATTGTATGATGTTAGAGAGAATGTGGGAGCACCCACATCACAACGCAAGTAGAGAATGTCACCAAAGAGGTACACTAGCTACATGGCTTTGATGAGCGAATGTGTAGAGATTGATCCATCCTCTTTTGAGGAAGCAGTGTAGCAACCAGTTTGAGTTGATGCCATGGTTGAGGAGTATGACTCCATTATCGGGAACAATGTTTGGGAAGTGGTCCCAAGACTAGCAAAAAGGTTAGTGGTGAGCTCCAGATGGCTTTACAAGGTAAAGCAAGCATCGGATGGTAGTGTGGAGAAACACAAGGCCAAGTTTGTGACAAGAGGGTTCTCTTAGGTGGAGGTGATTGATTACGATGCGAATTTTTCTCTTGTATCAATGTACTCATCAATCATATCCATTCTAGAACTATCATCGCAAATGGGATGGAAGATACATCAGATGGATGTAAAGAAAGAATTCCTCAACAACATGACTGAGGAAGAGGTGTATATTGAGTAGCCTGAAGGATTTGATACCTTCAACAGAGATTTGCATGTGTGCAGACTCAAGCGAGCATTGTATGGACTCAAACAAGCACCTTGTTCTTAGTACACCAAGATTGATAGTTATTTCACCTGGTTGGGCTTCAACAAAATTGAAGCAGATGTGAACCTTTACCATATTTTGGTTGAAGGTAAATTGTTGATTATTGTTTTATATGTCGACAATTTTATTCTAACAGGTGATGATAAGTTGATCAAGTCTTGCAAAGAGGATCTTGCAAGTGAGTTCGAAATGAAGGACTTGGGGTTCATGCACTACTTTCTGGGGATGGAAGTATGGTGAGGAGATGAGGAATTATTTGTCTCTCAGGGCAAGCATGCCAATGAGATACTAAATAAGTTCCACATGGAGAGAAATAAACCCATGGAGACTCCTCTAGCTGGTAACTGGAGGAAGGAGGATGCTACTTCCGGTGAAGTAGTGGAGGCTACTATTTATAGACAGCTTGTGGGTTCACTCATCTATTTGGTGAACACACGACCAGACATGTGTTATGCAATTAACCAACTTAGTCAAGACATGATTAAGCCGACCAAAATGTATTGGAAGGTAGCCAAAAATGTCTTGAGATACCTCAGAGGCACCACTCAGTTTGACCTTTGGTACAGACGAGCAAAGGGAGTGAAGCTTCAAGGCTTCACCGATGTAGATTTGGAAAGGAGTCCATCTGATAGGAAGAGAACATCAGGTGGGATCTTTAGTATTGGGTCAGTGGTTTTTTCTTCATACAGAAGGAAATAGAGTTCAATTGCACTCAGCTCAGTAGAAGAAGAGTACATCGATGCTAGTCAAGAATCTTGTGAGGCAATCTGGATGAGGAAGATTATTTTTTGTTTGTATGGTCAACAGATGGATCCAATAGTGACTTACCGTGACAATCAGAGTTGTATCAAACTCTCTAAGAATCTAGTTTTTCATTATCGGGCCAAGCATATTGATATCCGGTATCACCATCTTCAAGACTATGTGCAGAGGAGAATCATGTTGCTAGAGTACATTCCCACAAAGGAGAAGGATGCAGTTATTTTTACAAAGGCCTTGTCAAGATGAAAATTTGAGTTTCATAGGGCCAAGATTAGGGTAGCTAATAATCCCTTTCTTTTTTAGAGGGAGTGTTAAAAATAGCATCAAGAAATCCTAATTTAATTTGTCCTTGAATTAAATTCGGAATTAAATTGTAATTATATTCTCATAGAAACATGTAACAACTAACTAAGTTAAGTTGACTTAGTTGGCTTAGTAAATTCGAGTTGGAAGTATATCTAGAGTCATGTAGAGTGATCCCTAAATTTTAGGGGCCCAGGTTGAGTTCTTATTGAGTTGTAATTAATTAATTTAGTCTAACTGAGTTAAAGTCAGTCAAACTAGTTCAAACAGTTGGAGGAACTAGTAGGAGGTCTAGTAGTGGGGACAAGCACCAGTGCAGCTTCACTACTCCACTAGTTAATTGAAGATTTACCCATAAATAACTCATACATGTCAGTTCTGAGAAAGACCCAGTTGAGATTAGAGTTCAAGGATAGTGGGCTATCAGTTGCACAATTTTCCGAGTTGTACAAATGGTTCATGCAATCAGTAGAAGGCCTATGATGGATTGTGTAGTCATGTGTGGAGAATTTCCAAAGTAAATATGGGCTAATTCTCTCAGGAATTGCGCAAGGAAGTAAGAGCTTGGCAGGTAGTGGAATTGGCTAAGTGTTGGCATGAGATGGTTTGTGAAGCAGAGAGATAGATTGTACTTGTGCAGATATTGTTTGAGTTAAACAAGAATTATATTTTCTTCTCAAATATTATGGTTAATGAAATATAGATAGTCGAGGTTTTGAGCAGTTTCTTTCCCTGGAGAAATATTATGTTATGTACGATTGAAATTATTCCTTTTCAACTTACTGTTTTCATCGATCAATTTTAGTTTCCACTCAAGAGTAGAGTAGATTTTTGTCTTTTGTTTTAGCATATCACATAAGTTGTTGAATCTACAAGTAAAAATCTACAATGCATCCCAACAACAACACCATTAGCTCCTACATGGAAACACAATTGTAACAATGACCACTATCATGCACACATAACAAGCACATATGCAACCTACATGCATGCATGAAAAACACATTTCACCCATCCAAACAAAGTGTTGAACCATGCTTTGATACCATTCTATAACACCCTCCTCCCACATCTACCTAAGTAACCGGCCCACCGGGGTAAACACGCGACAAAGAGTTACTATGATATGATTCAAATCCCCATGTATAGTTAAGGAAGTGGAACTGACAAATCAACACTTCAAAGACCTCCCTTAGGTGTTATAGGACCCCCATGAGCTAATCTACCACTCCAGTTGCCCAAGCCCCGAGTCAAATTTCCTTTTCACTGAAAAAACCCCCAGTCACTCCCATGACATGGGAATGCATGCAACTCGAACCCTCCATTCACTCCCACAATGCCTACAAGGGAGATACTGCGGTCTTTTTCAGCTAGTTTTGTGTGAGAGACTATGAGATTTAAACCACTTTTTAAGGGTTAGTCTACAACCACTGCCTGAAACTTGATGAGACTTTCCAAGACAATAAACGGAACCAAGAAAAAGCCTTTAACACAAAACTTGATCAAGCACTTGACCTAAACATGCCCCAACCATGACAAGCATTTCATCAAACATGTCACAAATATGAAATCTACATGTCATAACAACAGATTGGAGCATAGGGTCTCATACTTATCTGAGAATAGCTAAGAAGCATTGATTCCGTATCACAATAGTTGAATCATCATCTATTAGGTCATATATTCATTATTCATTCATTTACAAATCAAAACATAATGAGATCCATACATGATCATTGTCATAAAACTCACACATAACCAGCTTATAACCAACAGAAATATCAAGGATAGAACAGCCATATAAGCCACATATAAATAAGTATATTTACCCATAAAATACCAAGGAGAAAGAGCTCTTATTGATGATTTCATAATTTAGCGAGGTATGGTACTTCCATGAACCACCCGACCATATACTAAGCTGAACCAAATATTTATTTCAGACAGTCACCCTTGTGCCATATTCCAAGCATGAATGTGGGATTTCATCAAACAAATCAATCAAAACCATACAGGGCTTCTAGAGGCCAAACCATCTCAACCCTCAACGAGTGATTCCACCTCATGGTCATACATCACTAACCATAACTAAATTGGTCTCTACCCAAGCTATCCAGGGCTCCAATTTGTTTGTTCTAACTAGGGCTTCCAAGTCTAGTAACTCAACCCACAGTTGTCGTCAGGATTCTAGAGCGTTTTTCCAACCAGGCCTTCCAAGACTAGTAACTCAACCCACCAAGGGATTCCAGAGCATTTGTCCAACCAAGGCTTCTAGAACTAATAACTCAACACAAGTTGTTAAAGGGCTTCCAGAGCATTTGTCCAACCAAGGCTCCAAGAACTAATAACTCAACCCACAACCAAAGGAACATGATAACCAACCAAAAAACAAAGATAAAACCCACAACACCATGGCTATCTAAGAAATGGCAAGGCTAGGCAAAACCATTGTCAATCCAGGCAGATTTATTGCTAATGATAGATTATAACCAAGAAACCCCATGCATGCCAAAACTAGCAAGGAAATCATACATGCAACATAGTACCTGCAAGTAAAACTCATTGTATTTGTTGATCCTGATGTCCTCTTGTGCTTTCCTACTCTTCCTTTTCCTTCTTGCTCCAAAACTCAAAATATGCCACACTCCCCCAAGAGCGCTCCAAGAAAACTTTGTGTGTCCAAGAGTATGAGATAGAGAGACAAATTGAACTAACCAAAGTCTAGCACTGACAAAGGCTTGCCAACTGATCCTCAGAAGCCTTTTTGTTAATGAGGCCTCTATTTTCTTCATTTTCCATTATTTTCCTTCAATTTCCTCTTCACATGCAACCTGTGACCTTTCACCTTCCATTTCTCCTAATTTCCATCATTTTCATAAATAAAATGCTAATTAATGCCACTTTGTCTTTCCAAAGCCTTTTTCCATTGCCTTTGCCAATTTCCTTTAGCCATAATAGCCAAAATGAACACCCACTAGGATGTTTTGCCCACCATTCAGCTTGGAATATGTGTCCCATGACCTTGGTCTTATATATTTTTACATGGATTTTTAACCAGGGCTATTACATTTTCCTCTTGTATTTCATGAGTATTTATAGATGTTATGATGTGGCTTTGATGGTTGTTTTATCATTGATATTATTCTAGTTATATGATGGTTATAAGCATGATTTTATGGCAGACTTTATTTATGCCTCTCTTCATGTTTTGATTAGTAAATGAATGCTTAATGAATGTATGACCTAACATATGATGATGCATATATTGTGAGACAAAATCAAACCTTCTTGGCGATTATGAGATAAGTATGAGATCCCTATGTTTAGTTGTGTATTTTTGATCTGTACATCACATGTTTGTAACAGCCCCGAAACTAAAACATGTAATTAATTAGATTAATCATGCGATTCATAATCAACACGCAATTTATCAACTAATTGACATCAAATTTCAAGAAATGAGTAGATACTACTTACCTGTGGCGATGATGTTTCTCACTTGTGATTTCAGGGTTGAATGCTAGTTGAATTCTGCTAACTACAACAAAGTTTAGGGGATGACTCTCCACCCAACCGTAGGCTCAGTTGCATAAAATCTTGCTACAACTGGCCACCCCCGAGCCCTTAATCAACGTACTACTGCCAGGGAATCCTTTGTCTCACAACACTATTCTCCCAAGAGAATGGATGATGGAATCATGGAATGATGGAATGCTTCTCATCTTCCTCCCCATCTATTAAATAGAGAAAACATTGGAAGGGGAACCACATGCACACACTCCATGTGTCAACATGCAACTTTATTGCTTTCTTGTTTTATTCTTTTGTTTTTACTTTTTGATAGATTTACTGATTTTTACTGCTTTCTTGTTTTATTTCTTATTTATATTTATTTAGAGCATGTAATTAAATTATTTTATTATTATTTATTATTTATTTACTATTACTATTTTTTATTTATTGTTTATTATTTATTTAATATTATATTATATTATTTATTATTTATTATTTTTATTATTTATTATTTATTATTTATTATTAAGGGACATTACATTTATTTTGTTATTTATTACTTCATGTAATAGTCCCGACACCCTCTGCTGAACTAGTATAACCAGCAGGCATCGAAAGTTTCACAACATCCGGGAAATCCCAAGGAATATCTGTCCTTTTTCCCACTTTCAGAATCAGGCATAAGCCTCCTCGGTCTGTATCCTAGTCCAAGGCTGGCCCCAAGGCTCGCACCTGACTCAGACCTCATCTGCCCCAAGGCAGGCATCCGGTATAGTGCTCAATGTCACCGGGCATCTCGCAAGGTTGGCCCACTCCCTCCACAACTCACTAAGGCACACAAGCCCAAGCATTGAATTCCTTACACCCCCACCAGACTTCAGCATCCCAATACAATACTAGGCACCTAGCCTTCAATATCAGGCACTTGGCCTCCTCAAGATGGTCCCATAGCCCTTCAAGAGCTATCCATTAAGAGCTACACAAGACAAAGGAACCACTGGCATATGTAGTGTTGATTGAGTTTGTCCCCAGCCCATATGGTGTTTGTTATTCTCCCTCGTGCATATGGGCTCGCACGAGATCATCAAATAAACCAGCCCTCTCGGCCCATTTGTGGAGTCCTGTCAATCATCACACCTCAACATGCAACCAATGCATTAACTATACCATCATAGTATCATAGAAAATAATCCACATGCCAAGTCTTGCATGTCATCATGAGAACATTCATCATTGTTAATCGCAACATTATGAATAATAACGAACTACATGCTCATGCATGTCATAAATTTGTACGCAACTATCACATGCTTCACCTCATGAAATACCATCATAAGTTATAACATCAACATATTTGCATCAAAGACATATCATGACTTCACATAATAAATGAACCACATGTCAATAAACCTCATATTATAGCATCATAATTCCTATGCCATGTTATGCATATCATATCCATCATGAGTATTCAACATTAAATACCTATCATCACGTAGTAAATGAATATGTCAATATACCTCGACATAACATCATAATGCCTATGCATATCATCATCATCATAAGGATACATCATCACTATAAGAACCACATATGCATCATTATCCTCCTACCATTATATCACGAAACCTCATGTAACATTATACTCAACATCATAAAAGTTAATTAAACTAAACTGAAATCATAGTGTACGATGTAGATGTATCATAAAGTTTAAACAATAAAACATGATTTAGATGCTCCATAAAAGTATCTGTCTTAGCTAAGTAAGCACTCCTAATTAGTTCACCACATCTTAATCATCAAGGATTTGTTGTCATCGTATTACATGCTCTAAATAAATATAAATAAGAAATAAAACAAGAAAGCAGTAAAAATCAGTAAAGCTATCAAAAAGTAAAAACAAAAGAATAAAACAAGAAAGCAGTAAAGTTGCATGTTGACACATGGAGTGTGTGCATGTGGTTCCCCTTCCAATATTTGCTCTATTTAATAGATGGGGAGGAAGATGAGAAGCATTCCATCATTCCATGATTCCATCATCCATTCTCTTGGGAGAATAGTGTTGTGAGACAAAGGATTCCCTGGCAGTAGTACGTTGATTGAGGGCTCGGGGGTGGCCAATTGTAGCAAGATTTTGTGCAACTGAACCTACGGTTGGGTGGAAAGTCATCCCCAAAACTTTGTTGCAGTTAGCAGAATTCAACTAGCGTTCAATCATGAAATCAAAAGTGAGAAACATCATCGCCACAAGTAAGTAGTCTCTACTCATTTCTTGAAATTTGATGTCAATTAGTTGATAAATTGCGTGTTGATTATAAATCACATGATTAATCTAATTAATTACATGTTTTAATTTCAGGGTTGTTACAATGTTCATGACATGTTTGACAAAATGTCTGTCATGGTTAGGATGGGTTAGGTTAGGTCCTTGTTCAAGTTTTGTATTACAGACCTTGTCTCCTTATTATCGATAATTTTTTAGAGTTTCATTAAGTTCTGTGAAGAGGTGTGAGTCCTAGCCCTAAAAAAGTCCCTAAGATCTCGATGTTGCTCACACAAAATTTAGTGAAAAAGTATGCAGTCATTGGGATGTAGGCTCATGAGAATGACTTAAGGGTTTCAGCCGCTGGCTTGCCTTGTCATGGGAGCAACTAAGATCCCAGGTCAGTGAAAAGCTAAGTTAACTCAAGGGTTGGCCACCTGCAATGGTTGGTTAGCTCCTAGGGGTCCTATAGCAGCGGAGGGAATCAGTAAATTTTTGGTTCATCAATTCCACTTACTTAATTGTACTTATGGATTTGAATCATATCATAGTAACTCTTTGTCACATATTTACCCCGATGGAATGGTAAGCTTGGGTAAGTGTGGGAGGAGGGTGTTAAACCTTAGAATCATTTCTCTTTCATGTCCCCTCTTCTTGTAATGGCAATAAAGTATGGTTGTCTCCATCCTTCCGAAACTTGTAGATGTTCTTCTCCCCATCATGCATGACATCTTTGTCAAATTTCCATATTCTACCCAATAGAATATGACACACATCCATGGGTATCGCACATGATTTTATCCTTGTAGCTTCCTATTTGCAACTCCACTTCACATTGTTCATTCACTAATAGTTTATGTCCCTTTTGAAGCCATTACAGCTTATAAGGTGTTGTATGCTTTATCTTCTTCAGTTTCAATTTATCCACCACTTTTGTAGACACTAATTTGTTTGTGTTACCATTATCAATCACCATCTTGCAACATTTCCCTTGGACTTTGCAAATAGTCCTTAACAACACCTTCCTCTGAGCTTGTTCAACAACTTCCTTCTTTGGTTTCAATAACACTTTCTTAAACCATTGAGACTCTCTTGTCTCTGGTACATTCTATGCCTATTATACCTTTGGTTCCCCTCCTTTTGTTGGGGTAACAACAATGCTTCTTTGGCCTGCATCTATGTTTTATGGAAATTCATGTGTCACGTATCCAAGATTTCCACACCTATAACAATGAATCCCCCTCCCTCTTTCTCTTCCTCTTCCTCTGGAAAAGGATCTTCGGCCTCTCAAGTCTCCCTCATGTTTTCATTGTGGACTTGAGCTACTATTTCCTTCTTTTTTTGTTGTATATCTTACTCTACTTGATTGTTGTCCTACTCCTCTAGCGGTAATTTTTCCTTTGCCGTACTTCTTCCTTGAAAGCTTCTCCTCAGCCTTTAAAGCTAGCTAGTATTCCTCCTCTACTATTCTAGGAGATAACACACTAATTTCATCTTGGATGTCCAACCTGAGACCATTAATATATTTGGTCATCTTCTCTATAGACTATTCTACATATCCAACCCTAATATTCAGCTTATAGACCTCTTCTATGTACTTCCTCACAGTCATTAATCTTCACCTAATATTTTGCATCTATTTGAATAAAGTAAGTTTATAATCCTTTGGCAAGAACTTGCCTCTGAGCTTCACCACCATTTTGTCCCATCTCTTAATCTTTTCCTTATTCTTCCTTCTCATTTCAATCTATGAACCATCCCTCGATAGAGTTGTATGTCTCTTCAATTTGGTAACAACAAACTTGACTTTATTTTCCTCATTCATCTCTTCATACTCAAGGAATGTATCCATATTTTTAATCCAATCTATAACTTAGCTCCTCTAGATTCATGTTACTAGTGTAAGATGATATATCTAGTTACACCTTTGTGATAGATCCTTGAACTGCCTTCAATATTTTGGCTTCTACAGGATCTTCAGTTGCTTCTTCCTCTAGAGATTCTTCTTCTTCCTCACTTACATTGCCAACTTCAAGTTCTATTTTTTTGTTGGTTTCCATGGCTGCCATTCTTTCCTCCGACCACTACATAGCTTGCATGACTTCAGTGTTATTCACATGCCTTTTGTTAACACCAAAAAATTGATCATCTAGCCTAATTTACTAGATGGATCGAAGTACACCATGTAAAGCCAATTTTACCATAGTAAAATTGCTTTCACTGTGAGAAATTACTTAATAAACTACCTTTGTTAAGTAATTTATAATTAAACCCATGACGAATAATTAAATAAATCACTATTTATTTGATTTTCTTCTAGGAATAATTATTTAAACCATTGTTCAATTATTATTCCTTGTCAGATTTGACCCAATTATGAAAAATCAACAGATAAATTATTAATTATCTCATTTTTCTGTAGGAATAATTAATTATTATTCCTTGTCAAATTTGACTAAATCTCTAAGGAATAATTAAATAAATCATATTATGTTTATTATTCCTTAACCAATTTCTTGAGATGATAAATAAATCATTTATTTATTTATTATTTCTAAATGAAAGTTTAAATACTTTTTCCCTCCTAACCAAATATAATAAAATATTCCAAGTGGTTATTCCAAGAATGGGGTTAATAATATTTTATTATTGCTCATTATTCGAGGATAACTCAATATTTTGTTATAAATATAAGGGTTTTCCATTCATTATTCACTTTTGATTATTTTCATTGTTTCACTCACTGTTGTAACTCTGATTATTTTCATTGTCGCACACCATTTCTCTGCCATTTGAGTTCTCGTTGAGCTCAATCATTTTATTTTGCTGGGTTTTCACATTATAGAGGAGAGAGAATCTACACAAGTTGAAGATGTTTGAGGATAGCCAAGAACCCATCCCATAGAGGGGGATTGGTAACATTTATTTGTTCCCTTCACAGGTGTTATAATAAAATATATTCTTTGTATATCTGGTTTCCATTGGATGATTGAAGTTATTACCATTTCTTTTTGTTGTTTAACTATGATTGTGGCATAGATCAGGACTTTGGTAGGTTTTTTTTCTATCAGTTGCAACATAACTAGAAGGTGCATCCACCTGTGTGATGGCCACTGCCGTTTGGAAACAACTTAAGTCACCTGAGTTGTCCCCTCCACCATCACTTTGTGTGCTTGGGATAAACACTCCTCCCAGCATCTTGGCATGTACCGCAATCATCCAGTGACTCTTGTGAGCAAGACTGTCCACGTAGACATTGAGGTTATTGATGCCCCTTTAAATTACCACATTCTCTTGGGTCGTAGTTACACATATGAAATTTCAGTCGTCACATCTGCGGTTTTCCGCAAGATGTGCTTCCTCCATGAAGGGAATATCGTTACCATCGATCAGTTGACTTACTACAAGCCAGCATCCATGACCTCCCCCGAGTCCATTATCTAGTCAATGTCTGATAAGAAGTCCTCAACTCCTCTCATTGGTGTTTCACCCAGAGTCTATAAAGATTCCTCATTGTTGGGTTCTTTCCCTGGGCTTCCCCCTCTCATCTCAGAACCTAACTCTTTGAGTGTTTTCATGTTACAAGCATCACGGGATGCCCTCAAGTAGTCTAGTACGTCTAATCCACAACCAACTCCTCAGTACCCTGTGGTTACCATCCCAGCCGAGCCATCTGGATCCACCCCCCAGAGCTCCTCCATTTGTGGGTGCTTCTCCTATGTTCCCACTAGGAACTATTCCTTCAGGTCTCAACCATCCTGGAGTTGTTCTGCCGAGACATTACCCTGCAGGCCAAATCCCTTTCTTATTTCCCCCTCCCAGAATATTTTCTGTCCCTAACATGGCTTTGTTGGTTCTTCCTAACATGACTTTGGGGATCCCAGTATGGTATTAATCCTCCTGTAAGCATTCCTCCTGGTCAACTAAGACCTTATCATGCTTTTACCCTGGTTCAACCAGTCCCTATGGCCCTGTCATTGCTTCAGTTCCATCACAACCTTAACAGGAACCCACTCCTGTTGTGAACACATCTAGACAGGGGGCCAAATCTAAGAGGAAAGAACCTAAGGACAAGGTTCCCCAAACTCCTCCATCCCCCAAGGCCCCAAAGTCGTCACCTCCATGCGCTTTGTGTAAATTTGTTGGGAACACCACCAATAATTGTCCTGAACTTCCTCATCTCAAACCTTTGGTTCATGAAACATTCCCTGATTCAAATATCCCTGAATTCCATGTTAACTTACCGAGTCCACCCAAGAAACTCAGAATGTTATGCACAAATCACCCTTGTGCCTTGTGTGATCATAATGGTCACTATTCCCATTATTTCCCTCGTCTCATTGAATTTCACGATTGCCTTGAGGCACTTCACGAATACGCGACCACTCATAGTTGATCATCTACTCCTCTACCCATGGATTCTGGTACCACTAGTAAACTAGAACAAGGGGACTCTGGTCCCACCATCATGATCCCTCCCCCCGATGTCGAGATGATGGACACCATGGGCCATATCCTTTACCTATCATCATCCTTGAGTTCCTCACAGGAAAATCTTTCTGAGGTTTTTGTGCACGCTTCTATCGAACCTCTTTCGACAGAATCCTAGGTCTCAACATCTGCAGATCCTCCATCTGCTAGCTTGTTGTCTACCATTCTAGATGATGCATATCTGAGCCTTCTCTCTCAGGTTGATGAACCAGGTACCGCCGCCACATCACGTATTTAGTCTTCCTCCCTGTCGCCCATCTTCCATACCAATGAGGACATCATGGAAGCTATGTCTACCCCTGATTACTCCTGCACTTAGGCAAGGGGGCATATTTTTTGGAGGATTCTAAAGGCCATCTCCTTCCTAATTCTCCCAATGCACTCTACCTCAAGAAATTTTTCTCATATCATATCCCTTTGATTTTTGTGTCTTTATTTATGTCATGAAGTTAGGTAGGCTGCATCATCTCATCCATTGTCTTTTGCACCTTTCAGATGGACCCATCATCCACACCGTATATCATTCATGTCGATGGTGTGAGTCACTTCTCTGAGAATCTAGCCTCAATAGCCTGGGCCATTTTTACCCTCTTGCATACATTAGTCCTTTCGAACGGTGTGTGCATTGGATCTGCCACCAATAACTAGGCTGAATATGATGCAATGATAGGTTTGTTAGTTGATGCCCTCGCTCATCGCATCCTTCATCTTCATATTCATTTAGATTCCTTTCTACTTGTCATGCAATTGAATGGTGTGTATCATGTGCATAACCAAGTCCTATTTAGAAAATATCTACGAGTTAAGCTATTGGTACGTTGATTTGAAATCATTACTTTCAGTCATGTTCCTAAAGCCCAAAATAACTATATAGATACCATTGCAAATAAAATTCTAGATTGGCATTTCTCACATGTATACCACAGAAGACAACCATAAACAAAGCACATGGCAAACCATCATCGTCATATAAAAATGCATAATCATATTATGTATAACATAAAACATATAAGTGTTTGGAGTCCACCACTCTAAATACATCCAGTATGCCCATAGCATACTAGGGGACACATAGTGTTATAGACATATTTGGGCACATCAACCCCAAACTTATATGTCGATGTATTAGGGCTCATCAACCCCTAAAAGAGTTGTTTCATACCCTAAAGGAACATAGTCATCTGAATACATCATTCCCCAAAAGTTCCATCTGAGAAACCATCCAAAAATTGCCTAAATTAAACCATACTAACTGCTCCACTGGCAAAGTGCGATGCATACTGAGTGGTACACTGCCAGGGTGCGATGCATATTGTTTAGGCCTTCTATAGGGTGCGATGGGCAAGGATGGACAAATGTCCGAGATAGTTTTCTAGGTGGATGCTCATGGAATCTTCTAGAAACTTCTCCTGTGCCACTTGCCTCTCTGAATTCACCCAAGAATGAATAAGGGATCTAAGAAATCTCCAATCCCTTCTCTTGTGGAACCAATTGTAACAAGTGGAATGACACTAATCAAACCCCATGGATGACTCACACCCTTGCACACATCTATAAATGGATCCCTCATCCAAGAGATCTGGAGGCTAGAAGGTTGTGAATTGCAAGTAAGTGTTGATAGTTTGTAATTGAGGAGAGAGCATTGTATTCTTGTTGGAGTGATGTTGCTATTTCATGAGGTGAAGAAGGATTGAAGCTGGAAGGATGGCACTGGATCAGACAACTAGGTTGTAATTCTCCTTTCTATTAATAAATCTCTTCAAGTTTTCTTCCATATGATTGTGCAATTGTGAATGTTATCATTTGTTCATTATATATCTGATTCTGTAATGTTTATGTTGTAATAGATCGCGATGCTTTAATGATTCTTTATTGATGTACTTGTGCAGGTACTCTCCAAGCGTGTTAAGTATGGGGAGGAGTTGCAGGATCTGTCAAAGGGGAGAGAGATCAAGCAAGGGATTAAGTGGAAGTTCCAGGTTGGTTCCGTTATCTTTCTCTTATTTGTTACACATGGAAGAAATCATTGGATTGCTTTACACTGTTGTTTCTAGGGTAGCTGCCAAACCTAGAGGGCTAGCATTCTTTAGGAATACTAGTTTTCCCAGAAACAAATTGGTGACTCCACTGGGGAATGAGCAGATGTTTGTTTGTTGTTATTGTTTGTTTTATAAACTATAGATAGAGTCTGAAGTCAACCAGGTAGCCTTCGAACTGCTCTTGCTCTGCAATTGCATAGTAGAGGAATGCTGCTTCAGTCAATCTCTGGTTTAGTTTATGAATTAAAAATTTGACTTACAAGCACATCTAGATGCCCTTTTGGTAGCTCAGTAACCTCTCAAGACATTCCAACATACTTTTCTCCTCATTGTTCATCAAAAACCAGCTTAAATCATTGAAAACAGCTCAACATTTGAGCCAAAACCATTTCAGTTGCGCTCCCTGGACCATTGCACTGTCTTCCACTGTGACTCAGTATGCATATCACCTCCCAAGTGTAGTAAGTGTGATGCATCAAAGTTTCTGTGAAGCCCAGGTGCGATGATTGACTAAACTCTTTTTCCATCTAGAAATTGAAGGTTTTTGACCTTGTTTTCAGTTTTTTTTGGTTGTTTTGCTGCATATGAATAGTGCCTCTTTACTGAAGCTTACTTGCATCACTTAGATCAGCCTTGATTACATTAGGATTAGTGAATTTTTTTGTGTATTTGTTCATCATTTACAATCCTTTGTCGAAAAGTTGTTTAAATCGATTTATCGCTTTGGTACAAAAAGTGTCGTAATTGTCGTTTTGTGTCGAAAAGAGAAGTGTCGTAAATTCTTCCTTCCCTTGATAATCGATTAAACTTTTCTTCATGTATTTGGTTTGATTTATTTATATTCGAAGTGTTGAAAGCATTTTTATTCAAAATTGAAAAGTTTTGTTTTGAGTCTTCCTTTCTCTTTTGAAGAAGAAATTGTCGAAAATGTCATTTTGAGTGAAATATTTCAGATCTTTACTGCATTTAGTTTTCCTTTTTGGCATTTTTCACATTAAGGAGAACGAAAACAAATACATGCATCTGCATTTAGCATTTTTTGGTTTGTGTGCAAAAAGATGATTTAGGGAAATGCACTAGTGTGTGCTCTTTACTCTTTGCTTAAAAGCATTGTTATCTTCTTTCCCTAGTAGCTAGGATTTTCATTGCTCAAATAAACAAAGATTGTTTATCATTGTAGATTGCATCTTAGGAATTTCAGATCATCATCACACGGTGAACCATTGAAAGGAAAACTCTAAATAAGATCAACTTTAAAATGAATTTCAATGAACCTAACAATGCTTTGGAACTTAACGCAACATATCTAGAGGTCTAGGCTAGTGACGTGTTCCAACGTCATTAAAACTAGTGGCTATCATTTTCATTGAAGGTTGAGTGATTCCTCCTCCTTGATATGACAAGTGCTAGCACGGACTCATGCTCCCCGTACCATCGCGTATATATTGGGAGACCACAATAGGCTTAAATCCTTTATCCATAGGAAACTGAGTTTGTCGCCTTATTAATCGCAATGCACTGAACACAGCATTCGGGAAGATTGATTGTCGTACATAAGTCCTTGGTAATTTATTTTTAATTTATCACCAAGGTGTATATTGCAGTTTTGCAATTGGTTTGGTAATCCCTCTATCTAGATTTTCCAGAGTAGTCACTTTCATTCCTTTTTGACTCTTTAAAAGAAAAAGTCCATCTGAGCACTTGTCCTTTCAAGCTCATTAAAAATCGAAGGAGACTAGAGTCATCTTTAGCTTTTTCTCGACTCTTAAAAACTGAAAAAGAAAAGTTGTGTCCAAGCATCATTAAAATTAATTGAATTCGGAATAACATCATTTTCCCCTTAATTTTGAGTTGATCAAGTAATCCACAATTGTGGAAGAAAGTCAATCAAAACCCCGTCGTTCGCAGAGACTAGTGAGTCAACCGTCTTTGCCTCCGGAAGCGAAGCCAATCCAGACAAAGTGGTCTTATTTAACTAAGTCCAATTCATCTAGTTTATTTGAAAATTTTGTTTCAACATCGTCAGAGACTCTAGTTACTCCGATTACTTCTTGTACATCTGCCTTCAGAGAGGAAATTCCACAGTTACAAGAGGACATTAGAACTAATCCTAGTGTAACGGTAGACACTTCTGTACCTGAAACAACTCCATCTAGAGTTGATCTAGAACCCATTTCAGTTCAAACTGAGGCTACATTTGAACCAGTAGTTGTTCAAGAACCTCCTTTTGAGACTGAAGTTCATTTACTTGAACATCTGGACGTTGAGTTTTAGTATTCAGAAGGTGTCACCCTTCCAGTATCTGTCGCTGCAGAAACTATACCTTCTTCGGCTCCAAAAATAATTTTCGTACCTGACGGTCTACCTCTTCCACCTAGTCTGATTGCTATAGAGGAGATAGTATAGGATCCCCCATCTAGTACACTATTACATTTTGGAATTGGGATTCATTTGTGTCCTTCTACTCCTAAGTTTGGTTCTTTTAATCCTCCTTCATCACAAGTTCCTGTCGAATCGCTTGGAGAGCTTTTGGATAGACTAAACATGTCTGAGAAACCATCAACATCTAGGAATGTGTCATCTGATGTAGTTGCGGTGGAACCTCCTGCTGATATTCCTACAATGTTTTCTGGTACACCATCTGTTCCAGCTGGTTATCAATCACTAGCTGGAGTCCACTCAGGGGCTGCTTCGGCACCATGGTCTGCTCCTATTTATTCATCCAGAGTCCCATCTGGTCCTTCTTATGTTGAAACTCAGCAATTTGATCCTGCATGCCAATATCAATTTGGGCAAACCAGTTTTCAAAGACCGATATATCCTTTAAACACTGGACTACCACCATATGGAGAGCAGTATGCCTTTTCAATGTTTCCTCCTAGGGAACAACCATATGAGAGTTTCCAACAATATTCAGGTCAAGATGGAATTACATCTAGTGCTTGGATACCAATACTGCCAGAACCAAGGGTTGTATATCCAATGCAACTGATCCGACCTGTGTCGAATATTCCCAGTACACCTGCTATTACGACTGTGTCGCAAGCACAAGCACGACCTGTTATGCCTCAACCTAAACCTGTTCCTTCTTCCTCGCAACCTCAGGTCTCGAGGTAGAAGATTCAAGTCTCTCGGGTTGTGATACAACAGCCACTTGTCTCAACGGCTCAACTGCAACCTCAAGTTAGTGTTTCTTTATCTGGAATGACTCAGGCACCGATAGGTATTGTCAATCTGCAACTTGGTCAATCTTGCAGTATTGTCATTAATCATGCCCAATATTTAGATTTGATCTATACACAATCTAGCACACTCTATGACAAGATTCCAGACGCTCCTAGACCATATTTTTTCATTCCATCTCCTCCTAAACCAAGTAGGGACTCTCATGCCAGTGACGGTGTGATCGGTTCCTCAAGCACGCAAACCACAAGAGGTCCATCTGGTCAAGCTCTTGCTGTTTCTAATCAAAATGCAAATGACAATTCTCTTGCCTAGGAGATTAATGTCGTGTCATCTGACAAAGGCAAAAATCCAAAGCAACCAAGGGGCAAGAAGAAAGGGAAAAATAATAAGAAGAAACAGGAGTACTCCACTCCTGAAAAATCATCTGAAAACCCTACTGCGACAAGGAAACCTCCTCATTATCCATGTTTGATCTGTAACGAGGAGCATTTTATAAGAGATTGTCCACATCGATCTGAGGTTTCAAAACTATTGAAGGCTTCGAATACCTCACCGGTGTTGACTGATCTGTTTCCAAACCCAGAAACTAATATGGTTGCTACCGATAATGCTTCCACATCCCAAGTGCTTATGCTATCCATCGCAAGCAAACAAAATGATGTTTCAGTATCAAAAAGGAGTAAAGATTATGGAAATCCATCGTCATCAAAAAACCAGGCTACTGATCAACCTGGTGCTTCAACAACGACTTCGCCAGAAGTTGTTCCACCCAATATTCCTGAATTAACCATTAAACCGCCAAAGGGAGTCGTACATAAATCAACATTTAGTCCTCATGCTCGAGCTACTCAGAATTATAATATAGTGGAGGATCTAGCTCAATCGCCATCTGCTATGTTAACACTTGAGGTATTGCAAAATTGTCCCTCCCAAAAGCAAGCTTTGTTATCAGTAATAGGTGGGATCGATCCAACGGATTCCAATCTTGCGGCCTTTAATAATAAAGGATATACACCTCAGTTACCGGCTCAACTCGCTTTCCTTATATAGGTAAAAGCCCTCAATAAAAATGTTCATCGAACCATCATTGATGAGGGGGCATCCACCTTTATTATGTCAATGAGTTGCTGGAAAACTCTTGGTTCACCACCCTTGTCACGATCACCAACAACATTAAAAGCTTTCGATGGAAGAATGTACACACCATATGGGATTTTCAGTAGCTTGCAAGTTGAACTGGGGAGCAAGACAATAGATATCAAAGTCGAGGTCATTGATGGACTCCTTGACTACAATATTTTACTAGGAAGGCCCTGGGTCTATGCTATGGCTGCCGTTGTGTCTACATATTTTAGAAAGATTGCATTTCCCTTCCAAGGTGGAATCACAATCATTGACCAACTAGCCTTCTTTACTAACAGTTCGCAAGCTACATGAAGCATTCCATTGATCCATGGAAGTTCACAATCGCTTCAAAATGTTGGAGTAGGTCTCCTAAAAGACCCTTCCCTAATGGGTACTTTTGACCTCTCGTCTCCATCTAGTTTCGCGGAAGTGGCCACAGTGGAAACCTGCCACATGATCTCTTCTACATCATCTGAGTTTAAGAAGAGTTCTGTCTATTTTTATAGTGAGGATCATTGTGAGGAGTTGCCGCCAAGCCCCATCAAATCTTTGTAGCAATCAATTTTCTGGGCTTATGCAGCAAACCCGAGTCCACACTCGACGAGTGTTTGGGTAGATAGGTCTTTAGAATATGGTACCTCTTCTAATCCTTGGTCTCGTATACATTCTACAGACGAAGGAATCATCCAATCAATGATGATAGGGGAGATGTCGTGGGAAGAATATCATCATCGTTCCCACCTTCGAGATAACAATGAAGATTATTCAAACGACCTCAATCACCCTTCAATTGCTGATTTTTTATTAAATTCTATAAATACAGTAGATTCCGAGCGAAATCTGTCCAACATTGAAGAAACTATCACCATTAATATTTCGACCAAACCTAATATTGTAGAGAATATTCACATTGGTAAATCTTGTTCTCCATCAGAACTAGATAACTACTGTGCTCTTTTTCGCAAATTCATATATGTCTTTGCATGGTCATACAAAGAAATGCTAGGCATTGACTCGAGAATTGTTGAACATGAAATCAAGATGTATCCAGATGTTAAACCAGTACGACAATGGCTTCGACCTTTTCATCCGAAGAAAGCTGCTACCATTAAAGCAGAGGTTGAAAAAATTTTGTGTGCTATCTTCATTTACCCTATTCCTCTCACTGATTGGGTATCGAATATTGTTCCTGTGATGAAAAAACAAGGAACGATTAGAGTGTGCATCGATTATAGGGATGTAAATCAAGCATGTCCAAAGGACAACTATCCTACACCCTTTATCGACTAGATTATTGATGAATGTGCCAGAGGCGAAATCTTTTCATTTATGGATGGATTTTTGAGCTATAATCAAATCAATATCCACCCACAGGACCAGTCAAAAACTGCATTTATATGTCCATGGGGCACATTTGCATATCGTAAATTACCTTTTGGTTTGAAGAACGCAGGGGCAAAATTTCAGAGGGCAATGAACTATGCCTTCCATGACATCAAACACATCGTTCAACCATATCTTGACGATCTGCCTGCTCATTCACAAAAACAGACTGATCATCCGCAACATTTGAGAGCCATATTTTTACGTTGCCGACACTACAAGATACGACTCAATCCACACAAATGTGTGTTTTATGTTGGTTCTGGTCGATTGCTTGGTTTTGTAGTTTCTAAGGATGGAATTCGACTCAACCCATTTAAGGATCAAGCAATCCTTGACATGCCTCCACCTTCAAATTTTCTTTAGATTCAGAGACTCCAAGGGAAAGCTAACTTTCTAAGGAGGTTCATTCCACATTATGCTGAGCTCACTAAAGGTTATACACATCTTTTGAAAAAAGGGGTACCCTTCCATTGGGATCAGGTTGCACAAGCTTCCTTTGATGCTCTCAAAGATTCCCTAATAAAAGCATCATTAATGTATGCTCCTGACTATCAAAAAGACTTCAATCTGTATCTCGCCGCTGCAGATACAACCATCGCTATGGTTTTAGTGCAAGAACATGACGGAATTGAGCATCCTATATATTATTTAAGTCGTAATCTTAATGATACAGAAAGAAAGTACTCTTATGTTGAAAAGTTGGCTTTAGCAGCCATTCAAGAAGTACAGAGATTTTGACACTATGTACTCTTTCGCAAAACTACCATTGTGTCAGATTGCAACCCTATGACATACATTTTGTCACGTCAATTGCTAGGGGGAAAATATTCCAAATGGATAGCCATTTTGTAGGAGTTTGATCTAGAATTCACAAAATCCAAATCAAAGAAGTCTCTCATCTTTGCAGAGTTACTTTACAACTTTCCCTCTCCCTCCAACGATTTAACATCAAAAGCATCAATCATGGATGAGACTCTATTTCTCATATCGTCAAGTGATCCATGGTATGGGGATATACTGGTCTATCTCCAGACCCAAACTTTTAGGCCTAGCACCTCTTGCTCTAGATAGAAATTTACTCGATACCAAGCCAAAGACTATCTGATCGTTGGTGATACACTTTACCGTCATGGTGTTGATACGGTTTTACGAAGGTGCCTCGCGCATGAGGAGGTCGGAAAAGTTTTGAATGATTTTCATTCAGGCGCTTTTGGGGGGCATCTATCTGGTTATGCTACTACACAAAAAATCTTACGAGTTGGTTACTTCTGGCCCACCATATTCAAAGATTGCATAATTGCAGTTAGAAGTTGCCATGCTTGTTAGATTTTTTATCGCAAAACCAGATTACCACCTGCACCACTGCATCCAGTCATTGCTGTTGGCCCATTCGCTAAATGGGGCATTGATTTCATGACATGTAACCCCACCTCGGCTAGGGGGCATGGGTATATTATAGTTGTTGTCGACTATTTTACAAAATGGGCTGAGGCGATGCCTACATTGAACAATAGCGGTGAAACGGCTGCTCTTTTCTTTTTCAATCATGTAGTTTCTAGATTTGGTGTACCACAGGCTATAGTCACAGATCATGGGTCACATTTTCACGATCACATGATGATCGAATTAACTACCAAATAGGACTGTCCCATGATAATTCTACTCCATATTATCTGCAAGCTAATGGACAAGTTGAGGCAATCAACAAAGTCCTTAAGCGCATGCTGCAGAGAATGATTGGAGTCCATAAATGGAATTGGCATTTAATCCTGTACTCAGCTCTGTGGGCATATAGGACTTCGGTGAGAAATGCGACCGGATTTATGCCCTTTCAGTTGGTGTATGGTCTGGAAGTAGTCTTACCAATTCAATGCGAAATCTCATCCCTCAAGCTTTCAATCGATCTGCTTCCCGAAACTTCTGAAGAAGAGGCTCGTTTCTTGGAATTAATCCATCTAGATGAAACCCATCATGATGCCACGTTGGCTAACGAAGCACATAAGAAACACATCAAGGTGCAATATGACAAAAATGTCAAGCCTCGTGTCTTCTCAGAAGGTGACTTGGTCCTGCTTTACAATCAGGACTCTGACAAATTAGGAGCAGGTAAATTTGAACGATTACAGATGGGCCCTTACATTGTTAAACGTGTATTAACAAAAGGGGCCTACGAGCTAGTTGATTATGATGGGATTCCACTTTCGCAACCCCGAAACAGGTTGTATCTTAAACGTTACTATGCTTGGTTAAGTGTAGTAAACTCATTGTACATATGCTTTTATTGCATTTTTTAGTGTTTTCTTTTAGAGTTGTCATTTTGGTTAGGTAATCCACTTCACATTTGTTACAGATGTCAGACTTTTTGGAACCATTTGTTGGGTATGCTGACAGAGCTAGTCATAGTACGCAGAACCTATCTTCTGTGGCCTGGGCCATTTTCGCTCCAAGCGGCGAGTTAGTGAGTTTCAGGGGGATATGTATTGGTCGATCGACGAAAAACATCGTTGAGTATAGCGCGTTGATCAAACTTCTCTCTGATTCCATTTCACATGGCATACGTCGACTCATTGTCAGGCTAGATTCACAACTCATCATTCTACAGCTCACTGGCGTTTATTTCGTTCGGAACCCAGCTATTTATCGCATGTTCCTAAGAGTTAGGATTTTGGAAAGACATTTTGATTCCATTCAATATCAACACATTTCCAGAAACTTAAACACATTAACTGATTCATTAGCAAACTATGTGTTAAATAGACATCTGCAGCATTTGTAAAGAAAGCATTTCACATCAACATTTGCATTAAGATTTCATCACTTAGCCAAAATAAAACTCCAAAAATCAAAAGTAGATAGTTGTTTATAGTTGTCACAAAATGCTTTGTGTCCAAGACAAAATCGGTCATCTGACCAAGAGACTCAAAATGAATGCAGAAAAACATCCTAGACTAGTGATGTTGATCATAACACGTCACCGCCTGTGCTATCATGCACAGGAGCCTAGTCCAACGACTCGGTACACCAGTAGTATGGCGTTGTAACCTCAAAGGTAACTCATCGGTCCTGACATCCTGAATGCCGAGAGTGAGGCCCTCAATCTGATCCTACAGCACTGCCAGGGTCTCCGATATGTCCAGATCCCAAAGGACGGCCCTCCCTACAGCCTCTCCTGCTGGAGTGTCATCTGCTTCCCGTGGGCATACCACTGGTCACACTGGTCCAATATCTGCACACGCATATGAGCTTTTTTAGTCTTGGTAGCATCAAAAACAAAAAAACATTATAAAATTGAAAAAACAAAGATGTGGTCGAATCATTTTACCTATAGCACTCCACTGCTCACCAACTGGTAATGCCAAATCTGGATCGCCTCAGAAATCCATCCTCACATATGGATACTCTGAAAACACCATCTCCTGTTGGTTGAACCACTCGAAAAAGGAATCTGAGAAGGAGATCTATGACTGGTCGGCATGTCTAGCCATAAGGTCCACCCATCTTTGCATCCATGGTTCCCTTGATGCAGGCAATCCCAGCGAAATGTTTTGAGGTTGCATCAGTGGAATTCTTTCCAAAGCAAAAGCAGTCAATATGGATCCATAACCAAAGTTCTTGGTTCTTCCATTCTTTACTTTGGACAGTTGTTCTTTTATAACAGGAAGTATCGCCTCACACCAATTGAACACCTTTGGTTCCATGCATTCCAAAGCATACTACATGTAAGATCTGTTCGCTAAATGTAAAGCCGCGCTGCCAGCCAATCTAGAAAAGGTAAATAAAATGGTCCTCAAAGGTCGATCAGTGACATCCCGGATATTAATCTTACCATCTCTACTGGGTTGAGCTCCATCCTTGCAGAACTGACGAATGTAATCTTTCACATATTCACCCCCACGAGCAAATCCTAATAGTGAAAGGGGGGCACCATGCCTCGACAATCCCATCAGAAAATAAATATCCTCGAACGTGAAAGGAATAGATTTACCTCTGATCTAGAATACCTGGTCAATAGGATCCCAAGCATTGAGAAAATACTGCAACAAGTTGATCTGTTGTCTCATGTTGGATATGCGGAAGAACTTCAGTAAACCACAGTTTCTTAATGCATCCATTGTGCCCTGGTCTTGTAAAGCAATCATATCCTCCTCTTCATGTTCTCGTTCATGCCATGTGACACCCATCTTGATCCAACAAGTATCTGAAATGCAAACAATAGATGAGTTAGGATCCAATTTTGAGAAAAAACAAGTAAAAATTTGACGAAAAAACATTGTATAAAGTTACCTTTCTGCGCCCATCGCACCCTGCCTTTGAGCAAGGTGAGATGCATACTCACTGGCCTATTGGCAGCTCAGTATGCATCACATCTTTCATTACTAGCTAGGTGCGATGATTGAGGAATGAAATCTTTAAACCCCAGGGGCCCAAAAAAGTGGAAAAACTTGCTCAGAATCAAGAAAAGATGGAATGAAAATGAAGAGCTTAAGGATAGCTCCTACCTGGTCCTAACGGTGCAAAGAATGGTCCACAGGATCTCCCGAAATCAACTGGTGAAATTTGAGGGGGAAAACTGCTCCAGAGCTCCAAAATCCCAAATTTGAAATGAAATGATGAAAGTGAAAGGTAAAAACTATTTTTTATGTTTACTATTCATGTACTTCAAAATGAAATGTTAGTTTTAGTTCATTTTTCATCCATATATATGTATTTCTAATCAATTTGATGGAGTTTTGAGCAGGTTGAATGACTGATGAAAGAATCTGATATGATAAATAGTGAATTGAACATCTTCGACCACCATCCAAACCATTTTTCAAGCATAGTTTTTCATTTCAAGCTTGTGTAAAAATGAAATTGAATCCAAACATAGTTTGTTCATTTCAAGCTTGTGTAAACATGAAACTGAATCCAAGCATAGTTCCCCATGGTTCAAGCTTGTCTAAAAATGAACCCATTTTCAATTTTTACACCCTTGTGATTGCCATTCTGTCAGCCTTTTGAGCCTTGGTTGTTTTCATCCCATCACCACCATCTCTTCAGCCAATGATACACTTTCACTTGGTTGTTTTACCCTTTTTGAGGAACAATTGCAATGAGTGGTCTTATTAGAAAGCCTATTCACATAAATCAACATGTTTTGAGAAGTTCCAAAATCACCGGAACCAATTTCTACCCTAGACAACACTCGTTCCTCAAAATAGTGTCCTCTTTAAACCCTTTTCAGACTCATTAAACATGAAAATATCATCGAGCGCTTGTCATTTCCAGGTCGTTAAAGTATTGGAAATGTCATCCCTCCTGTATTATTTTATCCTTTTCCAGACCTGAGGGATTATTTTACGAAAAAGAACTTAAGGAGTTTTCTTTTGGTCCCTTTTCAAACTCTCTAAATGTGAAAAGGACCAAGTTATCCTTGTCATTAAACTCTTTAAAACAATAGCGACAAACTTGTCCATCTAGACAAGACCGAGTTTCACTGTCGCTAGACTCGATAAAATATTAAATAGCGACAGGTTTTCCCAAAGGGAAAATTATAGAACAAGCATATGTTATCCTCCTCAAGCTTCAAAAAAATAAAGAGGTATTGGTCAGCAATAACTGGGGAAAAAGGGAAGAAACTTGAAGAATTTATGGTAGCAAGACGCTCTTGAACATGACACTTTCACTTCATCACCATTATTGAGTTGGGTTGGGTTATTCCGTTCACCGGTCATCTTACCATTGGTCTTTCATACCATTCATCTTTTGGGGTTAACGCTACTAATTCATCTCAGTGTCGCCGACATGTTCAAGAGAAGTCATTCAGTTGAGAAATCACCATCTAGTTAATGTCCCATACGTTGCAATACCTCCAACCTTCATTTTCTCATGACTACCATTCCTGAACCTTGTGTTGTCAGTTTGTTTTCACCTCCAGAAATCATTTGCTTCATTTTGTGTCGTAGATGTGGGATACATCAAGGCCCTCCTACGATGAGTCACTTCTTGTTGACATCAGCTCATTATCCAAGAAGTTGACTTAGAAACACCCCTTTCAATGCTTTGAATCTTGCATACATCAATGGCAAGTTTCTCACTTCTAGCGACAGGTTGACATCAATGGCCTTCGACCGAAAGATTTTGCGTGGTGTTCAACATCGGATCATATATTCACACCACGTGAATTGTACTATAGTACCTTGAGGATCATTATCATTATCGGTGATCCCTCTCGCGTCTGTTAACAGCTCACATCATTGGCTGGTAATCAGGTGATGTCTTTCCATGTTCGACTTCAGAACATCTCTTCACATGGATTGACTTGTACATCGAGCGAAGATTGAACGAGTTTGAAGACCCCGGATCTAGTTTCATCCATCCAGGCTGCGGTATATTTAGGGATATAAAAACATCAAATTTACAAAGGCTCTACACAGATGGTCATCCTAACCATGGATGATGACTCTATATCTAAAGAATCACCAGTCTGTATCTACAGACGACTATCTGATCTATGTACATGAAATGAAATTTGTAAAGCTGAGCATGGGAATGCCTCCCTCAACTAGATCATGAAAATCATATTATGATAATGTATTGTATTGTAACTGATGCAGGTCACCTTCCAGTTCGAAACTTCGGATCCTCATGATAAAGCATTTCACCTGACATGAATATTTACGACCTCATGCTTGAGGGGGCAACTGTTATAGACATATTTGGGCACATCAACCCCAAACTTATATGTCGATGTATTAGGGCTTATCAACCCCTAAAAGAGTTGTTTCATACCCTAAAGGAACATAGTCATCTGAATACATCATTCCCCAAAAGTTCCATCTGAGAAACCATCCATAAATTGCCTAAATCGAACCATACTCACTGCTCCACTGGCAAAGTGCGATGCATACTGAGTGGTACATTGCCAAGGTGCAATGCATACTATTTAGGCCTTCTATAGGGTGCGATGGGCGAGGATGGAGAAATGTCTGGGATAGTTTTCTAGGTGGATGCTCATGGAATCTTCTAAAAACTTCTCCTGTGCCACTTGCCTCTCTGAATTCACCCAAGGATGAATAAGGGATCTAAGAAATCTCCAATCCCTTCTCTTGTGGAACCAATTGTAACAAGTGGAATGACACTAATCAAACCCCATGGATGATTCACACCCTTGCACACATCTATAAATGGATCCCTCATCCAAGAAATCTGGAGGCTGGAAGGTTGTGAATTGCAAGTAAGTGCTGATAGTTTGTAATTGAGGAGAGAGCATTGTATTCTTGTTGGAGTGATCTTGTTATTTCATGAGGTGAAGAAGGATTGAAGCTGGGAGGATGGCACTGGATCAAACAACTGGGTTGTAATTCTCCTTTCTATTAATAAAGCTCTTCAAGTTTTCTTCCATATGATTGTGTAATTGTGAATGTTATCATTTGTGAATGCTATCATTTGTTCATTATATATCTGATTCTGTAATGTTTATGTTGTAATAGATCATGATGCTTTGATGGTTCTTTGTTGTTGTACTTGTGCAGGTACTCTCCAAGCGTGTTAAGTGTGAGGAGGAGTTGTAGGATCTGTCAAAGGGGAGAGAGATCAAGCAAGGGATTAAGCAGAAGTTCCAGGTTGGTTCTGTTATCTTTCTCTTATCTGTTACACATAGAAGAAATCATTGGATTGCTTTAAACTGTTGTTTCTAGGGTAGCTGCCAAACCTAGAGGGCTAGCATTATTTAGGAATACTAGTTTTCCCAGAAACACATAGGCCCCTACATCTCCTTATCACCCTTTGGAGGATCTCGTGCCAAGTTGGCTGAGATGCTTGAATCCTTTTTTTGAGCACTCGAAACACAATGCACTCCACAAACTCCTCCTGTTAGGGGGAATCATCCCCACCTTTGCATACCAGATTAGTCCCCTCCATCACATATGTTTGTGGGAAGTATCCCATGCTTGGGGCCATGATGGTTTTCCCCTGGCCATCTTCTGAATTGATTAACATAAGTCTCAGCCTAAATCCCACTGGATCTAGGTATGGTCGATTATCCTCCCATTCCTTGGATATTTTGTCCTACCAGCCTCTCCGACGAGCCATATGCACATCATATATCATAGACGTTTGATACCATATCTTCAAATATTCTACTCTATGTCCACATAATCCCCATGTTTGACAGGGTGAGGATGATTCTAGACCTCCTCTAGTAGTTCATTCTCATTTTCCTCTTCCCTTAATTCTTCACCAGGAACCATCATTCCAAGAAACATTAAGGCCATCTTTAGACAAGTAAGGTCATTTTCCTGAAAGTTGTAGATCCTGATTCCAATGGTCAGTTTGTTCGTTGGGATCTCCACAAGATTTAGGGCCTTCTCCTCCTCTCAAATTGGAGGGAATTTACCCTTTTATAGGAAAATCGACAGTTTTTTTGTCACACATTGCGACCAAACCATAGCTCAATTTGATGAACCGTCAGCACTATTGGAAAGCTCTCCTTGAGTACTATAATGGGTCTTTCTTGGTTTTTGATGATTTGAAACATCACTCGAAATCCAATTTTTCCAAGAAGGGTCACTTCGTCGCCTCTCAAAATCGAATTTCTTCATATGTGACGCTTGTACTTTGGGGACCACCTTCCCTTGGCACTTTTTGTCTCATGTGTTGATTTTCATCATGAGTAACCACCATTTACTCATTCTTTCATGGTCCCCACTGGGCCTATTTTGTGTGGGAGCATCATCGAGTCACCCTTGTTCAGAGCATCCATGATGAGTCACCCTTACATCCATGGAGTATGTTTCACCTCCCATTCTATCATGTCACAGTATTCCATCCATATTTGCATACCATTCATCCTGTGTTGCCCATTTTGGCCTCTAGTCATAATGTCCCCATCCCCTCCGAAGTTGAGTCAGTCACTGCCAGGTCAACCATGCATTTTATGCTCTGATAAGGGAATTCATTTTTTTCCCTCAATCCCACTTTTTCCATTGTTCCTGGTGTCAGTGCATCAGTCACATTACTATATTCCCTCGTTCCTTAGTTGAGGATCCTCATTACCTCACCTATCGCGTGCCCTATTCTATCGACATCAACTCATTTATTCCAGAAGAATGGCCTAGAGGGCGGTGTATCTTGCTTCCAGCTTCCATTCATGTTTGGTACCTCAGATCGAGAAGAGGGACTCATCATTTCCCTTTGACTTGGTTCTTTCATGCTCCTAATTCATACACTTGATGCTCTAGTGATGCAGCAGATTGTACCAGTGATTCTCGGGTGTGTGTGAGATGTTTCAGACCTCATGAGGGGGTGGCCCTTCAAGTAGTTCCCACATGCCTAGATGCATCCCTATTATGCTATAGCCTCAGATGCAGTTCCGCAAATTTGATGGGTTCGGTTCCTACCAATCGCAATGTTCATAGCATGCACGTTTCCTTCAAATTGTCCATTCGGTTTTGCAAAGCCCTTCCCTGTTCAACAAGGCTTCTTCGGTTGTTCTACCCTCCCTCCCACCCATTTTTTGAGGGAAGGGCCATTATATCTCATGTACTCATATATTATTGTATTCAGTCCTGGCTCATGTTTTTCTAGGTGCATTATGTATATGGGACACATTGTATTATTTTCTGGCTTAGTTATGCCAACATGTCATGTACCATTCAGCATGTACTTCATTGCTCAGTTTTATGTTTCTGGGCACATCATTATTTTTGTACTAAGTTATCTCGACAGGTATGGGTATGCCTCCCCCGCCTCATTGAGGTCTGGTACCACAACATAAAAGGAGACTTGCATTTGTCTCACCCCCTCTATCCCTATCCTCTTTCGCTTCAACTTTATTGGTCTCTCTCTCTCTCTCTCTCTCTCTCTCTCTCTCTCTCTCTCTCTCTCTCTCTCCATTATGTTGTCTAGTGATTGTGTCTTTACAATGTACTTCGGTCATACGTTTTGCTCCTAACACTCGTACGTTGGGGGAAAATTTGTTATCACCAAAAAATTGATCATCTAGCTTAATTTACTAGATGGATTGAAGTACACCATGTAAAGCCAATTTTACCATAGTAAAATTGCTTTCACTGTAAGAAATTACTTAATAAACCACCTTTGTTAAAAAAATATAATTAAACCCAT
Organism: Pinus tabuliformis; assembly: GCA_031772625.1. Classification (NCBI taxonomy): domain Eukaryota; kingdom Viridiplantae; phylum Streptophyta; class Pinopsida; order Pinales; family Pinaceae; genus Pinus; species Pinus tabuliformis. The sequence goes on along the minus strand of CM062817.1, from coordinate 1,371,600,353 downwards.
GAAGAATAATTAAATAAATCACTATTTATTTGATTTTATTTTAGGAATAATTAATTAAACCATTGTTCAATTATTATTCCTTGTCAGATTTGACCCAATTATGAAAAATAATTAATTAATCACTAATTAATTATTATTCCTTGTCAAATTTGATTGAATATCTTAGGAATAATTAAATAAATCATTATTTGTTTATTATTCCTTAACTAATTTCTTGAGATGATAAATAAATCATTTATTTATTTATTATTTATAAATAAAAGTTTAAATACTTTTTCCCTCCTAACCAAATATAATAAAATATTCCAAGTGGTTATTCCAAGAATGGGGTTAATAATATTTTATTATTGCTCATTATTCGAGGATAACTCAATATTTTTTTATAAATAGAAGGGTTTTCCATTCATTATTCACTTTTGATTATTTTCATTGTTGCACTCATTGCTGTAACTCTAATTATTTTCATTGTTGTACACCATTTCTCTGCCATTTGAGTTCCCATTGAGCTCAATCATTTTATTTTGCTCGGTTTTCACATTATAGAGGAGAGAGACTCTACACAAGATGAATACATTTGAGGATAGCCAAGAACCCATCCCATAGAGGGGGACTAGTAACATTTATTTGTTCCCTTCACAGGTGTTATAATAAAATCTATTCTTTGTATATCTGGTTTCCATTGGATGATTGGAGTTATTACTGTTTCTTTTTGTTGTTTAACTATGATTGTGGCATAGATCAGGACTTTGGAAGGTTGCTACAAATCTACAATGTTTAGCAACCATTTATATTGTTGAGACTGTTTTTCATCCACAGTCTTAAGTGGTTTCTTTTCATACATCTTTGAGAAGAAAACACTACAACACCTTTGTCCTTTCCGACCTACTCTAGCACCCTGTCTAATTCTATGTGCCATGGTCAATTAATTGTTCCTAGAGTAGATGCAGAATCTGCTCTGATACCAACTGGTGTAGGCCTTAACTTTTCAAGTGATTTTATGTGGTGACTAAGCCCAAGTAAACCCTTTTTCTACCCAAATTTAAACAAGAACCACCATAGCCAAGATTATTTAAATAGCCACCAAAGCCAATTCATATATATATAACCAAAGGGAAGGGGGAGCTTACTTTATATTAAAAACATTACGCCCAAGCATTTTATCATAATAGTTGGTAGTATCAGCATGGTCCCACTTTAAATGCCCCCGACACTTTCAAACTTCTTCCCACGCTTCACAATATGACCAACTTTCATGACCAGGGTCCCGCTCTATTTTTTGTCAACTTGTATGCATCAGCTCGCCCTTATGTCACCCCGGTTGTTCCAAAGTTTGCACAAGAGGAAACCTCTAGGAGTTAGACTCTAGGATTTTCCCATCAATTTTCAACCCCATCTCCTATCAATTGTTGTTCTCAGGCCCTTTTCAAAGTGTGTCACACTGACCTCCAGGTGAATTCAGCAATAGGTTCATAGTCCCACTCATGTTGCCATGTTATCCCGACCTCCTTCTTATTGGATGACCTCAGACGTCATATCAGCATCAAGTCAGCCTTGGTGTTCCCGTATGCGCTCCTATTTCGACCTTCCGGGGAAAACCTCCCAAGACACATCAACACGACACTGTCAAGTGACGACCTTTGTTAACAAAAAATCGACTCCATCTCTCGGATTCTATCGAATAACAGAATCTCATTGGAACTTGAAAAAACCAAGGGTTGATCGCACCGCTTTTGTACTTCGAATTTGGCTTATTACACTCTTAATGCTCCTCCATCACTCCTGCAAACCTTTCACTCATGCAGTATAAAGCAGCGCTTAATTTCTTTGTCGACACAATGTTAAGCTCCCTCTCCCAACGGCCGCCGATTTCTGGAAACCAACTGTAGCTATTTCCTTAAATTACAGAAATCAACTGCAGTTAATTAATTTCTTGTTGGGAGCTCCTGGAGTGGTCCATTACTCCCTCTGCAGTTCTCTACCATGATTTGTGGAACACTTGACACATAGCCAATAGAATCTTGATGGAAGCTTGGCTCTAAATACTTCTGTTTGGTCCCCAAGCTCACTAACTCAATCCCCTTCAGCTTTACACCATCAAGTTAGAGTGAGCTGAGCTTGGAAGAGCCACATGGATGAGAGATTTTGGGTCACCTATTTGTTCTTGTGCCTCTCATTTCACCTCGGTGCCTCTGGTTATTTTCGCGCTCCTATAGAAAACAACGCACCCTCCCTTACTGTTCATTCTGATCTAATTGTTCAATGGGTCATTTGAGTGTTGAGTGGTTTATTTGAGTGATTGAGGGACCGCAGCGGAAGTGTAGCGGAAGCATAGCGGAAAGTCTGCCTCAAGGCTTCTCGAGATGCTGTAGACGCTGAGAAAAAGAGCTTCCAAAGTGACTGTGTGCGAAATAATGATCATAAAATAGGAGAAGCTTGCGGTCATATTCAAGGTTTTACCGCTGATTTACAAACTTTGGAGTCTGGACATCTAATTCTTTGTGTATTTTGATTCTTTTGTTCTGAAGCATCAATGGCTGGAGGTATGGTTGGTTTATTGGGCATTAAAGTTTTATTTTTCGATTCTTTTTAAGTGTTTATTCCGCATTATAGAATCGTTATTAAGCTAACATATGGTATCAGAGCCATTTTTATCTCTGCCTTGGTGTTTATAGACATGCTCTGTTTGGCTAAATACCATATTTTGAGAATTTTCTGAATTAAGGCATTTATTTGGAAATATGTCTAATTTTTGCTCAATTTTTTTATGCTTATAATATTTATTTGGTTTAATTATATGCAATCTATTGTGCAAATTTATAACTATGCTCATATTTAATTTGCATGAATTAATTATTTCTGCTCTAATTAAAACATGCTATTTTGGATGAGTATACGAGACCCATCTTTAAATGCTATGCATGAATATTATAGTTTTATTTATGCAATTTATAATTATTCTCATATCAAGTTAATTTTTATGCATAAAAGAAATAATGTATAGTGATCCATATAATTTTTAATTGATTAGAGAATAGCCACAACGTCTCTAATTAAATAATATTATATATTATGATGATTAGGATCACATAAAGAATATTTAGACATTAATTGTAATTAATTATACTAAATATAATCAATTTTATCCCACAAGAATTTTTATTATATTTATATAATTAATTAGGATAAAATATTCATAACTTACCCACAGGAATTATGAATTAATAGTTTTATCATAAAGTTCAAATCTAAGATAGAATTTATATCGAATTATAATCATAATATACCCTTTAGAATTATGAATTAAGTGAATAATTTGATAAATTCTATCATAAAGAATAATTGAATCTGCTTGAATTGAAAATTTAGTCCACAGACAATTTTTATGTCATTAGATTCAATTTTAAGCATGATTTACATTGGTAAAGCATGAAATTTTATTTTTAGGCCTCAAATTTAACATAAGTATGTGATCTTTAATTTTATGCAGTTGTAAAACCTGCAAATTTCTCTGAAATTCGTTGTGATATCCCTGAACTTAAGGGAGATAACTATAAGGTCTGGAAGGAGAGAGTTCTCCTTCATTTGGAGTGGATAGACATAGACTATGCTATTAGGAAAGATGAACCACCAGCACTCACTAATACCAACACTGCAGTAGACATCACACTTTATGAATGATGGGAGTGATCTAATCACCTAAGCATGATGTTCATTAAGACTAAAATTTCAACTGGTATTCATGGTTCCGTTGATCAGCATGAAAAGGTCCGAGACTTGCTGAAAGCCATTGATGATCAATTCGTCACTTCAGACAAGGCACTAGTGTTATCAGGAAATCTAGTGTCTATGCAGAGCTGCTAGTCCCACTAAGACGGGTAGCTATCTTAGAAACAAACAGATTAAAGTTACTTTTGTTTTCCCTTATGAGAAGTAGACAGGAGAAGATCAAAGAATACCAACCTCAATCCTTCGCTTGGTTCTTTGCTTGTTCCTTCTCCTCACTGACCGGTCTTTTCCGCTTCTCCCTTGACCACTCTGCTTCAAAGAGTACTTGTAAAGTCAAAGCAGCATAATACCTTCAAAGTGCAGAGATCTACAATCATAAACAATATAGGACCAGATATATATTGACCACACAAATACATATACTATCAAACATACAAGAATGTGGAGGAAAACTTGAATAGCTTTATTAATATGAAGATTAGAAGAGAGGATTACAACCCATTGTTCTAACCCAACATCATCCTCCCAGCATGAAAGCCCTTCCTCACCTCATGAAAAGCTTAGATCACCCAACACTATGATATTCCACCAGGAAATCAACAACACTTCCTTACAAGATACAAAATTCCAGCCTTTGGATCTCTGGGATGAGGGATCCATATATAGATGATTGCAGGGAGGTGAGTCAGCTTCTGGGATTTTGATTAGTGTCTTCTCTCTGATATTTCTTGGTTCCACTTGGAGATTGATGATCTCTTACTCATCCCTGGGCGAATTCAGAGAGGCAAGTGTCACAGGAGAAGTTTCTGGAAGATTCTATGATCATCCACCTCGCAAACTGTCTCTGCCATTTGTCCACTCTTGCCCATCGCACCCTACAGAAGGGCTTTTCAGTATGCATCGCACCCTTTACACTGGGTAGGTGAGATGCATTGCACCCTTAGCACTGAGCAACCTGTATGGTCCAGTTTTGACCAGTTCTGCGCAGTTTCCTGTGGAGAACTTCTAGGAGATGATGTAATCAACTGACCTTGTTCCTTTAGGGTATGAAACAACACTTTTAGGGACTCAGGAGCCCTTGGTTTATGGACATATATGATTGGGGTTGCAGTTCCCAAAAATGTCTATAACAGTTGCCCCCTAAAGCATGAGTTTGTTAATATTTTGATGTCGGGTGAAATGCTTTATCATGAGGATCTGAAGTTTTTTGAACTGGAAGGTGACCTGTAATAAGATACAATACAATACATTATCTTCATAATATTTTCATGATCTAGCTGAGGCGGGCATTCCCATGCTTAACTTTATAAATTCATTTTCATGTACATAGGACAGACAACCGTCTGTGTAGCAGACTGATGATTTTGGTAGAGCCATCATCCTTTGATTCGGATGATCATTTGTGCAGCAATGATGTACATTTGATGTCTTTATTTTCCTGAATATATCGTAGCCCGGATGGATGAAACTAGATCCGGGGTCTTCAAACTCATCCAATCTTAGCCGGAAGTACAAGTCGATTCATGTGAAAAATGTTCTAGAGTCGAACATGGAAAGACATCGCTTGATTACCAGCCAATGATGTAAGTTGTTAACAGGCGCGAGAGGAATCACCGATAATGATGATGACCCTCAAGGTATGGTAGTACAATTTGCATGGCATGAGAATGGGACTTGGCTTCGAACACCACGCAAAATCTCTCGGTCAAAGGCCATTGATGTAAACCTATTGCCGAAAGTGAGAAACTTGCCATTGAGGCATGCAAGCTTCAAAGTATTGAAAGGGTTGTTCCTAGGTCGACTTCTTGGATAAAGAGCTGATGTCGACAAGAAGTGACCCATCATAGGAGGGCTTTAATGAAACCCACATCTATGACACAGAACAGAGAAAATCACTTTTGGAGGTGAAAACGATCTGATGATACAGGGTTCAGGGTGGCGGTCATGAAAGAATGAAGCGTAAAGGTATTGCAGTGGATGAGACACAAGATGGGTTGGTGAATTCTTTGATCGACTTCTCTTGAACATATCGGTGACACTTGGAATGGATTGGTAGCATTAACCCCAAAGATGGATGGTATGATGGACCAATGGCAATATGACCGGTGAACGGAATAACCCAACCCGACTCAGACATGGAGTGAAAGTGTCATGTTCAAGAGTGACTTTGCTACCAATAAAGTTTCTTCAAGTTTTCTTCCAATTTTTCCCCAGTCATTGCTGACCAGTACCTCTTTATTTTTATCAAGCTTGAGGAGGATAACATATGCTTGTTCTATAATTTTCCCTTCGGGCAAACCCGTCGCTATGTTTTAACAAGCCTAGTGACAGTGAGACTCGTTCTTGTCTATATGGACAAGTTTGTCACTATTGGTTTTAACGAGTTTAACGACAAAGATAACTCAGTCCTTTTCAATTTTAGAGAGTCTGAAAGGGACGTAAAGGAAACTCCAATAATCCTTTTTCGTCATATAATCCCTTAAGTCCGAAAAAGTATAAAATAATACGAAAGGGATGAATTTTCGATAATTTTAACGAGCCGAACAAAACAAGCGCTCGATCTTTTTGTGTAATAATCCCTCAGGTCCAAAAAGATTAAAATCTAAAGGAGGGATAGCACTCCCGATAGCTTTAACGAGCTAGAGAGGCCAACTGCTTGGCAATCTTTTCATATTTTACGAGTTAGACGAAAAGAGCTTAAAGGAGACTCGTTTTTTGAGGAACGAGTGATAATTTCGGGTAGCAGCTGATTCCAGGTAAGGTTTGGAATTTTCCAATCATGGCAGTGTCACAAGGATGGCTAACAGGATCACTCTTCGTAGTTGTTCCTCAAAAAGGGGTAAACAATCAAGTGGAGGTGAATGATTGGCTAAAATAGAGTGGAGGTGATGATGAGAACATGACCAAGGCTCAGGAGCTGATGATAATGCATTCACAATGGTTATTTATCGGAGATTGGTTCATTTTTTAATGAGCTTAAACTCTGGGGAAACATTTGCTCATTGCTTAGGTTTAATTTTTAACGAGCTTGAACTTCACATAAAAACTGCTCGTGCCAGTCGTATAATAAGGATGTCTCATCGATAGATTCCATTTTTATGGAGCTTGCACCTTTCGAAGCTTTGCTTCGTATCCTTCCTTTATGTAAGATAGGAACAACCAATCCTACGAGTTTAAAGGGTTTGAGAACCTACAAACTAAGAAAATAAATGGTCGTTCTTCACTTGCACGCAAAAAGGATTGCATGCCCCCAGGTATAGTGAAGTAGAGTTTCGAGGTTACCCCTCAATTTGCAAACAAAACGTTTGCTTCTTCAGGAAAGGCCTACCTTATACAGGTTACCCCTTAATTTGCAAACAAAACACTCGTTCTATCAGGAAAGGCATACCTTCTAACGGAGGTATCTTATCCGGTCTAATCCCATTTTCCTATATGAACGGGTGTCAGACTAGTCATATATCCTTCGCCGAAACCTACCCTATACCCAGAGTTTTCTTGTTGGAGTAGACCAAGGCGCATGCCCCCTGGGTTTCAGTCACGACCCCCCGAATTACTCGCGTTCTTCAGGTGGACGAACTGGATATTGATGAGACATTCCTTGCATGAAAAGACCATTTAGGGATGGAATTTGACTATTAGCTATGTGTGAGTTGGGGAACGAAAGCTGGTCTACGAGCTGGACCATTCGGCCTTCATACGGAAAACACATTACTCGAAAGAGTGAGGAGACAATGGCTCCCATGCAATAAATACAGTCACGCCCAAGGAGTAGATTATAGTCTAGAGGTCCTTGGACTACCATTACGTTCATATAAACGGTTTTCCTTCTCAACGTTATAGGCACATTAGGGAGGATCCCTGACGGTCAACTGGTTCCTTTGTTGAAGCCTGTCAGATTTCTCATCTCAGGTAGAAGCGATGGTGAACCAAGCGCTTCCCAAGCAGTTGAGGAAAGGATACTCACAGAGGCCCCTTCATCTATGATGGTACTGACCATGATCATTTTATAAGCTTGTACAATTATTCGGAATGGTACATTAGCTGGTAAATAGGGTCCGCCTAATAGATTCCAATCGAAGGAAACGACTAGGTTGCTTGGAGGTGGGACTGAATAGACGGTCGGATATGACTCTGACAAACTTTCTTCCTGCGGTAAAGGAACGGGTAGATTCCCCCATGTTCATTAGAGTCTGTGTTTACGAAAAGAATTTGAACGGTGTCGTTCTCATTCTCTTCGGTGATTGTATCATCTAAAGATGGACCTTCTGAAGAAAAAACCAAGTTGACTGCCGCCTCAACCTTTTGACTTTCATCTGGTATGGATTCAGCGGGTTTATCTTCAGTGATAGATGCTTCGACCGACCACAATGGTGTGTCAGTCGGATTTTCAACTAGTGATGGACTCGGCAAGAGTTTCTTGTATCCAGGGGGAAGCCGTAGCGGTGAAGTAGGACGGTCATCGAAGACTCTTTTAGCTTCGTCTAGGAAGGGACAACGGTGGACGACATGATCGCCTTCACATAGTTTACAAGGAAATTTACATTTCCTTTTCTGTCCAAAAGCTTTGCTTTCACTAGTTGATGGTGCACTTTCAACATGATCTTCAGAGGTTGATGACACCGGATTGTGCAAACGAGGAGACCAGTCCCTTAGGATCTGAGGGATGCAAGGACAATCTCGATGATAGTGGTCCCCTTTGCAAATGACACATGGAGATTTAGGCTTGGATGGTGCAGTGTGTGGATTTTCACTAGACGATGCCTGGTTACCCCTTTTCGCCTTTGGCTGCTTCTTCTTCTTCTCTTTCTTCTCTTTCCCCTTCTTCTCCTTCTTAGTTACTTGATTTTTGGCTTTACTAGCTTCATCAAGTGAAGAGGAAGGAGGAGAGGGAGAATCAGACAAAGTAGAAGGTTGGGGGGTGACTTTAGTATCATCTAGTTGCTGACTCGATTGTTCAGGAATCACGGTGTTCTGAACGACGGAGGTCAAGAAGAGCCATATTGGCAAGCCAATCGTCAATCCTGGAAGTGACAATGTGGCCATATGGGGTGCACCAACATCTCCCAAAGAGGAGAAAGGACTAGGATTTCCTCCAAGGGGAAATCCTTGGTTGGTGGACTCCATTTTCCTCAACCTAAGACCAACGCGAGAATAGTGATATTATTCCAATTAAAATAAATTTTAGACACTTTTACACAACTTGTTTTTTCAATTTTTAAGAGTCGAGAAAAAACAAAAGATGACTCTAGTCGCCTTTGATTTTTAATGAGCCTGAAGTGACAAGTGCTCAGATGGACCTTTCCCTTTAGGGAGTTTGAAAAGGAACGAAAGAGACTACTCTGGAAATCTAGACAGAGGGATTACCAAACCAATCGCAAAACTACAAAATACTTTTTACGGTACGACAGTCAATCTTCCCGAATGCTGTGTTCAGTGCATTGCGATCAATAGGACGGTAGACACAGCTTCCTATGGATAAAGGATATAGCCTATGTGGTCTCCCAATATATACTCGATGGTATGTGGGAGCACAAGTCCGTACTGGCACTCGTCGTCTCAAAGAGGAGGAATCACCCAACCAACAATGAAAGTGATAGTTACCAGGCTTTACGATGCTGGAATATGTCTCTAGCCTAGACTTCTTGATGTTGTGCGTTAGGTTCCAAAGTGTTTTTATGTTCATTGAATTTATTTTACAGTTGATCTTTCTTAAGAAATTTGCCTTTCAGGTTCACTGCGTGATGTAGATATACAATTCCTAAAATTCAATCTAAGATGATAAACAATCGTTTAATCTTCTTTTTGCAATGAAAATCCTAGCTACTAAAGAAAGAGAGATGATATTCTTTCAACATAGAGAAGAGAGCACACACTAGATGCACTGTCCTAAATCAAACCAACAAGCAATCTAAATTCAAATGCACATGCATTTATTTGTTTTCAACTTTCTTAATGTGTGAATGACAAGAAGAATGCTAAGTACAAATCTGAATTATCTTTTCAAAGCGACAGTACTAACAAATTTCTCTTCAAAAATGAAAGGAAGATAATGACGACACTTTGCTATTTTGAATTGAAAACTGCTTTCGACACTTGAAAAACTACTAATTCAAATCAAATACAAGAGTAACTGTATAATCGACCATCCAGAACAATAGAATTCTTTTCTTTGACTGAAAACGACACTTGTGACACTTCCAAATCAAAAGACGACAGTTTGATTACGTTACTTTTTGTAAAAGAGAACTGTAAATGGCACACAATACATAAAAACATTCACAATTCTTTGTACTATGGAGGTGGAATCATGCAAAGGAAGGGAGTTTCCACAGTGGTATACTGATCACAGACAGCAAAACTCCTAAATAAAGCTTAAGAGAGTGAACACAGAAACCAAAATCTGAGAGCAGAAGAGGTCTTATTTGATCAGCACACCTGTAACACACGGAAAGTGCGATGCAGCGCACCTACAGCACATAGGAGGTGCGATGCATCCAAATTCCCAAGAGGAGAAAGTGCGATGATCCAGGGATGAGACATCAACTTGGTTCTTGGTCACTGTTTGCAGCTTAGTTTAGGGATTTAGGCCGAGCTAATGATGGTCAGTGAATAAAAATCACAGGGGCTGATCTAATGAGGTTACTAGAGCCACCACTAGGGCAATTAGGATGTTTGCAAATCGATTGTTCAGTTTATCAACAAAACCCAGAGATAGACTGAAGCAGCATTGATCTACTTTGCACTTGCATAGCAAATGCAGTTTGAAGGCTAGCTCGCTTAATTTCAAGCTCCATCTGTAAGTTTATAAAACAAACAAACATAGACAAGAAAAAAATCTATTCGCTCCTAGTGGACTCACCATTTTGTTATCGGGAAATCTAGTGTCTATGCAGAGCTGCTAGTCCCACTAAGATGGGTAGCTATCATAGAAACAAACAGATTAAAGTTAATTTCATTTTCCTTTATGAGAAGTAGACAAGAGAAGATCAAAGAATACCAACCTCAATCCTTCGCTTGGTTCTTTGCTTGTTCCTTCTCCTCATCGACCGGTCTTTGCCACTTCTCCCTTGACCACTCCACTTCAAAGAGTACCTGTAAAGTCAAAGCAGCATAATACCTTCAAAGTGCAGAGATCTACAATCATAAACAATATAGGACCAGATATATATTGACCACACAAATACACATACTATCAAACATACAAGAATGTGGAGGAAAACTTGAATAGCTTTATTAATATGAAGATTAGAAGAGAGGATTACAACCCATTGTTCTGACCCAGTGTCATCCTCCCAGCATGAAAGCCCTTCTTCACCTCATGAAAAGCTTAGATCACCCAACACTATGATATTCCGCCAGGAAACCAACAGCACTTCCTTACAAGATACAAAATTCCAGCCTCTGGATATCTGGGATGAGGGATCCATATATAGATGATTGCAAGGAGGTGAGTCAGCTTCTGGGATTTTGATTAGTGTCTTCTCTCTAATAGTTCTTGGTTCCACTTGGATATTGATGATCTCTTACTCATCCCTGGGCGAATTCAGAGAGGCAAGTGTCACAGGAGAAGTTTCTGGAAGATTCTATGATCATCCACCTCGCAAACTGTCTCTGCCATTTGTCCACTCTTGCCCATTGCACCCTTTACACTGTGCAGGTGAGATGCATCGCACCCTTAGCACTGAGCAACTTGTATGGTCCAGTTTTGACCAGTTCTGAGCAGTTTCCTGTGGAGAACTTCTGAGAGATGATGTAATCAGCTGACCTTGTTCCTTTAGGGCATGAAACAACACTTTTAGGGACTCAGGAGCCCTTGTTTTATGGACATATATGATTGGGGTTGCAGTGCCCAAAAATGTCTATAGCAACTAGCAAGCACCCTAATCATGAAGTTCTCATCCCTAAGGCTCACTAGTGTGAAAGGTGTACGCGAGCACATCATGCAAATGAGGGACACTGTATCTCAATTGAAGAAACTTGAGGTTGAAATATCGGACTCTTTCCAAGTGCACTTCATCCTGAACACCCTTCCGCACCAATACGGACCATTCAAAATCTCATACAACACACATAAGGATAAATGGTGAATTAATGAACTCATGACCATATGTGTTCAAGAGGAAGGGAAACTGGTGATGGAACTGGGAGAAAGTGAAATGTTGGTAATGCGAGGAAAGGGCAAATCTCAAGCCAATTGGAAAGGGAAAGGTAAAGTACCTCCCCAAGCCGATATCAAGAAGGATTCCAAGTGTTTCTTCTATAAAAAGAAGGGACACATGAAGAAGGAATGTGCCAAATTTCAGAAATGGCTTGCGGACAAAGGTAATTTAATATCGTTTATTTGTTATGAATCTAATATGGTTAATGTCAATATTAGCACCTGGTGGATTGATTCTGGATCAACAATTCACATTTCGAATTCCTTGCATGTGAAAGCTATAGGAACATGCTATTTAACTTTAAGCAGTGGCTTTGTTTTAGAATTAGAAAAGACCTTTTACGTTCCAAGTTTTTCTAGAAACTTGATTTCAGTTTCAAGGCTTGTACCTTTTGGATATTCCTTTAAGTTTTCAGAAACATCCTTCAGTTTATTTTATAAATCTGATTGTGTTGGGAATGGTATTTTGTGTAATGGTCTTTACTACATTAATTTACAAAACAATGTCACTTATGATTCAATGCATGTTAACACTGGCACTAAAACATGTGTTATTAATGAGGATTCCTCTAAATTATGGCACCAAAGATTACGTCATATTTGCATAGAAAGAATTAAAATATTAGTAAATGAAGGGGTACTTAATACTCTAGATTTTACTAATTTTGAGACTTGTGTGGACTGCATTAATGGAAAGTAGACCAACAAGTCAAAGAAAGGTGCCAATAGGAGTTTGGACATATTAGAGATTATACATACTGATATATGTAGTCCAGACATGGACTCACATGGTCAGAGATACTTCATCTCTTTGATAGATGATTACTCACGATATATGTATCTTTACATGCTTCATAAAAAGAACAAAGCATTAGATGCCTTTAAGATCTTTAAGGCTGAAGTATAGAAACAATGCGGCAAGCAAATTAAGATCATGAGATCGGATAGAGGTGGAGAATATTATGGTATATACATAGAAGATGGACAAGCACCTGGCCCATTCGCAAAATTTCTTCAAGAGCATGGGATTGTTGCCCAATACACCATGCCTGGTTCACCCGACCAGAATGGTGTAGCAGAAAGAAGAAACCGAACATTATTGGACATGGTGCGGAGTATGCTTAGCAGCTCCAACCTTCCTAAATCCTTATGGACTGAAGCACTTAAGACGAAAATGTATATATTAAACCGAGTTCCAACCAAGGTTGTTCCTAAAATGCCATTTGAATTATGGAAAGGTTGGAAACCAAGTTTACGACATATGCGCGTTTGGGGATGCCCGTCTGAAGTGAGAATATATAATCCAAAAGAGAAGAAGCTGGATCCAAGGACCATTAGTGGGTATTTCATTGGATATGCTGAAAGGTCTAAAGGTTATAGATATTATTGTCCATCTCATAGCACTAGGATTGTGGAATCAAGAAATGCAAAGTTTCTTGAAAATGACTTGATCAGTGGGAGCGATCAAACCAAGAACATAGTTTCTAAGAAGGATCATTCAGAATCTCAACCTTCCACCTCAAGTGATAGATTGGTCATTGTTCACAACACCCCTCAAGTACAAACTGATGTTGAACAACCAATTGTTGAAGTTCCACAAGCTGCTAATGACATTCCAGTAGATCAGGTAGTTCAAGAGTTGCCAAGGACTTTTGAACAATGAGTTGAACCACATACTTCTCAGGAATATGATGGTACAACATTAAGAATATCTACTAGACCAAAGAGATCGGTAATTCCTGATGATTATGTTGTGTATCTATAAGAATCTGACTACAACGAGCCGAAAATGATCCCGAGTCCTTTTCACAAGCCATGAGTTGCAAAGAATCAGAATTATGGTATGATGCCATGAAGGAAGAGATGAATTCTATAAAGAGTAATGAAGTCTGGGATCTTGTTTAGTTGCCTAATGGTGCAAAAGCCATTGGATGTAAATGGGTCTTTAAGACAAAGAAAGACTCATTGGGCAACATTGAGAGATACAAGGCAAGACTTGTTGCTAAGGGATTCACTCAGAAAGAAGGAATCGACTACATGGAGACTTTCTCCCCTGTATCTAAGAAAGATTCCTTGCACGTTATTATGGCATTAGTAGGCCATTTTGACTTGGAATTGCAACAAATGGATGAGAAAATGGCATTTCTCAATGGAGATCTAGAGGAGGAGGTTTACATGAAACAGCCTGAAGGACTCCCCTCTAGTGATGGTGAGCAATTGGTTTGCAAGCTCAAGAAATCATTATACGGTTTAAAACAAGCATCCCGCCAATGGTATTTGAAATTCCATAATGTAATTTCTTCATTTGGTTTTGTAGAAAACTTTATGGATCAATGTATATACCTGAAATTCAATGGGAGTAAAATATGTTTTCTTGTTTTATATGTGGATGACATTTTGCTTGCAACCAATGATAAGAGTTTGTTGCATGAGGTGAAACAATTCCTCTCTAAAAATTTTGATATGAAGGATATGGGTGAGGCATCTTATGTCATTGGTATTAAGATCCATAGAGACACATTCTGAGGCATCTTGGGTCTGTCTCAGGAAACCTATATTAATAAAATTTTAGAGAGATTTCAGATGAAGGATTGTTCACCAAGTGTAGCTCCCATTGTGAAGGGTGATGGGTTCAATTTGAACCAATTCCCAAAGAACGACTTTGAAAGGGAACAAATGAAGAGCATTCCATATGCTTCTGCTATCGAAAGCCTAATGTATGCTTAGGTCTGCACAAGACCTGACATTGCATTTGTTGTGGGAATGTTGGGATGATATCAGAGTGATCCGAGTTTAGACCACTGGAGAGCTGCAAAGAAAGTGATGAGGTACCTTCAAGGAACCAAAAAATACATGCTTATGTATAGACGGATGGACAATTTGGAAGTAATTGGCTACTCAAGTTCTGACTTTGCTGGATGTGTTGATTCACGCAAATCAACATCTGGATACATTTTTATGATGGTCGGTGGAGCTGTATCATGGAGGAGTGCCAAGTAGACTTTGATTGCCACTTCCACTATGGAAGCCGAGTTAATCTCCTGTTTTGAGGCTACTTTACATGGTGTATGGCTTAAGAGTTTCATTTCTGGGCTTAGAATTATGGATTCTATCTCTAAGCCATTGAGAATGTATTGCGACAATTCAGTTGTTGTTTTTATGGCTAAAAGCAACAAAAGTGGGAGTCAAAATAAACACATCAACATTAAGTATTTAGCTATAAGGGAACGTGTTAAAGAAAAGAAAGTGATCATTGAGCACGTCAGCACTGGGTTGATGATTGTTGATCCTTTGACTAAGGGCATGCCACCGTTTAAATTCAAGGATCATGTAATGAATATGGGACTTGGTTCCATTATGTAGTTTCTCATTGTATGGACAATGTTATTTTAATGAAATTCTTAATTATTGTGATGTTTTTCTCATACTTATGTGCACCTTAATTTGATTTGAGAGAATTCATCTGTGTAGGACTAAGAATAAACATAGGGTTTATTCATTAAGAAATTGTTGCCACATAAATTATAATAAAAATAAATACATAGTAATACATGGAAGATAATACTTGTCATTAGAGGACTTATCGTCATGATTCATGTATCTATTACTTAATACAGATTATCAATGGGTTTTAAGATGAGACATTAAGATTGGAAGTATGGACCAAGCGGGAGAATGTTAAGCTCCCTCTCCCAACGGCCGCTGATTTCTGGAAACCAACTGCAGTAATTTCTGGAAACCAACTGCAGTTATTTCCTTAAATTACGGAAATCGACTGCAGTTAATTAATTTCTTGTTGGGGGCTCCTGGAGTGGTCCATTACTCCCTCTACAGTTCTCTACCATGATTTGTGGAACACTTGACACATAGCCAACAGAAGCTTGATGAAAGCTTGGCTATAAATACTTATGTTTGGTCCCCAAGCTCACTAACTCAATCCCCTTCAGCTTTACACCCTCAAGTTAGAGTGAACTGAGCTTGGAAGAGCCACACGGATGAGATATTTTGGGTCACCTATTTTTTCTTGTGCCTCTCATTTAACCTCGCTCTGATCTAATTCTTCAATGGGTCATTTGAGTGTTGAGTGGTTTATTTGAGTGATTGAGGGACCGCAGCGGAAGCGTAGCGGAAAGTCTGCCTCAAGGCTTCTTGAGATGTTGTAGACGCTGAGAAAAAGAGCTTCCAAAGTGACTGCGTGCGAAATAATGATCATAAAATAAGAGAAGCTTGTGGTCATATTCAAGGTTTTACCGTTGATTTACAAACTTTGGAGTCTGGACATCTAATTCTTTGTGTATTTTGATTCTTTTGTTCCGAAGCATCAATGGCTAGAGGTATGGTTGGTTTATTGGGCATTAAAGTTTTATTTTTCAATTCTTTTTAAGTGTTTATTCCGCATTATAGAATCGTTATTAAGCTAACACACAATTCCCTACAATGGTATATACGTGTATGTGTGGCTAGCGGGTAATAAAATGATTGCAGAAGTATTGGTTAAGAAATAAAACAATAAATTGTAGAAAGACTGATTTTCAATGTTTTCAATGTAAATCTGGAAAATCAACCTCGCACACTACACTCTCTCTTATTATTATTAAATCAATACTTATGTAAATACATAGTGTTGGTCCAGATCCACAAAGATGGGATAGGATGGACCAATTTGAGCATTATTAAAAAAATTACAATAATTAGCTAATTTCGAAGTATTACATGGCAAACAAAACAAATTCTATCCTAAAAAAATCCACTCATTGAGATAACTCAATATTTTAACCTTTCGATCAATTAGATTTTTACAAATATCCTTACATCACAACTTAGTGTTCCTTGCTTCTATAGTTGAATTTTTTTTTACATACTAACACAATTATAATGTTCCTTGCTTCTATAGTTGAATTTTTTTTTACATACTAACACAATTATAGATTATCATTTTCGAGTTAATGATAAAAATGTATTAAAAATAGAGATAATGGCAATTTATTTTTTGTTTTTTTAAACCAACAAATACATAACTCGATATACCTATGTTCCTAAGTTCACTACCTAAATCACCATCTTTCTTGAATATTTTAAGTACTTTATAATCAATGTTTGCATTATTTATGCTTTATTTGCCATTACATTGTGTTCTATATTTATTATTTCAATTTGAGTGCTTTATTTTTCACTATTCTATGTTTATTATTTCAATTTGAGTGCTTTATTTTTCACTCTTCTATGTTTTTTATTTGCCACTATTTTATATAAATGTTTATATTATTTAACTTATTCATGAAGTGATTTCTTATTTATAATTATTTATTACTCAAATAAATGGTTATTTATATAAATTTTATTTATTATTTATATAAATGATTAGTGATTATTGAAAAGCGTTAATCCATAACAAACATCAAAACACTTATTTTATTATACATTTTAAATTGTTGAAATAAAAACACTTATAATTTTCTTTTAAACTATTATTATTATTATTTATTTATATATATAAGCATGGAAAAAAATTTCATCACGGATATTTGTCTCCACTTTAAGATCGAGATTCTTAATTTGTAAATAGGCTTTGCTTCAATACCATGGCCAATATCATGACCTATCAATATGAAATACTCAAAAAAATTAACTCACTTTATATGACACTTGTTGGTATCAATTTTTTTCAAATTAATCAATTTAAAGACAAAATGAACAAAACAATTTTGGAGATAAATATCAGCTTTTGATTTGTGTATACTATTATTAATATTTTAAAATATTTCGTGAAAATTAAATCCCAGCATCTACTTAATAATTAAATTAAAATCCTTAAAAACCTCTTCTAAAATAGATACACCTATTAACATTAAAAAAAAATCTCTTCATAAATTTATTTATTTATTTTACTCGTTCAATAAAAATAAATATTAATGTGATTTTTTTATGGTATTGGGGTATTGTAATAGGGACTTTATGGGTGTTTTTTATTATAAAAATAAATATTAATGTGATTTTTTTATGGTATTGGGGTTTTGTAATGGATATTCTAGAGGTGTTTCAACTCTTATGTTTGTGGAATAGAAAAATGCATCTCAAAAAAATATATATGAAAAGCCAATATTGTTTTATTGAAGTGATGTAATTATCTTAATTTAAAAATAATAATAGAAGGAAAAAAAAATGTATAATCACTCACCCAAATTTGATGGTTCATACACACCTAACACGAAATAATACTAAATAATATTCAAATGGCTGTGTAAAATATCTCGATGAAATTGTCATCACTTACCTAAGTATGATAACTAATAAACATAATAAATAAATGAATTTGTCATTTTTCGCACTTCACGTCCACTGGCTTGATACACACCTAACAACGAAATAATACTAAATAATATTCAAATTGCTGTGTAAAATATCTCGATGAAATTGTCATCACTTACCTAGAAGGAAAGTGATAGACAATTGGAATTTAAAAATAAAGAGAGAAGGAAAGAGTATTTGTTAAATAATTTTTCATTGTGAGATTTTATAATATTATTTTATTTTTAAGTAGAATTATAATATTTTAAAAATAAAGAAATAAAGAAAGAGTATTTGTTAAATAATTTTTCATTGTGAGATTTTATAATGTTATTTTATTTTTAAATAGAATTATAATATTTTAAAAATAAAGAAATAAGGAAAGAGTATTTGTTAAATAATTTTTTTATCGTGAGGTTTTATAATATTATTTTATTTTTAAGTAAAATTATAATATTTAAAAAAAATTAGTAAAATATTTATTAATGTAGATTTAATTTAACTTTAGAATTAAGAAGAGTTTTTTTGGTAGACATTATATAGGAGAAAATTTTGTCTAACTGGTCTTCATGATGAATCACATTAGCTGGTTCAAAACGCATAGGAAAAGTTTTCTCCTATGTGATGTTTACCAAAAAGACTCTTCTTGATGTAATATGGATCATAGAAGTCTGAATTCAAAAATTTTGGTTTTATCAAATTTTAAGAAGAATTAAATTTTTTGAAGTGTTAACTTTTTTTTTAAGTGTAAAACTTTAAGAAGATGGTTAAGATGGATTTATGTTGATTCATTTTAAATAGATAAAGAGATAGATACATATCAACTACATGTTGATCATGGAAAAATTACATCTCCTTCATTAACACACCAATAAAATGTTATGACAGTGAAATTGTAACTTTTCATTATTTAAATTGCATTTTTAATGTATAAATGGATTAAATACTTCAAAATTTGCCTTGGACAATCACCTTGTGTAGCCTCCATAGGTTAAATTACAATTCCACCAAATCTTCACTCAATTTTAGATCAAGAAATATACATAAAAAGGGAACAAAAACTAAAATAGTTGAACTATAATAAATGCCTTAAAGACAAGAAACTTTTTATATTCAATTGTTTGTACATAGTTGACATTGAAATATTCAACTCAATATGTATATTGAAATATTTTATTTATGGTTATATTATTTTTTCAATTAAAATTTTATAAATATTACATATTAATTTCATTTTATATTTAGAATAAAATGAATTATACATCTCTTTTATTAAGAAGCAGTGATTTTTTTTATTTTTTTTTCAATTATATATATGAATGATGATTATTAAAATATTTTTTTTATAGTTAATATATTTTTTATTTGTTCCTCTTTCTTTATAGATATATATAGAGTTGATATCTAAATATATTAATCAACATAGATATTTAAGAATTGAAATATTTCTATGGTTGATGGTGAAATATTTTTTGCTACTATTATTTTTTTTTTGAAATATCATATGTCATTGTAATATTTTATTTATAACTGAGAATGAAATGTTTTTTTTCTTATTAATATTTTTTTTTTAATATTATATGTCAATTTTGCTCCAAAGGTTAGCTAAATTGGTCTAGTTTAGTAGCTAAATCGCCTCACTAATGAGAGGTCATGGAGTCAATTCTCCTAGACACCCTTGGGATGTGTCCCTTGGAGGAGGGTGATATATATATATATATATATATATAGATATATATATATAGATATAGATATATATATACAAGGATTTAAGCCATAAATAAATTATTTCAATTTCCATCTTAATTTTACATATAACTTTATATAGAGAAATAAAGTAATTGAAAGTAAAAAAATCAATTATTTCAATGTGCATATTGAGTAAATATTTTAGCATCAAAACATATATACAGAGAAAGAAGGAAGAATTTTCATTCCATTAATAGGTGTTAGGTATACATATAGATAGATTATATCCTATGGATGTATGTTTTCTATTTCTGGATATTGTATATATTATATAAAATAAGTGAAAATAAAATAATAAAAAACAGTGAAAAAAATTATAGTTAGAACATTTTGTTAGTGTATTTTCAAAATCAATATAGATACAATTTAACTCTACATCTACTAATAGTTGAGAAGAGTAAAATCTCTAAGATGCAATTTTTCCTTCAAATTTTACACTAAAAAAGGGGTTTGTAATGCTCCTAGTGAAGTGATAATGTTGAGTAAGATAGTAAATTTAACTGTGAACTAAAACTCTGTTTGGTAAATTATAATAACTCTGTTGTTATTGCTGTTAATTATTATGATAATTAATTGTGCTACCACTGCTTAATTTAAGTATGTGATTAATTATTATTAATAGTTGTTGAGGTAGTTGAAACAAGAGAAAAACCTAACTACCTTCATGTGACGGTTGAGACCCCAGGAGGAAAAGGGGGAATGCCAAGTCTGGTAGGGATCAGATGGCAGTGGAGTGGTTATGTGCTATGTCTGGTAGTGACCAGATAGCATGTGTTGGAAGTGAGAAGCTTCCTGAATCCGCTACGTCTGGTTAGGATCAGATAGCGTGACTCTGGCATAGCCAGAGGGTTTGCAGACAGTGAAGATCTGCAGAAGTGCTTGGGGGTGGAAGATCGAGGAGGATCTTCCTACGGTCGGGTGGTTGACAAGCGCTACGAAAAGGTTTGCTGCTATTCAAGTACGGCTTGCTAAAGCATTAAACCCGTGGAATTCTGTTAAGGTCTATAATAGTCAAGTAAAGGTAATGGGAAACGATTTAATCATGTTTTTTAAAAAATCTAGCCTCTACGCAAATAGCAGAGACAGGACTGAATTTTCCAATCAAAGAACAAAAGCGAAAACATAACGAATCAAAATCTCTGTAGCATAAGCGATAGCAAGAATATTAAACAGGAAAAAGATTACTGTGAAGCCATTCTCTGTAACCCAGATGGGTATGGAACAAAAAGAATTCAACACTGTGCAAAGGTGTTGGGTTATATTTCGAACCGAGAACAACAATAAATACCCGAAATTACCCAGACCTTTTACCAAGGAGAAATCGCAGGCCGAACGAATCGTCTGCGGAACAGAGCATGTACTTGAAGTAATAAATTCTTTAGCAAATATATAGCTTAAACATTTAGCAGAATATACATATACATGCTGAAAGAAAAATAAACTGGCAGAAATACCCCTGTCAACGAGGAACGGAAGAAGAGCCGTAACCACTATGCATGCATAACACATATTAACAGATACCTGGCTCTGAAAAGAATCACTAAAGCTGTGCTTAAACATATATATATATAGCCAACAGGGGCTTCTAATTGCCAGAACCATTAATACAAAGAGATTTAACCATAGAAGCGAATTTACACTGGAAAAATGAATAGAGATAAGTACTCAAGCTTATATTCACAGTAAAAGCTACAGAGAAGGCAAATACGCCCAGAATACATCGAAATACAGTACTAGAGCCAAGTAAGGATTTCCGTGTAAACCAGAACAATTCCTTAACCAAGATTAAACCGAAAACAGTATCATATAACCAAAAAATTATTTCAACCGGAAGCATTCATCCGTGTTCAAGAGCATCAGTCCATAATAAGAAAGACAAGTTATACAATACAAGTTGGGCATACAGCGCCTCTTGACGGAGGTTTCCGCCTAAATGGGGGCAGTGAAACCAGACAAATTACAACAACAAAATATGAGAGAGAAACGTAAAATTTTCCCAAGGGAGGAAACCCCTGTATATGGTGGAGGGACTCCGAATACAAGTGCAGGCCCCGACATCCTATTCAGATGAACAGCGGCTCAACCATTACCATAGAGAAAGCCAAACGAGCCTATGATTATATGCATAAAGTTCTTACCCGGACTTGGGATGGCAGAGAAGCGGGGAAGGCTTCCCAACACCGCTGGTTTAACCATCGAGCTTTCCTCCTGAGAATATCAACATAACCATAAACTGAGAAATCTTTAAAAAGAAAAACGCCGAAGGAAGATGTATACAAACTAGCAGAAATTGTAACCATAACCGGAGCTGTGAAGCTCAAACACCTGTGTAGAACATGAGCATGAAAATGAGAGAAGCGGAAACCTGAATAAAGAAAAGTCAATACCTGACCCGGTGAAGGAAGGCAGAGGCATTCTGTTGTGCATCAGACCACTTGGAGTAAGGCGGAGCACCACGATGCTGTGAGTGACAGGAGGTCACTCAACAATGAAAAGAGAAACAAGCTAAAAGAGTTAACCACACAATAAAAACCTTAACAGCACCCACCGCCTTGTGGCTCAGCGACAGCCCTTGATTTGGGCGGGCTCGTTTTCATCGTTCGATCACCAGAAGTTGAACCGGGAAAAAAACAACTGTGAAATGGTAAGTTCGAGAGATGTCAGACCGTATGGCGTTTGGAGCACTGAGCACGCGGAGGCACATGGCAATCTGGTGGCCAGCCGTTCATCGTGCCAAGTGGACGACGCAAAGCAGGCCAGCTGGGTGAGCGTCTGAGCCGGACAGGACTCGCGGCTTCAGCTAAACCTCGGGGATATGAACCAGCACGCATATATAGAAAATTCCATAAAACACATTTAAGATTGAAGTACCGCTCATATCACGTAAGTACATACCTTTGATTGTAATCCGCTTGTTAAACTCGAGACATTTCATGAGTCAACCATTGCATAATCGTTAACGAATCATGGACATGGATAGATGTTGAATAGTGAATCATTATCGACTTTTATATGAGTGGGTAGGAGTATACGTTAAACACAAGAATGTTTTAATACTAAGTATTCCTTGTTATATTGTTTGACAATAATGATGTTTATAATTTGTTTGCGATGCGAAGATCCAATGAAACATATATGCATGTTTTTACTGCGGTAAATTTTTTTTTAGATCTGTAATGGTGCGTGACAAATTGGTATCAGAGCCCAGGTTACAACTCTGTGACCTCGGGTTAATTTCAATAGAGACAACAATGCATAAGTAGTATCCTAAGAAGCAAGTAAGGAGTATATTGGAATATAAAATTACATCTGTTGAATGAGCTAATTTTATTCAGGTGATAGCGGAATGAGGAGAACAAGCAGCGCTCCTCATGGAAATTTGGATCGACCAGATAACATTGCTCGCCCTCAGGGGAATCTTCAGATATGGGTACAACTGGGAGAGGAAGGCCGCAACACTGATTTGACTATATTGAGGACAGTCCAGGAGCTGAAGGACGAAATGGCCCGTTTGAGTGAGGACAACGCAAGACTAAACATGGAACAAGAGCGGATTCTGAAAAGTTTATCTGATAAACAACATCAACAGCGGTCTCATCCTAGGCCTGAGCAGACACGAGTATCAGATGAACAAAGCTATCACACTGAACAGGAGGGAGCAGAGGAAAGGGTGGAGACGCGAGGAGAGAAGTCTGTTAACGCTTCTGAATATCAAACTCCAAAGAGACCGCGGATAGAATTACAAGGGGAGTTTTGGAAGATTAAACCGCCCCATTTCGATGGGGAATCAGAAGAAGTTGCCGAGGCTTGGCTAATCAATATGAACAAGTATTTCCAAGTGTACGAGTATGATCACCATCTTAAGGCACGGCTGGCCATCTTCCAGCTGCAGGCCAAGGCCACATTATGATGGGAAGAAGTCAAGATGGTGTGGGGGGTGAGTGAGCAAGATGTGACTTGGGAGACTTTTCAAAGATATTTCAAGGAAAAGTACCTGACAGAACGCTTCTATGATGAAAAAGCACGAGAATTTCATGATCTGCGGCTTGGACAGCAGACCATAGATGAGTTCATAACTAAATTTACATCCCTGCTTTGCTATGTACCATACATTCGGGAGGAAAAGGCTAAGGTGCAGGGGTTTGTTAGCAGCCTACCCCAGGCAATGCAGGAAAGAATCGAATTTGATAATCCGAAAACGATGGACGAAGCAATTCGGAAGGCTAGAATTGTTATCAGTAGAGCAAACAAAAAGGAGAAAATTCTGGGAAGTGCTGAGCTGATAAAAAGGGCAGCAGAATGACTGTAGGAGTTAAGGGAACTCGCAGCATTTTTCACAAGGGATTCTCGAAAGGGGCCAGCAATAGAAACCCATCAAGAAATCAGATCAGATTTAAGACACCTGCTGAATCTAAATATAGTGAACAACCGGTTAGAGTTGATAATTAGGGCTCAGTTAGGCCACCGGTTCAGTGCTGGGGTTGTGGCGGACCCCATTATATTAAAAATTGCCCTCACCGGAAGGAAAGCAATCATGTGTCCCAGATTTACAAAGCCTCTACGGTGGGAGACGTGGCTCGGTCCATACCCAGAATAAATGCCGCACTTGAGGATCGACAAGCTGATTACCAGCCAACAATGATAGAATTTGAAGGTAAGATCCTTGATCGAACTGTTTCCATTTTAGTAGACCCAGGAGCTACTTCAAGCTATGTAAGTCCCAAAGTCGTGGAAAGCTGTAGATTGCAAACTATTAAGTTTAAAAATCCCTGGTTAGTACAGCTTGCCACCGGGGCCAAAAGACGAGTGCTGGCTAAGGTTAGCAACTGTCCACTAAGGTTAGCCGGTCAGACAGTAATAACAGAATTGAATGTACTCCCTCTTGGTTCATATGATGTGCTGATAGGAATGGACTGGTTGGAAAAGCGGTGGTCTGTAATAAACTGCAAGACAAAAACAATCTCTTATCGAGATGAACTGGGAAAAGAAAAGGAAATTCAAGGTATCCAAAAACCGGTGCAGATCCGGCCAATTACGGCCTCACAGCTAGCTAAAAGTGTCCGGAAGAAATGTCAAATATATGCAATACAAGTAGGGTATGCTAGATCTGAAGATAAAATTGCGACTGTGGAGAGTATACCAGTAGTGCGAGATTTTACAGATGTATTTCCGGAAGAAATACCAGGGCTGCCAGCCAAAAGAGATTTGGGTTCACCATCGAATTGGTACCCGTGCAGCCCCAGTATCCCGAGCACCTTACCGGATGAGTGTGCCGGAATTAACTAAGTTAAAGATGCAGTTGCAAGAGTTGTTGGACAAGAAGTATATTCGTCCCAGCGTATCCCCTTCGGGAGCCCCTGTGTTGTTTGTTAGGAAAAAGGATGGAACTCTCCGTATGTGCATAGATTATAGGCAGCTGAACAAATTGACAGTTAAAAACAAATATCCACTACCCCGCATTGATGAACTGTTTGATCAGGTGAAGGGGGCGACAATCTTTTCAAAGATCGACTTGAGGTCGGGCTATCATCAAATCAAAATTAAGGATGAGGACATAGCCAAAACAGCTTTTCGAACTCGTTATGGGCACTACGAGTTTGTGGTAGTGCCATTCGGGTTGACCAATGCACCTGCGACATTTATGTGCTTGATGAACAGTGTATTTCATCAGTACCTAGACAAATTCGTGTTAATCTTTATTGATGATATACTTATATACTCCCGGAATATTAAAGAGCATGAGGAGCATCTCAGAATAGTGTTACAGACACTACGGGAGCATCAGCTATATGGTAAATTTAGCAAATGTGATTTTTATAAAGAACAGATCCAATATTTGGGACATATCATTACAAAAGAAGGTATAGCTGTGGACCCCAAAAAGATCAAAACTATAATAGAATGGCCAATACCCAAGGACGTGGCAGATATCAGATCTTTCATGGGGCTGGCTGGATATTACCGGCGGTTTGTGGAAGGTTTCTCCAGGGTTGCATATCCTATCACCTCTTTGCAAAAGAAGGGAAAGATATTCAAGTGGACAGCAGATTGTCAACGGAGCTTTGAACAGCTCAAAAACCTGCTCACCACTGCACCTGTGCTGAGTGTTGCAGACCCAGAAAAGGAGTATGTAGTTTGCACAGATGCAAGCAAATAGGGCGTAGGAGGGGTACTAATGCAGGAAGGGAAAGTGATCGCATACGAATCCAGAAAATTAAAGGAACATGAGCAGAAGTATTCTGCCTATGATCTGTAATTAACCGTGGTGGTTCATGCGCTGAAAATGTGGCGCCATTATTTGGTGGGAAGAAAATTCTTGTTGATGACCGATCACCATAGTTTGACTAGCTACTTTAGTCAACCAACCTTAAACGCTAGGCAAGCTAGGTGGGTGGACTTTTTGGGAAATTTCGATTTTGAAATTAAGCACCTGAAAGGAAAAGAGAACAGGGTAGCTGATGCACTGAGTTGAAAAGTGCATTGCATTTATGAAATTGGTATTAGTGAAGGACAGTCCACCCTTGACAAAGAAATTGAAGAGGCCGCTGCACAAGATCGAATTTACCTACAAAAGAAGCAGCTGGTGCAGAATTTAAATACCCACATAATACAACAAGGGTACGATTTGAATGCAGCCAGAATTCTGCGTTACCAAAAAAGAATTTATGTACCCAATCAGAGCGGTATTAAAGAAAAGATTCTGGATGAATATCATAAAAGCCCTTATGCGGGACATTCGGGCTATCAAAAATTAATCACCTCGCTTCGGAAGGAGTATCATTGGCCAGGCATGAAAAGGGATGTGGTAGAATATCTGGCGCAATGCTTAGAATGTCAACAGATTAAGGCTGAACATCAACACCCTGCAGGTTTACTACAGCCATTACCCATACCAGAATGGAAGTGGGAGACTATTACCATGGACTTTATTACGAGGTTGCCAAAGTCCAAAAAGAACAATGACTCTATAATGGTTGTAGTAGACAAGCTCAGTAAGTCAGCTCACTTCATACCGGTTCAATCTACATATCGTGCGGCTCAAATCGTAAATGTTTTCATGCAGAACATATTTAAACTCCATGGGCTGCCAAAA
Source organism: Pinus tabuliformis (assembly GCA_031772625.1). NCBI lineage: Eukaryota > Viridiplantae > Streptophyta > Pinopsida > Pinales > Pinaceae > Pinus > Pinus tabuliformis. Next base: position 1,371,573,339 of record CM062817.1, on the reverse strand, counting down.
ACTATAATATCCGATCGCGATGTTAAATTCACATCAGCTTTTTGGAAGACCTTGTTTGAAGGTCTAGGGACTCAATTGAATTTCAGCACCGCTTATCATCCGCAAACTGACGGGCAGACTGAGCGGGTGAATCAGGTGGTGGAAGACATGCTGAGGTCATATGTGATGCAACAACCTACTCGATGGGAGGAGTACTTACACCTTGTAGAGTTTGCTTATAACAATGGATATCATGCATCCTTGCGGATGAGTCCATTCGAAGTACTTTACGGCCGAAAATGCCATACACCATCCAGTTGGGGTGGACCGGAAGACAAACTCATGCTGGGTCCTGAAATGTTGGAAGAGATGGAAGTCATGGTCAAGAGAGTCCGGGCTAATTTAAAAATAGCTCAGGACAGACAAAAAAAATTTGCAGATCGGAAAAGAACCTTTAAAGAATATCAGGTGGGTGAGCATGTATATGTTAGAATTCGAGCAAGGAAAAGTACTCTCCAATGGAATGCTTGTGCCAAATTGGCACCTCGCTTTTGTGGGCCCTTCCAGATTTTAGCACGAGTGGGGCCGGTAGCTTCTCAGCTAGCCCTACCCAGCCATATCTGGGTCCATAATGTTTTCCATGTATCCGTTTTAAAGAAATATGTTTATGACCCCAGACACATAATAAGTTGGCAGGACATTCAGGTAAGAAGATGCTGTAAATAAACATAAACCAAAACGAAATGTTAGGAAGCAATTAATCTGAATATTATGTGTTTCAGGTGGAACCGGAAGGAGAGTTCCTGGTCGAGCCAGTGAACATACTAGATCGGAGAAGAGTCGAGCTGTGGAAAAAGGTCATCAACCAGGTTAAAGTGCAATGGAAGCACTTTGGGCCAGATGAGGCCACCTGGGAGGATGAGCAGAGTATGAAAGAAGCTTATCCCGGATTGTTTCTGGGTGAACAGCAACATCGGGACGATGTTGAACTTCAGGAGGGGGAGATGTAATGCTCCTAGTGAAGTGATAATGTAGAGTAAGACAGTAAATTTAACTGTGAACTAAAACTCTGTTTGGTAAATTATAATAACTCTGTTGTTATTGTTGTTAATTATTATGATAATTAATTGTGCTACCACTGTTTAATTTAAGTATGTGATTAATTGTTATTAATAGCTGTTGAGGTAGTTGAAACAAGAGAAAAAAACCTAACTACCTTCATGTGACGGTTGAGACCCCAGGAGGAAAAGGGGGAATGCCAAGTCTGGTAAGGATCAGATGGCAGTGGAGTGGTTATGTGCTATGTCTGGTAGTGACCAGATAGCATGTGTTGGAAGTGAGAAGCTTCCTGAATCCGCTACGTCTGGTTAGGATCAGATAGCGTGACTCTGGCATAGCCAGAGGGTTTGCAGACAGTGAAGATCTGCAGAAGTGCTTGGGGGTGGAAGATCGAGGAGGATCTTCCTATGGTCGGGTGGTTGACAAGCGCTACGAAAAGGTTTGCTGCTATTCAGGTACGGCTTGCTAAAGCATTAAACCTGTGGAATTCTGTTAAGGTCTTTAATAGGCAAGTAAAGGTAATGGGAAATGATTTAATCATGTCTTTTAAAAAATCTAGCCTCTGCGCAAATAGTAGAGACAGGACTGAATTTTCCAATCAAAGAACAAAAGCGAAAACATAACGAATCAAAATCTCTGTAGCATAAGCGATAGCAAGAATATTAAACAGGAAAAAGATTACAGTGAAGCCATTCTCTGTAACCCAGATGGGTATGGAACAAAAAGAATTCAACACCATGGAAAGGTGTTGGGTTATGTTTCGAACCGAGAACAACAATAAATACCCGAAATTACCCAGACCTTTTACCAAGGAGAAATCGCAGGCCGAACGAATCGTCTGCGGAACAGAGCATGTACTTGAAGTAATAAATTCATTAGCAAATATACAGCTAAAACATTTAGCAGAATATACATATACATGCTGAAAGAAAAATAAACTGACGGAAATACCCCTGTCACCGAGGAACGGAAGAAGAGCCGTAACCACTATGCATGCATAACACATATTAACAGATGCCCGGCTTTGAAAAGAATCGCCGAAGCTGTGCTTAAACATATATATATAGCCAGCAGGGGCTTCTAATTGCCAGAACCATTGATACAAAGAGATTTAACCATAGAAGCGAATTTACACTGGAAAAACGAATAGAGATAAGTACTCAAGCTTATATTCACAGTAAAAGCTATAGAGAAGGCAAATACACCCAGAATACATCGAAATAGAGTACTAGAGCCAAGTAAGGATTTCCGTGTAAACCAGAACAATTCCTTAACCAAGATTAAACCGAAAACAGTATCATATAACCAAAACATTATTTCAACCGGAAGCATTCGTCCGTGTTCAAGAGCATCAGTCCATAATAAGAAAGACAAGTTATACAATACAAGTTGGGCATACAGTGCCTCTTGACGGAGGTTTCCGCCTGAATGCGGGCAGTGAAACCAGACAAATTACAACAACAAAATATGAGAGAGAAACGTAAAATTTTCCCAAGGGAGGAAACCCCTATATATGTCGGAGGGACTCCGAATACAAGTGCAGGCCCCGACATCCTGTTCAGACGAACAACGGCTCAGCCATTACCACAGAGAAAGCTAAACAAGCCTATGATTATATGCATAAGTTCTTACCTGGACTTGGGATGGCAGAGAAGCGGGGAAGGCTTCCCAACACCGCTGGTTTAACCATCGAGCTTTCCTCCTGAGAATATCAACATAACCATAAACTGAGAAATCTTTAAAAAGAAAAACGCCGAAGGAAGATGTATACAAACTAGCAGAAATTGTAACCATAACCGGAGCTGTGAAGCTCAAACACCCGAGTAGAACATGAGCATGAAAATGAGAGAAGCGGAAACCTAAATAAAGAAAAGTCAATACCTGACCCGGTGAAGGAAGGCAGAGGCATTCTGCTGTGCATCAGACCGCTTGGAGTAAGGCGGAGCACCACGATGCTATGAGTGACAGGAGGTTGCTCAACAATGAAAAGAGAAACAAGCTAAAAGAGTTAACCACACAATAAAAACCTTAACAGCACCCATCGCCTCGTGGCTCAGCGACAACCCTTGATTTGGGCGGGCTCGTTTCCATCGTTCGATCACTAGAAGTTGAACCGGGAAAAAAACAACTGTGAAATGGTAAGTTCGAGAGATGTCAGACCGTATGGCGTTTGGAGCAGCGAGCACGCGGAGGCACATGGCAATCTAGTGGCCGGCCGTTCATCGTGGCAAGTGGACGACGCAAAGCAGGCCAGCTGGGTGAGCGTCTGAGCCGGACAGGACTCGCGGCTTCAGCTAAACCTCGGGATATGAACCAGCACGCATATATAGAAAATGCCATAAAACACATTTAAGATTGAAGTACCGCTCATATCACCTAAGTACATACCTTTGATTGTAATCCGCTTGTTAAACTCGAGACATATCATGAGTCAACCATTGCATAATCGTTAACGAATCATGGACATGGATAGATGTTGAATAGTGAATCATTATCGACTTTTATATGAGTGGGTAGGAGTATACGTTAAACATAAGAATGTTTTAATATTAAGTATTCCTTGTTATATTGTTCGACAATAATGATGTTTATAATTTGTTTGCGATGCGAAGATCCAATGAAACATATATGCATGTTTTTACTGCGGTAAATTTTTTTTTAGATCTGTAATGGTGCGTGACAGGGTTTGAATATGGAGAGATTTGATCTCTTTCTGCACTTGGTAGATCCATATAGATCCAAAATTAAAATGAATCAATATTGGTTTTATTAAATAAAAATAGATAATCAAAAAATATAATAATAAATATTATTAAAAATCTTATAGTAAAATTAATATTATTTAATAAGTATTATAAATAATTAAATTTATATAAAAAAGAAAGTTAATATTAATTTTTGAATTTATATTTACTTTATTATATTGTATTTTTATCTAATTATCATATGTTTAGGAGTTTTTGGTTGAAATTGAACAAAACAAAGTTGGGTTAAATCTTAATCTTTTGTTGTTGTTTATAACGTGTTTTTGACTGTATATGTAGATCAACACTTAAAAATTATTGGGGACTTCATATTGTAATTAAATTTATATGAAAAATAATTTACATTTTTAATTGTATTTTATAATTCAAAATAGATTAATTTATTATAATATAATTAGGGGTTTTGAGCGATATATTAAATTTGAATTAATCACTTGAAATTTTATATATTAATTTAATATTTGATTGGGATGTAAATTTAAAATTAAATAATAATTATTATAATATATAATAAAAATAAATTATGCATTTAATTTAAATATTAGATTTAATTTAATTTTAACTTAAAAATGATCTATAATATAGTTGCAATTTAAGAAAGAGTAAATGAAATTATATATAAGAAAATGAATATTATTAAAAAAAAAAGGAAGTGAGGGTTATTTATTTAATTTATTTGGGAGTTGTTTTTAGTGCAATTATCTATCTAATTTATTTGGGAGTTGTTTTTAGTGCAATTTTTTGGACTTTCAGGTGTCTAATCTAGTGGAAAATTTTGAGGTGAAATCTTGAGTTGTGTTATTTAAACTGGTTTTTTACTATATATGGATTCAGCACCCTGAAAACTCCGATTGTGCAGGGGTTACCCATCAAACTTGTGATTTCAATAAATTTTTACTGGATTTTAAAAAAATTAAACCCACCACAAAAACTTCCAAAAAAATTTCACCAAAAATAACTAAATTTACTAGCACCCGTTACCACCCTCTCCACATAACACAGAACTTGAAAATTACATCATGAAGTTATGCACAGAACTTGAAATTACGTCACCTTAGTCACGTTGTGCCAGAACTTGAAAATTAAGTCAGGTTAGTTATTCTGTATCAGAAGATACAGAAAAGAATAATTAAATTTATATAAAAAGTTCAATATTATTTTTAAATTATTCTTTACGCATAGAAGTCAACACTATTTTCCAATGTGGAAAAAGTCGAAGTCGCGATTAATTCGGCAAGGGTCCAAAAGTTGAAAAACTCGTCAAAGTCGGGAGTTTTTTGAAAAAGTCGGCAAAATTAAAAAAAACACAAAATTATTCATTTATTTTTTTTATTTTTTTAACATCTAGAGTATCCACAACATCAAATAAATGCATTTCCACATAAACATGTAAAGTAAGCTAATATATAATATGTATATGAAGTCTAGTGCTACATCACATATCAAAATAGTGAATCAACTCCTGAATTTTGAGTCCTGTCTGATGAGTCTCAACTCTCAAGAGTCAAAATATCAACAAAAAATATAATAAATGTATATCATGAGTCATCTAAAAGTCATCAAGTAATCAGTCACTCAGATCCTCTTCCCCTTTTAATTTTTGTTTCTGCTAATTGTATTAAGAAATAAGTCATGCATTTATTCAGTAGATTGTAATCTGCTTGGGTAATAAGGTGTCAGGTGGTAGGTCCAATGAAAATAAACAGTGAGTATCACAGTAGATGTGAAAATTAACGCTTGGTGACTCCAAGCTGCTTATTTTCTGAGAAAACAGTAGATGTCAGATTACTAACCTAGTCTTGGCATCTATTATTCAAAAACTCTTGGAGGTAAAATCCACTTATGATACATAACCTTTCCCCACATTTACAAGGAGTTCACCACTAAAGAAGATTCTCTTTCAAAACGTGCTCTCATTGCAGGAAGGATCTTTTCTGTCACAAGATTTCACAAGTACTTTGTTCCTGTCTGAAAATGGGTTCTTTTTTGAGGCACTGGTTTTGTTTTTTTGGACAGGTTGTTGTTATTTGATCTTCATGACCTCCTCTTTGTTGTTTCTTCTGGAAGCATTCAACAACTATAACAATGTTTTTGATGGTGTGGGGTTCTTTCTATGGAAGACTGTTGTATGCCTGTCCTTTTGGTACTTTTGTAATCTTTTGAAGGGGCAGTGGTTGTTAGAGTATGGATCACTGAAAGCCTGGAGGCTTAGCCAATGTATACTTTGCTTTCTAACTAGAAATATGAAGTATAAAGATTTGTTTTTCCTTGGAAAACAAAAACATATCTTAACCTCAAAACTAACAGATTACAAATGAGACTACTATGCTCGCAAGAAGTATGACAAACAATACAATGCAATAACTTGAAAATGCATGGATGGAAGCTTCAATTTACAGTTTTTTCACCTTTGCGGCCTCTTTATCCGCGTCTTGGGAAGGGAGGCAGACTTTTTGGGTCAACTCCCGATTAAATCGGGAGTATAAGGAAAAAATCATTTTTCCTTTGTGAAAAAGTCGCCAAAAAGTCAGGGGATTAAATCGTTTAGTTCAAAAAATCGTGTTTTTAAGATTAAATTGGGATTTTTTGCAGACTTTTTCCACACTGCTATTTTCATTATAAAAAGAAGTCAATGTTATTTTCATTATAAAAAGAAGTTAACATTATTTTTAAAGTATTTAACAATATTTCATAATTCAAAATGGAGTCGATCACGTTATCTTTAATGGCTTATAGAGTGCCATCTGTTTTGGAGTGTGTTTAAAGACTTCCATACGTTGATAGGTTGTACATATTATTTTAAACTTAAATCTAGATAAAATAATTCTATTACTTTCATACCTCCCCATAACCAAGGTGAAAATAGTAAAAAAAATTAAGTTTATCTTACGAATTTCCCAAGGTAACTATTTATTGTTTTCGACCCATTCTCTATTAGCTATACAAATCACTCCAACTCATCCACATACGAGTCTGTTTACACTGTATTGATCTGGGTGTTGATGGGTACGGTGACAGAACTTCCCCATTCTGCATTTATTGGTAACTCGCCCGAGAGCGTGACAGCTAAGCCCCACCTCGAATTCAACCACATACAATCTTAGTTGGTAACTCTCGGCGGTGCTGCGGAATTAATGTTTGCAGCAGTGGTACCTCGTTCTCGGGATTCCTGATTGAATCGACGGAGGGAACCCTCTCCCTTCCATTGAACAGCTAGAATTACTCCACGTGACTTTTCAATCTGGCGCTTACGGGTTTTGGCTCTCATTCAATGCAATTTGGAACTGGCTTACAGAGGGTTCCTTCTGTTCATGGGTTTGTAGGCCAGAGGTTCTTCTAGTTCCATCTTACAGGGGCGAGCCTAGTGCCTTCCATCTCATGGATCTCAGGAGTCTTTTCCTAGCAGGTCAGGTATTTTTCTATTTGGTTTACCAGCTACACATGGTTCTGCGTTTTCTTTTTTTTAATGACGAACTCTAATTCCGTTTTCCTTGTGATAGGCTGAGCAGTACCTTGAATATCAAGCGCCGAAGGTTATGAGAGTGGAACAGCTTCTGCTCCAGGCATGGCGCTTGATTTATCTAGGTAAGTCCATATTTCGAACCCTTTCTTGATACCAGGGTTGTGATAGTTAATGGGTTTGCCGATTTCAGCGGCTTCATACACGTTTTCCCTCTTGCCAGGTTAATTGTTTGCTCCCTTCTGGAAGGGGTTTCGTCCGAGTTCTCTTTCTGTTATGGAGGTGCTCCCCAGTTTGCTGCCCAGTGAGGGCTTCTGTCTGCATGTATTCTGTTATTGTATTTTGTTGTAGTCGGTTTTGTTTCCAAGATTCGGCGGCTCCTCTGCCCAGATCGAGGTTTTTGTAATAGTAGCAGTGCCGATTTAGCTTCGGCTTATGGTTATGTTTTATATACATTCATTGGTTCCCTGTACTTGTGTATTGAGGATTTAACGACTCTTAAGTTGGGCTAGCTCTGCTGCTCTTTCCTCTGGCTTGCTATGTTAAAGGATATAAGAATTTTTTTTTAAAACTCTATTACAAGTCTCTTGGTTCTCTGAGATCATGCTATGGCCAGCTACCCCTTGCCCTGGCCGGTCTATGTGTGTTAAATTTTCTCAGTAAACTATACACTTGTATCTATACTCATCTAATTTGCTTTGAGCTACATTTGGTTCTACCCCAGAATGAATGGCAGACTCTTATACTCGTTATTCTATATGCGTTCAGGTTTTTTTTGAGAAATATTGGATAGTTTCAGCGTAGAATTGTGCTTTATTTCATTATTATCAGTGTTTTACTATTCCGTTATATGTACATGTGACTATCAGGACACAGCTATGCTTGATAATGAAGTTTATGAGTTCTCAGAAGTCTTGTTTGTACTTTGTTTGATTGAGAAAGCCCATTCGCTATATGACACATACTATTTTTAAGACCCTAACCCATAGTTGACCCATTAGGGTGCTCAATGGCCCTATTGAGGCGTTGGTCATATCAGCTTTGCTTTCATGTTGTCATATAGGGTACCTCACCTTAAACGTATGACTACTGTGGGTGAGCCAATAAATTCAGTATTAGTCAAATCTTCCAGTTAACCACATCTCGTTACTACAATTTCACTTTCTTCATTGTGAAAGAAATGTTCCAGTCTCTTTTGTTTACTTTCAATTGTTCGAATAGAATACGCTAATCTTTTGCTGGAAGAAAAGTATTATTATGATTGTTGAAAATAACTATATTTAAAACTTACAGTTTTGCAACTTGCTCTAAAATTTATCTAGAAACACTACCAGTTTCCCCCTAACGGTCTTCGGCTTAAATATGGATATGAATTTATGGCTAGGTCCTCCCGGTTCACCACAGCATGAGTTTCCCAGATCTCTCCTAAGTCTTTCCACCTAGTCCATATGGCCACAGGTGTCTTAACAAGTGCATATAGCCTTCTTGTAACTAAAGGGATCTCTGTGTTTTTTGGCTGAGTGCCATTCGTTTATCCCCACACTCTTAGTCATTCTGCCTGCACTAATATCACCGGGGTTTCCCAAATGGGAAGCCACTCACAGAAGATTTACATAAAACAGAACCCACTTAACAGAATCAAACCAGACCATATAGAATAAACCAGACCGCTTTGAATGGAGCTCTTCAGCAACTCAATAACTTATAGAAGAAGGGTGACACAAATTGTACTTACCTGTGTTCCGGTACGTTCAATATTTCTTCCTCTTGCTCCTTCAGAGCTTTGTAAACACTGGTTTTCTGCTTGTCTTCCTCCCGTCCGCGAGATTCGTCTGCAAGACCGAATCTCCCCCCAAGCTTGTTTGCCAGACCACAGCCTTCAGCAAACCTGTTGCACGTTCGTGCCCATGCTATCTGGTCATCACCAGACTTAGCATAATTTTTCCATCATTCCCCCGTCTGTTCCTCAACAGCCCGGTCTTTTCCTTTTTCCCCACCTCTTACCACTGGGGAAGGCAGTTAGGGTTTTCCCCTTCTGCTGGCAACTATTTTCTTTTTTTCTTTTTTTTAAATAAAGAAAAGAAAACAACTTCCAAATGAGAAGTTACAATATTTGATATTACTCGATTAATGCTCAAATTCAGAGTTAACAATGTTATTAATTAAAACGGAAAATAACAATCCTTGTCCAATGTTTTCACCTACGGTGGTAATAAAATATTTACAAATTTTCCGGGGTCATTACATCTTCCCCCCCTGAGATTGGACATCGTCCCGATGTCTTTCAGCCATGAACAGCCCTGGATAGGTCCTTTTCATCAGTTCTTCATCTTCCCAAGTGGCCTCATCAGGCCCAAAGTGCCACCACTGCACTTTAACTTGGGTAATAGCTCGTCTCCACAGCTGTACTTCTCTCCGGTCGAGGATGCTCAGTGGCTCGACCAAGACTTCTCCTTCCGGTTCGACCTGCAACATGCAACGTTCCAAGTTAGTTTCCTTGAAAATGAACCTTTTGACAGGTCTATTGTAACAACAATTTCCCACCTGAATGTCCTGCCATCTGATCACATGTCTAGGGTCATAAACATATTTTTTCAACACTAAAACATGGAAGACATTGTGAACCCGGATGTGACTTGGCAGGGCGAGCTGGTAAGCCACCGGCCCGACTCTTGCCAAGACTTGGAATGGTCCACAATATCGGGGTGCCAACTTGGCACACCCACTCCATTGCAGTGTACTCTTTTTGGCTTGAATTCTGATATAAACGTGGTCACCAACTTGGTATTCCTTGAACCTCCTCTTTCGGTCAGCAAAACTCTTCTGTCTGTCCTGAGCAGCTTTCAAATTAGCGCGTACCCTTTTCACCATATCTTCCATTTCTTTAAGCATTTCCGGCCCTAATCTCAGTTTGTCTTCGGGTCCACCCCAGCTTGAGGGTGTACGGCATTTCCGGCCGTATAGGACTTCAAAGGGACTCATTTGCGTCGAGGTATGATACCCATTGTTGTACGCAAATTCAACCAGGTGCAAGTACTCTTCCCACTGCATCGGTTGCTGCATTACATAGGCCCTTAACATGTCCTCTACCACTTGGTTCACTCGTTTTGTCTGTCCGTCGGTCTGAGGATGATATGCTGTACTGAAGTTCAGCTGAGTCCCCAACTCAGCAAATAACGTTCTCCAAAAAGCTGACGTAAATTTCACGTCACGATCTGAAATTATTGTCTTCGGAAGTCCATGTAATTTGAACACATTCCGCATAAAAATATGAGCAATCTGTGCAGCCCTGTAAGTGGATTGCACAGGTATAAAATGTGCAGCTTTACTCAACTTGTCTACCACCACCATAATGGAATCATTATTCCTCCTTGTTTTAGGTAGTCCCATGATAAAATCCATAGAAATGGTTTCCCATTTCCACTCCGGAATGGGTAACGGTTGCAGTAGTCCCACTAGGTGCTGATGTTCTGCCTTAATTTGTTGACACTCTAGACACCGCGCCAAGTACTCAGCCACATTCCTCTTCATTCCTGGCCAAAAGTAATCCTTCCGAATCGCAGTGATCATTTTCTGATAACCCGGGTGTCCAGCATAATGACTGATGTGGAATTCATCCAATATCAGATTTTTAATGCTGTTTTGATCAGGTACATATAGCCTTTTCTTGTATTACAACATCCCAGCATCATCCAACTCATATCCTTGCTGATTTTTCTCGCTGGTAGACTGCTGTATTTGCTGTTTTATTTGCTGATATTCAGCATCTTGTCCTGCTGCCTTCCTTATCATTAAAAGGACTTTTCCATACACTGATGGAGATTTCGTACAGACTTTGTACCTTCCGACTTAAGGCATCTGCCACCCGGTTTTCCTTCCCCTGCAAATGTTTGATGTCAAAGTCAAAGCCGCTTAAGAAGTCCACCCACCGTGCTTGCCTAGCGTTTAAAGTGGGCTGGCTGAAATAATTGGTCAGACTGTAGTGGTCGGTCAGCAACAGAAATTTCCTACCCATAAGATAATGCCGCCACATCTTTAAGGCATGTATGACGGCAGCCAACTCCAAGTCGTAAGCAGAGTACTTCTGCTCGTGCTCTTTTAGCTTCCGAGACTCATACGCAATCACTTTACCTTCTTGCATCAATACACCTCCCACGCCTTCCTTGCTTGCGTCAGTACACACCACATAGTCCTTGTCAGGATCAACTATGCTCAAAATGGGTGTTGTAGTGAGAAGATGTTTTAACTGCTCAAAGCTCCTTTGACACTCTGGGGTCCATTGGAATGCCCTTCCCTTTTTCTGTAAGGAAGTGATGGGATATGCCACTTTGGAGAAGCCTTCCACAAATCGTCTGTAGTAACCGGCTAATCCCATAAAAGACCTGATATCTGCTACATCTTTCGGTATGGGCCACTCCATTATGGCTCTTATCTTTTCTGGGTCTACCGTAATCCCTTCCCTTGTGATCACATGACCCAGATACTGGATTTATTCCTTGAAGAAATCGCACTTACTAAACTTAGCATATAGCTGGTGTTCTCGAAGAGTCTGTAGCACCAATCTGAGGTGTTCCTTGTGCTCCTCCATGGTGTGGGAATATATTAATATATCATCAAAAAATATCAGCACAAATCGATCCAGATATTGATGAAATATGTTGTTCATTAAGCACATGAAAGTTGTAGGGGTGTTAGTTAACCCAAAGGGTAACACCACGAATTCATAATGACCATACCTCGTTCTGAAAGTTGTTTTAGCAACATCTTCCTCCTTAATCCTGATCTGGTGGTAACCTGATCGCAGATCGATCTTAGAGAACACTGTTGCACCTTTCACTTGATCGAACAGTTCATCGATCCGAGGTAGAGGATACTTGTTTTTGATGGTCAGCTTGTTCAGCTGACGGTAATCAATGCACATGCGAAGGGTTCCGTCTTTTTTCTTGACAAATAATACTGGGGCTCCCCATGGAGACACGCTGGGGCGTATATAGTCTTTATCTAGTAATTCTTGCAGCTGCATTTTTAATTCTGTCAATTCAGGCACACTCATTCTATAGGGTGCTCGTGACACCGGGGCTGCGCCTGGTACCAATTCAATGGTAAAGTCTATATCCCTTTTTGGCGGCAGTCCGGGAATCTCATCTGGAAACACATCTGCAAATTCCTGTATTACAGGGATGCTATCTAACGTGGCTATTTTATCCTTAGAATCAGCATAACCCACTTGGATAGCATAAATCTGACACCCTTTTCTGATGCATTTTGCTAGCTGGGTTGCAGTTATTGGTCGAACCTGCACTGGCCGCTTAATTCCTTGCATTTCCTTCCTAGCTCCATGCTTATCCCGATAGTAAATAATCTTTGTCTTGCAGTCAACTAACGACCAGTGCTTTTCTAACCAGTCCATACTGATCAGAATGTCATATGAACCAAGAGGAAGCACATTTAGATCAGCCATCACTGGCTGTCCTGCTATTGTGAAGGAGCAGTCACTGATTTTTTCCATTACTCGCCTCTTGGCCCCTGTAGCCAGCTGTACTAGCCATGGATTTTTGAATTTAATAGGTTGCAATTTACAATGTTCCACTATCCTTGGACTAATATAACTTAGTGTGGCCCCAGGGTCAATTAAAACAACTATGGTAAGGTCTGAGATTTTACCTTCAAATTCGACCATGGTTGGCTGATATTCCGCCTGACGATTGTCCAGAGCTGCATTAATCCTTGGCACGCTACGTCCTACCTCGCCGACTGTCGATGCTTCATGGATTTGGGATAACTGTTCAGTTCCCTTACGCTGTGGACAGTTTTTGACGTAGTGAGGCCCTCCACAGCCCCAGCACTGTACTGGGGGCCTTGCTGCCCCTTCGCTGTCCAATCTTGCAGGCTGCTCGCTGACCCTGGATTCACTAGCTGTCTTGAATTTGGATGAAGTTCTTGGTGCAGTTCTGTTGTTTTGTCCTTTGCCGTTCCCCTTGCCTCCGCCACTGCGATTTCCTTTGTTGCTTCCGACTGACTTATAGCCTCTTTTTTCATTCCACTTTCTGCCAGAAGTTTCCCCTTTTTGTTTGCTCTGTTGATAACAGATTCTGGCTTTACGAATTGCCTCATCCATTGACTTTGGATTGTCGAACTCAATCCTCTCCCGCATATACAATGGCAAACTGCTAACAAATCTTTGCACCTTAGCCTTTTCCTCCCTAATATATGGCACATAACGAAGCAAGGAAGTAAAATGGGTGATAAATTCATCCATGGTCTACTGTCCCAACCGCAAGTCATGGAATTCTCTTGCCTTTTCATCGTAGAAGCGCTCGGTCAGATATCTCTCCTTGAAGTACCTTTGGAAATTTTCCCAAGTAATGGTCTGCTCGGTCACTCCTTTTACAATCTTTACTTCCTCCCACCACGGGGTAGCTTTTCCCTGTAGCTGAGAAATAGCCAGCCATGCTTTAAGGTTATGATCATACTCGTACAGCTGAAAATATTTGTTCATATTAATTAACCATGCTTCAGCTGCTTCTTCCTGTTCCCCGTCAAAGTGCGGTGGTTTAATCTTACGAAATTCTCCTTGCAACTCCACCCTTTGCCTTTTTGAGGTCTGCTGTTCAGATGCATTGTCAGAATGTTCCTCTCTTTCTTCCGATCTTTCAGGTGGTATATGATGGTTCTGTTCTTCCAACACCCTCTGTTGTTCCGTACTAGGATTAACTGGTGGCTGGTTCTGCCTATCAGATAGACTTTTTAAAATTCTTTCTTGCTCCATTGTTAGTCGTGCATTGTCTTCGCGTAACCGAGCCATTTCATTTTTTAGCTCCTGCACAGTCTCCAGAATTGCCTGGTTTGTATTTCGGGCTTCCTCCCCGAGCTGTACCCATAGCTCAGGGTTATTTTCAGGGCCAGGTACTCCCTGTCCCATCGCATATCTGCTGGATGTACTGTCCGTTCTCCTCATGCTGCCAATCTTCTGGTTCCTAGTCCTTTCCTTGAACATAAGATAAATGACAACAGAAGGAAGAGAATTAGCATACTAACTAGTAATTGCACGAGTAAAATGTAATCTTATTATATATGTTATTTCTGTATGCCACTTCCAATTTCCCAGAGGCCTCAGTTTTGTAACTGGGCTTTGATACCATATGTCATACCTCCCCATAACCAAGGTGAAAATAGTAAAAAAAATTAAGTTTATCTTACGAATTTCCCAAGGTAACTATTTATTGTTTTCGACCCATTCTCTATTAGCTATACAAATCACTCCAACTCATCCACATACGGGTCTGTTTACACTGTATTGATCTGGGTGTTGATGGGTACGGTGACAGAACTTCCCCATTCTGCATTTATTGGTAACTTGCCCGAGAGCATGACAGCTAAGCCCCACCTCGAATTCAACAACATAAAATCTTAGTTGGTAACTCTCGGTGGTGTCGCGGAATTAATGTTTGCAGCAATGGTACCTCGTTCTCGGGATTCCTGATTGAATCGATGGAGGGAACCCTCTCCCTTCCATCGAACGACTAGAATTACTCCGGGTGACTTTTCAATCTGGCGCTTACGGGTTTTGGCTCTCATTCGATGCAATTTGGAACTGGCTTCCAGAGGGTTCCTTCTGTTCATGGGTTTGTAGGCCAGAGGTTCTTCCTGTTCCATCTTACAGGGGCGAGCCTAGCGCCTTCCATCTCATGGATCTCAGGAGCCTTTTCCTAGCAGGTCAGGTATTTTTCTATTTGGTTTACCAGCTACACATGGTTCTGCCTTTTTTTTTTTTAATGACGAACTCTAATTCCGTTTTCCTTGTGACAGGCTGAGCAGTACCTTGAATATCAAGCGCCGAAGGTTATGAGGGTGGAACAGCTTCTGCTCCAGGCATGGCGCTTGATTTATCCAGGTAAGTCCATATTTCGAACCCTTTCTTGATACCAGGGTTGTGATAGTTAATGGGTTTGCCGATTTCAGTGGCTTCATACACATTTTCCCTCTTGCCAGGTTAATTGTTTGCTCCCTTCTGGAAGGGGTTTCATCCGAGTTCTCTTTCTATTATGGAGGTGCTCCCCAGTTTGCTGCCCAGTAAGGGCTTCTGTCTGCATGTATTCTTTTATTGTATTTTGTTGTAGTCGGTTTTGTTTCCAAGATTCGGCGACTCCTCTGCCCAGATCGAGGTTTTTGTAATAGTAGCAGTGTCGATTTAGCTTCGGCTTATGGTTATGTTTTATATACATTCATCGGTTCCCTGTACTTGTGTATTGAGGATTTAACGACTCTTAAGTTGGGCTAGCTCTGCTGCTCTTTCCTCTGGCTTGCTATGTTAAAGGATATAAGATTTTTTTTTAAAACTCTGTTACAAGTCTCTTGGTTCTCTGAGATCATGCTATGGCCAGCTACCCCTTGCCCTGGCCGGTCTATGTGTGTTAAATTTTCTCAGTAAAGTATACACTTGTATCTGTACTCATCTAATTTGCTTTGCGCTACATTTGGTTCTACCCCAGAATGAATGGCAGACTCTTATACTCGTTATTCTATATGCGTTCAGGTTTTTTTTGAGAAATATTGGATAGTTTCAGCGTAGAATTGTGCTTTATTTCATTATTATCAGTGTTTTACTATTCTGTTATATGTACATGCGACTATCAGGACACAGCTATGCTTGATAATGAAGTTTATGAGTTCTCAGAAGTCTTGTTTGTACTCTGTTTGATTGAGAAAGCCCATTCGCTATATGACACATACTATTTTTAAGACCCTAACCCATAGTTGACCCATTAGGGTGCTCAAGGGCCCTATTGAGGCGCTGGTCGTATCTGCTTTGCTTTCATGTTGTCATACAGGGTACCTCACCGTAAACGTATGACTACTGTGGGTCAGCCAATAAATTCAGTATTAGTCAAATCTTCCAGTTAACCACATCTCGTTACTACAATTTCACTTTCCTGGTTGTGAAAGAAATGTTCCAGTCTCTTTTGTTTACTTTCAATTGTTCGAACAGAATACGCTAATCTTTTGCTGGAAGAAAAGTATTATTATGATTGTTGAAAATAACTATATTTAAAACTTACAGTTTTGCAACTTGCTCTAAAATTTATCTAGAAACACTACCAGTTTCCCCCTAACGGTCTTCGGCTTAACTATGGATATGAATTTATGGCTAGGTCCTCCCCGGTTCACCACAGCATGAGTTCCCCAGATCTCTCCTAAGTCTTTCCACCTGGTCCATATGGCCACAGGTGTCTTAACAAGTGCATATAGCCTTCTTGTAACTAAAGGGATCTCTGCGTTTTTCGGCTGAGTGCCATTCGTTCACCCCCACACTCTTAGTCATTCTGCCTGCACTAATATCACCAGGGTTTCCCAAATGGGAAGCCTCTCACAGAATGTAACCAGATTTACATAAAACAGAACCCACTTAACAGAATCAAACCAGACCATATAGAATAAACCAGACCACTTTGCATGGAGCTCTTCAGCAACTCAATAACTTACAGAAGAAGGGTGACACAAATTGTACTTACCTGTGTTCCGGTACGTTCAGTATTTCTTCCTCTTGCTCCTTCAGAGCTTTGTAAACACTGGTTTTCTGCTTGTCTTCCTCCCGAGATTCGTCTGCAAGACTGAATCTCCCCCCAAGCTTGTTTGCCAGACCACAGCCTTCAGCAAACCTGTTGCACGTTCGTGCCCATTCTATCTGGTCATCACCACACTTAGTATAATTTTTCCATCATTCCCCCGTCTGTTCCTCAACAGCCCAGTCTTTTCCTTTTTCCCCACCTCTTACCGCTAGGGAAGGTAGTTAGGGTTTTCCCCTTCTGCTGGCAACTTTTTTCTTTTTCTTTCTTTTTAAATAAAGAAAAGAAAACAACTTCCAAATGAGAAGTTACAATATTTGATATTACTCGATTAATGCTCAAATTTTCAGAGTTAACAGTGTTATTAATTAAAACGGAAAATAACAATCCTTGTCCAATGTTTTCACCTACAGTGGTAATAAAATATTTACAAATTTTTCAGGGTCATTACAATTACATAGATTGAAAATAATATCGAAATTAATTATATATTAAAATTTAATTCTAAATAACATGACATAAATTATTTATTGGATTTAGACAAGTTGGAGTCAGTCATAATGAAAATAAATGGAAATAATTAATTCAATGTACGGGGAAAAAGATATAGAATAGTCTGGAATTTTACTTAATTCACAATCAAAATATGAGTTGTTTTTGGTGAATTTTTTTGGAATTTTTTTTGGTTGGTTTTCTCAGTTTAATTTCTTTAAAATTTGGGAGAAATTTTTGAAATCACAAACTTGAAAAGTAATCCCTGTACAATCAAAGTGTCCAGGAAATTTTAGGGATGCTGAATCTATATATACAGTAAAAAAAATCCAGTTTAAATAACACTAATCAAAATTGCACCTCAAATTTTTCTACTAATTCAGACAACCTAAAATCCAAAAAACTCACCCTCAAAACAATTCGATTCAAAAATATATTTAAAGTCAACTCCCACTAGAGTCAACTCCCACTAGATTCAATCATACTGAAAACACAAGAAACGAGAATGATGGGATAACTGTTCTCATAATGTGCATGCCATGATGCGGAGACTCCAAACTTGCCAGCTTGCATATGTCAAACGTTCGACTCCCCTCCCCAATGATCAATATATATAAATGGAGGTAACAGGTTTAGAGTGATACAATACAAGTGGAATGTTAGGAATTTGTGGAGAAATAAGTGAGAATATCAAGGGGAGACAATCTCTGAACTTTTGTGTTTAGCAAGAACCAGAGTTTAAGAGACCAAACATCGAGTTTCTGTGCTGTGTATCATTGTTTTTTCGATCATTGAGAGATTAGAATCCGCGATGGAGATTTTGCGCTTCGTGATAAGCTTAGTGGTGGGATTCCTGGGGCTGCTTGCGGCTGTGTTGGGCGTCGTTGCAGAGGTCAAGCGTGTCAAGGTGAGCAAGCCCATATCACAATTTTTTCCTATCTTTTCTTTACAGTTATTTGAAGATTTTGTTTTTTTTTTTCAATGGAAGAAATCGTGGTTGGAGTAGGTTCTGAGCTATATTAATCTCGTCACAAAACCAGTAAAAATTAAAATTCTGAAGAAATCATAATTGGAGTAGGTTCTGAGCTAGATTAGTCTCGTCACAAAACCAGTAAAAAGTAAAATTCCCCACCGAAGTATTAAATCACATTTTCAGATTTAGTTTTGTTTTTTTTTTATAATACAATTTTTTTTAATGCCGTGTAATTTTCTTTTAATTATATTGATACAATGTAAAAAAAATTATTGTAGTTTACTATAAATAGATTTAATGGTTTGAAAATTTTTAAAATATTTTGATTATATAGATTATATAATTCAAGTTTTAAATTTCAATTAAATTTTATCAGATCTTAAATTAAATTAATTAAAAATATATATTTAAAATTAATATTAAAATATAAAACAATTAAATTAAATTTTAATTTATGATGATGATGATGGTTAACGTCCACTACACCAAATTTTGGTCTATCAGATCTAAAGAAACGAATTATTTAATTTGATTTAAGATTTTTTTCTTATACTCAAAAAGTTTGGAGAGAAGCCTCCTAGCTCACTGTAATTTTGACATCCTAAAAGGCTAGGAAGGTGAGTGTTGCAACAAAGATTTTGAAACTTAGATCTAATGTGGTTGTAGGCTGGGCACTCTAAGAAGAAGTTATTTTCATCCTCCATGTTTGTATTTTCACAGAGATGACAGAAAGATCCATTGATACTAATCAAGTTAACCTCTCACTTTCAATTTGTTTATAGATATTCGTTAGAATTTTCAATTCTCTTTACCTAATAAAAGTAATTTTGTATTCTATATTCTTTATTCTTTATTTATTTATGGACTGGAGGAAACTTTTATATATATATATATATATATATATATATATATATATATAATTTATTTTAAAATTTAAATATTTTTTTAATTATTCTAATAGAAATATAATTTATAATTAATAATAAAATTTTATTATCTATTATACAATTTGTATCATAATAAAAAAATACTATTTTTATTTTTTATTATTATACTAAAGACTTTTATATTATCACTTATCAAACATTTATCTTACCATTAGTTTAGCCATATATATGATGTAAAAAGATTCCAGAATTTTTTAATTTAAAGTTAATAATATCTTTATAATACATTAACTTTTCTTATTTTTTATATTTTTCCGTGCTTGCGCAACCAGGGGAAGGGGATCTCGATCACCCTGTTTTTTTGCAAGTAGGAATCGAATAGTTTTTTTTATGATATTTATATTTTATAAAATTAAAAGTATATTTTTTTCCTTATCTTCATTATATTATATTTGAATATTAAACCTATAACTAAAACCTTACTATTAATTGGAAAAATCAGCTTCTAAAAAGAAAGATGAAAAAAAAGTGACCCAGTGGAATTTAGTGTTTTTAATTTATTTTTTTCAATTTACTTGTTTTATTTTTAATTATTTAAATTTATATTTATATATATATATATATATATATAATTTTTATGAGTTGGTCTACTTAAAGACTCCATGGGACAATAGAACCTGTCAGATTTGTCATACTAAGGTGGAAAATGAAAAGCATTCCCTTATATTTGTGATACTAAAAAGGTGGAAGATGAAAAGCATTCCTTTTTAGATTGTCAGGCTCTTGCCCACATCCACTCTCAATTCCCTATTATCAGTCACACTTCCAATCTTTTTGACTTATTAAGTCAACCCAACTATAACAATCTTGGAATGCTTATTTCTCTACTCCTTGATCACAGAAACAAGATTTTGAAGAATAACAATTAGACTTTCTTTCTTTTGAGATCGAAATAGTCTTAATAAATGTTAATCTCATATATATATATATATATATATATATATATATATATATATATATATATATATATTCACCATTTGATAGATATATGTATAAAAATATAAAATAGTAAATATGAGTGATTATGGGTTGAAAATTATCCGCAGTTTTGATTAACAAACTATCCCTACTTTCAATTAACTAAAATTAAAATAGATCAATAGATCAATCCTGTCCTGCAGTCCATGCTCTTTTTCGGTTTTCCGAAGGAGACTTTTGTTTTTTCATGTCTCCCCCTCAGATCCTTAATCCTGCTTTTGTCCCTCTTGCTGTTGTATTACAGTGTTGTTCCATATAAATTTATTTTCAATCTATCGAAAATAAATGTTGGGTTTGCACTATTTTATTTGAAAGGAATTTATTACAGTTCAATTAGTTTAAAAATATATATGTATTTATTTTTAATAATGTTAAAATATATATTTCATAAGATTCTGAAATTTTTTAAAAATTAGATGGATATGAACTCATCCATGTTAAATAGTTAAATTTATTTATGTTTATTAAATAGTTAAATTAATTTTATTTTTTAATAATGTTAAAAAATTAAATAATTGAATATTTTATATTAATTAAATTTCAAAAATTTCCAATCAATATAAAAAAACTAATTTTTTTTTTTTTAATAATGTTAAAATATAAATTTAAAAATATTTTGAAATATTTTGAAAATGGAATAGATATGAATTAAGTTAAATAATTAAATTAATTCATGTATATTAAATTTCAGAAATTTATAATTAATATAAAAATGAAAAAATAATATATATTAATTATATTTTAACAATTATAATATGTAGTATTACTATGTTATTTAACTCTAATTTAAAAATTGATTAACATAAATTTTGAATAATGCCAGTATAGATCCATCTTAAATACGATTTCACATGAGCGGAGAGGGATTCAATTTCTTCACTTGCAAATTTTTTTATGAGGTGATATTATCTAAATGTTTAGTATAGTTATTTTGTTTTCTTTATCACATGAGGGGAGAGGGATTCAATTTCTTCACTTGCAAATTTTTTTATGAGGTGATATTATCTAAATGTTTAGTATAGTTATTTTGTTTTCTTTATTTTTAGATTTTTAAATTTTTGTATTTTGGCGGATATGAGCAAAATTTAAACTTTGATAGACGGATATAGTTGGATATCATTACACATCATACTAGTTCGTTGTGATGACCCCGGGAAAAT
Source organism: Pinus tabuliformis (assembly GCA_031772625.1). Lineage (NCBI taxonomy): Eukaryota > Viridiplantae > Streptophyta > Pinopsida > Pinales > Pinaceae > Pinus > Pinus tabuliformis. Next base: position 1,371,551,960 of record CM062817.1, on the reverse strand, counting down.
GTAAATATTTAAATTTCACCACGGTAAAAGACTGAATTAAGAATGACATTGGAAGACTATTTTATTGTTTGTTTAAAAAAAAAAAAGATCTTAAGAGTATTTCTTTTATTTTACATGTGCATTAAAATATTTAATAAAGAATACTCATGATAGTGTTGGCAACTCCTGGGAGGGAGTTGGCAAGGAAAGTCGGTTATTGGAACTGACTTTAACCACCTTCCCTAACTGGAAAAGTTTCCAGGGAAAAGGGGGAGGGATGGCAAAAATCTGCGCTGTAGAGACAGGCAGAGAGAGACAGAGGAAAATTAAATAGAAGACTAAGTCTGGTAAGGACCAGATAGTCAAGCACACAGTGCAACCTTGCTGAGGATAGTGATCCGGCAAGAGGAAGCTAGGGGGGAGGCTCTGGTCTCGAAGGACGAGTCTCACGGATGGGCGGATAAATAGTTATGCACAGACTTGCAGGTGATCTACTAAAGGACTTAAGGGCTGGCAGGGACCAGGTAAGTAAGACTGGAACCCTTAAATCTCTGCAAGTATCTGTAAGTCATTTGAGTTAAACTCTGTAAGTATCTGTAATACATATGAGTTATTTGTTGCTTTGAAAATACCACTGCTACTTCCTAATGATACATTAGTTAGTATTTAAGCATAGGAACCCGCGCCCTTGTTCTGGACAGAGACCCGAACAGTTAAGTTTACGGTCTCGCTGTTAAGGTAACAGGAGCAAGGATAAGATTAAACACTGGCTGTAGCAAAACTGTTAGTGATACTACTTCCCCGAATAGTTTAAAAGGGAGAGAGAGTTTTTGCCGAATTAAGGAAATTACAGGTTTGTAAAACAGGGAAACGAAGCAATAATAACAACAATTCCAGCTTATTACCAGAAAAGATCAGTATTCTCTCGAGATTAACATTGAGCCCATGACACAGAATAAATATAGAAAGGTAAAGAAGAAAACATAACCCTCCGAATCGGGTAACCCCTGTGGTACAGGTCAACCTTGCAACGAGATTATAAATAAAGAAATAATTAACATATAGTGAACATCTGGAGTACCTCGGTACACCTCTGTAATCTGCAACCTCATAAAACGAGTACCGATGTTTAAATTGTTAACAAAACAGAACTTCGAAAATAAACCAAGCAGCGTTAGGCTATTATCCACGGGATAATTTTAACAGCAAATAGCGAAACAACCGAACTATGGAACCGGTGAAAACATATTTTGGCTCTTGGTATGAGCGAAATTTCAGACTATTCACTTACACAGAGTAAACATAGGGCCGGACAACCGAGACCGCTTACTCTGCCCGTGGAGCAGCCATAGAATAACCATACGGAAACAGTAACGGGAGTTTGCGATTAAGTGCATTAGAATATACATAAACTTCTACCTTATGTAAGAAATAACCGCAGCACAAGTACTAAATAGAGACTTATATTGCAAGTTTACACAGCATTCGGGTCAACAGAACCCATACCATTCTTTGAAATAAAAGAAAACTCATAACCCAACATGAAGCAGTAGCGGAGATTTAATGTCAAACTGGTAGAAGCCGCACGACTGTAACAACTCATTATAAAAGAAAATCAAAAGGGTCTGTTGCCCAACATCTGTAGGCCGGAATACCAATAGATATGCAATTCAATATAACAGTTCAAATTACAATTAGTGAAAGATGCGAACACAGTTCCCACATCCTAGAGGATTTTCCAACCTAAAACATTGGAAGCGTTAGGGTTTTGACGGAACCCATAGCCAGCAACAGGGAAGGTATGGAGTAAGACAGTGGAGAGCCTCCCGTTGCCACCTGCGACCAACCACAGTAGGAGTAAGGTTGGGCTACGGCTAGGCGCAGGGGAGACCCTCTGCCGGCAGGCCAAAATAAGAAGTAAGAACCTTAACCAAATCCACATACCGTGTAACTGGGAGAGACGCACCTGATGTATAGTCGGGAGCACCATAGCCTTCGAAGGAGGGCCTCCTCATCTGAATCGAACCCAGAACCGGAACCGCTGTATGCACACACCACGGCAAGGATAACCATTAGCATCGCCACATGAAGGGAAATAATCGACAATCCGAGAACAAAAGAAACCAGAAGAAACGGAGCAGGTATGATAACAACTTTGACTTACCTCAAACGTTTTAGTGGAATATATATATAATGAGCAGAATGGACGCCCCGTGCAAGGATGCTCGCTCGGCGGAGAAACGAGCACTCGGTGCCAGAAGAATCCTCCAGCAGCACTCAGACTGGAACAAGGTGGCGCAGAGGATAGTAAAGAGTCGTCGAGCCTTACAGTAACCCGAACAATCGAGAAGAATAAACCATATACCATCAAAACCTCGGGAGTGACGTCTGGAGGCGTCTCCGCCCTTGGATCCACTCCGGACCATCCTCACCATTGAACAAGGCGGTAAAAGAGTTAGGCGGAAACTTAACGCCAGACCACTCCCCTTCACGTGATCGGGTCGGCGGAGTAAATGCCGCGTCCATCTGTCACTATGGAAAATGCCAGCGGACAGCCGTCCGGAGCTGCCTCGGGTTGCCAATTCTGACAACACCCAAGGTTCATATGGAGGGCCTTATTTAGGGTTGGAGCGAGATTAACAGTAATCAACCAATTCACTCATAATCCTTGTCGATTCAAAGTATACGAAATCAATAATTATCCAAGGTCACATAAACCAAATCAAGAGACGGTAAGGGATCTCACCATAAATCATATATGTAATCAATATATAATCATGTATGTAAACAATATATACACATATGTAATCAAGTCAGCGAATGGTAAGGTGTTCTTACCATAAGGCATAATAAGGCATAAATAATAAAAAAAAAAACTTTTATTAATGCGGGTTCGGGTATGTGACATTCGTAGAGTGGACTCAAAAAAAATAAAATGGTCAAACATGAACAAAATTTCAACTTTGATGACAGAAAGATAGCATTACACATCATACTCGCTGTAAAATGAGCCTCTAGGCTCAATAATTTTTTTATTTTATTTTAACCAACATAAACATTTCAACTTTTATAACTGATTGCTAAACCATACAATAAACCTCCAAACTCAATAAATTTACTGTATCTCACAAATTTCAAAGAAAAACCTATTGAAATTAACCTGATTAATTCTTGAATTGAGAATGTTAGTATTTCCATAATTTTAGTATTGCTTCTCCTCGATTGAGTAATATATAGAATCATGATGTGAATAAGCATGCATTTTCTTTAAATTTGTAATTTGTACATGATCTTATTTTCCTTTGTAAGAGTTGATAAACATTTATGGAATCTTTCATATTTAATTAATGTGTGTTTTTGATGAACCAACTTTTACATGTCTATGTGATAACCATTTTATTTAACAGCCTGACGATATCGTGGTACATAGTAATGGTATGTGCTCATATCCCACAAGTCCTTCAGAGGCATTGGGAATAGTTGCAGGGTTGGTGCTTTTAGTGGCTCAAGTCATTGCAAATGCTGCACCTGGTTGCGTTTGTTGTTGTGGTGGTCTCTACCGCTCAAGCTGCAAGAAGACAATTGCCATCATCTGTCTTGTCATTTCTTGGTATTTTTTTCATTTTTTTAAATGGAATTTTGATATTCGGAATTGATTTACAAATAATCTTATTAGTATTTTTACTATTTCAAAAATAACATTTATATTTATAATTATTTATTATTTTAAAAAAAATTACTCTAAATTCCAAGCAGTGTTTTCTGTCCAGATTTAATGAAATATATTTATTATTTTAATAAAATTACTCTAAATTCCAGGCAAGTGTCCTGAGCAGTGTCTTTCTGTCCCTGGCTAATTCTCACTCATTCTTCATTATTTGTGATTTTACAGGATTACCTTTATAGTGGCCTTTATTACACTTATGGCTGGAGCTGTTCTGAGTGGTGGACATGTAAGGACAACTGACTCGTTGGGCAATATTTCTTGTAGCTATGTAAGGCCGGGAGTTTTTGCTGGAGGGGCAGTGTTTGCCATACTAACTGTCCTCTGTGCCATAGTTTACTATCTTTTAACAGTTGAAGTGAAGAATCCAATCGAAGGAGGGCCAACTCAGAACCAAAATATTGCAATGGCACAACCACAACCACCACCATATTCTGGGCAACCTTAGTACCCAATGCTGGTTGGCAACGCCTATATATTATATAGGCTCGCTTTATATGTGAGTTGTCAGATCATAGTTTTGCCAAAAGTAAGATAAGGATGAGATGATCATGGTTCTGCCAAAAGTAAAGTAAGAATTAGTTATTCATGCTCAAAAAAATTTAACATATTTTGGCAAAACCATAACCTGACAGGTCACATTTAAAGGGAATCTGTATAATATGACTCGCCCTGTGGCTTCTTTGATTTACTCCTTTGCATGTTGAAGAGTTAATTAGGTTTCAGGAAAAAATGGACATATTAGATTGCTGGGTCTAGTGAGTTGTAGCACTGTTTATAGCTCTCGTGTTCAAGTAGATCGACATTTGGGAATAAAGTTGCAGGTCGTGTTCTAGTAGATCGACATGTGCAATATTCGTGGAGAAATGAATAAAGTTGCAGTTCGTATCATAGCCCCCAGTGTTCAATTAATGAGCATTTATTGGTAGATGAATGAATAAAATGTGCAAGAGAATGTTGATTCAGGAAAATATTAATAAAATTGTGAAAAGATACTGTTTTTAAAGGGTTATATATGTAATTGATTCAAGAGAATAATTTAATTTAATTTTTAGTTTTTTTTAAATATTATTATTTTTTATTTATTATTATTATAATATATTATTTGAATTGAGATAAATAATTGAATTAGTTATTTTATATTAAAGAGTGCCTAAAATTTAGTGGATATTGATTTTTTATGTTATTGTGTAATAAATATTAAAATTATATTTTTAAATGAAATAAGTAAATTTATGACTTATTTAACTAGGAATTGAAACGCAGTGGACATTGGTTTTTTTTAAATGTGTAATAAATATTAAAATTATATTTCTAAATGAAATAAGTAAATTTATGATTTATTTAACCTAAAAACAATGCATCCACATTAAGAAAATAATTAACTAATAATTAAAATTTAATATTATAAATATTAGGATATAATGATGAATTGTTGAATACTATTTTGCTTTGTTAGATCATGGGGTAAGGGAGGAGATCATCTTGGAGAATAAGAGTAATATTAAAAATATTATTACTTCCAAGTTAAGGATAAGTTGTAGGAAGATAAAGAGTTAGAGGGAAAGAGGAAGCTAAGATATTATAAGGAGGTGTTCAACCCCCAGCGTTGAAAACTAAAATTATCTTTATGTCTTGACTAGTTCTAAGAAGAAAATGAACATTGTCAAATAACAAGTAATTCTCATGAGCTTTGTTGAATACTATTTTTCTTTTTTAGATCATGGGGTAAGGGAGGAGATCATCTTGGAGAATAAGAGTAATATTAAAAATATTATTACTTCCAAGTTAAGGATAAGTTGTAGGAAGATAAAGAGTTAGAGGGAAAGAGGAAGCTAAGATATTATAAGGAGGTGTTCAACCCCCAGCGTTGAAAACTAAAATTATCTTTATGTCTTGACTAGTTCTAAGAAGAAAATGAACATTGTCAAATAACAATTAATTCTCATGAGCTTTAAAGTGAAACGAGGAGTTCGTCAATTCCCAAAACACCTTGGGACAAAAGATTTTGTAACCTTTGCAATATTAAGAGGATTGAAGATGAAAAGCACTTTCTCTTAGATTGCTGAGTTGTTACTCACATTTGTTCTAATTTTCAAAATCTTTGCCACACTACCAAAATTATGGTGACAGCAAAACTATGATAATTTAGGAACACTTCTCTCTTTTCCTTTTTATCATAATAATAAAATATTAAAGAATCTCAATTAATCCCTTACTCTTTTAAAGTCTAATAGACATTATCATCATTAATTAATTATACTTTAAAAAATAAAATTATTTCGAATATATTATAATAATAAGAATTAATATTAATTATTGAATATTGTTTTGAATATATTATAGGATATGATTTTTTTAAATATTAAAATTATGTTTTTAAATAAAATAGGAATGGTCATACTTATAATTTACACTTTGTATAATTATTTGATAAATTCATTTTTTTTATTTCAATTGATATAAAAATTAATATGTTAATATTATTGAGAAAATAATTAATTAATAATTAATAATTTAATAATTTAATAATTAGTTGTTGATTTTTAGTTTGATTATATATTTAAAATTAATTAATTATATTTTTAATAATATTTTTTTGTAAGGTTGGGAGGATGTTTTTCATTAATTTTCTTAAAAAGAAAGTTATATACATAGATCAAATCATTAGGTTGCTTGAACCTCCCTAACCGAAAACCAGATCCGTTTGGCACCTAACTGCATTATATATCATCCAAAACTAAAAGAGTTTGAGAGTGTCAAGCAAAGTTATATAGGTCTAAATGTCTTGTTTCCTACTATATGCTAAATATCTAAAGTCTGAAACTAGAAACTGTAGACACTGCATATGGAAAAATATAAGTCAAAATTGAAACATATAATCCACTAATCATCAGAAGAATCCACTGGGGTTGGATCCTTCACACTTGAACTTGGAAGATCTAACAGGGGAATGCATGGGATGTGTCTCTCAATGCAACTAAGTCGTCCATTTTGTTGCTACAATTGAAACTGGAACTGTTGCAGATCCTTTTCAATTTCAGCATATCCATATTCATTTGACTTAGTTATCAGAGAACCCACAGTAAAAACCATTTTTCGTCAATGTTTCAAATCCCAATAGGGATCCATCATCAGGAATTCTTGAATACATTCATCTCGAGGGGCATCCAAGGCTTTGGCTATGAGGTTCTTCATTATCCAATAGAGGTAAAAATTTTGTTTATATTGGGTGGATCTTCCATAGGAGCGACCCGGGTCTGGAGCCAAATCTTGCCAATCACCCAAATCCACATTTGATTCTATCGCCTATTGGTTCATTTTTGCTTCCCAGCCTGAGATTAGTTGATAGACCTGTTCTGGAGTGCCAATTTCAAAAACCTAAGTTGCGTCATGTATGAGGCTAGAGGTGGTTTGACAGCCATGGTTTCTTGAAGGTTGAGACTAGGGCTAATTGGCTATGTGGTGTTGCCCATTCCTTCTACGGTGACCATGACCTCCTCTGGTTGACAAGTCAGTGGTAGATGAAGGGTGGACCATGATTTTTATAATCCAACAGATGCACAAATCACTGCTGAGATGGTTAAACCCAAACCTATGCATGACTAAGACCGATGCACAGCTGGGGACCGACTTAACAATCCACAAATGTTTCCACACTAAACGACCTATAGGAGTAGTCAGGGATAGAAACAGATAACTATGAGATATAATTTTACCAACCCACCTAGTGATAGAGGTATAGCAGTGAATATGACTTATAGAGTGGATAGTGACCATCCCAATCTCCTCATGACAACGAAAACTGAAATATTTTAACAAAGAAAGAAGGGCCATGTTCAAATTCCAAAAAGTATTCATAAAAACCCCAAAGTACCGATATAAGCACGTCCGTAGGCAGACCAACGAATAAATCCAGTGAAATTCCATACCAAAGCCTCTGAATACATTTCCGTATGCAAAAGAAAAAATATCGAAGTATATAGAAATAGCAGACAAATGCACAAACAATTCACCATACATAACCATAATTTCCTTCCTCCTTTCATGGGTTGGTATCTCATTAATGTCAGATATCATGGTCAGACTTTGCCATCGAAAAAACACAGACATAGACGAGACAGAGGGGATTACAAGATAGGAAACTACCATAGAAACACACCCGCAGAAGAAGTCTTCTGAAGGAGTCGATTCCTCTGGATGTGGGTGATGAGTCGTGGTAGCCTCCACCTCTTGTCAACGTCTTCTACTCAGTTTTCCAATTGCAAAGGTCTCTCTTCCTTTTTGAGAGCTATAGAATCTTGATAGAACAACACTATTCAGAATTTCCCAACAACTGATAATCCAGTCATCTTCTCCTTTGTAATAACTTATGCGCATGCAAACTACCAACAATACTACCTTGTCGATCATGTGAGGAGTATGGGGACTCCATTCATCGTCCTTGCTCCCCTTCATTTGTCGCTAATTCATTTTGTTATACATCTCGATCGCACCCTGATCGAGGATTTTTAATAATATAAAAAACAGTATACATATTTGAAATTAATTATTTACTTTTTTAATGAAATAAAAAAGCGCATATATTATTATTAAAGGAAAAAAATATATATTACCTATTTTTAATAATTCCATTGACATAAAAACTTTTATGAAAAATGCTTTGAGATTTGTTCAAGTTACATGTTTGTTACATGCGATGCAAAAGGGTCATGTTATATTTTGCAGTGATCCTGTTATATTGATGGGTTAATTTAATTTTTAAGTAAATTTGGTGGAATAGAATCTCCTTAGCATTATCACTTAATTAAAAAAGAAAATTTTGTAATGAATTTCACTTGTTTATATTGAAAGCCATAATTTAAAAGAATTTGAAAAAATATCTTCTTAATCATATAAATATGGTGGCTTATGATAAAATAGTAAGTAAGATTTTTTTTGGAAATTTCATGAAAAAAAAGGAAAATGTGTAATTGTAAAATTTATAGAAAAAACGTCATCCCTAAATAATAACAATATAAATTGTTACAAAAGAAAAAGATCTTATCTAAATAAAAATAATGATAAGATTTTACATATTTCTGATTTAGATCCTTAAAAGTTGTGGAGGAAAATTCTAGCTTCTAAAACTAAATAGAACAATATCATTTCCTTGGGAAACTAGAATTTATACCTTAAGAAGCTTTATGAATATGCTAATGCAGTGGACAACATTCAAACCCTTACTAAAAAGGAAGAGTTTTTTACTTCATAAGACATAGATTTTGGGGTTAAGAGACTTCCTAAAGGAAAAGATAATGACATCAAAACTTATCAAGTAGAAATCATAGTAGTTGGAGGAGTTAACCTTATTCCCCATATTCACAATCTCATCAATCCAATAAGGCTCAAGCAATGTTTCCATAAACCATGGACTCAGAGACTCATAGTTATTATTTTTCAAAGAGAGCATAAAAGTAGCCCCTTTAATTATAAAACTAATATTATTAACCCTTTTAGCCAAGTTATATGAAATTATTATAGAAAATAATATTATCATAGAGTTAATATCAAGAAAAAATGGTAATTTGTAAAGGATATGGCGTGAAGATTTTATTTTCTCTTAACCCTAGCCCCTTGGTTTTTTTATGTCTTGGCAATGAGGAGGCTCAACAGCTGGAACTCTAGCTATTGCGGCCCCCTCTTCCTCAGTGTCTCTTACCGCTTTGGTTCAACAGTGCATTCTTGGGTGTTGTGGACCACGTTTTCCTGTCACTGACTTCGGTGGGGAGTCGCTCTACATTCTCCCTATTGATGCCTCTTGGTATGGTCTTGTTATTGGGGTTTCATGGCTTCACCGACATTTTTCATGTGTTCATTCAGATGCGTGTGCAGAGTTGAGGGTGCGGGCCCATCACAACTTTCATGTCATTATGGTCCCTGGTTCGCATCTCTTTCATGTTATGGACTTTTTGTAGCGGTTGCAACACCCTCCAAAATTTTGGCTTACATCCAAATTTTGGAGCCTTCCTTTCTTTTTCCTTTGATGGTTGAAAAACACTCAAGCTCACCTCGTGAGCTCCTATGGAGTCTTTTCACCCTTTTACTGACCAATGGTCGTCTTTTGGCATATTAATTGTTTTTTTATGCTTGCGATCTTGTTCTGATGATTTTGAAGGTTTGTCTTTGTGTGTTTGGGTTGTCTTCTCTATGTGAACATCTGTCATACTCACACACAAAGTTGTAAGTACTGTCGCGCAAGTGTCGTGACGGTCGTCCGAAGGTCTATCTCAAGTGTCATGCTTGTCGCTTTCAGCTCTAAGATAGTCTCATCGAGGGCATGTTTTGTCTTGTTTTCCAGTGGTCTATGTTGTCTCATCGTCAAAGTATGATAAGTGGGTGATCACAATGTCAAGTCTGCACAAGTTCACTTGCTTTCAACACTTAGTCATTTTCCTAAAAGGATGTCCGACCGGACAAGCCTCTTCCACCGGATCCTAACTGAGCTGCACTGTGTGATCTCAGCCCGCAGTGACCTTGCTCTGCTGCCCAAAACTATGCAGCGCTTGAAGTTGTCCTCCAGGTCAATTGCATTGTGCAATCCCAAAGGTGAGCATCCTGTTTACCTCCCAGAACTACATAGAAACTGCCTCCATGTCCAAAATGAACTGTGCATTTCTTAAGCACAATCATTAAGCCTCCTTCTAGTCTGCGTGAACCCTACACTGCACCAAGACTTGGATCTACACTAATATCCAAAACTTCGTAGACATGTCTTACAAGTCCTCTCCTACCTTTCTCTACACTTCCTTTAGAAACTATGCAGACATGTCCAGCAGACCTCCTACTGCCTCTCCTACACTAATCTCCAAAACTACTAGCTTGCTTTGCACTACCTTCAGAAATTGCACAAACATGTCTATCAGGCCCTCTCTTTCCTGTCTTGCACTATTCTCCAAAATTGCACAGTCATGTCTAGTAGGATTTGTGATGTCTGTCCTACACTATTCTCCAAAACTGCGTAGTCATGTCTAGTAGGCCCTCTGTTGCCTGTCCTGCACTGTTCTCCAAAATTACGCAGTCATGCATAGCAAGTCCCTTGCATCCCTGTCATGCCTTACTCTTAAAAACTATGCAGAACTACCTAGCAGTTCCCCTGCAGCCCTATCTTGCCTTCCCTCCAAGAACTGTGCAGAAGTGCCCCTCAGGGTCCCACCTTGCAGCTTCCACTAGTGTCCTTCACTATGCAATTCTGCCTCCTAGTGGTCACTGCACAATTTTTCTCGACAGTGCAAGTTTTCCTCCCAGAATTCCTCATTCCAACTTGAGTTGCACTCTGTGTTGTCTCAGTGAGTTTTCCTCCTTCCTTGTCACCCAGAACATGATAACAATGCATCATGCTAGACTATTACATATCAAATTGTCGCCATGACACTTGATCAGTTTATGGGTCTTTTTACCATCTGTTAACATGTTTGATTGAACTCCTTTAGTAGTCAAACACCCAAAAATATCTTGAAGAAGATGGGAAATTTGGGAATAATAGTTGTCACACCTTGTCAGGTTTCACCTGCACTGATTTTCCTAGCTTTTCTCGTGAATTTGCTGGAATTAACTCTAAGAACAGCACATAGATGCACTCAGTCTACCACCACAAACCCGTGCAAGTGAATTGGATATATCTGATTCACCTGAAGAAAATCCTTCTCCCGAAATTACTTCGGAAATTAATGTTGTAGAATCATCTACCGGCAAAAGAAAGAAATCCAGAAGTAAGAAAAAGGGAAAAGGGAAATTTAAACAAGACACTCATGCTAAGGAGAAATTGAACAAGAATGAATCATCTAATGAAAAGAAGAAACCTCATTATCCTTACCTAATTTTTGATGAAGATCATTACACCAAGGAGTGCCAACATCACACCGAAGTTTCTAAATTTTTCAAAGGTTCACCCAGTTATTTAATTTTAATATATACACTAATGAATATAAATTTATGTAGTAATAAGTAAGTATACATTATAGTAATTTTTTGTTTATTTGTTTTTTTTAAAAGAATATTTTAAAAGTACATTTTATCACTGATGATTCTATAATTGTGAAGGGAACTTCCAAAATAAATTAACTAAATAATATCAATTCTTTGTTTGTATATTTAATTGTTTCATTTGTTTAATCTGAAAGATAGAAGCATTAATCAACTTTTAATTTATGTAAAATAGTATTTTTCATATATATAGTTGTATAATCTAAGTGAGTTGTAAAATGGGTACACAATTGTTCTTGCATATTATTAGTTTACCATTTTATTTGAAAAGTTATGTCATTATTTGTAGGACAAACCATAGCTTAGGTTTCATTTCTAGCCATACAAAAGAATGATGGAGAAGAGTGTGAAATCTTCCCCAATTGGTTTTAACCCCTTGTTACGGTTGAAAGCCTCCAAAAGATGGTATTATTGGTACTCATATATGAATTCACAAAGTCATGGGAAGTCAAGGGGACAAATGATTTCCTATAGCGATGGAAATGAGAATTTGGTGAGGGGTATTAGGAGACTCATGGAGGTGATGGAGTTGAGAGAAAGCAAGGAAACTTGCTCCATGATGGGATGGTTGAAATATGAGGGTATATATTCTCTCTTGAGCCTCAGTCATTTCTAGGTGTGTTTCATGGTATGATCATTCCTATGTATCATTGAATTGCTACTTTGTTTTTGAGCTCTTTGGTTAATGTACTTTTTTCAAAGTGGAATAGAGGCACTCTCATCCATGAGACCCTTATTGGCCATGGTCCAAGGATAGACAAGCCTCTAGCTAGTGGGTTCACTTTACTCTTCTTAGCCCCTTTGTATTTCTTTGTGATAATAGATGGAGTGAGTGTGGGATACTATTATTGGGTCCTTTCCTAATTTTTCACCATAGGATCATAAGATGTTAAGGATAGGAAATAGGAGGGATGAAGCAAAAATGTAATGTCTATGTAGGGAGAGATTCCGCCTCTACTCATCCTACTCATCATTCTTAGGCTATTGGAGTGGCCCGGGAGGCAGGAAAATGCTACTACAACCAGTGCTTAATGGAAGCACAAAGAGTTATGGAGGCATTACCCCACTTTTCTACAAGGGTACATATAATTTCAAATGTAGCATTCATCACCATTGTAAGATTAAGGTCACAAGTCAAAATCCATGTAAAAGCCATGCAAGACCCTATATTATGAATGTGTTGACGGGCTGGAATTTTCCACCAACAGCAAGGGGGACCTCGCCGGTGTAGGTTCCCAACTAGAAACTACACTGTTTGTGATAGGGATCCCTTCCAGTATGTAGGCCCGACCGCCGTTCAGTTGTGTTGAGCCTTCTTCGGACGGAGGCAAAATATGAACTCAATTGAAAGCATGTACCTCAATCAATACAAGGAAATAATTGACAAATATCTTATGCCACCTAAACCATGAATAGCCAGACTATAAACAACATAAATATTATGTAAAGTTACTGTTAGCGGGCTTCAAATAAGACTCATGTTTTCCAAGATAAAATGCTTAATAATTGTAAATCAATTCACAACAATCAAACATGAGTTGAGCATAAACAAAGGTGCAGTCAAAACATATTATACCAATACCAAAGAAATAGTTCACCGGCACAAGCATAGAGTTAGCGAATCAAATACCATTCATATGAAGCAACACAAAGTTTGGAGCATGAGACAACATATGAGGAAACCGCACATCAAATAACTTTCAGGAACACCTGATCCATCAACTGAAGAAAATACTCATGGAATTAGAACATAAAAGATCTAAAGAATCCAATAGTGGAAACGTAAAATCACTCCTTGCATAAATTAGAACAACATAAATTCTCTTAAGAAATGTATATATCTCCGAAAGAGTCCTCAGCAAAAGGTCTTTACAAATGAGGCATGAGGGTATATTTATAAGGTGAGAGTGACTCTTGGCCTACCCTTGACTCTTGAACTTCCTCATGAATTTTCATCTACCTGACGACTTTTGGTATTCCACATGACCTTTCATATTCACAAAATGACTTTTGGTATTCTACATGACCTTTCATATTCACAAAATGTTCTATGCTACTGCAGAAGATACGTCACAAAAAATAGCTATCAATCTAATTCACTAATTTAATAATGGAAAGTTCTGAAATGTCAAGCCCGAACTGTTCCGTCAAATATGTGTGCCATAGGTTGTATTCGGCTGTAATGGGAGTGATTTGTGGTTGATCTTCATCATGTCGATGCAAGCACTCGAGTTCATCTGGGATGAGGGGTCTGTTTGGCATGCACCTGATTGTTCAAGGTTACCAGTTTGGTGTAGATCCTCACTGGTTCTACCACATAATGTGTCATATTTTATCTGGTAATTGGCATGTCTTTGGTATGAGCTACTTGGTTATATGTCTCTACGAATGCCTGTACCTTCTTGGAGCTCTCATCCTACTTCCTCACCTGTCCGACTTCCCCTATAGAGGGAACTCCACGAAGTTGGATCATGGATTCCAAACTGCTGAATAGATGCCTGTAGGATGCCAATACCCTTTCCACATCTTTTGTCAATTTGTCTTTAGACTAAATTTTGATGCGGAGTTGAACCTTAGTATTCTGCATGGTGATCCAATCCTTCTTAGGGGCCACCGTTGGTGCTCTTGGCTACTTGACAGACCATTCGTGTATCTTATCCAAGGCAGTCATAACCTCGTTAAGCATTACGACTCTTTCTTTTGTGTGGGCTTGGATTGTCACGATTGGGGCCACTATGTGATGTAGTTTGGACATCTCTTCGTAGACTACTGCCATGGCCTCCCCAAGGGTCTCCGTTTCTGCTTCGATTGCTACCTGGAATTCTATTGCTCTTGTGTGCACCAACTGGAGTGTTGCATTCTCTTCCTCCACTTTCATTTTCTCTTGTTCCACCACGGTGGCCCTTTGTTCAGATGCACAAATCTTGTTCTAAAGATCAGCAATCTGTTTGCTCATCCAGGCCACATTGTGTTCTGTGGCGGCAACGAAAGTTGTTCCGGCCGAGGCAATCATTTGTGGGTTGGCTATAATGTTGGGCACAATATCCTTGGCCATGGTTACTGATAAAGGCTCAACTAGATTCCTGGCGCAATATTTTTTCCTTTCTTGTACAATATTGAGGTTTATTTCATCGAAAGTGAGCCTTGTGAGATATAGGACCTCCTTATCTTGTTCCTTCAAGATACCCAGTTCTTGAAGGGGAAGGTGTCCGCCAGTGAGGGGAGTGGTAGGAGGCACATCTAATGGGGGAAGTTCACTTTGTCCTGTGCCCAGGTCAATTGTTTTGCTAGTCTCTCCTTGTTCACTTTCCCCGGCTTCCTTCTCCTTGTGCCTCCTTAACTCCTCTTCTTGTTGTATTTTCTCTTCCTCTGCCAGTGCTCGTTGCCTCTCTAGCTCATCTTCCATATTTTTCAGCTCTTATTTTAACCTCTTGTTCTCCTCCTGCCTTCTCTTCTCTGCCTCTTCCTCCTATTTTTTCTTCTCTACCTCTTCCTGCGCTTATCTTTCTTCTTCCTGCTTTCTCTTTTCTGCCTCTTCCTGCTCTCTTCATTCTTCTTCCTGCTTTCTTCTTTCTTCTTCCTGTTGCTTTTCTTGCAGTTGTTTCTCCTTTTATTACTCTTCCTGTCGTCTCCTCTTCTCGCCCTTGTCTTGGTTGCTGGAATCTTTAGGTTGTTTGTTCTCTAGCTCCCTTTGGCTTTTCAGTTCTCGCTTTCTCCTTGCCAAGTTGCCATTCCTTTGTTCCAGCGTAATATATTCCTCTCCGTGGTCACTCAAGGCATATTCTACCTCTTTTCCTTTTCACTTATCGGATTCTACGGTGCCTTTTGGCGCCTTGTGCTACTTTTTCTTTGAGGTGGAAGCTCTTTCCTTGAGGATCATCTTCTGTGGCCCACTGCTCGCTTGGGCTAAGTTCCCTTGTAGCATTATACCAATTTTTAATCCCACCTTCGAGATCCTTTTTGGTATCAGAATAAGACTAGATGAATTTTTCCCTTTTGCAGTGGGCGGCCACAACTTTCTCAGGATCATATGATCGATAGTTGAGGGTCAGAAAGTGGTTTCCCTTCAATGCCTCAGCCTCTGCGTCTGCCTATTTGAAATTTTCCACCACATATGCTCCGATGGTGAGAGGGAAGGCAGGCCATGGTTTCTTTTTTCCTTTGCTCAATATCCTTGAAAAAACCTGCATCATTTGGTAGCAGACTTCTCATAGGAGCGTCTTGTCCATGATGAACTTGGGTAGGGCATGAGGGGCCTTGTTGGTACCGAACACTTTGATGAATGTTCCTTCTTCAATGGGGAACCAGTGCGCCACCTTGACCACGATCATCATAGCCCTCTTGGACATACATGGTGGTTCATACCCAAATAGTAGTTGGTACAAAGGGATGATGAAAGTTTTAGATATTATATCTAGCATGCCTTTGTAAGCCATGTCCCATAAAACTTTATAATGGCAGTGCACAGGGTTGGCTGTTGATGAGTCCCAGTTGCAGCTCTAGTTCTCGAAGTTGCATCTCGAGTAGACAACATCGAGGAGGTATGAAGACATATAGAATTCTGGAGGTTGTTCTAGTTGTGGGAGCTTGGCCACCGCTATGTTCGTTCTCAAGGATGATGAGAGGATGCTTGCCTAGTTAAAAATGGTTCCTCGAGTGGAAACTGCATACATGAGGGGAACCCAAGTTCCGTAAAAAACGTCGCAGTTTTCCTTGCCATATAATCGGCACATCATTACAACAATTAACTGATATACCTTACACAATCTCTTTTTCTTATATGCCTGATCTGTTCTGACCCGAAACTTTGATGGGTCTTGCCACCATTCCCTTAGAATGTCCTTCACTGGGGTCACGAACTAGGTGAGCCACCTGGTATTAAAATCCTCCTGTTTCTTCGGGAGTCTATAGTAGGCGTGGATATCTGCAGGGGAGATAGTGGCTATGGGTGCCCCAGCATGGTCCCTGATTGTCCATGAATCTATATATGTACATGGCAAGATCCATTCGATGGTTTCTATGCATGGGAAGATAGGGAGGTGTGCCACTACCTTGTGTAGCCTTGACCTTTTGACATTTATGTACACTTGAAAATCCTCCTGGGTCTCCGGAATGTCTGATTTCAAAAACTCCTCATAGATGTTGTACCAGGAGAGCCTCATGGTTTTACTAATGTTGCAAGCTGTGTCCACGAAGATAGGTGGCTCCTCGTCTTGGTCGGATTCCCATGACCTGCTTCCCAAACCTCTATGAGCAGACTTGGTGGTTGGGGGAGCCATTTCATCCTCAAAGGAAGAGATGGATATGCACTCCAGGTCCATGTCACCTGGCATGTCAAACAAACAATCCCACGATGAGAGAGACGACATGAAAATCAATAAAACTGCAAAAAATAAAAGGAGCTTCAGCAGGTGGTAGGATAGTTGCAAGGGAGGCAAGTCACAAGGTTGCAAGGATAGAGGTGCAACTAAGCGACTGGTTGTATAGGTCATAGATTGGCAGTGGTTGCAAAGTCGCAGGTCGAGTAGACAGAGCCTGAATGGTCACAAGTCGTAAGCCGATGTGGTCGTGAGGTCACACGGTCGCAGGAAAAGAGAAATCGGGGCCTTAGGATGTGAAAATTTGGTGTTAAGAGGATGGAAAAAAAAAAATTGTCTTTAGGAGGTCTAGGGTTCTTTCTGGTAATTAGGTTTCAGTTTACTGGTGAAAACTAGGAAGGTTAGGGTTGAGAAAAGGCCAAGATCTGGGTCTGGGAAGAGTGGAAGTGGCCAGGGCAACTGTTTTTGGGGAATGAGGTGAAAAACTAAGTAAAATAGGCTAAAACCCAGGGGAAGGGGGTGCAAAAGGTCGGGGGCTGTAGACAGAGACACCTGGGAGAAAATCATGATTACTAGGAAGGTGAATGGTCACTTACGTATAGAAAACACACACGTGCCCAAGTTGCAAACCTTCCTTGCTCTTTGTGTGATCAAAGAAGCAATTATAATGAAGCTGGGAAACCCTCCTTTATATAAATTTGATCGCATATCTGAGGTTGCAAGGGTCTTACATGCGACTTTGTGACCTTACGACCAGGCAGTCGCGAAGTCACAAAGGTCGCATAGTCACAAATATGAGTGAGGGAGGAATGTGTGACCATGTAATCTTTGCGACTTTGGGACCGATGTGGTCAGGAGGTCGCAATTGTCGCATGTTCGCATCGATGCTCGAGGGTGGAAGATGCGACTCTATGACCCATGTGACTATTGAGTCGCAATGGTCACATAAGTCACAATGGTCGCTAGGTTTAAATTTAGTCGCATTCCGACCTAGCGACTGACTGACTTAGGTAGGAACTAGTGAATTAACTTTACTTAGTTGAAAACTTAGATTTTCCCAGGGTTCCTTGAGGCAGATGAACTCTTTAAGCGGATCCTAGTGGCGCCGGTGGCTCTGCATGATACAGGGGCTCTGAAAATTTTAGGGTTCCCAAGTTTTTGGAGGGGTTGTTGCAGCAACTACAACAATTGGTGATTCCCCGGGAGACTCCAGGATCTCTAACGCCTTCTGGCCTAGCTTAAGGGGACTTAAATAAGTATTACTTCATGGAGTTGTGGGTCACACTGATGGTATTTGGGCCTTTCTATCGAATTGGTTGGCTGTCCCATCTTGCAGATCATGGCCTTTATCACACGAGACAGGGTGCTACCTCCCACTGTTCTGGGAAAGAAAAGGGATACTAAAGTTACAATATGAGCTTTGAAGTTTTCTCAGTATAGCAGTCATGGTACTCTGGTGTTGCTCCACTGCCAACGAGCCTGAATAGTACCCCAACGGAGTCACTACCTAGAAATCACAAACGTTGCTTCGCTACCAGCGAGCCGAGTCAGTACCCCAGCAGAGTTGTTGCTTCACCTATTTGTGTGGGAAGCCTTTCTCGATCCTTTAGCCCTTATTATGAATGGATGGATGTATTCATTGGCACTTATTTGTCTGTGCTTATATGCACTTATTTTATGGCAGCTTAAAGCCTAGGTGGATGAGGGATCCTGACTTATTTGACTTGCAAAGAGGCTATTTCTAGTTTTTCAGAGACCTTATTATTTCCCAAGATATATGTATGCTCAAAAAATGTTTTCTTCAGTTTCCCCTTCATTCCCAAAACCACAAGTGAGCTAGTACAATTCAAAACTTATCAGCCATGTAAGCAGCTGGGTCAGACTGACACGAGCAGGGACAGAGGTTGTGTGTACCATCGAGTTCCCCACTATTACCAATCTGGCACACTAGATTTTCTGTCGCAACTAAAGTCTTGGTAAGTAAACAGTTTCGGAGAGCATCCATGGGATCCAATGTGTAGGGTCATTCTAACCTCTACATGCCAACTCAAATTTATTCTGAAATAAAACAAAAGAAATGAAGAATTATACTAAAAGCAAAACACTAACTATCTAAGAAAACAAAACGAAATTATGGTACAAGATGGGACCAACAACTCTGGGGTTTCTAGGTGAAGTAGAATTGAAGGTCATGGCCATTCACAGGGAGGGGTTCCACTTGCCCTCCCAGGGTTTGCAACTTGAAGGTGTGATGGCCAATTTTTTCTATGATTTGGAAAGGGCCCATCCACAAAGCTTGGAACTTCGTGTGCTTTCCCTTGTCCTCATGGACCCGATCCCATTTAAGCACTAGATCGCCCACATTAAACTCATGGAACCCTACAAATTTTTTGTCAAACCACCTCTTGATTCGGGCTTGATGGATGGAAAATTTTTCTTTAGTTTTTAATCTTTCCTCTTCCAATCTTACCAAGGTATCGATGCAGCTTTGAATGGAAGGACATGGGGAGCCTTGCGACTCTTGAGCCAATTTGAGGGCAGTGAGGTACAGGTTGGATGGTAAGATGGCTTCTTTCCAGTAAACTAGGAAGTAGGGAGATGTGCCAATGGATGTTTCGGGAGTGACCTGGTCGGCCCATAGGGCATCACTGAGGGCATTGTGCCAATTCCTTTGCTGCAAAAGCAGGGTTTTCTTGATGATACAGATGAGGTTTTTGTTGGATGATTCTGCTAGGCCATTTCATTGAGGGTAGTCGTTGGCCAAATGTTTCAACGCAATACTATTTTCTAAAGAAAAATCATATAATCTTAAAGACAAAAAATATGTAGCATTATCAAAGACAAGAGATGTTGGAACACCAAACCTGGCTATGATGTACTGCTTAATGAAGGATATTACCTCATCATCGTTATCCTTCCGCAATGGGATGGCCTCTACCCACTGGGTGAAATAGTCGGTGGTCGTGAGTATATACTTGTGTTGTTTTGACGAGTTTGGCATGATCTCACCTATGACATCCAACCCACATTGCTGAAAAGGTTCCTCAACTACTATGGGTTGGAGTGCGGCAGATGATCTTGCTTTCCTACCTGCATGCTTCTGGTAGATGGGACACTTCTGAGCATAGGCATGAACATCTTTGAAAAGTGTAGGTGAGTAGAAACCTGCCCTCATGATCTTGTGGGCCGTGGTGTCGCCTACATAGTGACCTCCTGCAGTTCCATCATGTAGATCTTTCAGTACTCATTTGAGCCTCATCATATTCTAAACATCTTAGTAATATGCCGAGGTGGTGCTTCCTGAAAAGGTTTGCTTGAACCATTTGATATGAGGTAGCCTTAAGCCTAATGACTCTCTCCTGTTTGGGGGACATAGTCTCGAGTAGAGATCCCTACACTAGGTATTTCTTTAAATCAGAGTACCATGATGAGGATTCATGTGAGCAGAGGAGTTCATTCTAGTACGTTTCGATTTCATTTTCCCAGCCTTCTATCTCTGGGGTTGTTCTATCAGACTTCGTGTTTTGTTGATCAGCTGCCTCAGTGGTTAGTTTACAGAGTCCGTGTCCTTTCACAGTGTGGGAGGGTTTAAACTACAAATCATATTCTTGGAGGGAGGTCATCCAGTTGGCTCTCCTCTCCCCCAGCTCCTATTGTACGAAGAGGGATCTAATGGCTGGGTGTGGAACCATCACTGTGACATGGTTTTTCAAGATGTATGGTCTGAAGTGTTTCACTTCTTTGTAGACTGTGTATGCCCGCTTATCGATTTCGGGTAGTTTAGCTGTATGCCTTGGAGCCCTGTACTCATGAAGGATATAGGGCGTTCCTCATGATCATGGTCCTTTTGTATGAGGACCGCGACCAATGATGAATCTCAAGTGAAAGTGTATAAGATAAAGTCTTTGCTGAAGTCTGGGCTGGAGAGGGAGGGAGCTTCCACGATCGTTGTCTTAACACGACCAAAAGATTCCTTTTCTTCTTGATTCCATTTGAATATTGTGTCTTCTTTATCATATTCTGTAAAGGTTTGACAATTTGCGCGAAATCTGAAACAAATTTGTGAAGAGAATTATTTTGCTGAGGAATGATTGCATACCTTTTTTGGTGCTCGGTTGAGGGATCTGTGCTATATCTTTAACGCAGTTGGGATCTACGGTGATTTTGTTCTTGGTGATTATGTGACCAAGCAAGTTTCCTTCCAAAAATGCGAATATTCTCTTCTTTGGGTTGAGGGAGATTCCATATTTCCGACATCTTTCGAAAATCTGCATCAAATGGTGAAGGTGGTCCCCCTTTTCTTTGAAAAAATGGTGACATCGTCTAAGTAGACCACCACGCTCTGACCCATAAGACCTCAAAAGTCGATATCCATCACTCTCTAGAAGGTTGCCCCAACATTTATCAACCCAAAAGGCATACGGTGGAATGAAAATGTCCCCCACTTTTTTCGTAATGTTGTTTTGATATGATCTGGCTCAGCTACCAGGACCTGATTGTAACTGGAGAAGCCATCTAACAGGGAGAAGACTTCAGACCCCAAGATGGTTTGGAGGATCTGCTCCATGGAGGGGATTGGGTAGTTATCTTTATTTGATGCTCGGTTAAGGTTCTGGAAATCGACACATAGACGTATCTTCCCGGATTTCGTTTGCACTAGCACCATATTAGATACCCATGTAGAGTGCCTGACCTTGAAGATGATGTAAGAATCAAAAAATTTCTTGAGTTCCTTTTGGATGAGGGGTTCTAATGCGGGATGCACCTTCCTTAATTTTTTCTTAAATAGTTTCGCCCCTTCTTTCATAGGGATGACATGTTGAATAATTCAAGTATCGCACGTTTTCAAGTCATCATATGTCCAAGAAAAAACATCGCAGTATCTTCTGAATAGGATGATGAATGCCTGTCATTCCTCTGGGGTGCATCCCAGCCCCAAGTTGACATACTTGGGGTCAGACTCTGTCTTGAGCTTGATCTGCTCGTGTGAGGGAGTGGAACAATGAGTTTTTGTATTCGACAGGCCTCTGAACCAGTTCTGGAGGTAGAACAATTTCTCTAATGTCACCACCCCCTTAGGTAAGGGGTTTCCTTTCCGTGTATTCGCTTCTTCTTGTAGTGATCTCTCATGTTCCTCTTCGTCAATGGCTGCATCTTTGAACACTTACGCATTTTTCATGAACTCCAGAATTTGTTGGTCATCATTGAAAATGCGCAAGTTATTTATTTTATCAGGTACTACCTGTTTATACATAAAATCAATAGAAAACCCTTCTCTAAGGGGTGTGAATGTAGCTGCAGCATTAGCTAACGTGTCAGCAACAACATTATTAAATCTAGGAACGGAAATGATATTGAAAGCTTTAAATGAATTTATGATATGCCATACCTCTTTCTGGTAATTCTTGAGGTGCGGGGACAAACAGTGAATGCTAGTGCGTACTTGTCTCGTAATGATTTCAGAATCCACGATTACCTTCAGACAGTCTACTTTCAGGTCGATGGCCTTTTTGAGGCCGAGGATCAATGTCTCATATTCTGTGGTGTTGTTGGTGCATTGGAACTCTAACCTGCAAGAGATCAAGAATCTATTCCCCTTGGGGTCTAGCAGGACGCACCCTGCCCCAGCTCCGTCGTGAGTTTTAGATCCATCATAATACAACGTCCATGTTTCGGTACTGAAGGAAGGTAAACCTGATGTATGTAAATTTAAGGCAGAAACTTCGCTATCAAGGCTTGGGGTTTACATGGGAATTTCAACCTGGGTATCTGGGGGAATGTTTGATGTCTGTTGCTGATAGCACCTAAACATGGACTCTAGGAGGCACACTCACATCTCTTGTTAGGCATAATTGATAGGCTCGTTAGATCCCTCTAGGACGGTTATAGTGTGCTTCATGCAAGGCTCACTATTGACCCTGATCTGGTTATTCCTTACCTTGTAAGGTAGCCATAAGTTGGACTAGTCTGTGGCGAAGTAGCCTTAAAGTTTAAAGGACCAATCTCTGTTGAGAAGAAGGCCATAGGCTTCTGGGATGTCTACAACAATTATGTCGATGCACTGGTGAACTCAAGAATCAAAAGATAATTGAATGATGACATTATTTAACTCTCCCACAGCTGGAGCTTGAGACCTGTAGAGTTGAATTATTTTGGCGTCATTTTTTTTCGGTTGGATATTTAGCTTCTTGCATACTAACTAGGGCATGACGTTGGTCGATGTGCCAGAATCGACGAGGTAGTTGTGAACATTAAAATTTAACATCTCGAAGGTTAAGAGGAAAGGAGGGGTAAAGCCTCTCGAGTTTGTGTTTGTGTCGTTCACTATGGCTTGAAGGTTGACCATAGCCGGGATCAGCCTGTAGGGTTCCTCTTGTTTGATGTGGAAGATTTCGAAGGGGTAGGAGAATTGGTGAAGGCCTTAGAAATCAACTCACGCTAACTAGTCAACTTGCATAACTCGTACGAAGAAATATTTGCTCGAGTTTTATTCAAATCTTCGATGATATTGTAATCTAAATATACGGATAAAGGTTCTTGTGCCAAGCGCTGTGTGGCCAAGCTAGTTTTAGCCGTCACCCCTTTGGACGAATTTCTGGGTGTGGATGAGTCTCCTTTTGTACTGGTTGGTGACTTGTTAGAGCTTAAATCATTCGTCCCTCTAGGTGAAGAAGTGGATGGCTGACTGGTATTGGTGGGGGGTGGGATCCTTCGTAACAATGCTCTTTTCTTTTCTTCCAGCATAGCGTCCGACACAGTACCTTTACTCCTTAGGTTGTAACTTTTGGGGGGCTTGGGGAAAGCATCTCCAAAGATGGCCTCTTGACCAGTCAACACTTCCTCCCCATGGATGACTTCGAAGGTTAACACAAAAGATGGAGCATCATCGTCGGGAGGGGAGTCATCGTCTTCAGGGTCGTTAGTTTCTTCTTCCCCCTCCCTGGCGGCCTGATCTTTTAACAGCTTGGTGACTACGACAGTCATGTTATGGAGCCACTATGAACAAGTCTTCTCAGAGTGGGAGGCCTGATGGAAAGTGCAGAAGTTATCCTTTCCTATCTCCTCCACATTGAAGGTTGAGCTGGATGTTTGTGACACTTTAGGGGGGAGGTTTTTAGTTTTCCAAAAAAAGGTCTTAGCGTGCTTTGCTCCTCCCGAAGCGTCACTGGTTCTTCTCTTTAGCTCAGACACTTCGTTACTCAATTTTTTTAGGGTTTTGGCCAGTCCCTTGAAATCAAAGGAATCTTTGTCTTTATCTACGGTTTTACTTGATGAGGATTGAATCTTCTTCTCGAAGGGTTTTGCATCCTCTTGAGACTCATGCTCTAAGGCACTGATAGAAAGAAGGTCCTTTTTGACTTTGAGCGCAGTAGCAAAGTTTTCTACCCAGGTGGGTTTTGCTTCACGTTTAACAAATACAGAAATATCCCGTGGCAGGGCCCTGGTGTAATAATCGATCGTGATGGAATCATCAAGGGTTACGTCCATAGGGAACTTATTCAAAATGGTGGTGAAACGTTGGTTGAAATCTTTCACCTTCTCTTTCTTATGACATTTCAGCGTGTTGAGCTCAATGAGGAGCATAGAAGGTGTCTTGTCTTCTGAGACTTTGTCAAGGAAGGTTTTTTGGAACTCCTCCCAAGTTCGGATGGAGGCAACAGGGAGTGACTGATACCAAGTGGCCGCTTTATTTTCAAGGGTGTGCAAGAATAAACGGCATGCTACATCATCGTACTAGACCTTCATCATTTGCAATGCTAGGTAGAAATTGCTAATATGTTCGTCAACTGAGGTCACTTTCTCGGGGTCGAACTTTGGGAGGTGCTTCTCAGAATGGCGAGGCATGTCATGGAGTAGGCCTCTAAGGTTTAATGGAGATTGATCCATCCAAGCCAGTGGCTATTGGCAGCCATTGCCTCTAGGGTTGAAGAGGAGGCAACAGTCATTGCCCTCTGATTCACTATCTATGCCTGATCCCTCGCTAGTGCGAGGGGGTCACCTGCCTTCTCCTCGAGGCACTCTGAGGTGTCCTAGATCTCTAGTGTTTCTCAGAGTCCTAGTATTCCTTAGGTTTCTCAAGATACATTGATTGTTGTAGAAGTTTATATGATCTCTAAGGTAATCCCCAGTTCCTTGTCTCAGGATCCCTTGAGTGCCCCTTGTGAGAGGTTGATTGCTAACAGGGATCTCTTCAATTAGACGTTGATCATTTCCCTATGGCTCCTCTCGGGTGACTGGTTATTTCACCGGTGAAAGTATTCCTAGGGTCACCTCCCTCATCTTCAGGTTGTCTTTCCAACCCTTTGATATATAGCCTCTCAACAACATCCACATAGTCATAAAACACTAGGCCGATTAACTGCGATATAGAGTTAACAAGGATTCCTTGACACATGTGGTGAAGTACAGAGGTGTGTGTATTGGATAGGGAGTTAGTGGTAGGAATGCATTTCAGACCCCTGGCGAATAGTCGAGTAATAGGGCATAGAGCCCTAAGGTGCTCCTTGGTGACTTCGAACATGGGAAGTTCCTCTCCTCCGGGAGCATCTTCAAGAGGGGGAAGTTGGGATTCTTCTTGATGTGGCCTCATGAAGGTTGGCCCATAAGGGGGATCATATGGTATTTCAGGGGGTGTGGGAGGATGAGGTTGCTTACTACCTTGATAGGATATTTCGGTGTGAGGGCGTGGATTAGTACTTGCCATGGCCCTCCTTCTAGCACCAAATCTGTTGACGAGCTAGAATTTTCCGCCAACAGCAAGGGAGACCTCCCTAATGTAGGTTCCCAACTAGAGCCTGCACCATTTGTGACAGGGATCCCTTCCAGTATGTAGGCTCGACTGTCATTCAGTTGTGTTGAGCCTGCTTCAGACAAAGGTGAAATATGAACTCAATTGAAAGCATGTACCTCAATAAATACAAGGAAATAATTGACAAATATCTTATGCCACCTAAACCATGAATAGCCAGACTATAGACAACATAAGTCTTATGTAAAGTTACTGTTAGCAAGCTTCAAATAAGACTCGTGTTTTCCAAGATAAAATGCTTAATAATTGTAAATTAGTTCACAACGATCAAACATAAGTTGAGCATATACAAAGGTGCAATAAAAACATATTATACCAATACCAAAGAAATAGTTCACCGACATAAGCATAGAGTTAGTGAATAAAATACAATTCATACAAAGCAACACAAAGTTTGGAGTATGAGATAGAATATGAGGAAACCACACATCAAAGAGCTTTCAGGAACATCCAGTCCATCAAGTGAATAAAATACTCAAGGCATTAGAACAAAAAAGATCTAAAGAATCCAATAGTGGAAACGTACAATCACTCCTTACGTAAATCTTAAGCAATGTATATATCTCCAAAAGAGTCCTTAGCAAAAGGTCTTTACAAATGAGGCATGACGGTATATTTATAGGGTGAGAGTGACTCTTGGCCTACCCTTGACTCTTGAACTTCCTCATGACTTTTCATCTACCTGACGAATTTTGGTATTCCACATGACCTTTCATATTCACAAAATGACTTTTGGTATTCTACATGACCTTTCATATTCACAAAATGTTCTATGCTACTGTAGAAGATACGTCACAAAAAATAGTTATCAATCTAATTCATTAATTTAATAATGGCAAGTTCTGGAATGTCAAGCCCGAGATGTTCCTTCAAATATGTGCGCCATAGGTTGTATTCTGCTGCAATGGGAGGGATTTGCAGTTGATCTTCATCATGCCACTAAAGGCACTCGAGTGCATCTGGGATGAGGGTGGTCCATTTGGCATGCACCTAATTGTTCAAGGTTACCAGTTTGGTGTAGATTGTCACTGGTTCTACCACATAACGCATGATATTTTATCTGGTGATTGCCATTTCTTCGGTACGAGCTTCTTGTTTATATGTCTCTACGAATGCCTGTACCTCCTTGGAAATCTCATCCTGCTTCCTCACCTGTCCGACTTCCCCTATAGAGGGAACCCCATGAAGTTGGATCATGGATACCAAACCGCTGAACAGATGGTTGTAGGATGCCAGTACCCTTTCCACATCTTTGTTCAATCTGTCTTTAGACTAAATTTTGATGTGGAGTTGAACCTTAGTATTCTGCATGGTGATCTAATCCTTCTTAGGGACCACCGCTGGTGCTCCTGGGTACTTGACAGACCATTCGTGTATCTTATCCAAGGTAGTCATAGCCTCCTTAAGCATTGTGGCTCCTTATTTTGTGTGGGCTTGGATTGTCACGACTGGGGCCACTGTGCGATGCAGTTTGGACATCTCTTCATAGGCTACTACCATGGCCTCCCCAAGGGTCTCCGTTTCTACTTCGATTGTTGCCTGGAATTCTGTTGCGCTTGTGTGCACCAACCGGAGTGTCGTGTTCTCTTCCTGCACTTTCCTTTTCTCCTGTTCTGCCATGGTGGCCCTATGTTCGAATGCATAAAGACTGTTTTGAAGATTAGCAATTTGTTTGCTCATCTGGGCCAAATTGTGTTCTATGGTGGCAACGAAAGTTGTTCTGGCCAAGGCAATCATTTGTGGGTTGGCTATAATGTTGGGCACAATATCCTTGGCCGTGGTTACTGATAAAGGCTCGACTGGATTACTAGCGCAATATTTTTTCCTTTCTTGTACAATCTTAAGGTTTATTTCATTGAAAGTGAGCCTTGTGAGATCTAGGACCTCCTCGTCTTGTTCCTCCGAGATACCCAGTTCTTGAAGGGGAAGGTGTTTGCCAGTGAGGGGAGTAGTAGGGGGCATGTATAATGGGGGAAGTTCACTTTGTCATATGCCCAGGTCAGCTGTTTTGCTAGTATCTCCTTGTTCACTTTCCTCGTCTTCCTTCTCGTTGTTCCTCCTTAGCTCCTCTTCCTATCATCTTTTCTCTTCCTCTACCAACTTTTGTTTCCTCTCTAGCTCATCTTTCATATTTTCAGCTCTTGTTCTAACCTCCTGTTCTCCTCCTGCCTTCTCTTCTATGCCTCTTCCTCTAGTTTTTTCTTCTCTGCCGCTTCTTGCGCTTTTCTTTCTTCTTCCTGCTTTCTCTTTTCTGCCTCTTCCTTCTCTCTTCGTTCTTCTTCCTGCTTTCTTCCTTCTTCTTCCTGCTTTCTCTTTTCTTTCTTCTTCCTTCTTTCTTCCTTCTTCTTCCTGTTGCTTTTCTTGCAATTTTTTCTCCTTTTCTTGCTCTTCCTGTCATCTCCTCTTCTTTCCCTGGTCTTGGTTGCTGGAGTATTTAGGTTGTTTGTTCTCTAGCTCCCTTTGCCTTTTCAGTTCTCGCTTTCTCCTCACCAAGTTGGCATTCCTTTGTTCCAGCATAGTATCTTCCTCTTCGTGGTCACTCAAAGCTTCTTCTACCTCTTTTCCTTTTCACTTGTCAGATTCCCCGATGCCTTTTGGCACTTCATGCTACTTTTTCTTTGAGGTGGAAGCTCTTTCCTTAAGGCTCATGCCTTCCTAGGAATCATCGAGGAGCTCATATTTTGTGGCCCGCTTCTCACTTGGGCTAAGTTCCCTTGTAGCATTATACCAATTTTTAATCCCATCTTCAAGATCCTTTTTGGTATGAGAATAAGACCAGTTGAATTTTTCCCTTTTACAGTGGGCGGCCACAAATTTCTCAGGATCATATGATCAGTAGTTGAGCGTCACAAAGTTGCTTCCCTTCAATTCCTCGGCCTCTGTCTCTACCTATTTGAAATTTTCCACCACATATGCTCTGATGGTGAGAGGGAAGGTAGGTCATGGTTTCTTTTTCCTTTGCTCAATATCCTTGAAAAGCCCTATGTCATTTGGTAGCAGACCTCTCACAGGAGCGTCTTGTCCATCACAAACTTGGGTAGGGCATGATGGGCCTTGTGGGTACCGAACACTCTGATGAATGTTCCTTCTTCAATGGGGAACCATTGCGCCACCTTGACCACGGTCTTCATAGCCCTCTTGGACATGCATGGTGGTTCGTCCCCAAATAGTAGTTGGTACAATGGGATGATGAAAGTTTCGAAGATTATATCTAGCATGCCTTTGTAATGACAGTGCACAGGGTTGGCTGCTGATGAGTCCCAGTTGCAACTCCAGTTCTTGAAGTAGGATCTCGAGCAAATAGTGTCGAGGAGTATGAAGATAAATAGAATTCCAGAGGCTATTTTGGTCATGGAAGCTTGGCCACAACTATGTTTGTTCTCAAGGATGATGAGAGGATGCTTGCCCAGTTAAAAATGGTTCCTCGAGTGGTAACTGCATACATAAGGGGAACCCAAGTGCCATAAAAAATGTTGCAGTCTACCTTGCCATATAATCGGCACATCATTGCAAAAATTAATTGATATGCCTTGCACAATCTCTCTGTCTTGTACGCCTAATCCATTCTGACCTGGAACTTTGATGGGTCTTGCCACCATTCCCTTAGAATGTCCTTCACTGGGGTCACGAACTGGGAAAGCCACCTGGTACTAAAAGCCTCCTGTTTCTTTGGGAGTCTGTAGTAGGCATGGATATCTACACGAGAGATAGTGGCTATGGGTGCCCTAGCATGGTCCATGATCATCCATGAATCTGTATCTATACATTGTAAGATCCATTCGATGGTTTCTATGCATGGGAAGACAGGGGGGTGTGCCGCTACCTTGTGTAGCCTTAACCTTTTGACGTTTATGTACACCTAAAATCCTCCTAGGTCTCTGGAATGTAAAATTTTGAAAAATCCTCGTAGATGTTGTAATAGGAGAGCCTCTTAGTTTTACTAATGTTGCATGTTGTGTCCTTGAAGATAGGCGGCTCCTCGTCTTGGTCGGATTCCCATGACCCGCTTCCCAAACCTCTGTGAGCAGACTTAGTGGTTGGGGGAGCCATTTTGTCCTCGAAGGAAGAGATGGATATGCACTCCAGGTCCATGTCACCTGGCATGTCAAACAGATAATCCCACGATGAGGGAGACGACATGAAAATCAATAAAACTGCAAAAAATAAAAGGAGCTTTAGGAGGTGGTAGGATAGTCGTAAGGGAGGCAAGTCACAAGGTCGCAAGAATAGAGGTGTGACTAAGCGACTCGATGTATAGGTCACAGATTAATAGGGGTTGCAAAGTCACAGGTCGGGTAGACGGGGCCTAAATGGTCGCAAGTTGCAAGCCAATGTGGTCGCGAGGTTGTGGGAAAAGAGATATCGCAACCTCAAGACGCACAACTTAGGTTTTAAGAGGATGGAGAAAAAACATTATGGCTTAAAGAGGTCTAGGGTTCTTTCTGACAATTAGGTTTTGGTTTACTGGAGAAAACAAGGAAGGTTAGGGTCGAGAAAAGGCCGAGATCTGGGTCTGGGAAGAGTGGAAGTGGCCAGGGCAACTGTTTTTGGGGAATGAGGTGAAAAAATAAGTAAAATAGGCTAAAACCCCTAGGGAAGGGGATGCAGAAGGTCGGGGGCTGCAGACAAAGACACCTGGGAGAAAATCATGATTACTAGGAAGGTGAACGGTCACTTACCTGGAGAGAATGCATGTGCCCAAGTCGCAGAGCTTCCTCGCTCTCTATGCGACGAAAGGAGTAGTTATAATGAATATGGGAAACCCTCCTTTATATAACTTTGGTTGCACGTGTGAGGTCATAAGGATCTTACATGCGACTTTGCGACTGATGCGACCTTGCGACCAGATAGTCGCGAAGTCTCAAAGTTCGCATAGTCACAAATATGAGTGAGGGAGGAATGTGCGACCTTGCGACCTTTGCGACTAATGTGGTCACGAGGTCGCAATGGTCGCATGGGCTCATTGATGCTCAAGAGTGGAAGATGTGACTCTATGACCTATGCGACTATTGAGTCACACTGGTCACATAAGTCATAGTGGTCGCCAAGTTTAGATTTAGTCGCATTTCGACCTAGCGACCAACCGACTTAGGAAGGAACTAGCGACTTAGCTTTACTTAGTTGAAAACTTATATTTTCCCAGGGTTCCTTTAGGTTGATGAACTCTTTGAGTAGATGCTAGTGGCGTCGGTGGCTCCGCACGATACAAGGGCTCCAAAAATTTTAGGGTTCCCATATTTTTGGAGGGGTTGTTGCAGCAACTACAACAAAATACTAGACCCGTGTCTTTCTCATTTAGTTTATAATTAGTTGATTGGTCTAATCATGTCTTGTCCCTTGAAGTTCCACTGAAGGTCTCTCTCATCCCTTACCAGATTGGATGGATTTAGGAAAAATCTCCTATGGACTCATGGTTTTATTGTAGCCTGCATTTGTAGTGGTGATCACTCGTGTATGAGCTAGTCTAGCCCTTGTCAAAGTGCACCTATGTCATTCCACATGCTCAGAGACTATTGAGTTTGTATGTTACCTTGGCCTTGGTGCAATATTCGTTATGAAAACTCTTAGAGTATATGAGTATCTTTTGAAAACATTCACATTTCCCGAGGAAGTCCATGGTTCCCGACGCAAAGTGGTCTCGATGGCCAAAAAGTCAACCTAGTCTCAAATTGTAGAGCATGATTAGAGGATTTCATGCCACGTGGAATTTTTAGATCCAATCATCCAATGACTAGTTACAACTTGGTCAAATATAGTCAAAATATTAGGAAAAAATTCCAAGGGAATTTTAGGTAGAGTGTTGTGTAGAATCAGACATGTATTATGTCAAAAGTGGTCAGCATGAAGAGAGAAAAAATATTCGTGTTAGTTTGTAGATATCATCTATGAAATTAAATATATAGGTCATAAGGTTAATGATGTGGTATATAGAGTGATGATGTGGAAATTCCCTTGATGATGTAAAAAATTAAAGACATACCTAATATAGATCAGGACATGCAGAGAAAAACCTAGGTTCCAAAATTGCCAAGTTAGAGAGGATGTTGGAGATCCAAAAACAAGGTGGCCAATTTGAATTGTTAAAGGAAAAGTCAAAGCGAAGTCAAGTTGAACCAGTCCTTGGAGGCCAAACTATCTGTTGTAGCTGACTCAACTAGCCATTAAAGTCAATATGGATTGGGAAGTTACATGATGGACCAAATAGATAGCCATTAAAACTAAATTATTCTTCAAAAGGACCAAGTTGAGGTACAAATGAAAGTCATACCACCTTCTAAAGCAAGTCAAGTTGGGTAAAGGACAAAGGAAGGGGAATCTTGGAGTATCAAAGCCACTATCTTTAACCTCGACCACCAAAACTCACTTGCAAAGGGAATATGTGGGCCTACTTGTGGAATCTAAGTTAATTCAACCCCCTTAGGGAAATATCAAATCATTTTTGTAATATTTCAAGAATTAAAAAAATGGTTAGTTTCCAACTTGTGAATCACTAGAAATATTTTATTAAGGAGAGTTTTACTAGTTGTTTATTAGCAATTATATATTTTTCTATAAAGTCTAGGCTCTTCTCATTATAAAAGCCATTGTTTTCAATTGAGAAAAGTGATATCAAAACAAAGAGCTCATATTTCACAAACCACACTATAATTTATTTTTTACATTGGTGGACTAGTTCTTGTTTTTATTCTTCTTCTTGGTATGTGATTCATGCATAATTATTATAACTTATTTATGTGATTAATAAAACTATTCCAAGACTAACAATTTTTTCCATTGAGGTGTTTCCTAGTCACATGGAAAGAATTAATTAGGGGACAAGGTGACTTGATTTTTCATGGTTTTACAGGTAGCTCGATCCAAACACTTGAACTATCTTGTGAGGGAGCTTCACTTTGCCTTCAAGATTTCATATTCTATTGCACACAAAGATCGAAGGTTGGAGAAACCACTTCAAGGACATGTCACTCCTAGGAAGGTTCAAATGTCATCAAGAGGGTTGAGCAACAATGAGAGTGATTTCTATTTCAGACCAAACTCACTCCCTTAAAACAAGCCATTAATATTGACTTTAGAGGGGTATTGACATCAATTTCAGTAAAAATGTTAGACTTAAAAGGGCATTGGTATATCATAACAACCACCTATTCTCAAAAATCCAAAAAAATATTTTACATTTCTGCAGTTAGATTAAGATATTGACTTGATGGATTTCATGTTTTCATCTTTTTAGCAAGTTAAAACATAGGGGAATTTTGATTTAATTAATAGATCAGGCCAAAATAGGATATACGTTTCATTGTATGTTATTTTTACACTTGTATCTAGTCATTGGAATTATATATCTATGTCTTTTCAAGTATGTATTAAATTGTATCTATAAATTATAGCAAGGTTTACAACCCTCCAAGTAAAACCAAACAAGAACCTTTCCATTTACTATAGATTATTTAAGAAGTGTTATTTTCAGTATTTAGAGTAACTTCATTAAGTTCCATCCATAATTAATTGTCAAACCCAAATCTAGTAATTTCTGGGTATGTAAACACACAAAAATCTCACCCATAAATCTGAAAAGTAATTTCAACTTATTGGAAATTATTTTTTTAGCCATATTTGGGTTGAGGGGAGGCTCCAAAAGCTTTTATATTTGTGCTTATATCTTTTCCACTGGTAGACTGACCATCTAGAGTTTTCAAGGCACCTGTAGGTTGGCTAGAACAACAAAATCAAGTTGTTATCTCTAAGTTTTATGCAAAACCTATAGTCTACTACATAGGAAAACAAGATTTTTTGACTCATACCACCTTAACCAATGAACAAAACTAAAATATAATTATATTTCTAGTTAGTATTTTTAGTGTAGACTAAAATCCATATGTTGCATGCCATATTTTTAGTGAGTTTTTGCTAGTAATGTTTCTTGTTTATATTTTTGTTACTACATTGCTATTTTTATGGCAAGAAGTAGGTATAAGTGAACACCTCCAGCTTAAGTGACTCCATATAAGGAAATGGTCTTGTACCAAAATTATTTGGGGTAAATTTAGGGACTCCTCCCTTGGATATTTATGGGTTGTTGGGCCTAAATAGTGGGGTCTTTGGTCAAGCTGATAGGGTGTTCCTCCTTTTTGTGTGCCCATCTAGTATGTTGTCAAGACATTAGCAACATTGTTGATTTGATCGGTAACATTTTCCAGTGCCATTTCCAAGGACAAGTTCATTCTACTTGGTCATATATGACTTCACTCCACTTTGGAAAATTTTAATTCGTGTTTTTTTTCATGAGATTATTTGTTTGAAGGACTAATCTGCAGGATCTTAGTTGGTGACTCCAATTGAGAGAACATCAATAGGGCCGAACCAAAACAAAATGAACACAACAAAATATTTTTACCAAGGTGATTTAGTCTTTGTTTCCAAACCTAATTTATTTTATCAACATAGGAAAATTAAAGTTAAGAGTAGGGAACATAATTTACTTGGATATCAATTTACATTACTTGCACTTAAAGAATTTTTTTAATATCAGGAATCTTCAGTTCCAAGTACAACAAGTCAAAAACACATCTCATAGTAATATAATGGCATTTCCATGGTTAATTTATCTTTACAAACCCCTTGATTTTTCACAAATAACTAGTCAACCTCATGCTCTCCCTGATTCCTGAGACAAATTACCTTCATTTAAGGGAGATTAAGCACAAATTGTACAAGAAATTTGGGAAGGATTTACTAGGATAATGTATGGAATGAAAGTAGAGAATGTATATGTAGTAATGAAATGTTATTTTTTGCATTAAGTGGTAATGCATCTAGATGGTTTGCTAATCGTCTTGATAATACCATTAGTGACTTTGATCAATTGAAAATATTTTTTTTGAAATATGATCACAAAAGAAAGACATTACATTTTTATTAAATTCATTGATTGAAACTAAAAGAAAAATGTTAAATAAATTTAATTTTAGGTTTGATAGAGTGGTCCAAGAGGTCCCTCAAGATAATAGGCCACCTAAGAAAGTTATCCTTACATATTACCATAATTCTCTTAAAAGAAATTATACATTCTTTCTTCATCTTTCACAACCAAAAACTAAAGCTAAATCTAATGCCAAGGCTATATATGATAGTATGGCATTATCTAGAAAATTATACTCAATGACTCCATTTGAATCAAGAGGAAAATCCCAAATTAAGACATTTGAAACAAAAGACAAATCTTCAACTTCTAATTTATATGACTCAATATTCCAATTAGATAATGAATTTAAATACTTCCATTTAACCATGAATGAAATTATGCAAGGATAGAAAGCATTGCAAAACAAAGTCATCCAATTAGAGAGAGGTCAACAATACCTCCCCCCTAAAAACAACTTCACTCCTAAATCAATTGTAAACCGTCATTATCAAGGTCCTATGCCTCCAAACCCTCTAGATTATAAAAACACTTTAGAATAGTTCAATTCTTATTTATATAGGGTGTGTGATTCCTTCCATTCAAATCTCACTTATAAAGCCTTTGTAGAGGCATATAATGAAAATAGAACCAAGGGTCCTAGTTTTCCAAACACTTGCACTTTATCCTTCTTTTTGTGGATTGGTGGTTTGTTTTGGGAACTAGAAATTGGTGACAATGAAGCTGAAGTCAATAGAGCCACTAGGTCATTTGGAAGGATTCCTTCCCAAGATGAGGTTAGAAAAATGTATGTTGACTAGTTTAAAGGAAATATCTATCAATGAAAAGCTAAAGAAGCATCCTCTTTCAGTCAACCATCTAATAACACATCCTCTTCCTCCAAGAGATCAATTGATCACCCAAAGTGTTTGAACTATGGAGAGCCAGCTATGAACATTTCTAGTTGGTCCAACACTATCAAAGTTCTTATTCCTTAGACAAAAATTTGTCAAGTTCCCTAGATTTGGAATTCATATTGAAAATTATTTATGTTTCAAAGAACCAAAGGTCTAGGACATGGCAAGAGATAAAACTCTTAATGTCGAATAAAGTGAGGACCCCCTTATTTTTCTCACATTTATAATGTTCAATAGACCTAGAAATAACCCCTTAAATGAGCCTTTTTTAGTATCATTGGTTGTGAATGACTAGATCCTTCATAATTGCATGATGGATTTTGGGGCTACAATTAATGTCATGATCCTTCAGGTGCAAAATAGGATGGGAATTAGGACTTCATTGTTGAGATGTTTTCATTGATGGCAAAGAAATGGCTATGAGAATTTTTTCTCCATGATAGTAGAGCCAAAGTGGGGTTCAACATTGATAAGTGGATTGCATGGTTATACACGCTATTTAGTCTTATCTATACCTTGGAAAAAGATACCAATACCTTCGACATGAGTGTGGTATTTATGGAATTTCCCTAAGAAAGTTAAGGAAAATTATATACACAATTTTTCAATATCATGAACAGTAAGTCCATCTTATTGGATGATGCTTTACCTAAAAATATTGAGCTATTGAGATAGAGGGTTATCGAGTTTTCTGAATATCAAAGGAAACTCCATGCTTTGATTGATGCATTTGTAAGTCTTGGTTTAATCCCATATGTTGTACGCATGAGTATTTGAATAATATAAATATCTTAGGCAACAATAAAAATCCAAGTCATTCTAGGCAATGATCATATGCTATAAAATACCACTTCCGCGAATGATTATTTGGGAAGTGAAAACCATTGTTCAATTAAGAGATTGTATGTGAGATTATTTCATAATTTAAGATGAAATTTCTTTGATGGTACCCTGATCCATATCGAACTTGGTTATGAAAATTAATTAACCTCAAGTCAGCACCTAGTTAGACAAATCTTTATTTTAGGTTGGCTCTTTTATAGTCATGTCTTTTCAAATGGTCAAGACAACCTCATATTAGCCTTGTTCAACCACTATATATTACATAGTCATGGAAATATTTGTGGAATATTTTTTCATGGATTATCTGAGAAATAAAACAAAGCAAAAGAACAAGAGAACTCAGGGTTTGATGAATAAGGTTCATATCTCATGAACCTTGAGTAGAACCGAAGGAGGTTGCTCTTGAAGATTAATTATGTTTTGACTAAAGGTTCTTGGAGGATTTATTGGTCGAAATTTAAGCCATCTTTTATGGAGAATTAAACCTATTTGTAGCAGATTTCTTAGCCCTCTTGTGGCTCAAAATTTGGCTCTCTAAGAAAACTTTGAT
The DNA here is from genome assembly GCA_031772625.1 of Pinus tabuliformis. Taxonomy (NCBI): domain Eukaryota; kingdom Viridiplantae; phylum Streptophyta; class Pinopsida; order Pinales; family Pinaceae; genus Pinus; species Pinus tabuliformis. The sequence goes on along the minus strand of CM062817.1, from coordinate 1,371,514,896 downwards.
CTTGCAGATTCAGTCTTGAGGTAAGTACATAATTCAGCCCTACAGTAGGAGCAAATTATGGCCCTGTAATAGGAACTCTGAGGAAGTATTGACCCTGTATCTAGGGGACATATGAGGTATAAATTAGGCCTACATTTCAGCCTCCTGTGGAGAATCATAGGTCTGCAACTTAGCCCCCCTCTAAGAACAATATTTAGCCTTATGAAGAGAAAGTTTCAAAGTGAATTTTGGGCATGAGATAGACCACGAACTTATGATAGAACTCGGCCTGTGATAATAAATTTTCCTTGTGATAGAGCTCGCCCTATGGTGACTATTGAGCTAAACCTGAGACCAATATTGAAGCAAATTTTGGAGACCTCCTAAGGAGACCTTGGAGACTTTAGTGCAAAATTTAGAACCCTCTTGAAGCAGACCTTGTAGCACTTTTGGAGTAGTCCATTGTGTACATTATTTAAGACTTTTAGAGTAGTCTCAAATCTTATTGGAGCAAGCTTAGACCAAAAGTGACTTTGATAGCATACTTGAAGACCTTCTTGAGTGGATTTATAGATACCTTTTGAAGTGGAATTTGGATCAAATCCTGGAGTAATATTTGAAGAGTTTTCGAACAACCCTTGGAGAAAATTTTAAAAATTCCTTGAAGAAGATTTGAAGAGTTTAATTTTGGACCAGGCCTTGAAGAATCCTTGGGTTGTTTTTGAAGTGAATTAAGAAGAAGTCTTGAAGTCATCCTTGGAAGCTATCCTTGGAGTAGCCTTTGGAGACAATTTGAAGAAAGCATTGAAGTATATTGGAAGTTTCTTTTTAGGTTGGAACCTAAGAGGATTGGTTTCCTCATTGAGACCATGTTCGTTCTAGAATTTGTATTTGAGGATTGGAGTCCTCATTCAAGGTTGAAGCCTTGAAGAGTCTGGAGATTTTTTTGTACAGGTTGGAGCCTGAATTTTGTGAAAGAGGATTGGAGTCCTCACTATTGTATTCAATAATAAAATTATGTTTACTCTAATATATTTTGTGTTTCCTATTGTATGGTAATTTAATTAACTTTAAATTACTTGCATAAGTTATTGACTAGAGCTAGTAAGACGATGAAGTGTAAGTGCACTTTATGTGCTAGAAGTCCTTGATTATTCACACATATAAATTAAACTGAGTTATCGAAATATAGATTCTAGATTAAGTTATTGGAATGAGTAGAGAATTTTCTCCTAGAAAATAAAATGATCACACTCTTTTATCAACTGCTTCAAAAGAAACTTTCACAATTCTGCATAAAAGCAAATCAATCCCACACTTATGAAAATTAATTGCACTCTTATAAAGGTTATATCTAATTATGAAATCCACACAACTTATGAAAACCTCAGAATTATAAATCAATCTCACACTTGTAAAATGAAATTTAACTCATAAAAACACACACACTCTCTCTCTGCTATATGTCTGAATTATGTTTTTAAATAAAATTAATTCTCTAAAGGAATCAAATCATTTATCATACTTACACGCTCTTACATGAAAATCCAAAATGAATTGAAAATATATTCTCTCTTCCTCAAAATCATAAATCACTCTTGCTTGAAATAAATCCTGTAATCAAATCCTCTGTTTTTAAGAATTACAATTTTAATCTAAATCTAAACTCTCACTGTTGTTATCGTTACTCATTAAACTCAATTCATGTGCTCATTTGGACCAAGGAAACTTGACTTGAATGCATGGGCTGCTTTTTCCTAGAATAGAAAAAGAAACATGCAAATAGCATCCCTAGATCTTAGGGAGCTAGTTTTAGCAGCTGGAGGTTACATGCAAAGATCATTTTAGAATCTTTCCTCCAATTGTCGCTCTTTCCTAGATTTGTGCCATGCGCCTCATGAGCTTCAAACTTATTATTCAATGCTTCAGAGATCATTTATTCACATCAATCTTGGAGCTCTGACATCCCATAGCACATCCATGACTCTTCGACACATCCAACTCAGCCATTCACTGGTAAGTGGTCTCAACTTGTCTTTTGCAGCATTTCTGTCACTTTTTGTGTTTCTGCTTGTGTGAGTGTTGTTTTCTTGATTTATTTTAATGATTTCTGTCATTTGCATGCATACTAGCTTGTAATAGCACCATTTCAGTTTTCGTTGACATCTCACTGCTGCCACATGCATGAAATGGTATTGCACGAACGGTCGCCGATTTGGTGACCCACTTCACCCACATGCATGATTATGTTTTTTGAATCATTCATTCACTATTCGCATGCACAATCATTTGTTTCTACTTACACTTAGTATCACCATGCATTCACCATCACATTTTCTTTCAATTTCCCGTCAACGGGTCTATGCAGCCTTGGCCCGGACTCTGCCTCACCAAGACAACATTGCGTAATCCTGAGAAGGAAGGCTCTATCTTCCTCTCAAGAAATGTGCATTTCTTCCCAAGAGTTGTCCTCCAGTCTTACTTTGTGCAATCTTGAGGGACAATGATTGTTGGCCCAGAAAATTGTGCAATGCAGTCATTGAGCCTACAACCATTGCCAACTAAAATTGTGCATTGTGCAATTACAACAGCCAATCAACTAGCCTAGATTGCACATTGCACAATTCCAGTAGTCAGTCAGCCTCCCCAGACATCCCAAACTTCCTTTTGCACAGTTCTTGAAGCCAGTCAGCCAGCCTCCTAGAATAAATTGTGCAAACCTTGCTTATCAATCCCTGGGTATGTTGCATGTCTTTCCTCAAGTTTTCTTTGGTTTTCACTGACAAATTTCTTGCCATGCATGTCTCCTTGTCTCCAGATCTAGCAGTTGTTCCTCCGCCTCTTTGCAGTTCACGATCAATGGCCTCTAAGAGAGCAAGATCAAAGGACACTAACGAAAGTGCAACTAGAGCAGAAATTGAGCGAGTGTTCACAAGTCTACCAATCTATGAAGATAACAAGTTGATTCTAGATAAGGACATCAAGCTGAAATGACAAGAGGTCAATGATGCATTTGTAGGCACATTTGGGGAGGACCTTGAAGACTGCTAGGTGTATGTGAACATCCATAAGTCCAGCTTGTATCGGATTGCATGCAGATACCCCGTGTTCCCATGCGCGGACATGATACATTGGATCGTCTTGCACACTGATCCTGAGACGATGACATTGAGCAGTGTCAGCGGGATGGAGATTACTACCTTCAGGGCATAGGATTATGATGAGATGTATCAGATGTCAGAGCTCGTGACCATCATGGAGACTCCCTTCAGCTTACCTAGTAGCAATGCTAACTCTAGAGACATTTTGAAGAACTGGGTGAAGGAGTCGGCTAAATTCAGGATGACACCTAGCTAGGTATACAAGATGAAGATACTGCAGAAGGTGTATCAATACTTGGTCGTATTTGCATGTCGACTATATGGCCAAAAAATCACGGAAACCTTCCCACAGAGTTGGGTGCTCATGCTGGACCAACTAGCCAAAGAGGGCAAAGCATGTAACTGGTCTGGCATGTTGGCTCATAAGCTGAAGGAATAGGTAACAAGGGCTCGACAACCACCCAAAGGTACAAAAGAAGAGATCTACATGTTTGCCTACATCTTGGATGAAATTTGTGCCCGACAGGAGTTCCCAGGCTTGAAGTGGGCATGGACACCAGTGGAAACTGCTGTGAACACTTATTGTAAGATGTCATCTGAATGAAGCTTCAGAGGGGTTATCACATGACTATTTGATCATTTTTTCACCCCGATTTACAAGATGATATTCGAACAGGATCAACCCTGCATGTTGAAGGCAGCAATGGAGGCACTGATAGACATTGTTGATTGGTATGCCTATCCATCCGACACCTTCATATGGATGTACAACACGAAGAAGCCTCCACATGTTCTACCAAAGTTTGCCTTGGACATAATCGTCATGCAGGAAGTAGCATATCACATCTTGGTAGGATTGAAAACTAAGCTGCACCGGAAGAAGAAGGCACCTTGGCCCGCTCTTCCGCTATGCATTAGGTTATACAAGATCTGGAGTTTCAAGCATGCAGATGTCAAAGCAGAGTAGATGAAGAAGTATCCATTCGACCTCCGAAGTTACAATCTGTATGACCCACATTATCTTGTGAAAGATCATTGCACGAGAGTACAATTCAACTGGATCCATGGGGCATGTCATTGGGTGGAGGAGGACCCATGGAGATATTATTACAACTCCTCCAGACTCAATGAACCAAATGACTTTGCTGTGTAATGGTTAGTGAAGTAACGTGAAGCAGTATCCCAGAGAGCACCAGAAGCAGCAGCAGCAGCAGAGGTGAACATACCAGTGTGCAACAAGGGCAAGAGGAAGATTGTCGATCGCATGGAGGAAGAGAAAATATGCAAGTTTTGAGGAGATCCACTTGTTAAGAAATAATCTATGGCTATAGAGGCGAAGCAGAAACAATGTGGTAAGAGAAACACACAAAGGTAGAGAGAGAAATAGAGAATGGAGTAAACTGAGAAGGAGTTGCATGAGTTTAAGGAGCAACTCCAAAAGGAACAGGATATGTGCAGACAGGAGAAGGAAGCGTAGCAAGAATAGGTACAACAGGGGGCACATCTTATGTAGACGGATTAAACAGTGCCCATACAGGTAGTGGACTAATCAGAACATATGGCATCAAGCAAACAAGGTGAACCATTGCAGGAGCAGGACTTTGCTCAGGAGATAGAGTGATCACTTGAACAAATGGATATGGATATGGAGTGGCAGGAATTAGAGTAGGACACCGACCTCATGCCTCGCCGCCAAGAGGTCGACCCACCAGCTTCACCACATCCAGAAGACAAGAAAGTCCCAAGCAACCAAGGAGACATTGAGATCCTTGGATATTAGCCAGAAGGAGAGATGCACAAGATCTCATTCGACGAGTCTCAACATAGAGTTGTGCAATCTTGCAGGGTGTTGACTCTTGAAGATCACAAATCCCTTGTGCAGTATGAGGAACGAGTGATCATGTTTGACATTCACAAACATCCAACTGCATTGGATGATGCTACAAGATCTTTTGCTGAAGCCACTAGCTCGAGTGTTCGCTTTTTGATAGCTAAGAACAAGCGAATGGCGAAGGAGCTACAAACGGCCAAGCAGGGAGGAGAACTAGTTACAACATCCGCCCGAGAAAAATTGAATAAGGCAATACTGGATGAAGTATTTTCCCTTCACACAGTCATGCGGGTGTTGTATTCCAAGTTTGGTACCATGCATAAGGCAGTCATCCATCTCAACAGATGGCAGCAACGATGTGCTAGAAGAGCACGTATTTTGTCGAACGTGGATGTTGATGTTGATTACATGCAAACATGGACAATGAGATACAAGGAAGCCCCGCTTCACTTTCCTAAGATGATTAATCCCATAGCGGTCAAGCTGAAGGCACGCATCCGGAGTCATGTCCGGAACTATGAAGAGCTCCTGCAGCTCATGACTAGTTTATAGGCTTCCCATGCATGTGTATTCAAGAGTATGGATGTTTTGGTGTGCGCACATGCGATCCCATCTATTGGAACTCTCACCCAGGCGAAGACAAAGGTATAGGTCTGACTAGAGTTTAACTAGTACTTTGATGAGTTGATGCGCATAACCACCAACCCAGACTTGCCAATCAGTGCAGACATCATGCACAAGTATGTTGTTGGTCCGACCATGCTAAATAAAATGATGTGCATGCTTTCAGACTAGTTGGACAGAGGAGCTCGAGCAGTGTACCCGGATGATATGGAGGCAAGAGTCAGGTTCCAGAAAGATGTCACCTTAGAGTACACGGACACCATCGTAGACTACCAATCTTGGCATCAGTTCGCTACTGTCGATCATCATGAGAATGTCAAAGAGTTGGACTTCCCACGGTTGTTCGAGTCATAGTGATGTCTTGCATGGCTTTCTCAAGCCATTTTTGTCTCACATGGGTACAAGTGCATTGTAATGTAACGTCCTGTCAAGTGTAAGTTCAAGTGTTCATAGTTGGATGTAATAGTCATAGAGTAGATGAAGAGTCATGAGGGTATATGAACTCTCACAAAGGGGAATGTCAAGGGTCACCCCACCCTTTGCTATAAATAGCCCCTCATAACTCATTATAAAGGATTTTGGTCAGCCAAGCTTCGATAGGAGTATCTTAGAGAAAGCTTGGATATTATTGTAACGTGCCTTGGCTTCTCCACTGCGCAGAGCTAGTATATCTCTTTGGAGGAGTAGGCGGTTGTGGATGTAACATTCCACTATTGGAACTAGTGGTTGGACATGGATGTATTGTATGACTGGAACTTACACTTCTTAATATAATAGAGCTAGCATGTTTTCATGCATATGTTGTTATTGTAGTTGCACTATTCTGGTTTCTGTAGAAATGTATTTTATTTAACTTATGCATTTGCGTATGAACTATTTTGTATGCAATTGTATGAATCTTGCTGCAGATGTGTTGTTGGTTTAAACATCACTTTGGATTGTTCATTGTCTTTCTTTCCAGCCTATGATACATCTTTTCTCGTGTGTTCCCTTCCAAGTCGAGTACTATTACAGGTTTCCAAGGGGCGCACTCAGCCCACCCTCTGTGTGTTAGAACCTCTCATGCAACTTCCTTGACTCGCCGTAGCTGTCACACCCTTGCTACCAACAGGAACATCTTACTTGCCTCTGTGCGAAATCGCGGTCAAGGAATTATTGTACGACCCACTATTGGGACTCCTACACCAAACAGTCTGAGGTCTAATTGGGACTTCTTACCAGGGAGATTTCTTGACATGTTGGCGAGTCTAATACCGTCAACAGGTGCCAAGGGATTAGTTGGGAAATTAGGATACAAGGGAAGAGGGGGATATAGAAATGGTGACCAAATATACATAGATGATGTAAAATGGTTTTGGGATCCTTTAGTAAAATATATCAGGTTAGGAGGATAAGGTCTAGGGAATTGGGGGCCAAGGATTCTAGTTCAAGCTAGGCTTATAGATGAGGGGTTAGGGGCTAAGGTTATGCCTCAAGGGAATGTGGGGCATATGGTGAAGGGGAGCCAAACATAGGGTTAAATGGTGAAAAGGTGTTTAGGGGTAGGAATAGGGCCATATGAATAACTAAGGAATAAGTCTCTAAGGAAGAGGATCTAATAATAGAGTTGATGAAGTACCAAGGGAGGGGCTATGGCCATAGTGTGAAGGTGGTTAGGGTAGAGGGAAGGGTCTAATGGAAGAGGGAATTGTTGGGTCAGGGGAAGATTGGGATGTATGTAGAGGTAGGGTCTTAAGGGTGGATGGGGTTCAAGATAGAGGGTTACTTCAGAAAAATATTAAGTTTATTCACTCAACCAAATGAATTCCTTAAAAACCCATACCTGATGACAAAAAATATGTGAGGGATCACTAACATATTTCTTAGATGCCAAGGATACCATCCAAAGGTAATGTGTCATGTTTTGAGGTATTTTTCAGGGCTCTAGATGCCTTAAAGTTTTCTTTAGGACCTAAGGCATATCTTTCTTCCCTATATCATTTCTAGGGCCCTACGACACCTACCTTCTACTCAAAACCTCTTGATGACATTTACATCCATAATAAAAGGCCAATGATACCCTCAAGAAGTCATGAATAATTATTTGTGGCATTCTTCATAGTCCTAAATTGGTATAAGATTATTAGGGTGTAAAGATCATGTTTCCTCTCCTACCCATGTCCAAGGCCCCAAAACCCATACCTAGTGCTCAAAAATATTATTGGTATATATATACCTAGTTAGACGAAGAGGATACCCTCAACAGGTAATTTGTAGTCATTCAAACTATCATTTCTTGGGCCTAGAAGCCTATAAGATTCTTTAGGGCCTAATTATTATGTTTGTTCTCGTGACCATATCCAAGTTGTAGAGACTCATTTTCAATGTTCAAAAACTTATAATGTTGACTATCCCGATTAAGAGAGCAAGGATGCCCTTGAAAGGTCCTTTGTGGTAGGTCAAAATGTTGCTCATGGCCTTAGATGCATACAAAATTCCTTTGTCACATTCTTATTAATCTGACCTTGTGAATGCTAGTACAAAAGTGTTTGCATTCTAAGAACGTGCATGCACTTTAGAACATGCACATGCTCTCAAATGTGCATGTGCTCTAGAACATGCATGCACTTTAGAATATTCACACACTCTAGAATGGGTACAAACTCTACAACGTTCATTTCCTTATTTATTTATTTATTTTTCAAGCAAGGTGAATATGGCAGCTTTATGATATGTTTTCACTGATTTGGTTATCTTGGAGTTAGGTTCGAAATGAAAAACCTAGTGGTTTCGGTTGCAAATACATCAAATATTAATTTATCTTAATGACTTTCCATATGTGTATTCTTCACATTATTTTATATACGCTACACAAATCCATCCATAATAATGTTGTATAACCAAATATATAACTTTTTAAGAGAAATTAATATTGTTTACTATTTTGACATGAAAGATATCAAAATCTTAAAATATATACATCTTCTATTTTTGTTACAACTTTTTTATCACCTATATCATTTTTAAAATAATTTATACACTTCACTAGTAAAAATCCAAATCTTGAACTTAAAAAAATTTAAAATTGTTTAATAATGTTAAGATTCTTGAACTTTGCACTAACACAAGGCTTTGTAATTTCAAAGATATAATGACTTCCATAATAATAATAATAATAATAATAATAATAATAATAAAAAAAATAAAATAAAATTGACTTTATAAAATTTGAAAAATAACCCTATATGAGAACAATGTGTTCTCTATAATTTTATAAATTGTTTTATGGAAATTTTATTATTTATATATTCACCATGTACAATAAAAAAAACATATATATTATATTAGATATCATTTTTGGGATTCAACTGCGTTAAGTAAGTCATTCATGTATGACCATTTCTATGAGAGGTAGTCATAACTGACTAATTTCTCATGATTTTTGAATAGTTCACTTAGCACTCATTACATCGGGTGATGCTCACAGGGGTGAAGAAGTGGGATTGAAACCAGTGAAATGAATCACATAGCGTCAATCATCACTTCCGAGGCTTGCACCTAGTAGCCAGGACTTCCCGGGAGGTCACCCATCCCAGATCGCCTCTGGCTCAAGCGCGCTTAACTGTGGAGTTTTCCCCACAATCAAGCCCACTTAGCTTGCTACCCCATTTGCAAAACCTTAGCAAGTATTGTGCCTCATGAACCATTCAAGAAGAGATCCCTTCACTCTTTTTATGGAAAATATATATTATATTTTCCATAAAAAATAACAAGCATGTATTAAAAAGACTCAATTGCATATAGTTATATACAAATTATATAAATAAAAGTTATTTATTCAAAAAGTTATTATTTCCATATTTCATCTTTATCTATTCAAAAAAATATTATTTCCATATTTCATCTTTTTACATCATAGTCCAATTAATTATAAAAATACTCAAATCATCACTTCAAGTTTGTAGATTGTTTTTTTCCATATTTATATTTAGAGTAATAGTAAGAAAAATCATGATTAACTTATATCATCCTCAATCAATTTATTTAATTAAATATATTTATAAACATTTCACGAATAATGTTTTTTCGTATTTGTAAACATTTTCAACTCTTCTACTATCCTAAATATCTATGCAATTAAATATAAAATCCATAATATCACAAGTTGATTATTTTTCAATTCGTTTCTCAATTCAAATTAAATATTCAATATACAACCAAAAAAAATAAAAATATATATTTTTCCTTTATAAATTAATATTTTAACATCACGAAAATACTCATAAAATTTAAACTTGTTAAAGACTAATCCAATATTCACTAACCGTTCTAATACTTGAACATTACACAACCACCAAATGTAACTGCCACAAGGACAACCACAACATAGAGGTAATACAATTTCCCAAAATATGTTTAAGGTCAAGAAACCTCGAACAAAAACTTTTGCCGGCCTTTTAAATATACATTTACCCTTAATGATAATGATGGTGGTTGTTGTGCGATGTTTAGAATTCCAAATAATTCCAGGAATTTAATAAAGTAATATATAAATCAAGAATATATATATATTTTGAGTGGGTTTAATGGTTAAGAATATGTATTTATTTTAAGATGTTACAGGTTCAAAACCAGAAAGGTAGAACATGTATATTTATAGACTTAATTGTGCGAAAGATGATCACTTATCTTATAAACAAAAAAACTTTATACACTAATTTAACACTAATTTAATATTTAATTAACTATAGCGAAAGAAATTGTTGAATACCATGAAAAAAGAAAGCAAATGATGGCAAAAGCCTTCTTCCAGTTTGATCGATATTGAGCACCACGACAAATCCAACCAGCTGCGACATTTACTATGACTTGAGCCACTAAAAGAGCTCATAATGAAACTGTTCCATAAAACTTTGCACGACTTTTTGGAAATAAGCAAAAAAAAAAAAAAAAATTACAGCTAAACACTTTTTAAATTGATTATTAAAAATACTAATTTAACATTATCTTATTTAATTTTCAATTTGATTATTGGTAATATTAATCTACCATTATATTTTTTTTTTATTATATATTAGAATTTTTTAAATTTATTTATTTATTTTAATCTATAATATAAATTTAATAATAAAATATATTTTTTTGAAATAAATGTCTAATTAAGATGTTAAAATTAAAATTAAGTAGTGCAAATTCGTTAAGCTTGTTTCATCATTTTATTAAAAACAAATATAAATAAAATAACAATGGCAAAAATTGATAACAAGAAATGTAGAGAGACAAAGACATGTATGCCATACTAAAAACTCTATAAAATTAGTTCAAAACTTCACTCTTTTTTTGAACATACCATAATTTTTTGGTGAAGTTTTTTGGATGGGATTAATAATCAAACTCTAGAAAGATCTATTAAGTTATATCTAAATATAGTTATATTAGGTCTTTTCATATATGTCTAGTTATGTGTTGAAATTAATCTTAATAATTTTTTTCCAAATAAAATGATATTTAAAAAAAAAAATTGTTAAACCCAATATTATAAGCCCTAATTATAAAACCTAATATTAAATATTAATATATCAATTACACATTAAATATTGTATTAACGAATTCATATCTTAATTAATATATTAATGTATTAATTAATATTTCAATTCATTACATATTAATATAACATTTATCTAATAATTAATAATAATTAAATTAAAATTCTAAAACACTATTCACAAATTAAATTAAATTAAAATTAAAATTAATAAAATTAACCTCAAATTCAAATTAATAAAAATAAAATAAAATCTAAAATCCTATTCATTTAGTGATAACCTATCTTAAAATAAAAATTTTCCTAAATTAAATATAATAAAATTTTAATAACCTATCTTAAAATAAAAATTTTCTAAATTAAATATAATAAAATTTTAAAACCTTATTAATTTTATAATAGCCAATCCTAAAATAAAACCATATTCACAAATTAAACCCATTCACAAATCAAATTAAATTATATATATATATATATATATATATATATATATATATATATATATATATATATATCAATAACCATTTAACTTTAAAATTTTACTCTATTACAAAAAAATTTTTTAATTGTTTTTAAAAATCTCACTGAAAACAACTCAAAAATGTTAAAAAAAATTGTCTTAATTATTTTTTTGGTTTATAGCATTCACCAAAAACAACTCAATTGTTTTTAAAAATCTCACTAAAAACAACTCAAAAATGTAAAAAAAAATTGTCGTAATTATTTTTTTTTTTTACTAGCTCAAAAAATCTCACAAAAACAACTCATGTTAAAAAAATGTCTTCATTATTTCTTGGTTTTACTAGGTCAAATTTAGACAGTAATTTTAACTTACATGACATTCCTAGAATTTCATTAAAATAATTATTATTTTCCGGGAAATTTCAATGCTATTAAAATAGTTATAATATTACAAAAAATTGTTTTAATTACTTTTTGGTTTGATTAGCTCAAATTTAAACCGTAATTTTAACTTATATGACATTCCTGAAATTTCATTAAAATAGATATTATTTTCTAAGAAATTTCAATGCTATTAAAATAATTATAATGTTACAAAAGATTGTCTTAATTATTTTCGTTTGACTAGGTCTAATTGAGACGTAATTTTAACTAGCGGGACATTATAATAATTTCATTAAAATAGCTATTATGTTACTTTCGATTTTATTATTTATTTTTACCTTAATTGATTACAATTAGTTTAGATCCCACACCAAACGTGTGGGGCGTTATTATTATTTTTAAATCGTTGAATATAACTATTTTAGATTTAATTTATAATTTATAAGGTTTCTTGTATTAATATTTATTATAATTAATTAAGATTTCATTTTTGTCTATTTAATGAGTACGGCTATTGTAGTTATTATAGTTTTATTTTCCATCTAAATATTAAATTGATTAAAATTTAATTTAATTTATAATTCTATATGCGAGTAGGTTAACTAAATTCTAAGATCTAAAATATCGCTGACTTCATATTTTATTGATTTAATAATTATTTTTTACTTTAAAATATAATTTAGATTTTTTTCTCAAACAAATTTAATTATGTAAGATTTTTTGGATTGATGTAATATATTTTATGTATTTATATTAATTCACTTAATTTTGTGTTTGAGGAGGTATTCTCCAACTACTATGGAATAGATGATGTAATCTTATGTTGTGCAAACATTTTGACTCGATCAAAATACATAAAAATAAAAATAAAATAATTATTAATAGTTAAACTAGTCTAGATTCATTTTAAATCTAGATCTATCAAGTGTCAAGAGAGATCAAATCTCTTGAGGTGCAAACTTTTCCTCAAGTTTTGCACTCAAAGGATATGTTTGCAACTTTAGAGATTTGATCCTTCTCACAGTTTGATAAATCAAGAGTTAAGATGGATCTAAACTAGTATGATATGTATGATATGATATGTTTAAACAAATTTACCAACTTAACGGGAATTGTATCGAGTTCTGATTTTTTTAGAGGTTGCAAAAAATCATCTGATTTTGAAAAGTGTTGTTGTAGCATCAACCTTCTTTTTTTGAACCATATTTCTGACAATTTAAATTTTTGGACTCTTTCACTAAGGTTCTGGGCTACTCTCCATAGTGCATTATCTTGTAAAGCGGTTGTATAATATGTTTAAACAAAGTTACCAATTTAACGAGAATTGTATTGAGTTCTCTTTTGCTTAGAGGTTGCAAAAAATCATCCAATTTTGAAAAGTATTGTTGTAGCATCATCCTTCTTTTTTTGAACCATATTTCTGACACTTTATTTTTATATATATAATAAGTATGGACATTTTTTTTTAAATGTTAGTGATTTTCATGCTGAATTTGAAAAGTGTTGATACAACATCAACTCATTTTTTGGAGGAGCTTATTTTGGACACTTCAAATGTATTTTGTATGGATAATTATTTTTTAAATGTTGGTTATTTAACATTTTTTTATTTTTATTTTTGTAAGCTTGGCAGATCATTTCTATTCTTTTTAAAAAAATAGGCAAGTGTTACAAAATATTAGCCACGATCAAATGACCTCAACCTGCCTAGTGGGAAACCAGGTCTATTGGCGATCTAACAACTTTATTAGCCATCAAAAATCTGAATAATATGAGATTGTTTAACAAAGCTAAATGAACTTGAGTGTCTTTGTGCCTCTTACTAACAATACACCTATAACATATAAACAAAAACATCTTGCTACTCATCTATACATAATAAAAAATATTATCCAAACTATACTTAGAAACATTCTAATCATTTGAAGATTTTATTAGTGTTGGGTCTTTAACACTAGATCCTGAAAGCTCAGTCTGTGGGAGGCATGGAATGTGCCTCTTTATGCAAGTTAAGCGAGCATATGTTGTTGGATCTGATGTTTTATAAGCTGGAATTCCTTGTGGATTTCTTGAATTTTCGTTGCTGGCTCTGAGATTCTTACAAAAGTTGAGGTCAAGGATTTTGTCAATAGAGACTTCATCATCCAAAAAGGAGTTGATATTGTGTGCAACAACCTTTGGTTTGACGAAGGCCTAGGATGAGATATTTCCATTCATATAAATCCATCTCATAATTTTCTGCCTACTTTCCAATTTCATTTTCCCAAGCTATGATGGTTTCACGAGCCCGAGGGTGTGTGTTGGTCCAATAGGTCATGGAAGATTCCATAATGTGGTAATGATTGGTTATATGACCCCAGCTCCTAGTTGGTCGTGATTGGGTCTGACTCCTTCCATTCTCACGACCTTGATCACCCCTAGCATTTATCTCTTGAAGCGAGGTCGATCGAGCCATTTCTTGGTGGTGATAATAATGAGGATGTGAAATGCAATTGAAAACTGACTCAAAAACCACGACCCCTAGAGATCTCGTCTAGGAAGCAAACCACAAAACTAGAAAATGACCCAAAGGGAGATACCACTAGACTAAATTAAGGTGAAGTCCTGCAGGTGTTAGGAAAACATGTGCAATGGAACAATGAACATTAGACTGAACCAAAAGAGTACTGCCCGTCTTCTTTACCTAGTATTGACCAGAAATTCCAATAACAGAGGTCCAAAACACACCATATGTCGATAGATAAAAGATAATACTAAAACACAGGGTTATCCCCTCAAGACCTTCCCCAAGATGGCTAGTGTGAGGGTTCTTCTAAATTTCAAAGAGAATAAACATGATCTCCCAACACTTGATAGATGAATTAACTAAATAAACATTCCAAAGATGCAAGAGCACATAGATTGGCAAGATACTAAAATAGGTAGACAATTTTTTGGGCACGAGCCGCAGGTCCCTAGACATCCCAACAAAAAGGAATACCCTTACGTCCCCCAATATCAGAAACAATACTATTCTAGACTAGCACTTCAGCCCATGAGTGTTCATCCATAGACTAATAAGACCTAAGCAAATTACAAGGAGAATGGGATGCAAAAATTTAACAATGTAAACATACCCACAAATACAACAACCATGAGAGTGGCCTATTCCAACAGTGACTAGGTTCACTTCAATCCAAATGCCAAATCCTTGGCTAAGAGGGCCTGAAATAGCATGGTTTTTTCGAGGAAACCCTTTGGCGCTACCTACATAGAAACTGACTATCGTGTCTACAAGTCTGTCCAAATGTCAATGGATAAAGATACCTAATCTCCTCGCCACCTTTCACATGGGAGAGCATAAGTGAGGGTGACCGCACAACCACCCACCTCACCTTATCATTAATTGCATGATAGGGAAACATATCCCATCATTGCCACACTACAAGCACTCACCCCAATCGGGGAGTTATTTAAAATTATTTGAAGTAGTCTTCTTCTTCTTCTTTTTCCCTGAGATGTTTTTTTAAACTTTTTTGCAGGGTTGTGTTTTTTTTTGTAATTAAATCTTCGTTTTTTTGCATAGTTAAAAAAAGGGTCAATATTTTAAAGTTAGGATTTTCTATATATCTATGTTTCGTTAATTAATATTTTAATGTATATAAATAATTGTCACTAAAAATCAATAATTTTAAACATTTTACAAAAAAATACACATTTTGAGATTTTTTTTTGTTAAAAATGACATGTCAAATAAATAATTTTAATGAGAATTTTAGAAAAAATAAAATTAAAAAATAGTCTTTTTATGAATTTTATTTCAAAAAATAATAATATTCCAATATTTTTTTCAAAAAATAATGATTCACGGAAAAATAAAAGTGAAAATAAGACAATAAAAACATTAAACATATGAAAACAATAATTAAATACTTATTCTTATCATAAGATCTCAAAGTCAAAATATTACAAGTATAACTAATGAATAGTTCTCAAAATTAAGCTTGATTTTCAAGCATAACTTAAATTTAATCAATAATATCATATAACATTTACTATATGTGTGAGTTCCGTTTGCTTCAATGATATTCATAGAGGATCCAACTAATGCAAGAGCATTAGCTCGAAACTATCATTGTATTTTAGTAAACATAGGGGGTCTTGTGTTTTCAAGGAAGTTGGATTCCTATGTATGTAATTATTAATGTTTTGAGTGGTTAAAGTAGGAATTAATTAGATAAGTGTGAGGATAATTGTAAATGGTCTCAATTGTAGGAGAACATGAGTGGTTAATGATAATGAGAGAGTTAGAAATCAATTGTAACTCTTATAGGTCTCATGATTTGAGGAACTAGAGAGGAATCTTAGGGATAAGTAGGAGTTAAAAGTGGATTTAGAGAATATTGAGGAGTTAGTTCAGCAGATTAAGGATCTGAAATAGAATTAGTTCAACAAAACCTTTTTGTATAAAGATAAGCCTAAGAGGAGAGAACAAGTCAGTCGGTAGTTAGTCAGTAGCTAGAGAGTAGCTAGTGAGTCAGTCAGTCAGACTGTAAGCCTACGGGCAAGAGGAGAAGAAAGGCCATTGATATAGAAGATCAAGATGAGAAGGAATTCTCTATGTAAATACATGTTTATTAATCCAAGCAACTAGATTCTAAGTTACGTGTGTGTTGGAATGGGTTAATTATAATCTGTGTGTGAATTAGAGATTCTGTATCATATATATAGGTAGGTGGAGTTCAGCAGAATTAGAGGCGAGATACAGAGAAAGAAGAATGATATCAAGAATCCTAATGGATCGTTTGAATCCATTCGAAGGATCACAATCAAGAATCTGGAGTGGCTGTGTTAAAAACTCGCAGAGTTAAGCTCAGGAGGAAGTCGCGTAGCAGAACAGCGGAAGGAATAGAAACCCTGAAGAAAACCAAAACCACAAAATAACATTAAAGAATTAGCGTAAAAACCCAAGTGAAGAGAAGAGCGAAGAAGTGAAGTGTTGATGCACAGTAGCATTGGATCTAGAAGATCAATGAACGAGATTTGTTCGTGATGGATGACCAGGATTAAGTCGCATAAGATACAGTTAAGAAATGAATGGTAGAGATTCAATCTAAGTACTAGCGGAAGGAGGAAGACAAGAACTGATCTGGATCATCAGATCTACAGATGGCATGATCGGACAGATATTGGGTTGGAAAAAGCGCAGAAGTTAATCCCGAAACTGGACCCGAACTTCTATAGATTGAGTGTTTATAATTCCTATCGGGTTCGGAAAAGGCGTCAAACCTCACGTAAGTGTTTCACCCGATATCGTTTTGGACCGACAGATCAAGCGGATCTAGATCAACAGTCACAAAGCATCGGGCTAGTTTGGTGATCGGGAAAAGACATCAGCTGTCAAATCGAGGACAAGATCGATGGTGGAGAAAGATCGCGATAAAGATTTGTGAAGAAGGCAGACCCGAGGAGGTTATAGTCATGACTTTAAGCTATTTGAAGTCTGGGTGTGTTGTTGCACATCTCATGCAAGGGGTGATAGAGGCACGGGATGGCTTGATGTGATAATGTGATATTGTGATAAAGGGAAGCATCGAGTAATGTGCGAAGACCGAGGAAAAGGCGAATAACCATAGTTATAGAGTGGGGTTGGTTATATATGTGTGGGCTTAAGGATTGGGTTGAGTTTAATGAAGGGTTGAGTATAGAGTCTCGATAGAAGGATTAACAAAGGTTTAGACTATAGAAAGCCTAAAGAAAAGTTTCTGCTTGAGGATTAAATGAAGGGTCATTAACCTTAGCTTAAGATGGTTTGACCAAGCAGGTCAGTGATATTATACATTTTATGTGCATACTATGGGTATAGCGGGGATTACCCTGTGTCAAATTGGTATCAAAGCAAGTTAAAGCTCTTTTGAATTAAAGAAGAATTGTGCAAAATACAAGAGTGATTGCAGAAGAAAGAAGAGATTAAGTTATTTGAATCTGATAAGTAGAAGACATGAGATAAGATGACAGTAAGTGACACTCTTAAGAAGATATTGCAGAAGCATAAAGGAAACACAATGATGTTTGTTTTCTTGAGGAAAATGGAGGTTCATTCAAATGTGAAGAATGGATGGAAACTACTTGTGAAGCCATGCAGTGGCAGTGAACCTGAAGAATCCAATTGAAGGTTGGACAGAGAGGATAAAAGTGTTCTCAGAAAGAAGCTGAGAAGCAAGCTTTTGAAAGCTTGGGAATGATATTTGGTTTGAATAACATTGATATGCAGGTGACAACAAAGGAAGGTGAGAATATTGCAGCAACCTAGAGCAAGGAGTGCTCAATTGGTTCCAGAGGAAAGAGCCAGAGAAATGCTAAAAGACTGAGCTCAGAGGAGATAAGCTTAGTGAGGCATATGTAGCAAGAAGGAGACTTGTTACTACAGAGGTATTGTTGCAAATCACAGGAAGATCATAAAGGCAATTCCATAAAGGATGTGGGTAGAATTGCTAAAGGATGAAGAAAGCTGGTAAGACTTTCTAAGTGAAAGGAGAGGTGGTCAGAACCTAGTACAAGAGGACAATTGTGTTCTAAAAGGTGCAGATGAGTTGAAGCCTAGAAAGAGTAGAGAGATGTGCTCAAAGAGGTTCTAGAGAATAGAGAACCAAGTGCTCACCAAAAGACCAAGTACAAAGGAAATCTTGGTGAGGTAAGTGGCAGCAGGGAGGACTTGCTGTTGTAGAGGCTTTAATACAACTCATAGTAAGTGAGTGAGGAACTCATGAAGATGGAGAAGAAGATGACTACTGATAGTCATAATAGAGATAATAGAGGTTCTGAAGAAGACCACAACAAAAGAAAAGTGAAGAAGGAGAATGCTAAGGTAAATGTCAAGAGGATAAGTCAAGAGGAACGTGACAAGGATATTGCAGAGTTAAAAGAACAACTCAATGCATTAAGAAGGATACTGGAGGAAAGCCAAAGACAAGGTTGGGCCTTGAGGAAAAAGGTAGTGAAGTGGTCTAAGTTACAAAGAAGACTACAACAGAGGCAAGTGAAGAGCCTCGTGGAAGAACTCAGAGAGGCTGAGTTGGAAATGGAAGAGTCCATTTGTAAACCAAAACAGGGTGAAATTCTGGGTGAAGATGAAGACTAGAGATCTGTGGAAGATCTTATGAATCATGTGAAGGATTCAGAATAGCAAGGAGAGATGATGACTGAAGCATCAAGTGAGACCACAGGGTCTTATGTTGGTAAGGCTAATAGTTTGTATATGATTGCAGGTATTGCAGGAGAAAAGAATCCTTTTCAATATGTCTTCATAAAAGATGAAGATTTAGAAGTAAAAGGTGACAAAGAAAATTTCTCAGAATAAGAAGAAGAAGTTGACAGCAACAGGAAGAATGATCAATTAGAACTTGAAACTGATTGACAAGGAGGGGAAGATGAAACAGAAGACAACAAACATACAACAATAACAAATATGCATAGCATTTAGACAAATACAAACTAAAGTTTGGGACCCTGGAGGTTTCCTATCAACACACGAAGACACATGATCAGGAGATCATGAATGTTTTCTACATTGGGAGTCTGATGCAGGAGCATTAGCTCGAAACTATCATTGTATTTTAGTAGACATAGGGGGTCTTGTGCTTTCAAGGAAGTTGGATTCCAATGTATGTAATTATTCATGTTTTGAGTGGTTAAAGTAGGAATTAATTAGATAGGTGTGAGGATAATTGTAAATGGTATCAAGTGTAGGAGAACATGAGTGGTTAATGATGATGAGAGAGTTAGAAATAAATTGTAACTCTTATAGGTCTCATGATTTAAGGAACTAGAGAGGAATCTTAGGGATAAGTAGGAGTTAAAAGTAGATTTAGAGAATATTGAGGAGTTGGTTCAACAGATTAAGGATCTGAACTAGAATTAGTTCAACATAACCTTTTTGTATAAAGATAAGCCTAAAAGGAAAGAACAAGTCAGTCGGTAGTTAGTCAGTAGCTAGAGAGTAGCTAGTGAGTGAGTCAGTCAGACTATAAGCCTACAACAAGAAGAGAAGAAAGGCCATTGATATAGAAGATCAGGATGAGAAGGAATTCTCTATGTAAATACATGTTTATTAATCCAAACAACTCAATTATGAGTTATGTGTGCGTTGGAATGGGTTAATTATAATCCGTGTGTGAATTAGAGATTTGTATCATATATATATGCAGGTGGAGCTCAGCAGAATCGGAGGCGAGATACAGAGAAAGAAGAATGATATGAAGAATCCTAATGGATCATTTGAATCCATTTGAAGGATCAGAGTCAAGACTCTAGAGTGGCTGTGTTAAAAACTCACAGAGTTAAGCTCAGGAGGGAGTCAAGCAATAGAATAGTGGAAGGAACAAAAACCCTGAAGAAAACCAAAACCACAGAAGAACATTAAAGAACTAGCATAAAAACCCAAGTGAAGAGAAGAGCGAAGAAGTGAAGTGTTGATACACAGTAGCATTGGATCTAGAAGAAGGAACGAGATTTGTTCGTGATGGATGGCTAGGATTAAGTCGCATAAGATATAGTTAAGAAATGAATGGCGGAGATTCAATCTAAGTACTGGCAGAAGGAGGAAGACGAGAACTGATCTGGATCGTCAGTTCTACAGATGGCATGATCGGACAGATATCAGGTTGGAAAAAGTGAGGAAGTTAATCCCGAAACTGGACCCAAACTTCTATAGATCGAGTGTTTATAATTCCCGTCGGGTCCGGAAAAGGCGTTAAACCTCGCGTAAGTGTTCCACCCGATATCATTTTGGACCGACATATTAAGCGGATCTAGATCAACAGTCACAAAACATCGGGCTAGTTTGGTGATCAGGAAAAGACATCAGTCGTCGGATCAAGGACAAGATCGATGGTGGAGAAAGATCGCGATAAAGATTTGTGATGAAGGTGGACCTAAGGAGGTTATTTACATGACTTTAAGTTATTTGAAGTCTGGGTGTGTTGTCGCATGTCGCATGCGAGGGGCGATGGAGGCATAGGATGGCTTGATGCGATAATGCGATATTGCAATAAAGGGAAGATTTGAGTAATGTGTGAAGACCGAGGAAAATGCGAATAACCATAGTTATAGAGTGGGGTTGGTTATATATCTGTGGGCTTAAGGATTGGGTTGAGTTTAATGAAGGGTTGAGTATAGAGTCCCGATAGAAGGATTAATGAAGGTTTAGACTACAGAAAGCCTAAACAAAAGTTTCCGCTTGAGGATTAAATGAAGGGGCCTTAACCTTCGCTTAAGAAGGTTTGACCAAGCATATCAGTGATATTCCTAGGACAAATGAGATTATGCATTTTATGTGCATACTGTGGGTATAGCGGGGATTACCCTGTGTCACCAACTACAATTTTAGATGTTTTAATTGCTATCCTTGATCTAGAAACATTCATAGATACCATCTTTGATGTCATTTTCTTCTTATTTTTTTTTTAATATAAGTTTATATTTTATTATCATAGAAAATTACACTATTGTGATGTTAAAAAATAAAAATTATTTATTATGAATTAAAAAAAAAAAAAGTTAACTATGTTAGTAATTCTTTTAAAAGTAAAGTTAACAAAAACACATTATGACATCCCAAAAAAACACATTATAAAAAAAAAAAAAAAAAAAAAATACATAATATTAAAAAAAAAAAAAAACTAAAACAAAAAAAAAACATAATTATAAAAACATAAAATTATAATTAAAAAAAATAACATTAATTAAAAAAGAAACAAAATTAAAATAAGTGTAATATGCATCGTTGTTTCTTAGTATTTGCCTCTTATGCAAAAAGTAATCAATAACAATTATTGGATGTTTGAAGAAATTTATATATCTAATAATGAAACACATTTGAATACGACATAGGGAAGTAACAAAAATAACTAATAGACTATATAACCTTGGAGAAAACTAGAGATAGGTGCATAGATAATTTTGGATGAAACATTAATCCCAACATCATCGTTTATTACAAAAGTTAAGACTTCATTGAAATGTGCTTGTGCACATTTCATTCCATCTTTAGTTTTTGAGACCTAATAAGGAGTAGAAATTACAATGTCTAGTGTGTGTGTAAAGCTAATTAGTGTAACAAACTATTTATTTAACTTTAAATTTATTTATTTAGCAAATAAATAATCTATGGTAGATTTTCTATGTCGAAAAAATCAAATTATATGAAATATCTTGTGTCATCTTAATCGTGTGACAAAAACTTCATATATAATAAAATATATAACATAAAAAATTACATTGTCTAGTATATTAATATATAAAGCTAATTATTGTAACAAACTATTTATTTAACTTTAAATTTATTTATTTAGCAAATAAATAATCTATGGTAGATTTTCTATGTCAAAAAAATCAAATTGATATGAAGTATCTTGTGTCATCTTAATCGCCTGACAAAAACTTCATATGTAATAAAATATATAACACAAAAAATAAGATGTCTAGTATATTTAAAAAAAATTAGTTACACAAAGGCTTAAGTGTGAGTGCAAAAGATTCCTAAAAAATATTTTTTATTTTATATGTTCAAGTTATGGTTAAAATTGGGAAGAAATTAGAGAAAATCTTATTTATTGTAGTGTTGACTTTAATTTTAACTTTTATATTGCATCATGATTTAAATTGAATTGTGAAAATATATAATATAGTTAAGCTTTATTGAGGAAAATGATTGAAATAAGTCCTTTCAATAATAAAAATCAGCAAGGGAAAAATCAGTGTAATATGCTGCTACTTTAGAGGAACTATTGTTTTTGGAAAATAAAATATTAATTATTGAAAAATCCATAAATTTGGAAAAAAAAACATAATTAATTTATGAGGACACTTGGTGGTTAGAAGTTTTTTTATTTTTTATTTTTTTAGAATTATTTTAATTTTAATGTTTCAATCTTAAACCACATAAAATTACTAATCCACCAATCAAAAAATAGAAATTCATCTCTTAAAAATTCAAAATATAATTTTCGATTTCTTAAAAAATAAATTTAATATTTAATTTTACCAAAACTTTAATAAATTTTAGAAATAGTTTCTAAAAATTTGCAAATTAATTTGAGTCAAAGAAATTTGACAAAAACTGATTACAATATACTCTGCTTTGATAGCTATAATAAATAAATAGAAATAAAAATTAACAAATAAAAAAAGAAATTAAATAACAAAGTTAAAAAATAAAAATTACTAAAATTAAAAAAATTATAAGTAATGGATTTAATTTGAAAAACATAAATAAATATAAGTTTAAAATATAAATCACAAAAATATAAATAAAAATTGAAAACAAATAAATAAAATCTAAATAAAAAAATGATTAAAATTTAAAATAACAAAAAAAAAATTAAAATAACAAAATTTCAATAAAAAAAACAAATAATAGAATTTAAATAACAAAATTAAAAATTAAGCCCACGGGGCTTTGGATTGATGGTGAATGGGTGCGCTGTTAACGCACTCCTTGCGATAGGTCACCGGTTCAAATCCCCCGTGGGTACTTAGGTTAGTCTTAACTAGAAAAAAAAAAAAAAAAAAAAAAAAAAAAATTTGAATACGTTAATTAAAGGTTAAAAATAAAAATAAAAAAATCCATTCATTTAGATGGGTGCCGAGGGCCGCGATTCAACTAGCGGAGCGATGATGCCACAACCCTTTAGCACTTGGTTGGTTAAGGATTGATTCTGGTCGGGCATCGAAGGGTCGTGGCATAACTAGTAGAGTGGCATAACCCACCACTCTATTAGCCATGCCGCGATCTTTGGCGTCTGACTCACAGCATACATTTTTTTAATATTTTTTTTTTAAATTTGTTTTAAATTTTAAAATTTAAGTTTTTTTATTTATTTTTTAATTATATATTTTTCAATTTAAATTTGTGTTTCTTATTTTTATTTTTAATCAAAATTTCAAATTTCAAATTTTAAATTTTAAATTATTTAATTTTTTATTTTTTATTTTAAAATTTCTATTCCTAATTTTTTTTTTTTTTTAAATAAAAGTAAAAAAAACATGTGCTTTTTTTTCATCTTTAGTTGAACATTTTTTTTCAAAAGAACCATAAAAAATTACAAAAAAATGAATTTTAAAAATAAATAAATAAATAAAAAGTTGATTTTACCATTTCAAAGTCCTAAAAAATATGATTTTTCTTATTTTTCTCCTCAAATCCTATAAATGTGTTTTTTTTTTGTATTTTTCCTATAAAAATATTTAGAAAATGATATTTTTTGTAGTTTCAGCCCTAAAATATATTTTAAAAAAATGTAAATTAGTAAAAGAAAAGAAAATATTTTTCGGCATAAATACAATGAAATAATATTTACCCAAATTCCTCTTTAAATGGTCAAAATAGAAAGAAAACTAACCTTTTGAATGTGAAAGTCTCATGTTGATTGTGTTCTCGATGAGGAGAAAGGATGTAGGGAGCACCAAAATTAATTGAATGTATTAAGAAATCATATATTCGAGAGCCCAATTTTCACATGGTGGAAGAAACTATTGACATGCAAAGGTTGATTCTAGGATCGCATGGTGAAGAGAAAAACATTGAACAACTTAATGATGTTAGCTTCCAACATCAATTTCGTATCAAAAGAATCAATGGAAGAACACTTACATGGGCATGAAGTGTTCAACTACTACATAATGAAGGTCGTCATTAGGTTTATCGGTTTTGAATTTCATTCCAGATCGTCCAATATTTGCATCAAATATAATGTTATTATAATCACTTGCTAAAATTTGTAATGCACGGAGGCATAAGAGATATATAAATTATTCTGAATGTCTCGAAGAAATAAAAGAATTGATTAAGATACATATGAGTACTTTGATGTTGCTAATTCAGTTTGGTGGGAGTCTTTTTTCAATAATCAAAGACATATCATTTCAAGATCAAGAAATGAAGATACACTTTTGAAGACACCATTTATTTGGCCACAAAATATGTCAAATGAGCACAAGGAAAGAAAGATTGTTGAATAAAACAATCTCAAGTTATTAGTAATTCTTCATAGGTAGAGGAAGAGAAATGTATATTGGTTATAGAAGATCACGTGCACAACATGAAACCATGGAAGACCTTAACAGGGGATGAAACCATGGAAGACCTTTACAGGGGTTTTATGCAGGATGTTAAGGAGGGTTGCCTGATCACATTGTTAGCGGATGGAGATCCACATGGTTATCATTCTGGGTTTCAAAGGTTATAAAGGTTTTTAAATAAAATGAAGATGTTCTATCAGTTGAAGTACATTGGTATGCCATAGGTACACACTCATTCAATGGGGTGTACAAGCCAGAGATGGTAGTTAATAAACAAATTTGCAGAAGGAGAAAAATAAATGGTACAAATATAAATCATTGCCACATTGACCTATTAAAAGTGGACGATGTTGACATACTTGTTTATGAATTCAATTTAACAAAAAGAGTAAACCTTTTCTTCAGGACCATAGACATTATGAAGAGGTTTCTTCCACAAGAAATAGTGTTAAGATGAGAGTTTGTTCAACCTAGTCATAGATCTAGAAGAATTTTGAAATATGAAATGGTGGGCATGCATGTTGAATCAGATATGGCACTTGTTGATGAAAGAGAAGAATATGGGTCATCTTCATCCGCATCTAGTCATTCATCTGAAGATGTCGTATATTATGATGGTGTACCAGAACCTATGAGTGGTTTTGAATAACTGCCTAAGACATTTTATGTAAATGATGTTTGCATGGTAACTTGAAATAAATATTTTAAATTCAATATGATCCTACATGAAGTTATGAGTCATTTCTATGTTTGTTGGATTATATGTTTTAATTACCGTAGAATTCATTTGTTTAGAATATCCACAATGCAACAATAATTGCGAGAAATAATTTATGTTTCATTTAATCTACTAGTATTGATATTTTGATTAAAAAGTAAAAATATATTAGGAATTAATGTTGATTTTTAAATTATACAGTGATATTGTCATGAAATTATTTATTGTTATCATCTGATATACCATAGTTAAAAAAGATGTTGCAATTTTAATGCCCCATTGAAAAGGGATACTTCATTTTGATGGTTGATTTTTATGTTTTCGGTTTAATGAGACAAGTTGTCTTAGTCTAAGATTTCAAAAGAACTATACTTTTAGCCTTTAAAATAAAAAATACTCTTGGTGTAGTGACTCTTTCATTTAGGTGTTCATTTTTAATTTTTTTTTTTAGTTATATAATTTTCCATAATGCCATGGTTGAAATATGTTGAAAACTTAAGTTTTTTTCATGATATTTGGTTATAATTCCATGGTTGAAAAATGTCAAAATTTTAAGGTTTTTCTAGAGTCATGATATTTTATCTTTAATGCTATGGTTGGAAAGAATTACAATTTTAGGGTTTTTCAGAGTCATGATATTTTATCTTTAATCCCATGGCTGAAAATTGTTGGAATTTTAAAGTTTTTTGGAAACGTGATATTTTATCTTTAATGCCATGACTAGGAATTGTTGGAATTTTAAGGTTTTTTAGCATCATGATATGTTATCTTTAACATCATTACTAAAAAATGTTAGAAATTTAACCTGAAAAAAAGGTGTTGATGCAACATCAACGCTTCTCATTTTCAGGGTGTCTTTTCATGTTTTTTGTGTAAAAAAGGTGTTTTTTATTTTTATTGCTAAAAAAATGTTGATGCAACATCAACACTTTTCATTTTTGGGGTGTTTTTTCTTGTTTTTTGCACAAAAATAGGTGTTTTTTGCCGAGAGTTCTCATTTTGAGGTACATTTTTTGTTAAGTTGGTAACTTTGTTTTTAACCAATTCCAATGAAGATGCAGCCTTACTACTTCAAGAAAGATGGATTTGGGGCTCACAAGCCCTATTTTTGAAAAATGGACTATCAAATTTGATGCCCATTTTGAGTGGTTGGAGGTTATTCCTATAAGGGTTAGATTTCTAAGCCTTCCTATTATTTTTTGTTTAAATGAGGTCATTTGGGAAATCATAGTTCTCTTTAGCTTCTACTATGACATGAGCTTCTCATTTTAAAGCATAGAATACATGGCAATGGAAAAAACCCATGTGGAAATTAATGTTCCTAATTGACTCCCTCACTTAATCTTTATTCCTCAAGGTTCTTCTATTCTCAACTAGGAGGTGGGCTATGAAGGAATTCCCTTGAAGTATGGGAGCTGGAATTTCTTAAGAAAACCTTAGCTTAGAGTGAATGAATGGATTCAAGCATCAGAGATGGAATCAAAAAAATCTCTAAAGGATCACCCAAGGCTTCATTGGAAGATCCAACATACAACCCCCTGCCTCCTCCCACTGAAGATGTGCCCCTTGGTCTCAACATTACATATACAACAATGTTTCCTCCTCTCATTGAACAAATGGAAGATCCTCTAGTAGGAAAAGGTTATCCATTAGGTAAGCCCTTTCGTTCCCCTTCTGAACAAAAATAAATAAATTAATTAATTAAAACATTAAAAAATTAAAAACAATAAAAAATAAAAATAAAAAAATATATATAAAATCAACCTCGCGATATCTAATAATGTGTAAAGCTAATCCATGTATTAGGATAAATCATACCATCAACAATAGATGTAATTCAATGGTGAGTTTTTATTATCATATCAAAATTGTGTGAAAGAGTATCTTGTAAAATCATCCCACAATGCCAAATTGTCAAGTTTAATTACATAGCGAAAGGTAGGAATGACTTTGTTAAATGTACTTCGAAGACAACATTATAACAAACTCATGTGAAAAATTATCTTGAGATTCACATTAAATCATATCAATATGAAAAATGCAAGGTGACTCTTGTCAAATTTAAATACGTAGTCAAAGATATGAAAGATTTTTGGGCATGTCAAATGCACTTCCAAGAAATAAATAGATGGTTTATGTTGGGATTTGCTATCGTTTAACCAAGGCCAAACTAGATGAATTAAAATTATACCCAACAAAAATGAAAAGAACTATGTATATGTGCGTTGCCATTTCATATGAATTTTCTTGAAGTTTAGTTCTACCTTGAATCCCATAATAAAAATCAAAACACATAGACACATTTAGATTGTAAAGTCATCGAATGATCCTAACTCAACAACCCATTTAGGAGGACATTTTTCTAATTCAAGTATTAACAACATTTGATCATTGAATTATTAACCAAATACATTTTCAATGATAGCATAAGAAATTGCTTTCATTTAATCCTTTACACAAGGAAAATTATACTAGCATTTGCACCAGATGTTGCAAAGAAAATGTCGTAAGTATTTCCAATGAAACTTGCATATGTGTTTGGATTTTGCACAAGTTTGTGCTAGAGTGGTTTTCCAAGTCTTATGTTCAATTGTAAGATTCCTTTAAGGGACACATAATATCAAATTGGCAAAGGACCCTCCCAGTATCATAAAACCTCATAGTGATGCAACCATATTGGCCTTCCACTACATGGTTGCAATTATTTTTTATTTTGAGCTGATGATGATCATGGCTCAAACATAACGCATGCTTATTAGGCACCTACCCACATTCTCATCATCATTATAATTGACTTTTGTATTCTGGAATAGCTGTAGTAAGTAGTAGTAAGTAGAACCGAGTGTCAATGTGAAGATACATATGGTAAGAATGAGGATAGCAATACATTGGAGATGAAAGCATATGTTCCACATATGCATCCATTTTGCCACCAAAATAGAAAAATAGAGGATACATGTTTTGGAATTTAGATTGGTCATTTTGCTACAAATTTGTGAATATGGAGAGCTTTGCTTATTGACTTAGATGATAAAAAAACAAATTTGGTTGTGCCTGCCACGGTAATATACTGCAATAGAGAAGATTCTAATGAAGCCTTTGTTGAGGAAAATGAAAATTATATAGATAGATTGAGAAGCAAGCATTTTGAGTTCCACAAATTGAATGTTTATCAGAAATCTTCTATAGTTGGTACAATGATTGTTGTTAAAAACACCTGGATGGAATGTACAAAGTGGGAAATGCATTGATATTGCTATCTATACACGTGTGGAATTCCCTTTATAAAGAGAGTATGTTGCATGTAGAGGGCATGTTGCATGAAGCAACTACAATCCTTGATGATGTAGTGAAAAATAGAGAGGTGCACAAAGCATCCCAGATCATGTTGATGCTAAAAAAAGCAACATTATTGAAATCTCCATCTTTGTGTATTCTGCGCCAAATTGTAACAGTTATCATATAATATTGCTAGTTGTATCGAGAGGCTTTCTCTTTTATGATTATGGCTAAAGAAAGGAAATAATAAAAGAATAACAACTTGAGTTGTTTTCTTACATGTATCCCCATCAAAATCATTCTTTGCAAGAAAATAAACATCCTCCACTTTAATAATCTTAGTGGAGGAAGAAAATGATCTCTTTCATACCATACAGGAAGAGGTGCATATTGAGCAATGATACACCAATTGATCAACATTTAGCAAATCAGTTAAGATGAATCATTTCCTATTAATATGATGACAACAAACATATTATCAAATGAAGATTTGCAGTCCAAAGTGCTCAACTCCTTCTCTCTAGTTATCTATGCATAGTTGGTTGTGGCATAGGGTAAGAAACTCGAACAACATAAGGAGCATGTCCCATAGGAAGCATTACAGGAGTGCCAACAGTGGAAACCATAGGCCCAACAAGGGGATGACCAATAATAGCTCCATATACACTAGGAAACAAGCATGATTAGCGGATTGCCCTGCAGATCTTGAAGATTGATTTCCTTGACCAGTTATAGGTCCTTGTGGTGATGATACACCACTCCCATTCACACTAGTAATATCATGAATGCTAGATCGTCTCCTGTCCGTGTTCATGGAATTCAACTGAATAAAATACTTTTGTTCATGACTAGTCACCTATGTGGGAGTTCAAGAAATAACAAAATTCCTTGAGATGCTCCTCCAGTCACCTTTGCCAAATTTTTCCAGACCAAGCAAGAACATCTTGCATCAGAAAAGATACACACATTATCATTAAAATCAGCCAAGGTAGAGTATTTGATAGCAGGTACCAACATTGCTAAATATTATATATATTGTGAAGATATTAATGTTTTTTAGATTATATATTTAGATAGATGAAAATAAAAATTTAAAATAAAATTATAATTTAATATACACAAGTTTCGTTAACAATAACACACACGCATATAATATATATATATATATATATATATATATATATATATATATATATATATATATATATATATATATATATATATATATATATATATAAAGTTGTAAATTATATCATAACAATAACTATTATATATATACAACATAGCTAGATATATAATTATATAATATAACATAGCATGTGACATAACTATATAACTAGATATTATAACATAGTTATAATTATAAAATTTTACACACATATATATTTAACATTTAACATAGTTTTATAAATTTAACATAATGTGCTCTTCATAATTTAACATAAGATGGGTGATGCTCCACAACCTTTTTAAGACTTGAGTTGATATATAAACTATAATTCTCCTTAAAATTTACATTACTTATATTTGTCAAATTATTTAATATAATGATACATGACAACTATATATCTCTTAGTTCCCACCCTTATTAAATTTAATAATTGAGTAATGATTTTGTAACTTACAGTTTCTATATTTTTATTTAACTATATAATGAAACATAGTATATATATATATATATATATATATATATATATATATATATATATATATATATATATATATATATATATATATATATATATATATATATATATATCTATATATATATATATATATATTTATATATATATATATATATATATATATATATATATAAGTTTAAGGAGAGTTTTATGTATTTGATGCATGAAATAATCAATAGGGGAGCTTTTGCAAGCGTTGAACTGGTAAGAGCAAGGGTTTCAAGCTTCTGACAAGCGTTGAAATCCATGGAGGGGTGCAAAGGGGGGAGCTCCACTCCCTCCTATAGTCAGGCAGTAGCCAGCCGAGGTAAGAAACCAATAGAAACTGCTAGAGGTCCTTCAGGAGAAGGGAAAAGGAACATTGAGGAGGAAGAGAATTTGACCAATACAAGGGAGGACAATAGAACAAAAGAAAATGAGGAAGAAGACAAGAAACAGGAAGCAAAAAACAAAATGCAAAAGGGTCCATGTAAACCTAAGGTTGAGGTCACACCTAGAGTAGTTTTAAATGATCCTGCTCTGCAGGTGCACATGGACCACATGCAGACCTATGCTATCATTTGTAAATTCATGGGATTATGGCCCACAGAAAAGGTGATACAAGCGTGGATTAAATACCACTGGAAACCGAAAGGAGGCATAGACCTACACCTTGGGTCAAAGGGTTTCTTCACTGTGGTCTTTACAAATATCGAGGACAAAGACAGGGTGTTTGAAGGAGGGCCCTACTTCTATGCAGCCGCAGGCCTCTACATGCAGCCTTGGATGATGAATTTTGTCCTGGAGGGAGAGACTTTCACTTCGGTCCCGGTCTGGGTAAGACTCTATTCCCTACCTCTAGATTATTGGCAAACTGAATCTTTATCTGCCATAGGAAATAAATTAAGGCATTTTGTCAAAGCATCTGAGGCCACCAGAAGGGGAAAATACACTTCCTTCACACGAATATGTGTGGAGATGGATCTCTCTAGAGCTCTACCGGATGAGGTCATCTTGGAAGTTTTTGATGAATAATGGGTGCAAACAATAGATTATGAACATATTCCTTTCAGATGTCGTAGGTGCCATGAGGATGGGCACCTATTTAGAGACTTCCCTCTTAGTAAAATAGAGAACAAAAGTAAAGCTACCATGGTGAAAGACACTAAAAACTTTCACAAAGTTGGATATAGAGGAAAGGGGGGCAAAAGGGGGCCAAAGAAACATCAAACAAAAGGGCAACAAGCTAGTCTGAACAGGTTCCAAGTACTAGAAGAAGAGGAAGAGACAACAAAGGTAGATCAGGTAATGGAAGGCAGCCCAGGGGAGAAGGAGAAGGAAGAAAATAGTGGGCAAACACAGGATATTAATAAATAGAAAGAGACTACGCTGAGTGATGGGGAACTGGAAATGGACCAAGAAATGACCCAGAGTGAGATGGAAATGGAGGATCATGAACTGCAGGATATTCTTGATAGAGAACACCTAGATCTGGAAGGGTTCTTGAAACAAGGGACCATGGGAGGGGTAGACTCACTACCTCAAGAAGAGTTTAACAGAGTACAGTAGCTGTTCCTATGGAAAACTCAGGCTAAAGGGTTGGAAAGGCAAAGAAACAATGAAAGGCAGGGAAACAAAGGTGTGAAAACTATGAAAACCACACCAGGATTAGCTCCTAGAAATCGAGGAAGGAAAAGAGGTAGAAAAAAGCAGAATGAGTTATTGATGGAATGTGGAAAGCTAATGATAGATTCAGGTAATATGAAAGATCTAACCAGCTACTCCTTTACAAATATTTCATAATGAAGTTCAAATCGTGGAATATCAGAGGTCTAGGAAAAACAAAGGATACTTAGCAATAGAATGAAACAAGAAGCTCCGGATATGATGTTTATCCAGGAAACTAAATGTTCCATTCAAAAAATAAAAGAAATACACAGTAAATAGCTCAATAAATATGAGTTTCTAGAAGTCAAAGTAGATAAAATAGCAGGAGGTATACTTACTCTTTGGAACCCCCAAAAGATTGGCATAATAGATGCTGAGGCATCTAGGAATTATTTATCAGTGGTTATTCAGCCTGTGGGAGACAAGGAGATTTATTTAATTACAGATGTTTATTGTCCCCAAAGACTGGATGATAAACTCAGGCTTCTAGATTCTCTTGTGGGACTAAGAGATAGACACGCAGGAGTACCATGGATTATGGGTGGGGACTTCAAGTTTGTGCTAGAGTGGTTTTCCAAGTCTTATGTTCAATTGTAAGATTCCTTTAAGGGACACATAATATCAAATTGGCAAAGGACCCTCCCAGTATCATAAAACCTCATAGTGATGCAACCATATTGGCCTTCCACTACATGGTTGCAATTATTTTTTATTTTGAGCTGATGATGATCATGGCTCAAACATAACGCATGCTTATTAGGCACCTACCCACATTCTTATCATCATTATAATTGACTTTTGTATTCTGGAATAGCTGTAGTAAGTAGTAGTAAGTAGAACCGAGTGTCAATGTGAAGATACATATGGTAAGAATGAGGATAGCAATACATTGGAGATGAAAGCATATGTTCCACATATGCATCCATTTTGCCACCAAAATAGAAAAATAGAGGATACATGTTTTGGAATTTAGATTGGTCATTTTGCTACAAATTTGTGAATATGGAGAGCCTTGCTTATTGACTTAGATGATAAAAAAACAAATTTGGTTGTGCCTGCCACGGTAATATACTGCAATAGAGAAGATTCTAATGAAGCCTTTGTTGAGGAAAATGAAAATTATATAGATAGATTGAGAAGCAAGCATTTTGAGTTCCACAAATTGAATGTTTATCAGAAATCTTCTATAGTTGGTACAATGATTGTTGTTAAAAACACCTGGATGGAATGTACAAAGTGGGAAATGCATTGATATTTCTATCTATACACGTGTTGAATTCCCTTTATAAAGAGAGTATGTTGCATGTAGAGGGCATGTTGCATGAAGCAACTACAATCCTTGATGATGTAGTGAAAAATAGAGAGGTGCACAAAGCATCCCAGATCATGTTGATGCTAAACAAAGCAACATTATTGAAATCTCCATCTTTGTGTATTCTGCGCCAAATTGTAACAGTTATCATATAATATTGCTAGTTGTATCGAGAGGCTTTCTCTTTTATGATTATGGCTAAAGAGAGGAAATAATAAAAGAATAACAACTTGAGTTGTTTTCTTACATGTATCCCCATCAAAATCATTCTTTGCAAGAAAATAAACATCCTCCACTTTAATAATCTTAGTGGAGGAAGAAAATGATCTCTTTCATACCACACAGGAAGAGGTGCATATTGAGCAATGATACACCAATTGATCAACATTTAGCAAATCAGTTAAGATAAATCATTTCCTATTAATATGATGACAACAAACATATTATCAAATGAAGATTTGCAGTCCAAAGTGCTCAACTCCTTCTCTCTAGTTATCTATGCATAGTTGGTTGTGGCATAGGGTAAGAAACTCGAACAACATAAGGAGCATGTCCCATAGGAAGCATTACAGGAGTGCCAACAGTGGAAACCATAGGCCCAACAAGGGGCTGACCAATAATAGCTCCATATACACTAGGAAACAAGCATGATTAGCGGATTGCCCTGCAGATCTTGAAGATTGATTTCCTTGACCAGTTATAGGTCCTTATGGTGATGATACACCACTCCCATTCACACTAGTAATATCATGAATGCTAGATCGTCTCCTGTCCGTGTTCATGGAATTCAACCGAATAAAATACTTTTGTTCATGACTAGTCACCTATGTGGGAGTTCAAGAAATAACAAAATTCCTTGAGATGATCCTCCAGTCACCTTTGCCAAATTTTTCCAGACCAAGCAAGAACATCTTGCATCAGAAAAGATACACACATTATCATTAAAATCGGCCAAGGTAGAGTATTTGATAGCAGGTACCAACATTGCTAAATATTATATATATTGTGAAGATATTAGTGTTTTTTAGATTATATATTTAGATAGATGAAAATAAAAATTTAAAATAAAATTATTTTTTAATATACACAAGTTTCGTTAACAATAACACACACGCATATATATATATATATAGTTGTAAAGTATATCATAACAATAACTATTATCGATATACAACATAACTAGATATATAATTATATAATATAACATAGCATGTGACATAACTATATAACTAGATATTATAACATAGTTATAATTATAAAATTTTACACACATATATATATTTAACATTTAACATAGTTTTATAAATTTAACATAATGTGCTCTTCATAATTTAACATAAGATGGGTGATGCTCCACAACCTTTTTAAGGCTTGAGTTGATATATAAACTATAAATCTCCTTAAAATTTACATTACTTATATTTGTCAAATTATTTAATATAATGATACATGACAACTATATATCTCTTAGTTCCCACCCTTATTAAATTTAATAATTGAGTAATGATTTTGTAACTTACAGTTTCTATATTTTTATTTAACTATATAATGAAACATAGCATATATATATATATATATATATATATATATATATATAAGTTTAAGGAGAGTTTTATGTAGTTAATGCATGAAATAATCAATAGGGGATCTTTTGCAAGCGTTGAACTAGTGAGAGCAAGGGTTTCAAGCTTCTGCAAGCGTTGAAATCCATGGAGGGGTGCAAAGGGGGGAGCTACACTCTATCCTATAGTCAGGCAGTAGCCAGCCGAGGTAAGAAACCAATAGAAACTTCCAGAGGTCCTTCAGGAGAGGGGAAAAGGAACATTGAGGAGGAAGATGATTTGACCAATAAAAGGGAGGATAATAGAACAAAAGAAAATGAGGAAGAAGACGAGAAACAAGAAGCAGAAAACAAAATGCAAAAGGGTCCATGTAAACCTAAGGTTGAGGTCACACCTAGAGTAGTTTTAAATGATCCTGCTCTGCAGGTGCACATGGACCACATGTGGACCTATGCTATCATTTGTAAATTCATGGGATTATGGCCCACAGAAAAGGCACTACAAGCGTGGATTAAATACCACTGGAAACCAAAAGGAGGCATAGACCTACACCTTGGGTCAAAGGGTTTCTTCATTGTGGTCTTTACAAATATCGAGGACAAAGACAGGGTGTTTGAAGGAGGGCCCTACTTCTATGCAGCTGCAGGCCTCTACATGCAGCCTTAGATGATGAATTTTGTCCTGGAGGGAGAGACTTTCACTTCGGTCCCAGTCTGGGTAAGACTCTATTCACTACCTCTAGATTACTGGCAAAATAAATCTTTATCTGCCATAGGCAATAAATTAGGGCATTTTGTCAAAGCATCTGAGGCCACCAGAAGGGGAAAATACACTTCCTTCGCACGAATATGTGTGGAGATGGATCTCTCTAGAGCTCTACCAGATGAGGTCGTCTTGGAAGTTTTTGATGAAGAATGGGTGCAAACAATAGATTATGAACATATTCCTTTCAGATGTCGTAGGTTCCATGAGCATGGGCACCTATTTAGAGACTGCCCTCTTAGTAAAATAGAGAACAAAAGTAAAGCTACATGGTGAAAGACACTAAAAACTTTCACAAAGTGGGATATAGAGGAAAGGGGGCAAAAGGGGGCCAAAGAAACAACAAATAGAAGGGCAACAAGCTAGTCTGAAGAGGTTCCAAGTACTAGAAGAAGAGGAAGAGACAACAAAGGTAGATCAGGTAATGGAAGGCAGCCCATGGGAGAAGGAGAAGGAAGAAAATAGTGGGAAAACACAGGATATTAATAAATAGAAAGAGACTACGCTGAGTGATGGGGAATTGGAAATGGACCAATAAATGACCCAGAGTGAGATGGAAATGGAGGATCATGAAATGCAGGATATTCTTGATAGAGAACACCTAAATATGGAAGGGTTCTTGAAACAAGGGACCATGGGAGGGGTAGACTCACTACCTCAAGAAGAGTTTAACAAAGTACAGCAGCTGTTCCTATCGAGAACTCAGGCTAAAGGGTTGGAAAGGCAAAGAAACAATGAAAGGCAGGGAAACGAAGGTGTGAAAACTATGAAAACCACACTAGGATTAGCTCCTAGAAATCGAGGAAGGAAAAGAGGTAGAAAAAAGCAGGATGAGTTATTGATGGAATGTGGAAAGCTAATGATAGATTCAGGTAATATGAAATATCTAACCAGCTACTCCTTTACAAATCTTTCATAATGAAGTTCAAATCGTGGAATATCAGAGGTCTAGGAAAAACAAAGGATACTTAGCAATAGAATGAAACAAGAAGCTCCGGATATGATGTTTATCTAGGAAACTAAATGTTCCATTCAAAAAATAAAAGAAATACATAGTAAATGGCTCAATAAATATGAGTTTCTAGAAGTCAAAGTAGATAAAATAGCAGGAGGTATACTTACTCTTTGGAACCCCCAAAAGATTGGCATAATAGATGCTGAGGCATCTAGGAATTATTTATCAGTGGTTATTCAGCCTGTGGGAGACAAGGAGATTTTTTAATTACAAATGTTTATGGCCCCCAAAGACCAGATGATAACCTCATGCTTCTAGATTCTCTTGTGGGACTAAGAGATAGACACGCAGGAGTACCATGGATTATGGGTGGGGACTTCAACATGATCAAATCACTGTCGGAGAAAAAAGGGACCAGAACTTTAAGCAAAGACTCTATAGCATTTCAGAATTTTATAA
Organism: Pinus tabuliformis; assembly: GCA_031772625.1. NCBI lineage: Eukaryota > Viridiplantae > Streptophyta > Pinopsida > Pinales > Pinaceae > Pinus > Pinus tabuliformis. The sequence continues at coordinate 1,371,477,553 of CM062817.1, read as the reverse complement.
ACAATAAGAAGCTAGTTGACACTGATATGAGTAATGGCCTCTTTACATGGAACAATAGGAGAGGAGGAGAGTCTCAAGTAGCCTCAAAGTTAGACAGATTCATAATCTTAGAGGACCTTATGCTCACAGATAGGGAAATGACAGTGAGAATTCTCCCTCTTGGAGGCTCGGACCATTGGCCTGTACAACTTGAGGTTCAGGGCATTGGCACCCCCAAGAACAAACCTTTTAGATTTGAGAATATCTGGCTCACCCACCCAGATTTTATTAGCGATATTGCAAAATGGTGGACAGAAGATCTGCATATTCAGGGTACGAGAATGCTTCTTCTACACAAAATACTGAAACACATCAAGCTCAGACTCAAAGATTGGAACAAGAATGAATTTGGTAATATTTTTGAAGTAAAAAAAGCTTTTGAAGGTAAAATGCAGGAACTCAATCAAGCCCTTATCACGGATGGCTTTGATAGAGTTAGAAATGATCAAGTCACCAAGCATCATCAAGACTGGGAAAACTTATGTAAACAAGAGGAGATATTTTGGAGACAAAAATCAAGAGTTCAATGGCTAAAAGAAGGGGAAAGAAACACTAGGTTTTTCCACAGATCCACCATGGCGAACAGGTCTCATAACAGGATCTCATCTATCAAGGACTCAGAGGTCAACTACTCAATACCCATGAAGACATAGAAGTTGTGTTGGTTTAGCACTTTCGAAGTATCGCAGAGGAGACCATATTAGACAGAGTTCATTTTATTAGGGACTTAACAAAGCACATACCTAAGCTAGTAACAAGAGAGGATAATTTCAATCTCAATAGGCCGGTGATTGAAGAGGAGGTTAGTGAGGTCATCAAAGAAATGCAGAATGGTAAAGCGCCAGGCCCTAATGGTTTCAATGTTGATTTCTTTAAAGCTTGCTGGAACATTGTCAAGCAAGATATTCTAAATGTCGTGGAGGACTCCCGGATGAATAGAACCATTTTGAAGGTGCTCAATACATCCTTCATCTCTTTGATCCCCAAACAAGACATTGCTCAGACTCCAGATAGATTTAGACCCATAGCTTTGTGCAATGTGGTGTACAAGATAATATCCAAAGTTATTGCCAACAGACTCAAACCCCTTCTTCCTACTGTAGTTTCTGTGGAGAAAACAAGATATGTGGAGGGTAGACAAATTCTCAATAACATCATTCAAGCGCATGAGGTGGTTCATTCATTATTAAGCAATAGGAAGGCGGGAATGATTATGCAAGTGGACCTAGCCAAAGATTATGACAAGTTGAATTGGACCTATATCAGGAAGGTCCTTCTAGCCTTTGGATTTGACCATAACTGGGTAAGATGGGTTATGGCCCTGGTGACTTCATCTAGCTTTTCAATTATGGTTAATGGTTCTCCATCCAAGACTTTTACACCTACAAGAGGCTTATGGTAGGGAGATCCACTCTCCCCCTTTCTCTTTATCCTCATGACGAAAGGACTTGGTCAAACTATCAAGCATGCTAAAGAAGTGGGTAACATCAAGGGTCTCCAACTCTCCGAGACTGGACAAGCTTTGAACCATCAACAATTTGTTGATGACACCATGCTGCAGGGCATCCCCACGGTCAAAGAATTGCTTGCTTATAAACAAATCCTGAGTGACTTTGCCATGGCTATGGGTATAGAGGTAAATCTCTCCAAATCTAAGATTTTCTTCTTTGACACAAATATCGCTATTCAGAGGAATATCTCCGGAATTCTAGGCTTTCAAAGGGATATCCTTCCTTCCAAATACTTGGGAGTTCTGCAAGTGATAAACCTTTGCACAAGAGTATTTGGGAGCCGATGATTAATAAGATGCAGGACAAAACCCAGAAATGGACTATTAGATCTTTGAACATGGCAGGTTGGCTGGTGCTTACAAAAGCTATACTTCAATCAATCCCCATCTTCATGCTTTCAGCCCTTCCAGCTCCAAAAGGAGTCTTGCAACAATTTAGAACCATTCAAAGAGACTTTCTTTGGGGTAAGGGGGAGGAGAGAAATAAATGGGCCTTGGTAGCTTGGGATAAGATTTGCAAACCTAAAAACCACAAAGGTCTTGGACTGGATGATCCGAAAGTGCTAAGCAAAGTTTTAGGGGAAAAATTATGGTGGCATTGGGTAAAAGATCCAAAGGTTCAGTGGGCTTGTATTTGGAAAGAAAAATACGCCAGCAATTGGCAAGACAGTGATCACATGAGGATGACTGGCATCATAAAAGTTTCCTACATCTGGAATCAAGACTGGGAGAATAGAGGCTTAGTGCAAAAAAATAGCTTCTAGGAAATCAGAGAGGGAGATCTTCCTTTGTTTTGGGAGGATAAATGGCAACAAGAACCTACACTGCTAAGAGAGGACTTTTTGGATCTCAAGAATGAAACAGATACCAAAGGGTCACTTAGGGTAAAAGATTTTTGGGATCAAACCAATAGTGAAGGAAAATGGTGAACTTGGAAGAATATGTAATACAGGGATGATAGCCCCTTGAAAGTAAAAGCTGATGCACTTCTAACAATGTTGGACCAAAGGAAGATTCTGGTATCAGAGGGGCATTACCAACTTAGATGGGGAAACAATAATGAAGGCACCTTCAATTTTAAGGAGGAAAAGCACATAATCCTGGAGCTTGATTCTAATGAACTAGACAGGGTTTGGCAGAACCTATGGAGGCATCAAGGATGGATGAAAATCAAACTTTTCATTTGGTTGGTACATCATCAGAAAATTCTGAATTAGGAAAACATTTAGAAGAGGGGTGTTCTGGGACCATCTAGATGTTAGCTTTGTGAGTCTCAAGAGGAAACGATGGAGCACCTACTCAATAACTGCATTTTCACCTCCAGGTTGTGGGATACTTTTGCCACAATTTTCAGACAGACAGACAGGGACAAAGGAAGCATTATCAATACCCTTAATAACTAGAGAGGAAACTTCTTTGATTATGAAATTCTTCACACAGCTTGGGATTTAACTCCAAGCTTCATAATATGGAATGTCTGGAAAGAAAGGAACTACATAATCATCAAAAATGGAAAAGGTTCCTCCCAGAGAATTATGGCGCAGATCTTAAGACAGCTTAAGGAGACAGTGGGAATTTTAGTGCAAACTTCCCCAACAACTCCACCTTCAGAAGCTGAAATGCAGATACTTCTTCATTTGGGTATGCAGGGGTTTATACCACAGGGCCTTGACAGGAAGGTGAAGAAACTGGTCAATAAGCTAGAATGCTAGCACCCTCCCCCTCAAGGTTTTTGAAATGCAACATTGATGGGGCCTCAAAAGGCAACCCAAGTATTGTTGGTTATGGAGGGGTGTTAAGGGATGAAAATGGTTGCATCATTTTTATTTTTAATTGCAATTTGGGAAGAGCTACAAACAATATGGTGGAACTAATGGCACTAGGGCAATGTTTAGAAATCCTAAAGGAGGACAATCTTCAGAATATAATAATCGAAACTAATTCTGAGTTAATTATTAACTCGGTCAAGAGAATCTGCTGTGGTAAGGAGCCAGAAAATGTCTCAAGACATTGGAGGTTGCTTTAGGTCTTTCAAAGGATACAATTTCACCTTCTGTGCTTGAAAACCATGAGTTTCACTCATGTGCGAAGGACGGAAAATAAATTGGCGGACATTCTAGCTAATCAAGGGGTGCTCTGCACCAAAAGTAGTGTCAAGTTGAGATGGCAAGATATGCCTCAGGATAGATTGAGGGAGCATTGTCTCAATTAGGCGGATTAGGACAGAACGATCTATCAAAACAGAGTTGGGTAACAATTGCAGAGATGGGGTCTAGTTGATTCGGATTCAGTATGAAGTGGTATTTCAAAAGTGATGTTACAATGGGGATGCAGGTCTTTGTATGCTTCCCCAGCTAGGTAAGCGCAAACACAGGAGTCTCAAGTGGAAGTTGCTTGATAGACAACGATTCTCGGATGATCAGATGGAGAACATCAAGAATGGTAAGAAGATTTTCATCTTCCTTTGGTTCAAGTGCCTGAGGAGTAGGGGTGCTGTGAGGGGCCAGAGTCCTAGCTTTCTTCGCAGACCCAAAATCCCCCGCATTATTTCCCGTGGTGTCAATACCACCCTCGGGGTGGTTTCCGGCTTACCGCATGCCCTTAAAGTCAGGAGCAGTTTCTCAGAGTTGAACATGATTCCACACACCACGCAACATGTGGCCAAGGTTGGGGAGAGAATACCGCCCTCATCGCGTGGTAATTCTCTGAGCTTTTTGATCATGCGATATGATCCTCCATCATTGGATTTGGCGAGGAGAATCAATGGTCAGGGAACAGTGTGCATATTGGTGGGTCTGGGTCTTGAAGCGTGTATAGCTTCGCGGTGGGTCATGCATTGTTTATTTCGAATTTGAGTTACTTCGGGTTTGTTGTTTGGGTCTTTAGGACCTAGTTGGCCGATTTAATTTTTTGGTGAGGATTCTACCTAGGGCTAAAAGGTTTAGCCTGTGGTTGTTTGTATTTTATGTAATTTTATCCTTTTGGACATTTTGAATTGAAGGCATGATTCTTGCATTAGCAAAAACAAATATATATATATATATATATATATATATATATATATATATATATATATATATATATATAAGTTTAAGGTTCAACAATGCATCATTAATACATACATTAAATCCATGATGAAAAATGCATTTAAAGTGAATATATAATCATTTTGAGTCTTTTCTAATTTGTGCCATACCGTTTCATTATATTGTGTGTCATACGAGAAACATTGTCTACATGTGCTTGCACCTAGTACATGTCATGTGTCAAAATCAAACATTATAATAACTTGTCTTATGGAGTATTTCGTTGGCATGAAGTTTTATTAGTTTTGCAAATATTTTTATTTCAATATTTTACATATTCATGCTCTATGAATAAAATGCATTATTTATAAATGGGAAAAAGTGTATGTTAGATTTTTAAAATCACATTTTTTTTATTCTGTTTACATGGAACTCAAAACTTTGGTTGATAATTTATCAAAATAGACATTCTATTTAGTTTAGAACTTTAACATAGTTTATTCTACTCATGTTTATAAATGGTTTTCTTGTAAACATTCTTTCTATGTAAACAATTTTTTCTTTGATTAATTTATATGTATTATATGCATTTTGCAGAGTCATCTCCCCTATACCCCCCAACCTTAACCCATTGGAGTGTTGGGGTATTTGCTATACATGGTCAGATTAGATCACCTATCCATACTAGAGTGTTTGGTAAACCCATAGATCTTCACTCGGACACAAGTCAAAGTGTCGGAGGCAGTTTTTTGGTCTTTGTTGATGATCTTTACCATTAATGATGATGGTTGTTTTTTGCATTTAGACCTCCAAATAATTCCAGTGATAAGGAATCTAACGCCGAATTAAAAAATAATCCTGTAGACTGACACATAATTAGGAATATATGTATATATGTGTGTGTGTGTGTGTGTGTGTGTTTTTTAGACTTAGCAGTATCTATGAGCTTATATTGGGGGATATATATTGAGGAAAAAATGACATAATATATTGGGAGATATATTGGGGTAAAGGGTTTTTATGTTGGGAGTATTAAAAATGGAGCTCAAAGTTAATGAAAAAATATAAAAAAGAAAAAAAAAAATAGTAAAAAAATGGATACCTACAATATTTATTGGAATTAGGATTTTTTAAATTAGGAAGGTGTATTGGGTTAGTGGGTTAAATAATGTGATTTTTAGGGATATTTTCCAATATATAATCAAATTAAAAATATTGCTTAAAACCATAAATTCATTGAGTCATTGAGTGAAACAACTTGCCTTAAAATTAAATAATAATAATAATATAATTATTTCATATATATATATATATATATATATATATATATATATCTTATCATCCTTCCACCCTATGCTACACAAATTTACGGTACTTCTGATAAGCGGGACGAGTATTTGCCCAAATTTACGGAAACGTCAAGTTGGGAGAGGCAATAATATAATATTTTTAAAATAAAAATAAAATAATTTATTTATTTCCATCCAAAACTTGCCAATCAAATTCCATCTTGCAAAGAAACATGTAAAAGATTGAACTTTGAAACATTGCCAAAAAAAATCAAAATATTAATCCATCAACAATTTCTCAATCAAATTCCTTCCCAGCAAAGAAACATGCAGAACTCCCAAACCGGAAAAAAGGTTGTTATTACTCTATTATTAGGTGATTTCATGCAATGCTATATGTTAAGTCATTGGTTCAATTCTTCGCCCTTGATGTAACCTCACCAATATTATATATATTACATCTAATTATAATAGAGATAAGAAAAAATAAAATATATATTAATAGTAATTAAAAAAATTAAAACAATAGAGTTTAAATCCAATGTTATTTTAAAAAGAGTTTGTATAATAAAATTATAAATTTCCAAGTTAATATATATTTTATACTTAAATAAATATGAAAATTAAATTAAAAATTGTTTTTTAATAATATTTATATTTCATAATTTCAACTATTTTTTTTTCTTTAGTATTCCATCTTTTTTCCATTAAACTATGGTGTTAATGATGGTTTTGCTAGTTGCCAACAATCTTCCTAAATTCTTTTATATCCATGCGCGTATATGAGGAGAATGAATAGCTTTCCAATGACAAAAATCGGGATTGGCCAGATGCCTCATCTTCATTTGAATAGAAGGGCTTTCCATAAACGGGGTGTTTCTCTTAGTTTGAGATCCATATCCAAATCTAAACCCAGTGGCATACCCTTCCCTTCACATAGTTCCACCCAAGCTGGCAATGTCAAATACACCTAAGTTTGCACTTATTCATCTCAGTGAAGCTCCCAAAATGTCAAAAATCAGTTGTAGTGAAGCTCCAAAGTACCTATTGAAGCTTCCTGCCATTTTGGAGCATTTCCGATTAGCTCCCAAACTCCCAAAATAAGGGAGCTTTAGAATGGTGACAAGAGACTTTGTTAAATACCAGAAAAATAGAAAGCAAATGATGGGGAGAACCTTATTCCAATTTGATCGATATTGACCACCACGACAAATCCAACCAGCTGCAACATTTACGATGACCTGAGCCACTAAAATAGCTATAATGAACCTGTTCCATAAAACTTTGAAGGACTCTTTGGAAATAAGCATGTGGTATCATCGCCTCCGAGTGTAGCCTTAGCATGAGCCTGTAAAAGAAATCGTTATTATATTGGCATAAAAAATTAGGTTCATCAAATAATTAAACACTAACTAACTCATTAAATAAAAAAGAGATAAATAAAAATCGAATACAGTTACCAGTTAAATAAAAAATAAAAATAAAAACTAATACAATTGAACACTTTTCAAATTGATTATTAATACTAATAACATTATCTTATTTAATTTTTCAATTTAATTATTAATAATGTTAATCTAGAATTTTTTGTTATTATATATTAGATTTTCTTATTTTTTTACAATATAGATTTAAATTCACACTATAGTAATACTTAAATTCTAATATTACTAAGAATAACAAAATATAATTTTTGATATAAATGTTTAATGAATTCAATTAAAATTAAGTAGTGTAAATCTATTAACATATTTGATCATTCTATTAAAATAGAAATGATTAAAATAGCAATGTAACACACTGATCAATAAAAGAAAAGTTAATATCAAGAAATTTAGACACAAAAATTAATATCAAGAAATTTAGACATTGATAGAGACCCATTAAGTCTTTACAAAGAATCCTAAATAAAATTAGCTAAAAAATAATTACTATTTTGAATATACCATATTTTTGGTGAAGCTTTTCTGGGTGAGATTAATAATCAAACTCTCACGAATTTAGTAAGAAAGATTTATTAAGTTATATCTAGAGATATTTGTATTGAGTATTTTTATATACATTCAATTATGTGTTAGAAATTAATTTTAATTAACTTTTTCCAAATAAAAGGATATTTAAAACAAATATTTTGTTGAAGTAAATTATTACACGACTACAACATATTATTCTGGTGTCAAATTTATTATCAAATAGAACAGACTAAAAATTCTTGTTTCTATGTAACATCTCATCTAGAAAGGGAAGAAAGCCCAAACCAAAAGCATGGTAGTCATATGAGTTAGTATTATTGAAAAAAAAATGTAAAAACATAACACACATTACATATGGAGAAGGATATTAATGATCATCTAAAAGTATAGGTTGAAAGTTTAAACTCAAACTCTCCCTTGATGACATGTAAGGAACAAAATAAGGTGGAAATTACTCTTTTATGGATGTAGTGGTTATTAAATGTCAATAAGTGAAAGAAAATTATTTAAGGTAGTGGAAATTACTCTTTCATGGATGTAGTGGTCATTAAATGTCAATAATTAAATGTAAATAAGTGAGACAAAATGATTTAAGGAGTATTACATTTTTATATTTGATAGAGTTAATTTTTCAAATAAATATTGAAGTTATATTTATGATTTATGATTATTTTGGATGGAACTCTCCCTATGGAAATTGATAGGGTTAAAGAAATGCAAGATAGAGGATCCTATTTCACATTATTTTTTACAATTTTTCTTTAAGCATGATTGTTTCACAATAACTATCTATTGTATTCTTTTTATGAATTCACTCAAATTATATGCAAATTATAAGCTTTTTAAATTTATTGAAATGGTTTTTTTTTTGGTAAAACCATGAGAAGAAATAATTGAAAACATATTATTTTGTTTAAGGTAAATAGTGTTGGCTTGAATTACAAGCTAATAATATTATGTCTATATCCTATAACAAGTAACTATATCACTTGGAGCTGATTTGGAGCATGTAACAAATAACTATATCTTGTCCTCATTGTCTTTATTAAGTGGGTGATGCTTATTAAGATATGTTATTAAGACATCTATTGATATGATTCAAAATCATGTAATGCTAAGTGAATGATATGGAATTGGATGATCATACTTATGGTTATTAATATATAGAACTCTCACTTTTATCCTTGTTTTCTCTTTCATCAACAACTAAATTAAACACTTAAAAGATACAAACACTTCAGTGCTTCAATTCCCCACATGTATATTGAACCATATATTTGATTATCAAATACCATTAACATCCTTCTTTATAAGTTGATGGATAATTTGACCTATTGTTTTGCTCATGTGTAAAGTTCATGAATAATTCAACTTAAATTCTTCTTGCTAGTTGGTAGACATGAATCCAAGACTCCATTAAAAAATGGAAACTGGCTAAAAATTACCCCTCCCACACTTCCTTAAATTCTAATTTTAAATTTATTAAACATTTTTTTTAAAGAAATAACTCTACATTGAAATTTTATATATATTTATATTGGGTGCTTATATATATATATATATAAACACCCAATATCCTTTAAAGCCAGCCTGGTGGAAGCGTTTTGTCGATGACACCAATATAAAATGGACACATGGTAAAGCAGAACTTGACAAGTTTTTCACTCACCTAAATTTCATCTCTCCTGAAATAAAATTCACAATGGAGCTTGAAGAAAACATGAGCATCCCATTCTTGGACATTCTAATCATCAGAAAAGAGGATGGCTCTTTGGGCCATAAGGTTTTCAGGAAGTCTACCCACACAGAAAGTTACCTCCATGCGGATTCCCACCATCACCCAGCCCAAAAGTTTGGTGTTCTGAATACTCTTGCCATTAGAGCCCTTCGAATTTCTGACTTAGAGCATATTAACAAAGAAAAGAGGCATTTAGTTTTAACTTTTAAGAATATTGGCTACAAAGATCATGAGATTAAAAAAGCCATGGAGAAAGCTGAAAGGAAGTTGTCATCTCCCAAACCTAAGGATCAGGACCAACCTCAATGTGGCAAGTTTTTTCTACCGTATATCCATGGGGTTACAGACAAAATCGCTAAAATCCTAAGAAAGAAAAACATTATAACACAATTCTCAGCTCCTGGTACTATCAGGCAAGGTTTGAAGTCTGTTAAAGATGATATTGACAAGCAGCAACTTAAAGGAGTCTATAAAATAGACTGTTCCTGTGGAAAAAGCTACATAGGCGAAACAGGTCGCTCCCTCCAGACAAGACTCAAGGAACATGGCGCTGACATCAGGAATGGAAGATCTCGTACCTCAGCCTTGGCAGAACACTCCTCGAAGACTAAGCACGACATATGCCTGGAAAACACATCAATTATCGCAAAAGAAGAGCAGCAACAGAGACGAAAGATCAGAGAAGCACTTGAAATTATTAAGCATCCTTGTAATCTGAACAGAGACAGTGGTATGGAGATTAGCGGAAGCTGGCTTCCCCTGATCAGGGAAATCAAAAAGCGTCAACCCATCCCCAGGTAAGCCTTCAAGCAGGTAAGTTTTCCCTCCCTCTCCTATCCTATTATTATTGGTCACTACTTTTTATCTATATCATAATTAGAATTATTAACATAAAAATACTTTAATATATTAATTTCTACATAACGATTAATTAATATATTAATTATTATATTAATTAATTATAAATATCAATTATTTATAATTGTTAATATAATTTGGTTCATATATTAATTTAATTTATATATGGAAATTGATATATTCCCTAGCATTGATATATTCCCTAGTAGAAATTGATATATTCCCTAGTTTTTCTATAATAATTAATTTATTATGCCTTCATTTTTAGCTCCTTTAACCTAATAATTAACTTTTTTATTTCTTTAATATAATAATTTCTATATAACTATTAATTAATATATTAATTATTATATTGATAAATTATAAATATTTATTATTTATTATTTATAATTATTAATATGAATTAATTTAATACATTAAATTAATTTATATAGAAATTAATATATTTTAGTTCAATCTATTATCGAAAAATTTTAGTATCTCTTCTTTTTCCTTTTTAATCTATAGGTTATAAACCTAATTATTAAAATTAAAAAATTTTATAAAAATTTCAATAAAATAAAGGTAATTTATTAAAAATAAAAATAAATTAAAAATAAGAATAAAATTAAAATAATTTCAGATTCAAGCCTACCATGTGTCGTTCCTTAAAAATTGTCCTCTTAAGTATTTATTCTATCCATTCTGCTCTTCTTTTATCATCATTCTCAAACCCTGATGATGGATCCCATTTGGGATTTGAAACGTTGGTACAAAAATACTCATACTGTGGATTCTCCGGTCAATGATTCGAAAAGTACAAACCACAGATCTCTTAAATCCATAAATATAAATAATTAAACAAGAACACATAATACACTTAGGTTTGTATCCTGGCAAGAGAAAGCATACACGGCCAAAAATGCATTGAATCAATAAAACCAAACAAGTGCAAGACCAGGAATATCTATATATATATATATATATATATATATATATATATATATATATATATATATATATATATATATCTCATTCATGGGTATATAAATAAAATAAAACCTCCATTGAACTCTACGAGATAAACAAGTTTAAAAAAGTCTCGCTAACGTACAAATTCAGCTCGGTGAGATAAAACAGGATCCAAAAAATTCACAAACACCAACAAAAAACTGAAATTGAGGAATCAACTCACAGCCAACCAGCATCATTGGCCTCAGTGCAATGAAAACAAAATAAAATAGGAGTGAAGGCTCATTGACTGGATACAGACGTCCTCTGCAACGAAACCCAATAGAGTCGCCGCAAGGCCAAATAATGCCACCACTGAACAAATGAAGAAATCCAACCTTTCCATTGTGTACTCTAAGTTCACAATGATTGAATAACAATGATATACAACACAAGAAAAACTTCAGAAAAACGTGATGGTCTTACTCTTAAACAAGGGAAGCTGCGAGGCAGCAAGTCCCTGCATCAAGTTGAACTTTAGGTCTTTTCCAAAACTTAAACGCAACTGCATAGGATAGGGAACCCTCAAGCACCTCGGTGAATGAAACTAGCTTTTTTGAACATCCGAACACTTTTGCACAGAACACGTGAAAGCTGTTTGCAAACGAGTTAATGGCGGATAGCTATGATGCCAATGGGCGTGGTGCTCCTACCTTCGCTTTTCTCTTTTGTATGAGAAGAAGTGGTTGGTACACCACTCCCATTCACACTAGTAATATCATGAATGCTAGATCGTCTCCTGTCCGTGTTCATGGAATTCAACTGAATAAAATACTTTTGTTCATGACTAGTCACCTATGTGGGAGTTCAAGAAATAACAAAATTCCTTGAGATGCTCCTCCAGTCACCTTTGCCAAACTTTTCCAGACCAAGCAAGAACATCTTGCATCAGAAAAGATACACACATTATAATTAAAATCAGCCAAGGTAGAGTATTTGATAGCAGGTACCAACATTGCTAAATATTATATATATTGTGAAGATATTAATGTTTTTTAGATTATATATTTAGATAGATGAAAATAAAAATTTAAAATAAAATTATAATTTATTATACACAAGTTTCGTTAACAATAACACACACGCATATAATATATATATATATATATATATATATATATATATATATATATATATATATAAAGTTGGAAATTATATCATAACAATAACTATTATATATATACAACATAGCTAGATATATAATTATATAATATAACATAGCATGTGACATAACTATATAACTAGATATTATAACATAGTTATAATTATAAAATTTTACACACATATATATTTAACATTTAACATAGTTTTATAAATTTAACATAATGTGCTCTTCATAATTTAACATAAGATGGGTGATGCTCCACAACCTTTTTAAGACTTGAGTTGATATATAAACTATAATTCTCTTTAAAATTTACATTACTTATATTTGTCAAATTATTTAAGATAATGATACATGACAACTATATATCTCTTAGTTCCCACCCTTATTAAATTTAATAATTGAGTAATGATTTTGTAACTTACAGTTTCTATATTTTTATTTAACTATATAATGAAACATAGCATATATATCTATATATATAAGTTTAAGGAGAGTTTTATGTATTTGATGCATGAAATAATCAATAGGGGAGCTTTTTCAAGCGTTAAACTGGTAAGAGCAAGGGTTTCAAGCTTCTGACAGCGTTGAAATCCATGGAGGGGTGCAAAGGGGGGAGCTCCACTCCCTCCTATAGACAGACAGTAGCCAGCCGAGGTAAGAAACCAATAGAAACTGCTAGAGGTACTTCAGGAGAAGGGAAAAGGAACATTGAGGAGGAAGAGAATTTGACCAATACAAGGGAGGAAAATAGAACAAAAGAAAATGACGAAGAAGACAAGAAACAGGAAGCCAAAAACAAAATGCAAAAGGGTCCATGTAAACCTAAGGTTGAGGTCACACCTAGAGTAGTTTTAAATGATCCTGCTCTGTAGGTGCACATGGACCACATGCAGACCTATGCTATCATTTGTAAATTCATGGGATTATGGCCCACAGAAAAGGTGATACAAGCGTGGATTAAATACCCCTGGAAACCGAAAGGAGGCATAGACCTACACCTTGGGTCAAAGGGTTTCTTCACTGTGGTCTTTACAAATATCGAGGACAAAGACAGGGTGTTTGAAGGAGGGCCCTACTTCTATGCAGCCGCAGGCCTCTACATGCAGCCTTGGATGATGAATTTTGTCCTGGAGGGAGAGACTTTCACTTCGGTCCCGGTCTGGGTAAGACTCTATTCCCTACCTATAGATTATTGGCAAACTGAACCTTTATCTGCCATAGGAAACAAAATTAAGGCATTTTGTCAAAGCATCTGAGGCCACCAGAAGGGGAAAATACACTTCCTTCACACGAATATGTGTGCAGATGGATCTCTCTAGAGCTCTACCAGATGAGGTCATCTTGGAAGTTTTTGATGAATAATGGGTGCAAACAATAGATTATGAACATATTCCTTTCAGATGTCGTAGGTGCCATGAGGATGGGCACCTATTTAGAGACTTCCCTCTTAGTAAAATAGAGAACAAAAGTAAAGCTACCATGGTGAAAGACACTAAAAACTTTCACAAAGTTGGATATAGAGGAAAGGGGGGCAAAAGGGGGCCAAAGAAACTTCAAACAAAAGGGCAACAAGCTAGTCTGAACAGGTTCCAAGTACTAGAAGAAGAGGAAGAGACAACAAAGGTAGATCAGGTAATGGAAGGCAGCCCGGGGGAGAAGGAGAAGGAAGAAAATAGTGGGCAAACACAGGATATTAATAAATAGAAAGAGACTACGCTGAGTGATGGGGAACTGGAAATGGACCAAGAAATGACCCAGAGTGAGATGGAAATGGAGGACCATGAACGACAGGATATTCTTGATAGAGAACACCTAAATCTGGAAGGGTTCTTAAAACAAGGGACCATGGGAGGGGTAGACTCACTACCTCAAGAAGAGTTTAACAGAGTACAGTAGCTATTCCTATGGAAAACTCAGGCTAAAGGGTTGGAAAGGCAAAGAAACAATGAAAGGCAGGGAAACAAAGGTGTGAAAACTATGAAAACCACACCAGGATTAGCTCCTAGAAATCGAGGAAGGAAAAGAGGTAGAAAAAAGCAGAATGAGTTATTGATGGAATGTGGAAAGCTAATGATAGATTCAGGTAATATGAAAGATCTAACCAGCTACTCCTTTACAAATATTTCATAATGAAGTTCAAATTGTGGAATATTAGAGGTCTAGGAAAAACAAAGGATACTTAGCAATAAAATGAAACAAGAAGCTCCGGATATGATGTTTATCCAGGAAACTAAATGTTCCATTCAAAAAATAAAAGAAATACATAGTAAATAGCTCAATAAATATGAGTTTCTAGAAGCCAAAGTAGATAAAATAGCAAGAGGTATACTTACTCTTTGGAACCCCCAAAAGATTGGCATAATAGATGATGAGGCATCTAGGAATTATTTATCAGTGGTTGTTCAGCCTGTGGGAGACAAGGAGATTTATTTAATTACAGATGTTTATTGTCCCCAAAGAGTGGATGATAAACTCAGGCTTCTAGATTCTCTTGTGGGACTAAGAGATAGACACGCAGGAGTACCATGGATTATGGGTGGGGACTTCAAGTTTGTGCTAGAGTGGTTTTCCAAGTCTTATGTTCAATTGTAAGATTCCTTTAAGGGACACATAATATCAAATTGGCAAAGGACCCTCCCAGTATCATAAAACCTCATAGTGATGCAACCATATTGGCCTTCCACTACATGGTTGCAATTATTTTTTATTTTGAGCTGATGATGATCATGGCTCAAACATAACGCATGCTTATTAGGCACCTACCCACATTCTTATCATCATTATAATTGACTTTTGTATTCTGGAATAGCTGTAGTAAGTAGTTGTAAGTAGAACCGAGTGTCAATGTGAAGATACATATGGTAAGAATGAGGATAGCAATACATTGGAGATGAAAGCATATGTTCCACATATGCATCCATTTTGCCACCAAAATTGAAAAATAGAGGATACATGTTTTGGAATTTAGATTGGTCATTTTGCTACAAATTTGTGAATATGGAGAGCCTTGCTTATTGACTTAGATGATAAAAAAACAAATTTGGTTGTGCCTGCCACGGTAATATACTGCAATAGAGAAGATTCTAATGAAGCCTTTGTTGAGGAAAATGAAAATTATATAGATAGATTGAGAAGCAAGCATTTTGAGTTCCACAAATTGAATGTTTATCAAAAATCTTCTATAGTTGGTACAATGATTGTTGTTAAAAACACCTGGATGGAATGTACAAAGTGGGAAATGCATTGATATTTCTATCTATGCACGTGTTGAATTCCCTTTATAAAGAGAGTATGTTGCATGTAGAGGGCATGTTGCATGAAGCAACTACAATCCTTGATGATGTAGTGAAAAATAGAGAGGTGCACAAAGCATCCCAGATCATGTTGATGCTAAACAAAGCAACATTATTGAAATCTCCATCTTTGTGTATTCTGCGCCAAATTGTAACAATTATCATATAATATTGCTAGTTGTATCGAGAGGCTTTCTCTTTTATGATTATGGCTAAAGAGAGGAAATAATAAAAGAATAACAACTTGAGTTGTTTTCTTACATGTATCCCCATCAAAATCATTCTTTGCAAGAAAATAAACACCCTCCACTTTAATAATCTTAGTGGAGGAAGAAAATGATCTCTTTCATACCACACAGGAAGAGGTGCATATTGAGCAATGATACACCAATTGATCAACATTTAGCAAATAAGTTAACATAAATCATTTCCTATTAATATGATGACAACAAACATATTATCAAATGAAGATTTGCAGTCCAAAGTGCTCAACTCCTTCTCTCTAGTTATCTATGCATAGTTGGTTGTGGCATAGGGCAAGAAACTCGAACAACATAAGGAGCATGTCCCATAGGAAGCATTACAGGAGTGCCAACAGTGGAAACCATAGGCCCAACAAGGGGCTGACCAATAATAGCTCCATATACACTAGGAAACAAGCATGATTAGCGAATTGCCCTGCAGATCTTGAAGATTGATTTCCTTGACCAGTTATAGGTCCTTATGGTGATGATACACCACTCCCATTGACACTAGTAATATCATGAATGCTAGATCGTCTCCTGTCCGTGTTCATGGAATTCAACCGAATAAAATACTTTTGTTCATGACTAGTCACCTATGTGGGAGTTCAAGAAATAAAAAAATTCCTTGAGATGATCCTCCAGTCACCTTTGCCAAATTTTTCCAGACCAAGCAAGAACATCTTGCATCAGAAAAGATACACACATTATCATTAAAATCGGCCAAGGTAGAGTATTTGATAGCAGGTACCAATATTGCTAAATATTATATATATTGTGAAGATATTAGTGTTTTTTAGATTATATATTTAGATAGATGAAAATAAAAATTTAAAATAAAATTATTTTTTAATATACACAAGTTTCGTTAACAATAACACACACGCATATATATATATATATATATATATATATATATATATATATATATATAAAGTTGTAAAGTATATCATAACAATAACTATTATCGATATACAACATAACTAGATATATAATTATATAATATAACATAGCATGTGACATAACTATATAACTAGATATTATAACATAGTTATAATTATAAAATTTTACACACATATATATATTTAACATTTAACATAGTTTTATAAATTTAACATAATGTGCTCTTCATAATTTAACATAAGATGGGTGATGCTCCACAACCTTTTTAAGGCTTGAGTTGATATATAAACTATAAATCTCCTTAAAATTTACATTACTTATATTTGTCAAATTATTTAATATAATGATACATGACAACTATATATCTCTTAGTTCCCACCCTTATTAAATTTAATAATTGAGTAATGATTTTGTAACTTACAGTTTCTATATTTTTATTTAACTATATAATGAAACATAGCATATATATATATATATATATATATATATATATAAGTTTAAGGAGATTTTTATGGAGTTAATGCATGAAATAATCAATAGGGGAGCTTTTGCAAACGTTGAACTAGTGAGAGCAAGGGTTTCAAGCTTCTGCAAGCATTGAAATCCATGGAGGGGTGCAAAGGGGGGAGCTACACTCCATCCTATAGTCAGGCAGTAGCCAGCCGAGGTAAGAAACCAATAGAAACTTCCAGAGGTCCTTCAGGAGAGGGGAAAAGGAACATTGAGGAGGAAGAGGATTCGACCAATAAAAGGGAGGATAATAGAACAAAAGAAAATGAGGAAGAAGACAAGAAACAGGAAGCAGAAAACAAAATGCAAAAGGGTCCATGTAAACCTAAGGTTGAGGTCACACCTAGAGTAGTTTTAAATGATCCTGCTCTACAGGTGCACATGGACCACATGTGGACCTATGCTATCATTTGTAAATTCATGGGATTATGGCCCACAGAAAAGGCACTACAAGCGTGGATTAAATACCACTAGAAACCGAAAGGAGGCATAGACCTACACCTTGGGTCAAAGGGTTTCTTCATTGTGGTCTTTACAAATATCGATGACAAAGACAGGGTGTTTGAAGGAGGGCCCTACTTCTATGCAGCTGCAGGCCTCTACATGCAGCCTTAGATGATGAATTTTGTCCTGGAGGGAGAGACTTTCACTTCGGTCCCAGTCTGGGTAAGACTCTATTCACTACCTCTAGATTACTGGCAAAATAAATCTTTATCTGCCATAGGCAATAAATTAGGGCATTTTGTCAAAACATCTGAGGCCACCAGAAGGGGAAAATACACTTCCTTCGCACGAATATGTGTGGAGATGGATCTCTCTAGAGCTCTACCAGATGAGGTCGTCTTGGAAGTTTTTGATGAAGAATGGGTGCAAACAATAGATTATGAACATATTCCTTTCAGGTGTCGTAGGTTCCATGAGCATGGGCACCTATTTAGAGACTGCCCTCTTAGTAAAATAGAGAACAAAAGTAAAGCTACATGGTGAAAGACAGTAAAAACTTTCACAAAGTGGGATATAGAGGAAACGGGGGCAAAATGGGGCCAAATAAACAACAAATAGAAGGGCAACAAGCTAGTCTGAACAGGTTCCAAGTACTAGAAGAAGAGGAAGAGACAACAAAGGTAGATCAGGTAATGGAAGGCAGCCCAGGGGAGAAGGAGAAGGAAGAAAATAGTGGGAAAACACAGGATATTAATAAATAGAAAGAGACTACGCTGAGTGATGGGGTATTGGAAATGAACCAATAAATGACCCAGAGTGAGATGGAAATGGAGGATCATGAACTGCAGGATATTCTTGATAGAGAACACCTAAAAATGGAAGGGTTCTTGAAACAAGGGACCATGGGAGGGGTAGACTCACTACCTCAAGAAGAGTTTAACAAAGTACAGCAGTTGTTCATATCGAGAACTCAGGCTAAAGGGTTGGAAAGGCAAAGAAACAATGAAAGGCAGGGAAACGAAGGTGTGAAAACTATGAAAACCACACGAGGATTAGTTCCTAGAAATCGAGGAAGGAAAAGAGGTAGAAAAAAGCAGGATGAGTTATTGATGGAATGTGGAAAGCTAATGATAGATTCAGGTAATATGAAATATCTAACCAGCTACACCTTTACAAATCTTTCATAATGAAGTTCAAATCGTGGAATATCAGAGGTCTAGGAAAAACAAAGGATACTTAGCAATAGAATGAAACAAGAAGCTCCGGATATGATGTTTATCTAGGAAACTAAATGTTCCATTCAAAAAATAAAGAAATACATAGTAAATAGCTCAATAAATATGAGTTTCTAGAAGTCAAAGTAGATAAAATAGTAGGAGGTATACTTACTCTTTGGAACCCCCAAAGATTGGCATAATAGATGCTGAGGCATCTAGGAATTATTTATCAGTGGTTATTCAGGCTGTGGGAGACAAGGAGATTTTTTTAATTACAACTGTTTATGGCCCCCAAAGACCAGATGATAACCTCATGCTTCTAGATTCTCTTGTGGGACTAAGAGATAGACACGCAGGAGTACCATGGATTATGGGTGGGGACTTCAACATGATCAAATCACTGTCGGAGAAAAAAGGGACCAGAACTTTAAGCAAAGACTCTATAGCATTTCAGAATTTTATAAACAATAAGAAGCTAGTTGACACTGATATGAATAATGGCCTCTTTACATGGAACAATAGGAGAGGAGGAGAGTCTCAAGTAGCCTCAAAGTTAGACAGATTCATAATCTTAGAGGACCTTATGCTCACAGATAGGGAAATGACAGTGAGAATTATCCCTTTTGGAGGCTCGGACCATTGGCCTGTACAACTTGAGGTTCAGGGAATTGGCACCCCCAAGAACAAACCTTTTAGATTTGAGAATATCTGGCTCACCCACCCAGATTTTATTAGCGATATTGCAAAATGGTGGATAGAAGATCTGCATATTCAGGGTACGAGAATGCTTCTTCTACACAAAATACTGAAACACATCAAGCTCAGACTCAAAGATTGGAACAAGAATGAATTTGGTAATATTTTTGAAGTAAAAAAAGCTTTTGAAGGTAAAATGCAGGAACTCAATCAAGCCCTTATCACGGATGGCTTTGATAGAGTTAGAAATGATCAAGTCACCAAGCATCATCAAGACTGGGAGAACTTATGTAAACAAGAGGAGATATTTTGGAGACAAAAATCAAGAGTTCAATGGCTAAAAGAAGGGGAAAGAAACACTAGGTTTTTCCACAGATCCACCATGGCGAACAGGTCTCATAACAGGATCTCATCGATCAAGGACTCCAGAGGTCAACTACTCAATACCCATGAAGATATAGAAGCTGTGCTGGTTCAGCACTTTCGAAGTATCGCAGAGGAGACCATCTTAGACAGAGTTCATTTTATCAGGGACTTAACAAAGCACATACCTAAGCTAGTAACAAGAGAGGATAATTTCAATCTCAATAGGCCGGTGACTGAAGAGGAGGTTAGTGAGGTCATCAAAGAAATGCACAATGGTAAAGCGCCAGGCCCTAATGGTTTCAATGTTGATTTCTTTAAAGCTTGCTGGAACATTGTCAAGCAAGATATTCTAAATGTCGTGGAGGACTCCCGGATGAATAGAACCATTTTGAAGGTGCTCAATACATCCTTCATCTCTTTGATCCCCAAACAGGACATTGCTCAGACTCCAGATAGATTTAGACCCATAGCTTTGTGCAATGTGGTGTACAAGATAATATCCAAAGTTATTGCCAACAGACTCAAACCCCTTCTTCCTACTATAGTTTCTGTGGAGAAAACAAGATATGTGGAGGGTAGACAAATTCTCAATAACATCATCCAAGCGCATGAGGTGGTTCATTCATTATTAAGCAATAGGAAGGCGAGAATGATTATGCAAGTGGACCTAGCCAAAGATTATGACAAGTTGAATTGGACCTATATCAGGAAGGTCCTTCTAGCCTTTGGATTTGACCATAACTGGGTAAGATGGGTTATGGCCCTGGTGACTTCATCTAGCTTTTCAATTATGGTTAATGGTTCTCCATCCAAGACTTTTACACCTACAAGAGGCCTCTGGTAGGGAGATCCACTCTCCCCCTTTCTCTTTATCCTCGTGACGAAAGGACTTGGTCAAACTATCAAGCATGCTAAAGAAGTGGGTAACATCAAGGGTCTCCAACTCTCCGAGACTGGACAAGCTTTGACCCATCAACAATTTGTTGATGACACCATGCTGTAGGGCATCCCCACGGTCAAAGAATTGCTTGCTTATAAACAAATCCTGAGTGACTTTGCCATGGCTATGGGTATAGAGGTAAATCTCTCCAAATCTAAGATTTTCTTCTTTGACACAAATATCGCTATTCAGAGGAATATCTCCGGAATTCTAGGCTTTCAAAGGGATATCCTTCCTTCCAAATACTTGGGAGTTCTGCAACTGATAAACCTTTGCAGAAGAGTATTTGGGAGCCGATGATTAATAAGATGCAGGACAAAACCCGGAAATGGACTATTAGATCTTTGAACATGGCAGGTTGGCTGGTGCTTACAAAAGCTATACTTCAATCAATCCCCATCTTCATGCTTTCAGCCCTTCCAGCTCCAAAAGGAGTCTTGCAACAATTTAAAACCATTCAAAGAGACTTTCTTTGGGGTAAGGGGGAGGAGAGAAATAAATGGGCCTTAGTAGCTTGGGATAAGATTTGCAAACCTAAAAACCACAAAGGTCTTGGACTGGATGATCCGAAAGTGCTAAGCAAAGTTTTAGGGGAAAAATTATGGTGGCATTGGGTAAAAGATCCAAAGGTTTAGTGGGCTTGTATTTGGAAAGAAAAATACGCTAGCAATTAGCAAGACAGTGATCACATGAGGATGACTGGCATCATAAAAGGTTCCTACATCTGGAATCAAGACTAGGAGAATAGAGGTTTAGTGCAAAAAAATAGCTTCTAGGAAATCAAAGAGGGAGATCTTCCTTTGTTTTGGGAGGATAAATGGCAACAAGAACCTACACTGCTAAGAGAGGACTTTTTGGATCTCAAGAATGAAACAGATACCAAAGGGTCACTTAGGGTAAAATATTTTTGGGATCAAACCAATAGTGAAGGAAAATGGTGAACTTGGAAGAATATGTAATACAGGGATGATAGCCCCTTGAAAGTAAAAGCTGATGCACTTCTAACAATGTTGGACCAAAGGAAGATTCTGGTATCAGAGGGGCATTACCAACTTAGATGGGGAAACAATAATGAAGGCACCTTCAATTTTAAGGAGGAAAAGCACATAATCCTGGAGCTTGATTCTAATGAACTAGACAGGGTTTGGTAGAACCTATGGAGGCATCAAGGATGGATGAAAATCAAACTTTTCATTTGGTTGGTACATCATCAGAAAATTCTGAATTAGGAAAACATTCAGAAGAGGGGTGTTCTGGGACCATCTAGATGTTAGCTTTGTGAGTCTCAAGAGGAAACGATGGAGCACCTACTCAATAACTGCATTTTCACCTCCAGGTTGTGGGATACTTTTGCCACAATTTTCAGACAGACAGACAGGGACAAAGGAAGCATTATCAATACCCTTAATAACTGGAGAGGAAACTTCTTTGATTATGAAATTCTTCACACATTTTGGGATTTAACTCCAAGCTTCATAATATGGAATGTCTGGAAAGAAAGGAACTACATAATCATCAAAAATGGAAAAGGTTCCTCCCAGAGTATTATGGCGCAAATCTTAAGACAGCTTAAGGAGACAGTGGGAATTTTAGTGCAAACTTCCCCAACAACTCCACCTTCAAAAGCTAAAATGCAGATACTTCTTCATTTGGGTATGCAGGGGCTTATACCACAGGGCCTTGACATGAAGGTGAAGAAACTGGTCAATAAGCTAGAATGCTAGCACCCTCCCCCTCAGGGTTTTTGAAATGCAACATTGATGGGGCCTCAAAAGGCAACCCAAGTATTGTTGGTTATGGAGGGGTGTTAAGGGATGAAAATGGTTGCATCATTTTTATTTTTAATTGCAATTTGGGAAGAGCTACAAACAATATGGTGGAACTAATGGCACTAGGGCAATGTTTAGAAATCCTAAAGGAGGACAATCTTCAGAATATAATAATCGAAACTAATTCTGAGTTAATTATTAACTCGGTCAAGAGAATCTGCTGTGGTAAGGAGCCAGAAAATGTCTCAAGACATTGGAGGTTGCTTTAGGTCTTTCAAAGGATACAATTTCACCTTCCGTGCTTGAAAACCATGAGTTTCACTCATGTGCGAAGGACGGAAAATAAATTGGCGGACATTCTAGCTAATCAAGGGGTGCTCTGCACCAAAATTAGTGTCAAGTTGAGATGGCAAGATATGCCTCAGGATAGATTGAGGGAGCATTGTCTCAAATAGGCGGATTAGGACAGAACGATCTATCAAAACAGAGTTGGGTAACAATTGCAGAGATGGGGTCTAGTTGATTCGGATTCAGTATGAAGGGGTATTTCAGAAGTGATGTTACAATGGGGATGCAGGTCTTTGTATGCTTCCTCAGCTAGGTAAGCGCAAACACAGGAGTCTCAAGTGGAAGTTGCTTGACAGACAATGTTTCTCGGATGATCAGATGGAGAACATCAAGAATGGTAAGAAGATTTTCATCTTCCTTTGGTTCAAGTGCCTGAGGAGTAGGGGTTGTGTGAGGGGCCAGAGTCCTAGCTTTCTTCGCAGACCCAAAACCCCCCGCATTATTTCCCGTGGTGTCAATACCACCCTCGGGGTGGTTTCCGGCTTACCGCATGCCCTTAAAGTCAGGAGCAGTTTCTCAGAGTTGAACATGATTCCACACACCACGCAACATGTGGCCAAGGTTGGGGAGAGAATACCGCCCTCATCGCGTGGTAATTCTCTGATCTTTTTGATCATGCGATATGATCCTCCATCATTGGATTTGGCGAGGAGAATCAATGGTCAGGGAACAGTGTGCATATTGGTGGGTCTGGGTCTTGAAGCGTGTATAGCTTCGCGGTGGGTCATGCATTGTTTATTTCGAATTTGAGTTACTTCGGGTTTGTTGTTTGGGTCTTTAGGACCTAGTTGGCCGATTTAATTTTTTGGTGAGGATTCTACCTAGGGCTAAAAGGTTTAGCCTGTGGTTGTTTGTGTTTTATGTAATTTTATCCTTTTGGACATTTTGAATAGAAGGCACGACTCTTGCATTAGCAAAAACAAATATATATATATATATATATATATATATATATATATATATATATATATATATATATATATATATATATATATATATATATATATATATATATATATATATATATAGATATATATATATATATATATATATATATATAGATATATATATATATAGATATATATATATATATATATATATAATATATATATATATATATTATATATATATATAAGTTTAAGGTTCAAAAATGCATCATTAATACATACATTAAATCCATGATGAAAAATTCATTTAAAGTGAATATATAATCATTTTGAGTCTTTTCTAATTTGTACCATACCGTTTCATTATATTGTGTGTCATACGAGAAACATTGTCTACATGTGCTTGCACCTAGTACATGTCATGTGTCAAAATCAAACATTATAATAACTTGTCTTATGGAGTATTTCGTTGGCATGAAGTTTTATTAGTTTTGCAAATATTTTTATTTCAATATTTTACATATTTATGCTCTATGAATGAAATGCATTATTTATAAATGGGAAAAAGTGTATGTTAGATTTTTAAAATCACATTTTTTTTATTCTGTTTACATGGAACTCAAAACTTTGGTTGATAATTTATCAAAATAGACATTCTATTTAGTTTAGAACTTTAACATAGTTTATTCTACTCAAGTTTATCAATGGTTTTCTTGTAAACATTCTTTCTATATAAACAATTTTTTCTTTGATTAGTTTATATGTATTATATGCATTTTGCAGAGTCATATCCCCTATACCCCCCAACCTTAACCCATTGGAGTGTTGGGGTATTTGTTATACATGGTCATATTAGATCACCTATCCATACTAGAGTGTTTGGTAAACCCATAGATCTTCACTCGGACACAAGTCAAAGTGTCGGAGGCAGTTTTTTGGTCTTTGTTGATGATCTTTACCATTAATGATGATGGTTGTTGTTTGCATTTAGACCTCCAAATAATTCCATTGATAAGGAATCTAACGCCGAATTAAAAAATAATCCTGTAGACTGACACATAATTAGGAATATATATGTATATATGTGTGTGTGTGTGTGTGTGTCTGTGTTTTTTAGACTTAGCAGTATCTATGGGCTTATATTGCGGGATATATATTGAGGAAAAAATGACATAATATATTGGGAGATATATTGGGGTAAAGGGTTTTTATGTTGGGAGTATTAAAAATGGAGCTCAAAGTTAATGAAAAAATATAAAAAAGAAAAAAAAAAATTAGTAAAAAAATGGATACCTACAATATTTAGTGGAATTAGGATTTTTTAAATTAGGAAGGTGTATTGGGTTAGTGGGTTAAATAATGTGATTTTTAGGGATATTTTCCAATATATAATCAAATTAAAAATATTGCTTAAAACCATAAATTCATTGAGTCATTGAGTGAAACAACTTGCCTTAAAATTAAATAATAATAATAATATAGTTATTTCAAATATATATATATATATCTTATCATCCTTCCACCCTATGCTACACAAATTTACGGTACTTCTGATAAGCGGGGACGAGTATTTGCCCAAATTTACAGAAACGTCAAGTTGGGAGAGGCAATAATATAATATTTTTAAAATAAAAATAAAATAATTTATTTATTTCCATCCAAAACTTGCCAATCAAATTCCATCTTGCAAAGAAACATGTAAAAGATTGAACTTTGAAACTTTGCCAAAAAAAATCAAAATATTAATCCATCAATGATTTCTCAATCAAATTTCTTCCCAGCAAAGAAACATGCAGAACTCCCAAACCGGAAAAAAGGTTGTTATTACTCTATTATTAGGTGATTTCATGCAATGCTATATGTTAAGTCATTGGTTCAATTCTTCGCCCTTCATGTAACCTCACCAATATTATATATATTACATCTAATTATAATAGAGATAAGAAAAAATAAAATATATATTAATAGTAATTAAAAAAATTAAAACAATAGAGTTTAAATCCAATGTTATTTTAAAAAGAGTTTGTATGATAAAATTATAAATTTCCAAGTTAATATATATTTTATACTTAAATAAATATGAAAATTAAATTAAAAATTGTTTTTTTAATAATATTTATATTTCATAAATTCAACTATTTTTTTTTCTTTAGTATTCCATCTTTTGTCCATTAAACTATGGTGTTAATGATGGTTTTGCTAGTTGCCAACAATCTTCCTAAATTCTTTTATATCCATGCGCGTATATGAGGAGAATGAATAGCTTTCCAATGACAAAAATCGGGATTGGCCATATGCCTCATCTTCATTTGAATAGAAGGGCTTTCCATAAACAGGGTGTTTCTTTTAGTTTGAGATCCATATCCAAATCTAAACTCAGTGGCATACCCTTCCCTTCACATAGTTCCACCCAAGCTGGCAACGTCAAATACACCTAAGTTTGCACTTATTCATCTCAGTGAAGCTCCCAAAATGTCAAAAATCAGTTGTAGTGAAGCTCCAAAATACCTATTGAAGCTTCCTACCATTTTGGAGCGTTTCCGATTAACTCCCAAAATGAGGGAGCTTTAGAATGGTGAGAAGAATTTGTTAAATACCAGAAAAATAGAAAGCAAATGATGGGGAGAACCTTCTTCCAATTTGATCGATATTGACCACCACGACAAATCCAACCAGCTGCAACATTTATGATGACCTGAGCCACTAAAATAGCTATAATGAACCTGTTCCATAAAACTTTGAAGGACTCTTTGGAAATAAGCATGTGGTATCATCGCCTCCGAGTGTAGCCTTAGCATGAGCCTGTAAAAGAAATCGTTATTATATTGGCATAAAAAATTAGGTTCATCAAATAATTAAACACTAACTAACTCATTAAATAAAAAAGAGATAAATAAAAATCGAACACTTTTCAAATTGATTATTAATACTAATAACATTATCTTATTTAATTTTTCAATTTAATTATTAATAATGTTTATCTAAAATTTTTTGTTATTATATATTAGATTTTCTTATTTTTTTACAATATAGATTTAAATTCACACTA
Organism: Pinus tabuliformis; assembly: GCA_031772625.1. NCBI lineage: Eukaryota > Viridiplantae > Streptophyta > Pinopsida > Pinales > Pinaceae > Pinus > Pinus tabuliformis. The sequence goes on along the minus strand of CM062817.1, from coordinate 1,371,450,358 downwards.
TAGTAATACTTAAATTCTAATATTACTAAGAGTAACAAAATATAATTTTTGATATAAATGTTTAATGAATTCAATTAAAATTAAGTAGTGTAAATCTATTGCATTCTGATCGGTGGCTATTGGCGGATAACAGAACATTCTCCTCGCAGACAGTGCGAAGGGAATTGCTGTCGTTCCGGTATGGCTTAGACCCGGCTCTAGAAGACATATTAGTTAAGGACACATCTTGGCGTTACGAACTGGTGGCTGTTGCTGTTCAATCTAGAAATACATGCGGTGGAAGGTCTGATAACTGGTGCTACACTTCGGCTCTGCGCCTCATACTCGGCCATTCTCCTTGTCTACTCAAAAATCGATAGGGTCACCTTTGTATTAGTCAATTTCCCTTATTGCAGACACTATGGCCATTCCAGAGGAAGGTTCAGGCTTAGAGGGCTCTTGAGATTTGGATGGGGACCATAGCTGCACTGGACCCCTCCATGCTGAAAATACTTTTCCCAATTCGGGCGGAAACCATAGACTCCACGAAATATGACAAAATGCATCTCAAATTCTAAAGGGTCTAAAAGAACATTAAATCGCTCATGTGCAAGGGAATGGTCAATTCCATCAAAAGCTTTTCCTGTGGAGTACTTAGATGCAGTGCAGACCCCTGAACATGTTAAAAAATGATCTTTTCTTCATGGAATTGCAGGGGCTTAGCCAGCAAGCCCAAGAAACTGGCTTTAAGGGAATGGCTTCAAACCTCAAAAACAGACATCCTTTTCCTACAAGAAACCTTGGGGAAAGGACAAGAGGTGGAATTGGTGCTGAAAACATTGCTGCCAGGATGGTCCTTCTCTGCTATTGACTCCTCAGGCCATTCGGGGGGCCTAGCCATAGGCTATAGAGAAGGAAAAATAAAATGTTTAAACATGTGGGGATTGAAGAATGTTATGGGAATGGAAGTAGTCTGCCCAGAATTTCCTACTTCCTTTCAGGTTGTAAATATTTATGGCCCATGTCAAGGGAGGGAACATTTCTGGACAGATTTGTTGTCAAAATCTTTGATGAACAAGCCCTTGATGGTTGTGGGTGGGGACCTTAATTTTTCTTTGGGCAGAGCAGAGGCATGGGGTCCCTCAGCTAGGGAGGATCCCCTGTCGGACTTCTTCTTCAAAGCCCTTACAGATAATAAACTCATCGATCCAATCCCGATAAATTTAAAGCCTACTTGGAGAAACAGACGAGCCGGGGAGGACAGGATTGCAAAAAGGCTAGATCGGTTTCTGATTTCTGAAGGCTTTATTACAAGAGTGCCTCTTTTTCGGCAATGGATTGACGAGATCGGGAATTCTGATCATTTCCCGATTTTTTTGGATCTCTCTTTCCCCCCCCCAAAGCCTCCTGCACCTTACAAATTTAATTCCTCATGGCTGCAAGAAACTTCTTTCATCAATCTTTTTAAATCCACATGGATCCATCCTGACAGAATTACAAATGACTGTAAGAGTTTCTTATTTATGGAAACTCTGAAGAGATTAAAGAAAGCAACCATCTCTTGGGCAAAAGAAAGACAAAAACAGCAAAATGAAGATCTGTTAAAAATCAGGGAGGAATTGAAGTCATTGGAAAGCATTGATACAGATGGATACTCCACGCAGGACTCTAAGGACCGAATCCTCTCTCTGGAAAAAGCCCAAAATCAGATCCTTCTAGCAAAGGAAGAGGAATGGAGACTGAAGAGCAGAGCAATATGGCTAAAATCAGGAGATGAAAATACAAGTTTTTTCCATAACTATGCAAAAGGGAGGAAATCTGCTAACACAATTTGGAGCCTTAACGATGAGGAAGGTAGGGTGGTAAAAACTTTCTCAGAACTTTCGGGATTGGGTCAGAGGCACTTCCAAAGAACCTTTTCTGATTCAGGAGAGGCTACAATAGCTGAGGTTATGAGGACAGCTCAATGTTTTCCTAGTTTCCTGGAGGAGGATGAAGCAGCTGAGCTATCAAGCCCTGTCACCAAGGAGGAGGTTGAGGCGGCAATGAAAAGCATGGGTAAGGACAAAAGCCCTGGTCCGGATGGTTGGACTATTGAACTGTTCCTTCATTTTTTTGATCAGATAGGGTCTGATATCACTGAAGTAGTGGAGGAATCGAGGTTGAAAGGGGAAATATACAAACCCTTTAATTCAACTTTCATCGCTCTGATTCCTAAAAAAGACGAGCCGGAGACCTTTGAAGACTTTAGACCCATATCTCTTTGTAACTGCATTTACAAAATCATCGCCAAAGTGATAGCAACAAGACTTGTTCCAATTCTGTCCAGAAATATCTCAATGGAACAATTTGGCTTTTTGGACGGCAGGCAAATACATGAGGCGATTGGTGTCACCCAAGAGGTTCTTCATAGCATCAAACAAAAGAAGAAGAAAGGGGTAGTCCTTAAAATAGACCTTTCAAAGGCATATGATCGTATCAACTGGCTATATATCAGATTGCTGCTCACACATTTGGGCTTTGACTACTCTTTCACCAGCTGGATTATGGGATGCATTACCAATGTGAGTTTTGCTGTGCTGATCAACGGAGCGGCATCCCCTTTTTTCAAAAGCCAAAGGGGTCTCAGACAAGGGTGCCCCTTATCCCCTCTCCTCTTCCTGCTTGTGGCAGAAGGACTTAGTAGACTGATCCACAAAGTCAGAAGGACAAACAAGATAAAAGGTATTGAGGTGGCTTTAAACCTCTATATCACCCACCTGCTCTTTGTTGATGATATTCTGATTTTTTCTAATGGATCTTATGACGAACTCAAGGAATATAAAATTATTAATTATCTATTTATGAAAGCTACAGGAATGCAGATAAATTATGGAAAATCACAAGTGTGTGTTGCAGGATATAACAGGAGAGAATGCAATACAATGTCCGATCTTTTCCCTTTCCATTTACAGCCCTTGGCCTCTCCTTTTAAATACCTGGGCTTCTGGTTAAAACCGGATGCTTACAAAAATGAGGACTGGAATTGGCTCATAGCAAAGATTGAAGCAAGAATATCCCATTGGAGCTTTAGATGGCTTTCGAGAGCAGGAAGAACGACACTTCTAAAATCTGTCTTATTGGCCATTCCTGTTTATTGGGCTGCTCTAACTTGGATCCCAAAGGGCATAATGGAGAAGATCAGAAGGCTCTGTTGCAGATTTTTATGGGCAGGCTCAAATGAAAAATCTGTTCTCCCTTGGGTGGCATGGGACAAGATTGCCAGACCAAAGGAGTGGGGCGGATGGGGTATCAAGAGACTACCAGAATTCAGCCTTTCATTGGCAGCAAAATCTGGATGGAGACTTATCACAATGGAAAACCTTTGGACCCGGGTGATCAAAAGAAAATATATTGATCCAACCCCCCTGGAAGAATGGATCAGAAGTCAGGAGAAGAAGTCGAAACAGACCTCAGTAATATGGAAGGCAACAATTGAAGCCTTCTCAGTGATAGAACAGGGTTTGGCGTGGAAAGTGGGCGATGGGAATAATGTAAAAATTGGTAGGGATCCTTGGGTTGGCTGTAACGAATCATTTGCCCTCTCCCCTGGCCTCTTGAGACATTTGGGAAGTAGAGGCATTTTCACTCTAAATCAAGTGGAGAAAGTGGGTCAGTCAAACATATGGGGACAGGCATGGAAAAGTGCCGAAGACCTTGGATTAAATATTAGATGGCATCCTGAATGGTCCTCGTATGTTGAAGAACTCCATCGCTCCCATGTTAGAATAAATAATGAACATGACAAGCTGATGTGGGCACATGGAAAAACAGGAAATTATTTTCCAAAAGAGGGTTACTCTTTCCTGATGGAGAAGAAAGGATGGTCTGCCGCGGAGTGGTGGTCGAAAAATTTATGGAAACTCAAATGTCCTTTGAAATCCAGGATCTTTCTATGGTGTATGCTGAAGAGGAAAATCCCAACATGGGACACTCTTCAGTCCAGATTCTTCATAGGGCCGGGGAGATGTCCTCTCTGCAAGGCGAATGAGGAAACGATTAACCATCTTTTCACAACCTGCGCTGTTTCCTTAAAAATTTGGGGAGAGATAACAGATCTGTTAAAATTAAAAGTCCACTGGGGAAACGCTCCATTAGAAGATGCGTGGAGAAATTGGTGGATCAACCACCCCGAAGGTAACCTCAGAAACCTCCCCCCAATCTTTTTCTGGGGTGTATGGCTTGCAAGGAATAATAGCATATTTCAAGACCAGGCCATAACCACAACAACAACTGCATCAACCTGTGTGGCCATATACTCTTCTATCCCTCCTCCTGAACCAAAAAGTGCACAAAATCGAAACAGTCCTCCAACGATAAAGGAAGGTTCTCCTTGGGCTTTCTTCGACGGTGCATCCCAAGAAAACAGGGCAGGTGCTGGAATATGTATTCATTTGAACCACGATCAGTCTTTTAAAGCTTCTGTGGGTCTGGGTCAAGGATCAAATAATTATGCAGAAATGTCTGCATTACGTCTCCTCATGTGCTGGGCTTTAAAAAAGAATATCTTGTCCATTCAAATCTTTGGTGACTCCATGAACGCTGTCAAATGGGTTAATGGCAATTCCATGTGTCAAAACCAGATATTGAAGACTATCCTAGATGATATAGTTTCTCTAAAATCTCATTTTAACAACTGTTCTATTTGCCATATTTACAGAGAACACAATGCATCAGCAGACCAGCTTTCAAAAAATGGCCTTCAGCAAGCGACGGGGAGTTGGTCTATAGAAGAAACATGTCAGGGGCAGGTTACCACATCACAGCTGCCTCCTTTTGCTCCGCCTCTTTGATGGTTTTTACTAATACATTTCACAGCTGAAACTCGTTTATGCTTTATGGTCATCTTCTTTCCATGGTGTCATCTTCAGGAGGGACGCGTTCTTTATATCTCTCACACAATATGCTGAAACAGAGTTTTTTTCCTGCATCCTGTACATTCATAAAATGCTGAAACAGAGTTTTTGCATCCTGTACATTCATAAAAAAGTTTACAGTATATTCGTGGCTGTTTATATGTTTATATGAAGGAGGCCACATAGTCCTTTCAAAATGGATCATGAAGAAGTTTTTGTATGGATTCAGAGAACCAGAACAGTTAATTTTGCTCACTAGCGACAGTTTCAGATCCTCTGCTTACGTTTTTACTTTTGGTTTTGTAAGTTGGAGGTTGACTATGGGTCCCTCTTCTCTCTGTTCACAGTTCTAAAATAGGGAACAGACCTATCAGTTTAGATACCACTTCTTGGTGGTTCGATGATGCTTATCCGAAAAATGTAACTTTTTATACCATTAATAAAAAGTTTTGATTATTTTCTCCGGAAAAAAACATATTTGATCATTCTATTAAAATAGAAATGATTAAAATAGCAATGTAACACACTGATCAATAAAAGAAAAGTTAATATCAAGAAGTTTAGACACAAAAATTAATATCAAGAAATTTAGACATTGATAGAGACCCATTAAGTCTTTACAAAGAATCCTAAATAAAATTAACTAAAAAATAATTACTATTTTGAATATACCATATTTTTTTTGGTGAAGCTTTTCTGGGTGAGATTAATAATCAAACTCTGACGAATTTAGTAAGAAAAATTTATTAAGTTATATCTAGAGATAGTTATATTGAGTATTTTTATATACATTCAATTATGTGTTAGAAATTAATTTTAATAAACTTTTTCCAAATAAAAGGATATTTAAAACAAATATTTTGTTGAAGTAAATTATTACACGACTACAACATATTATTCTAGTGTCAAATTTATTATCAAATAGAACAGACAAAAAATTCTTGTTTCTATGTAACATCTCATCTAGAAAGGGAAGAAAGCCCAAACCAAAAGCATGGTAGTCATATGAGTTAGTATTATTGAAAAAAAAATGTATAAACATAACACACATTACATATGGAGAAGGATATTAATTATCATCTAAAAGTATAGGTTGAAGGTTTAAACTCAAACTCTCCCTTGATGACATGTAAGGAAGAAAATAAGGTGGAAATTACTCTTTTATGGATGTAGTGGTTATTAAATGTCAATAAGTGAAAGAAAATTATTTAAGGTAGTGGAAATTACTCTTTCATGGATGTAGTGGTCATTAAATGTCAATAATTAAATGTAAATAAGTGAGACAAAATGATTTAAGGAGTATTACATTTTTATATTTGATAGAGTTAATTTTTCAAATAAATATTGAAGTTATATTTATGATTTATGATTATTTTGGATGGAACTCTCCCTATGGAAATTGATAGGGTTAAAGAAATGCAAGATAGAGGATCCTATTTCACATTATTTTTTACAATTTTTCTTTAAGCATGATTGTTTCACAATAACTATCTATTGTATTCTTTTTATGAATTCACTCAAATTATATGCAAATTATAAGCTTTTTAAATTTATTGAAATGGTTTTTTTTTGGTAAAACCATGAGAAGAAATAATTGAAAACATATTATTTTGTTTAAGGTAAATAGTGTTGGCTTGAATTACAAGCTAATAATATTATGTCTATATCCTATAACAAGTAACTATATCACTTGGAGCTAATTTGGAGCATGTAACAAATAACTATATCTTGTCCTCATTGACTTTATTAAGTGGGTGATGCTTATTAATATACGTTATTAAGACAACTATTGATATGATTCAAAATCATGTAATGCTAAGTGAATGATATGGAATTGGATGATCATACTTATGGTTATTAATATATAGAACTCTCACTTTTATCCTTGTTTTCTCTTTCATCAACAACTAAATTAAACACTTAAAAGATACAAACACTTCAGTGCTTCAATTCCCCACATGTATATTGAACCATATATTTATTTATCAAATACCATTAACATCCTTCTTTATAAGTTGATGGATAATTTGACCTATTGTTTTGCTCATGTGTAAAGTTCATGAATAATTCAACTTAACTTCTTCTTGCTAGTTGGTAGACATGAATCCAAGACTCCATTAAAAAATGGAAACTGGCTAAAAATTACCCCTCCCACACTTCCTTAAATTCTAATTTTAAATTTATTAAACATTTTTTTTAAAGAAATAACTCTACATTGAAATTTTGTATATATTTATATTGGGTGCTTATATATATATAAACACCCAATATCCTTTAAAGCCAGCCTGGTGGAATCGTTTTGTCGATGACACCAATATAAAATGGACACATGGTAAAGCAGAACTTGACAAGTTTTTCACTCACCTAAATTCCATCTCTCCTGAAATAAAATTCACAATGGAGCTTGAAGAAAACATGAGCATCCCATTCTTGGACATTCTAATCATCAGAAAAGAGGATGGCTCTTTGGGCCATAAGGTTTTCAGGAAGTCTACCCACAACAAAAGTTACCTCCATGCGGATTCCCACCATCACCCAGCCCAAAAGTTTGGTGTTCTGAATACTCTTGCCATTAGAGCCCTTCGAATTTCTGACTTAGAGCATATTAACAAAGAAAAGAGGCATTTAGTTTTAACTTTTAAGAATATTGGCTACAAAGATCATGAGATTAAAAAAGCCATGGAGAAAGCTGAAAGGAAGTTGTCATCTCCCAAACATAAGGATCAAGACCAACCTCAATGTGGCAAGGTTTTTCTACCGTATATCCATGGGGTTACAGACAAAATCGCTAAAATCCTAAGAAAGAAAAACATTATAACAAAATTCTTAGCTCCTGGTACTATCAGGCAAGGTTTGAAGTCTGTTAAAGATGATATTGACAAGCAGCAACTTAAAGGAGTCTATAAAATAGACTGTTCCTGTGGAAAAAGCTACATAGGCGAAACAGGTCGCTCCCTCCAGACAAGACTCAAGGAACATGGCGCTGACATCAGGAATGGAAGATCTCGTACCTCAGCCTTGGCAGAACACTCCTCGAAGACTAAGCACCACATATGCCTGGAAAATGCATCAATTATCGCAAAAGAAGAGCAGCAACAGAGACGAAAGATCAGAGAAGCACTTGAAATTATTAAGCATCCTTGTAATCTGAACAGAGACAGTGGTATGGAGATTAGTGGGAGCTGGCTTCCCCTGATCAGGGAAATCAAAAAGCATCAACCCATCCCGAGGTAAGCCTTCAAGCAGGTAAGTTTTCCCTCCCTCTCCTATCCTATTATTATTGGTCAGTACTTTTTATCTATATCATAATTAGAATTATTAACATAAAAATACTTTAATATATTAATTTCTACATAATGATTAATTAATATATTAATTAATTATAAATATCAATTATTTATAATTGTTAATATAATTTGGTTCATATCTTAATTTAATTTATATATGGAAATTGATATATTCCCTAGCATTGATATATTCCCTAGTAGAAATTGATATATTCCCTAGTTTTTCTATAATAGTTAATTTATTATCCCTTCATTTTTAGCTCCTTTAACCTAATAATTAACTTTTTTATTTCTTTAATATAATAATTTCTATATAACTATTAATTAATATATTAATTATTATATTGATAAATTATAAATATTTTTAATTTATTGTTTATAATTATTAATATGAATTAATTTAATACATTAAATTAATTTATATAGAAATTAATATATTTTAGTTGAATGTATTATCGAAAAATTTTAGTATCTCTTCTTTTTCCTTTTTAATCTATAGGTTATAAACCTAATTATTAAAATTAAAAAATTTTATAAAAATTTCAATAAAATAAAGGTAATTTATTAAAAATAAAAATAAATTAAAAATAAGAATAAAATTAAAATAATTTCAGATTCAAGCCGACCATGTGCCGTTCCTTAAAAATTGTCCTCTTAAGTATTTATTCTATCCATTCTGCTCTTCTTTTATCATCATTCTCAAACCCTGATGATGGACCCCATTTGGGATTTGAAACGTTGGTACAAAAATACTCATACTGTGGATTCTCCGGTCAATAATTCGAAAAGTACAAACCACAGATCTCTTAAATCCATAAATATAAATAATTAAACAATAACACATAATACACTTAGGTTTGTATCCTGGCAAAAAAAAGCATACACGGCCAAAAATGCATTGAATCAATAAAACCAAACAAGTGCAAGACCAGGAATATCTATATATCTATATATCTATATATATATATATATATATATATATATATATATATATATATATATATATATATATATATATATATACATTCATGGGTATATAAATAAAATAAAACCTCCATTGAACTCTACGAGATAAACAAGGTTAAAAAAGTCTCGCTAACGTACAAATTCAGCTCGGTGAGATAAAACAGGATCCAAAACATTCACAAACACCAACAAAAAACGGAAATTGAGGAATCAACTCACAGCCAACTAGCATCATTGGCCTCAGTGCAATGAAAACAAAATAAAATAGGAGTGAAGGCTCATTGACTGGATACAGACGTCCTCTGCAACGAAACCCAACAGAGTCGCCGGAAGGCCAAATAATGCCACCACTGAACAAATGAAGAAATCCAACATTTCCATCGTGTACTCTAAGTTCACAATGATTGAATAACAATGATATACAACACAAGAAAAACTTCAGAAAAACCTGATGGTCTTACTCTTAAACAAGGGAAGCTGCGAGGCAGCAAGTCCCTGCATCAAGTTGAACTTTAGGTCTTTTCCAAAACTTAAACGCAACTGCATAGGATAGGGAACCCTCAAGCACCTCGGTGAATGAAACTAGCTTTTTTGAACATCTGAACACTTTTGCACAGAACACGTGAAAGCTGTTTGCAAACGAGTTAACGGCGGATAACTATGATGCCAATGGGCGTGGTGCTCCTACCTTCGCTTTTCTCTTTTGTATGAGAAGAAGTGGTTGATACACCACTCCCATTCACACTAGTAATATCATGAATGCTAGATCGTCCCCTGTCCGTGTTCATGGAATTCAACTGAATAAAATACTTTTGTTCATGACTAGTCACCTATGTGGGAGTTCAAGAAATAACAAAATTCCTTGAGATGCTCCTCCAGTCACCTTTGCCAAACTTTTCCAGACCAAGCAAGAACATCTTGCATCAGAAAAGATACACACATTATAATTAAAATCAGCCAAGGTAGAGTATTTGATAGCAGGTACCAACATTGCTAAATATTATATATATTGTGAAGATATTAATGTTTTTTAGATTATATATTTAGATAGATGAAAATAAAAATTTAAAATTAAATTATAATTTAATATACACAAGTTTCGTTAACAATAACACACACGCATATAATATATATATATAAAGTTGTAAATTATATCATAACAATAACTATTATATATATACAACATAGCTAGATATATAATTATATAATATAACATAGCATGTGACATAACTATATAACTAGATATTATAACATAGTTATAATTATAAAATTTTACACACATATATATTTAACATTTAACATAGTTTTATAAATTTAACATAATGTGCTCTTCATAATTTAACATAAGATGGGTGATGCTCCACAACCTTTTTAAGACTTGAGTTGATATATAAACTATAATTCTCCTTAAAATTTACATTACTTATATTTGTCAACTTATTTAATATAATGATACATGACAACTATATATCTCTTAGTTCCCACCCTTATTAAATTTAATAATTGAGTAATGATTTTGTAACTTACAGTTTCTATATTTTTATTTAACTATATAATGAAACATAGCATATATATCTATCTATATATATATATATATATATATATATATATATATATATATATATATATATATATATATATATATATATATATAAGTTTAAGGAGAGTTTTATGTATTTGATGCATGAAATAATCAATAGGGGATCTTTTGCAAGCGTTAAACTGGTAAGAGCAAGGGTTTCAAGCTTCTGACAGCGTTGAAATCCATGGAGGGGTGCAAAGGGGGGAGCTCCACTCCCTCCTATAGTCAGGCAGTAGGCAGCCGAGGTAAGAAACGAATAGAAACTGCTAGAGGTCCTTCAGGAGAAGGGAAAAGGAACATTGAGGAGGAAGAGAATTTGACCAATACAAGGGAGGACAATAGAACAAAAGAAATTGAGGAAGAAGACAAGAAACAGGAAGCAAAAAACAAAATGCAAAAGGGTCCATGTAAACCTAAGGTTGAGGTCACACCTAGAGTAGTTTTAAATGATCCTGCTCTGTAGGTGCACATGGACCACATGCAAACCTATGCTATCATTTGTAAATTCATGGGATTATGGCCCATAGAAAAGGTGATACAAGCGTGGATTAAATGCCACTGGAAACCGAAAGGAGGCATAGACCTACACCTTGGGTCAAAGGGTTTCTTCACTGTGGTCTTTACAAATATCGAGGACAAAGACAGGGTGTTTGAAGGAGGGCCCTACTTCTATGCAGCCGCAGGCCTCTACATGCAGCCTTGGATGATGAATTTTGTCCTGGAGGGAGAGACTTTCACTTCGGTCCCAGTCTGGGTAAGAGTCTATTCCCTACCTATAGATTATTGGCAAACTGAATCTTTATCTGCCATAGGAAACAAAATTAAGGCATTTTGTCAAAGCATCTGAGGCCACCAAAAGGGGAAAATACACTTCCTTCACACGAATATGTGTGCAGATGGATCTCTCTAGAGCTCTCCCAGATGAGGTCATCTTGGAAGTTTTTGATGAATAATGGGTGCAAACAATAGATTATGAACATATTCCTTTTAGATGTCGTAGGTGCCATGAGGATGGGCACCTATTTAGAGACTTCCCTCTTAGTAAAATAGAGAACAAAAGTAAAGCTACCATGGTGAAAGACACTAAAAACTTTCACAAAGTTGGATATAGAGGAAAGGGGGGAAAAAGGGGGCAAAAGAAATATCAAACAAAAGGGCAACAAGCTAGTCTCAACATGTTCCAAGTACTAGAAGAAGAGGAAGAGACAACAAAGGTAGATCAGGTAATGGAAGGCAGCCCAGGGGAGAAGGAGAAGGAAGAAAATAGTGGGCAAACACAGGATATTAATAAATAGAAAGAGACTACGCTGAGTGATGGGGAACTGGAAATGGACCAAGAAATGACCCAGAGTGAGATGGAAATGGAGGACCATGAACTGCATGATATTCTTGATAGAGAACACCTAAATCTGGAAGGGTTCTTGAAACAAGGGACCATGGGAGGGGTAGACTCACTACCTCAAGAAGAGTTTAACAGAGTACAGTAGCTATTCCTATGGAAAACTCAGGCTGATAAATTGCAAAGGCAAAGAAACAATGAAAGGCAGGGAAACAAAGGTGTGAAAACTATGAAAACCACACCAGGATTAGCTCCTAGAAATCGAGGAAGGAAAAGAGGTAGAAAAAAGCAGAATGAGTTATTGATGGAATGTGGAAAGCTAATGATAGATTCAGGTAATATGAAAGATCTAACCAGCTACTCCTTTACAAATATTTCATAATGAAGTTCAAATCGTGGAATATTAGAGGTCCAGGAAAAACAAAGGATACTTAGCAATAGAATGAAACAAGAAGCTCCGGATATGATGTTTATCCAGGAAACTAAATGTTCCATTCAAAAAATAAAAAAAATACATAGTAAATAGCTCAATAAATGTGAGTTTCTAGAAGTCAAAGTAGATAGAATAGCAGGAGGTATACTTACTCTTTGGAACCCCCAAAAGATTGGCATAATAGATGCTGAGGCATCTAGGAATTATTTATCAGTGGTTATTCAGCCTGTGGGAGACAAGGAGATTTATTTAATTACAGATGTTTATTGTCCCCAAAGACTGGATGATAAACTCAGGCTTCTAGATTCTCTTGTGGGACTAAGAGATAGACAGGCAGGAGTACCATGGATTATGGGTGGGGACTTTAAGTTTGTGCTAGAGTGGTTTTCCAAGTCTTATGTTCAATTGTAAGATTCCTTTAAGGGACACATAATATCAAATTGGCAAAGGACCCTCCCAGTATCATAAAACCTCATAGTGATGCAACCATATTGGCCTTCCACTACATGGTTGCAATTATTTTTTATTTTGAGCTGATGATGATCATGGCTCAAACATAACGCATGCTTATTAGGCACCTACCCACATTCTTATCATCATTATAATTGACTTTTGTATTCTGGAATAGCTGTAGTAAGTAGTTGTAAGTAGAACCGAGTGTCAATGTGAAGATACATATGGTAAGAATGAGGATAGCAATACATTGGAGATGAAAGCATATGTTCCACATATTCATCCATTTTGCCACCAAAATAGAAAAATAGAGGATACATGTTTTGGAATTTAGATTGGTCATTTTGTTACAAATTTGTGAATATGGAGAGCCTTGCTTATTGACTTAGATAATAAAAAAACAAATTTGGTTGTGCCTGCCATGGTAATATACTGCAATAGAGAAGATTCTAATGAAGCCTTTGTTGAGGAAAATGAAAATTATATAGATAGATTGAGAAGCAAGCATTTTGAGTTCCAGAAATTGAATGTTTATCAGACATCTTCTATAGTTGGTACAATGATTGTTGTTAAAAACACCTGGATGGAATGTACAAAGTGGGAAATGCATTGATATTTCTATCTATACACGTGTTGAATCCCCTTTATAAAGAGAGTATGTTGCATGTAGAGGGCATGTTGCATGAAGCAACTACAATCCTTGATGATGTAGTGAAAAATAGAGAGGTGCACAAAGCATCCCAGATCATGTTGATGCTAAACAAAGCAACATTATTGAAATCTCCATCTTTGTGTATTCTGCGCCAAATTGTAACAGTTATCATATAATATTGCTAGTTGTATCGAGAGGCTTTCTCTTTTATGATTATGGCTAAAGAGAGGAAATAATAAAAGAATAACAACTTGAGTTGTTTTCTTACATGTATCCCCATCAAAATCATTCTTTGCAAGAAAATAAACACCCTCCACTTTAATAATCTTAGTGGAGGAAGAAAATGATCTCTTTCATACCACACAGGAAGAGGTGCATATTGAGCAATGATACACTAATTGATCAACATTTAGCAAATAAGTTAAGATAAATCATTTCCTATTAATATGATGACAGCAAACATATTATCAAATGAAGATTTGCAGTCCAAAGTGCTCAACTCCTTCTCTCTAGTTATCTATGCATAGTTGGTTGTGGCATAGGGTAAGAAACTCGAACAACATAAGGAGAATGTCCCATAGGAAGCATTACAGGAGTGCCAACAGTGGAAACCATAGGCCCAACAAGGGGCTGACCAATAATAGCTCCATATACACTAGGAAACAAGCATGATTAGCGGATTGCCCTGCAGATCTTGAAGATTGATTTCCTTGACCAGTTATAGGTCCTTATGGTGATGATACACCACTCCCATTGACACTAGTAATATCATGAATGCTAGATCGTCTCCTGTCCGTGTTCATGGAATTCAACCGAATAAAATACTTTTGTTCATGACTAGTCACCTATGTGGGAGTTCAAGAAATAACAAAATTCCTTGAGATGATCCTCCAGTCACCTTTGCCAAATTTTTCCAGACCAAGCAAGAACATCTTGCATCAGAAAAGATACACACATTATCATTAAAATCGGCCAAGGTAGAGTATTTGATAGCAGGTACCAACATTGCTAAATATTATATATATTGTGAAGATATTAGTGTTTTTTAGATTATATATTTAGATAGATGAAAATAAAAATTTAAAATAAAATTATTTTTTAATATACACAAGTTTCGTTAACAATAACACACACGCATATATATATATATATATATATATATATATATATATATATATATATAAAGTTGTAAAGTATATCATAACAATAACTATTATCGATATACAACATAACTAGATATATAATTATATAATATAACATAGCATGTGACATAACTATATAACTAGATATTATAACATAGTTATAATTATAAAATTTTACACACATATATATATTTAACATTTAACATAGTTTTATAAATTTAACATAATGTGCTCTTCATAATTTAACATAAGATGGGTGATGCTCCACAACGTTTTTAAGGCTTGAGTTGATATATAAACTATAAATCTCCTTAAAATTTACATTACTTATATTTGTCAAATTATTTAATATAATGATACATGACAACTATATATCTCTTATTTCCCACCCTTATTAAATTTAATAATTGAGTAATGATTTTGTAACTTACAGTTTCTATATTTTTATTTAACTATATAATGAAACATATATATAGATATATATATATATATATATATAAGTTTAAGGAGAGTTTTATGTAGTTAATGCATGAAATAATCAATAGGGGAGCTTTTGCAAGCGTTGAACTAGTGAGAGCAAGGGTTTCAAGCTTCTGCAAGCGTTGAAATCCATGGAGGGGTGCAAAGGGGGGAGCTACACTCCATCCTATAGTCAGGCAGTAGCCAACCGAGGTAAGAAACCAATAGAAACTTCCAGAGGTCCTTCAGGAGAGGGGAAAAGGAACATTGAGGAGGAAGAGGATTCGACCAATAAAAGGGAAGATAATAGAACAAAAGAAAATGAGGAAGAAGACAAGAAACAGGAAGCAGAAAACAAAATGCAAAAGGGTCCATGTAAACCTAAGGTTGAGGTCACACTTAGAGTAGTTTTAAATGATCCTGCTCTGCAGGTGCACATGGACCACATGTGGACCTATGCTATCATTTGTAAATTCATGGGATTATGGCCCACAGAAAAGGCACTACAAGCGTGGATTAAATACCACTGGAAACTGAAAGGAGGCATAGACCTACACCTTGGGTCAAAGGGTTTCTTCATTGTGGTCTTTACAAATATCGAGGACAAAGACAGGGTGTTTGAAGGAGGGCCCTACTTCTATGCAGCTGTAGGCCTCTACATGCAGCCTTAGATGATGAATTTTGTCCTGGAGGGAGAGACTTTCACTTCGGTCCCAGTCTGGGTAAGACTCTATTCACTACCTCTAGATTACTGGCAAAATAAATCTTTATCTGCCATAGGCAATAAATTAGGGCATTTTGTCAAAGCATCTGAGGCCGCCAGAAGGGGAAAATACACTTCCTTCGCACGAATATGTGTGGAGATGGATCTCTCTAGAGCTCTACCAGATGAGGTCGTCTTGGAAGTTTTTGATGAAGAATGGGTGCAAACAATAGATTATGAACATATTCCTTTCAGGTGTCGTAGGTTCCATGAGCATGGGCACCTATTTAGAGACTGCCCTCTTAGTAAAATAGAGAACAAAAGTAAAGCTACATGGTGAAAGACAGTAAAAACTTTCACAAAGTGGGATATAGAGGAAAGGGGGGCAAAAGGGGGCCAAAGAAACAACAAATAGAAGGGCAACAAGCTAGTCTGAACAGGTTCCAAGTACTAGAAGAAGAGGAAGAGACAACAAAGGTAGATCAGGTAATGGAAGGCAGCCCAGTGGAGAAGGAGAAGGAAGAAAATAGTGGGAAAACACAGGATATTAATAAATAGAAAGAGACTACGCTGAGTGATGGGGAATTGGAAATGGACCAATAAATGACCCAGAGTGAGATGGAAATGGAGGATCATGAACTGCAGGATATTCTTGATAGAGAACACCTAAATATGGAAGGGTTCTTGAAACAAGGGACCATGGGAGGGGTAGACTCACTACCTCAAGAAGAGTTTAACAAAGTACATCAGCTGTTCCTATCGAGAACTCAGGCTAAAGGGTTGGAAAGGCAAAGAAACAATGAAAGGTAGGGAAACGAAGGTGTGAAAACTATGAAAACCACACGAGGATTAGTTCCTAGAAATCGAGGAAGGAAAAGAGGTAGAAAAAAGCAGGATGAGTTATTGATCGAATGTGGAAAGCTAATGATAGATTCAGGTAATATGAAATATCTAACCAGCTACTCCTTTACAAATCTTTCATAATGAAGTTCAAATCGTGGAATATCAGAGGTCTAGGAAAAACAAAGGATACGTAGCAATAGAATGAAACAAGAAGCTCTGGATATGATGTTTATCTAGGAAACTAAATGTTCCATTCAAAAAATAAAAGAAATACATAGTAAATGGCTCAATAAATATGAGTTTCTAGAAGTCAAAGTAGATAAAATAGCAGGAGGTATACTTACTCTTTGGAACCCCCAAAAGATTGGCATAATAGATGCTGAGGCATCTAGGAATTATTTATCAGTGGTTATTCAGCCTGTGGGAGACAAGGAGATTTTTTTAATTACAAATTTTTATGGCCCCCAAAGACCAGATGACAACCTCATGCTTCTAGATTCTCTTGTGGGACTAAGAGATAAACACGCAGGAGTACCATGGATTATGGGTGGGGACTTCAACATGATCAAATCACTGTCGGAGAAAAAAGGGACCAGAACTTTAAGCAAAGACTCTATAGCATTTCAGAATTTTATAAACAATAAGAAGCTAGTTGACACTGATATGAGTAATGGCCTCTTTACATGGAACAATAGGAGAGGAGGAGAGTCTCAAGTAGCCTCAAAGTTAGACAGATTCATAATCTTAGAGGACCTTATGCTCACAGATAGGGAAATGACAGTGAGAATTCTCCCTTTTGGAGGCTCGGACCATTGGCCTGTACAACTTGAGGTTCAAGGCATTGGCACCCCCAAGAACAAACCTTTTAGATTTGAGAATATCTGGCTCACCCACCCAGATTTTATTAGCGATATTGCAAAATGGTGGACAGAAGATCTGCATATTCAGGGTACGAGAATGCTTCTTCTACACAAAATACTGAAACACATCAAGCTCAGACTCAAAGATTGGAACAAGAATGAATTTGGTAATATTTTTGAAGTAAAAAAAGCTTTTGAAGGTAAAATGCAGGAACTCAATCAAGCCCTTATCACGGATGGCTTTGATAGAGTTAGAAATGATCAAGTCACCAAGCATCATCAAGACTGGGAAAACTTATGTAAACAAGAGGAGATATTTTGGAGACAAAAATCAAGAGTTCAATGGCTAAAAGAAGGGGAAAGAAACACTAGGTTTTTCCACAGATCCACCATGGCGAACAGGTCTCATAACATGATCTCATCTATCGAGGACTCAGAGGTCAACTACTGAATACCCATGCAGACATAGAAGTTGTGTTGGTTTAGCACTTTCGAAGTATCGCAGAGGAGACCATATTAGACAGAGTTCATTTTATTAGGGACTTAACAAAGCACATAACTAAGCTAGTAACAAGAGAGGATAATTTCAATCTCAATAGGCCGGTGATTGAAGAGGAGGTTAGTGAGGTCATCAAAGAAATGCAGAATGGTAAAGCGCCAGGCCCTAATGGTTTCAATGTTGATTTCTTTAAAGCTTGCTGGAACATTGTCAAGCAAGATATTCTAAATGTCGTGGAGGACTCTCGGATGAATAGAACCATTTTGAAGGTGCTCAATACATCCTTCATCTCTTTGATCCCCAAACAAGACATTGCTCAGACTCCAGATAGATTTAGACCCATAGCTTTGTGCAATGTGGTGTACAAGATAATATCCAAAGTTATTGCCAACAGACTCAAACCCCTTCTTCCTACTGTAGTTTCTGTGGAGAAAACAAGATATGTGGAGGGTAGACAAATTCTCAATAACATCATTCAAGCGCATGAGGTGGTTCATTCATTATTAAGCAATAGGAAGGCGGGAATGATTATGCAAGTGGACCTAGCCAAAGATTATGACAAGTTGAATTGGACCTATATCAGGAAGGTCCTTCTAGCCTTTGGATTTGACCATAACTGGGTAAGATGGGTTATGGCCCTGGTGAATTCATCTAGCTTTTCAATTATGGTTAATGGTTCTCCATCCAAGACTTTTACACCTACAAGAGGCCTCTGGTAGGGAGATCTACTCTCCCCTTTCTATTTATCCTCATGACGAAAGGACTTGGTCAAACTATCAAGCATGCTAAAGAAGTGGGTAACATCAAGGGTCTCCAACTCTCTGAGACTGGACAAGCTTTGACCCATCAACAATTTGTTGATGACACCATGCTGCAGGGCATCCCCACAGTCAAAGAATTGCTTGCTTATAAACAAATCCTGAGTGACTTTGCCATGGCTATGGGTATAGAGGTAAATCTCTCCAAATCTAAGATTTTCTTCTTTGACACAAATATCGCTATTCAGAGGAATATCTCCGGAATTCTAGGCTTTCAAAGGGATATCCTTCCTTCCAAATACTTGGGAGTTCTGCAACTGATAAACCTTTGCACAAGAGTATTTGGGAGCCGATGATTAATAAGATGCAGGACAAAACCCGGAAATGGACTATTAGATCTTTGAACATGGCAGGTTGGCTGGTGCTTACAAAAGCTATACTTCAATCAATCCCCATCTTCATGCTTTCAGCCCTTCCAGCTCCAAAAGGAGTCTTGCAACAATTTAGAGCCATTCAAAGAGACTTTCTTTGGGGTAAGGGGGAGGAGAGAAATAAATGGGCCTTGGTAGCTTGGGATAAGATTTTCAAACCTAAAAACCACAAAGGTCTTGGACTGGATGATCCGAAAGTGCTAAGCAAAGTTTTAGGGGAAAAATTATGGTGGCATTGGGTAAAAGATCCAAAGGTTCAGTGGGCTTGTATTTGGAAAGAAAAATACGCCAGCAATTGGCAAGATAGTGATCACATGAGGATGACTGGCATCATAAAAGGTTTCTACATCTGGAATCAAGACTGGGAGAATAGAGGCTTAGTGCAAAAAAATAGCTTCTAGGAAATCAGAGAGGGAGATCTTCCTTTGTTTTGGGAGGATAAATGGCAACAAGAACCTACACTGCTAAGAGAGGACTTTTTGGATCTCAAGAATGAAACAGATACCAAAGGGTCACTTAGGGTAAAAGATTTTTGGGATCAAACCAATAGTGAAGGAAAATGGTGAACTTGGAAGAATATGTAATACAGGGATGATAGCCCCTTGAAAGTAAAAGCTGATGCACTTCTAACAATGTTGGACCAAAGGAAGATTCTGGTATCAGAGGAGCATTACCAACTTAGATGGGGAAACAATAATGAAGGCACCTTCAATTTTAAGGAGGAAAAGCACATAATCCTGGAGCTTGATTCTAATGAACCAGACAGGGTTTGGCAGAACCTATGGAGGCATCAAGGATGGATGAAAATCAAACTTTTCATTTGGTTGGTACATCATCAGAAAATTCTGAATTAGGAAAACATTCAGAAGAGGGGTGTTCTGGGACCATCTAGATGTTAGCTTTGTGAGTCTCAAGAGGAAACGATGGAGCACCTACTCAATAACTGCATTTTCACCTCCAGGTTGTGGGATACTTTTGCCACAATTTTCAGACAGACAGACAGGGACAAAGGAAGCATTATCAATACCCTTAATAACTGGAGAGGAAACTTCTTTGATTATGAAATTCTTCACACAGCTTGGGATTTAACTCCAAGCTTCATAATATGGAATGTCTGGAAAGAAAGGAACTACATAATCATCAAAAATGGAAAAGGTTCCTCCCAGAGAATTATGGCGCAGATCTTAAGACAACTTAAGGAGACAGTGGGAATTTTAGTGCAAACTTCCCCAACAACTCCACCTTCAGAAGCTGAAATGCAGATACTTCTTCATTTGGGTATGCAGGGGCTTGTACCACAGGGCCTTGACAGGGAGGTGAAGAAACTGGTCAATAAGCTAGAATGCTAGCACCCTCCCCCTCAGGGTTTTTGAAATGCAACATTGATGGGGCCTCAAAAGGAAACCCAAGTATTGTTGGTTATGGAGGGGTGTTAAGGGATGAAAATGGTTGCATCATTTTTATTTTTAATTGCAATTTGGGAAGAGCTACAAACAATATGGTGGAACTAATGGCACTAGGGCAATGTTTAGAAATCCTAAAGGAGGACAATCTTCAGAATATAATAATCGAAACTAATTCTGAGTTAATTATTAACTCGGTCAAGAGAATCTGCTGTGGTAAGGAGCCAGAAAATGTCTCAAGACATTGGAGGTTGCTTTAGGTCTTTCAAAGGATACAATTTCACCTTCTGTGCTTGAAAACCATGAGTTTCACTAATGTGCGAAGGACGGAAAATAAATTGGCGGACATTCTAGCTAATCAAGGGGTGCTCTACACCAAAAGTAGTGTCAAGTTGAGATGGAAAGATATGCCTCAGGATAGATTGAGGGAGCATTGTCTCAATTAGGTGGATTAGGACAGAACGATCTATCAAAACAGAGTTGGGTAACAATTGCAGAGATGGGGTCTAGTTGATTCAGATTTAGTATGAAGTGGTATTTCAGAAATGATGTTACAATGGGGATGCAAGTCTTTGTATGCTTCCTCAGCTAGGTAAGCGCAAACACAGGAGTCTCAAGTGGAAGTTGCTTGACAGACAACGATTCTCGGATGATCAGATGGAGAACATCAAGAATGGTAAGAAGATTTTCATCTTCCTTTGGTTCAAGTGCCTGAGGAGTAGGGGTGGTGTGAGGGGCCAGAGTCCTAGCTTTCTTCGCAGACCCAAAACCCCGTGCATTATTTCCCGTGGTGTCAATACCGCCCTCGGGGTGGTTTCTGGCTTACCGCATGCCCTTAAAGTCAGGAGCAGTTTCTCAGAGTTGAACATGATTCCACTCACCACGCAACATGTGGCCAAGGTTGGGGAGAGAATACCGCCCTCATCGCGTGGTAATTCTCTGAGCTTTTTGATCATGCGATATGATCCTCCACCATTGGATCTGGCGAGGAGAATCAATGGTCAGGGAACAACGTGCATGTTGGTGGGTCCGGGTGTTGAAGCATGTATAGCTTCGCGGTGGGTCATGCATTGTTTATTTTGAATTTGTGGTACTTCGGGTCTGTTGTTTGGGTCTTTAGGACCTAGTTGGCGGGTTTATTTTTTGGGTGAGGTTTCCACCTAGGGCTAAAAGGTTTAGCCTGTGGTTGTTTGTATTTTATGTAATTTTATCCTTTTGGACATTTTGAATAGAAGGCACGACTCTTGCATTAGCAAAAACAAATATATATATATATATATATATATATAGAGAGAGAGAGAGAGAGAGAGAGAGAGATAAGTTTAAGGTTCAACAATGCATCATTAATACATACATTAAATCCATGATGAAAAATGCATTTAAAGTGAATATATAATCATTTTGAGTCTTTTCTAATTTGTACCATACCGTTTCATTATATTGTGTGTCATACGAGAAACATTGTCTACATGTGCTTGCACCTAGTACATGTCATGTGTCAAAATCAAACATTATAATAACTTGTCTTATGGAGTATTTCGTTGGCATGAAGTTTTATTAGTTTTGCAAATATTTTTATTTCAATATTTTACATATTTATGCTCTATGAATAAAATGCATTATTTATAAATGGGAAAAAGTGTATGTTAGATTTTTAAAATCACATTTTTTTTATTCTGTTTACATGGAACTCAAAACTTTGGTTGGTATTTTATCAAAATAGACATTCTATTTAGGTTAGAACTTTAACATAGTTTATTCTACTCAAGTTTATAAATGGTTTTCTTGTAAACATTCTTTCTATGTAAACAATTTTTTCTTTGATTAGTTTATATGTATTATATGCATTTTGCAGAGTCATCTCCCCTATACCCCCCAACCTTAACCCATTGGAGTGTTGGGGTATTTGTTATACATGGTCAGATTAGATCACCTATCCATACTAGAGTGTTTGGTAAACCCATAGATCTTCACTCGGACACAAGTCAAAGTGTCGGTCTTTGTTGATGATCTTTACCATTAATGATGATGGTTGTTGTTTGCATTTAGACCTCCAAATAATTCCATTGATAAGGAATCTAACGCCGAATTGAAAAATAATCCTGTAGACTGACACATAATTAGGAATATATGTATATATGTGTGTGTGTGTGTCTGTGTTTTTTAGACTTAGCAGTATCTATGGGCTTATATTGGGGATATATATTGAGGAAAAAATGACATAATATATTGGGAGATATATTGGGGTGAGTATTAAAAATGGAGCTCAAAGTAAATGAAAAAATATAAAAAGAAAAAAAAAAAATTAGTAAAAAAATGGATACCTACAATATTTAGTGGAATTAGGATTTTTTAAATTAGGAAGGTGTATTGGGTTAGTGGGTTAAATAATGTGATTTTTAGGGATATTTTCCAATATATAATCAAATTAAAAATATTGCTTAAAACCATAAATTCATTGAGTCATTGAGTGAAACAACTTGCCTTAAAATTAAATAATAATAATAATATAATTATTTCAAATATATATATATATATATATATATATATATATATATATATATATATATATATATATATATATATATATCTTATCATCCTTCCACCCTATGCTACACAAATTTACGGTACTTCTGATAAGCGGGGACGAGTATTTGCCCAAATTTACGGGAAACGTCAAGTTGGGAGAGGCAATAATATAATATTTTTAAAATAAAAATAAAATAATTTATTTATTTCCATCCAAAACTTGCCAATCAAATTCCATCTTGCAAAGAAACATGTAAAAGATTGAACTTTGAAACTTTGCCAAAAAAAATCAAAATATTAATCCATCAATGATTTCTCAATCAAATTTCTTCCCAGCAAAGAAACATGCAGAACTCCCAAACCGGAAAAAAGGTTGTTATTACTCTATTATTAGGTGATTTCATGCAATGCTATATGTTAAGTCATTGGTTCAATTCTTCGCCCTTCATGTAACCTCACCAATATTATATATATTACATCTAATTGTAATAGAGATAAGAAAAAATAAAATATATATTAATAGTAATTAAAAAAATTAAAACAATAGAGTTTAAATCCAATGTTATTTTAAAAAGAGTTTGTATAATAAAATTATAAATTTCCAAGTTAATATATATTTTATACTTAAATAAATATGAAAATTAAATTAAAAATTGTTTTTTTAATAATATTTATATCTCATAATTTCAACTATTTTTTTTCTTTAGTATTCCATCTTTTGTCCATTAAACTATGGTGTTAATGATGGTTTTGCTAGTTGCCAACAATCTTCCTAAATTCTTTTATATCCATGCGCGTATATGAGGAGAATGAATAGCTTTCCAATGACAAAAATCGGGATTGGCCAGATGCCTCATCTTCATTTGAATAGAAGGGCTTTCCATAAACAGGGTGTTTCTCTTAGTTTGAGATCCATATCCAAATCTAAACCCAGTGGCATACCCTTCCCTTCACATAGTTCCACCCAAGCTGGCAACGTCAAATACACCTAAGTTTGCACTTATTCATCTCAGTGAAGCTCCCAAAATGTCAAAAATCAGTTGTAGTGAAGCTCCAAAGTACTAGTGAAGCTTCCTGCCATTTTGGAGCGTTTCCGATTAGCTCCCAAACTCCCAAAGTGAGGGAGCTTTAGAATGGTGAGAAGACTTTGTTAAATACCAGAAAAATAGAAAGCAAATGATGGGGAGAACCTTCTTCCAATTTGATCGATATTGACCACCACGACAAATCCAACCAGCTGCAACATTTACGATGACCTGATCCACTAAAATAGCTATAATGAACCTGTTCCATAAAACTTTGAAGGACTCTTTGGAAATAAGCACGTGGTATCATCGCCTCCGAGTGTAGCCTTAGCATGAGCCTGTAAAAGAAATCGTTATTATATTGGCATAAAAAATTAGGTTCATCAAATAATTAAACACTAACTAACTCATTAAATAAAAAAGAGATAAATAAAAATCGAATACAGTTAGCAATTAAATGAAAAATAAAAATAAAAACTAATACAATTGAACACTTTTCAAATTGATTATTAATACTAATAACATTATCTTATTTAATTTTTCAATTTAATTATTAATAATGTTAATCTAGAATTTTTTGTTATTATATGTTAGATTTTCTTATTTTTTTACAATATAGATTTAAATTCACACTATAGTAATACTTAAATTCTAATATTACTAAGAATAACAAAATATAATTTTTGATATAAATGTTTAATGAATTCAATTAAAATTAAGTAGTGTAAATCTATTAACATATTTGATCATTCTATTAAAATAGAAATGATTAAAATAGCAATGTAACACACTGATCAATAAAAGAAAAGTTAATATCAAGAAATTTAGACACAAAAATTAATATCAAGAAATTTAGACATTGATAGACACCCATTAAGTCTTTACAAAGAATCCTAAATAAAATTAACTAAAAAATAATTACTATTTTTGAATATACCATATTTTTTCGGTGAAGCTTTTCTGGGTGAGATTAATAATCAAACTCTGACGAATTTAGTAAGAAAGATTTATTAAGTTATAGCTAGAGATAGTTATATTGAGTATTTTTATATACATTCAATTATGTGTTAGAAATTAATTTTAATAAACTTTTTCCAAATAAAAGGATATTTAAAACAAATATTTTGTTGAAGTAAATTATTACACGACTACAACATATTATTTCTAGTGTCAAATTTATTATCAAATAGAACAGACTAAAAATTCTTGTTTCTATGTAACATCTCATCTAGAAAGGGAAGAAAGCCCAAACCAAAAGCATGGTAGTCATATGAGTTAGTATTATTGAAAAAAAATGTAAAAACATAACACACATTACATATGGAGAAGGATATTAATGATCATCTAAAAGTATAGGTTGAAGGTTTAAACTCAAACTCTCCCTTGATGACATGTAAGGAAGAAAATAAGGTGGAAATTACTCTTTTATGGATGTAGTGGTTATTAAATGTCAATAAGTGAAAGAAAATTATTTAAGGTAGTGGAAATTACTCTTTCATGGATGTAGTGGTCATTAAATGTCAATAATTAAATGTAAATAAGTGAGACAAAATGATTTAAGGAGTATTACATTTTTATATTTGATAGAGTTAATTTTTCAAATAAATATTGAAGTTATATTTACGATTTATGATTATTTTGGATGGAACTCTCCCTATGGAAATTGATAGGGTTAAAGAAATGTAAGATAGAGGATCCTATTTCACATTATTTTTTACAATTTTTCTTTAAGCATGATTGTTTCACAATAACTATCTATTGTATTCTTTTTATGAATTCACTCAAATTATATGCAAATTATAAGCTTTTTAAATTTATTGAAATGGTTTTTTTTTTGGTAAAACCATGAGAAGAAATAATTGAAAACATATTATTTTGTTTAAGGTAAATAGTGTTGGCTTGAATTACAAGCTAATAATATTATGTCTATATCCTATAACAAGTAACTATATCACTTGGAGCTGATTTGGAGCATGTAACAAATAACTATATCTTGTCCTCATTGTCTTTATTAAGTGGGTGATGCTTATTAAGATACGTTATTAAGACATCTATTGATATGATTCAAAATCATGTAATGCTAAGTGAATGATATGGAATTGGATGATCATACTTATGGTTATTAATATATAGAACTCTCACTTTTATCCTTGTTTTCTCTTTCATCAACAACTAAATTAAACACTTAAAAGATACAAACACTTCAGTCCCTCAATTCCCCACATGTATATTGAACCATATATTTGATTATCAAATACCATTAACATCCTTCTTTATAAGTTGATGGATAATTTGACCTATTGTTTTGCTCATGTGTAAAGTTCATGAATAATTCAACTTAACTTCTTCTTGCTAGTTGGTAGACATGAATCCAAGACTCCATTAAAAAATGGAAACTGGCTAAAAATTACCCCTCCCACACTTCCTTAAATTCTAATTTTAAATTTATTAAACATTTTTTTTAAAGAAATAACTCTACATTGAAATTTTATATATATTTATATTGGGTGCTTATATATATATAAACACCCAATATCCTTTAAAGCCAGCCTGGTGGAAGCGTTTTGTCGATGACACCAATATAAAATGGACACATGGTAAAGCAGAACTTGACAAGTTTTTCACTCACCTAAATTCCATCTCTCCTAAAATAAAATTCACAATGGAGCTTGAAGAAAACATGAGCATCCCATTCTTGGAAATTCAAATCATCAGAAAAGAGGATGGCTCTTTGGGCCATAAGGTTTTCAAGAAGTCTACCCACACAGAAAGTTACCTCCATGCGGATTCCCACCATCACCCAACCCAAAAGTTTGGTGTTCTGAATACTCTTGCCATTAGAGCCCTTCGAATTTCTGACTTAGAGCATATTAACAAAGAAAAGAGGCATTTAGTTTTAACTTTTAAGAATATTGGCTACAAAGATCATGAGATTAAAAAACCCATGGAGAAAGCTGAAAGGAAGTTGTCATCTCCCAAACCTAAGGATCAGGACCAACCTCAATGTGGCAAGGTTTTTCTACCGTATATCCATGGGGTTACAGACAAAATCACTAAAATCCTAAGAAAGAAAAACATTATAACACAATTCTCAGCTCCTGGTACTATCAGGCAAGGTTTGAAGTCTGTTAAAGATGATATTGACAAGCAGCAACTTAAAGGAGTCTATAAAATAGACTGTTCCTGTGGAAAAAGCTACATAGGTGAAACAGGTCGCTCCCTCCAGACAAGACTCAAGGAACATGGCGCTGACATCAGGAATGGAAGATCTCGTACCTCAGCCTTGGCAGAACACTCCTCGAAGACTAAGCACCACATATGCCTGGAAAACGCATCAATTATCGCAAAAGAAGAGCAACAACAGAGACGAAAGATCAGAGAAGCACTTGAAATTATTAAGCATCCTTGTAATCTGAACAGAGACAGTGGTATGGAGATTAGCGGGAGTTGGCTTCCCCTGATCAGGGAAATCAAAAAGCGTCAACCCATCCCTAGGTAAGCCTTTAAGCAGGTAAGTTTTCCCTCCCTCTCCTATCCTATTATTATTGGTCAGTACTTTTTATCTATATCATAATTAGAATTATTAACATAAAAATACTTTAATATATTAATTTCTACATAACGATTAATTAATATATTAATTATTATATTAATTAATTATAAATATCAATTATTTATAATTGTTAATATAATTTGGTTCATATATTAATTTAATTTATATATGGAAATTGATATATTCCCTAGCATTGATATATTCCCTAGTTTTTCTATAATAATTAATTTATTATCCCTTCATTTTTAGCTCCTTTAACCTAATAATTAACTTTTTTATTTCTTTAATATAATAATTTCTATATAACTATTAATTAATATATTAATTATTATATTGATAAATTATAAATATTTATTATTTATAATTATTAATATGAATTAATTTAATACATTAAATTAATTTATATAGAAATTAATATATTTTAGTTCAATCTATTATCGAAAAATTTTAGTATCTGTTCTTTTTCCTTTTTAATCTATAGGTTATAAACCTAATTATTAAAATTAAAAACTTTTATAAAAATTTCAATAAAATAAAGGTAATTTATTAAAAATAAAAATAAATTAAAAATAAGAATAAAATTAAAATAATTTCAGATTCAAGCCGACCATGTGCCGTTCCTTAAAAATTGTCCTCTTAAGTATTTATTCTATCCATTCTGCTCTTCTTTTATCATCATTCTCAAACCGTGATGATGGATCCCATTTGGGATTTGAAACTTTGGTACAAAAATACTCATACTGTGGATTCTTCGGTCAATAATTCGAAAAGTACAAACCATAGATCTCTTAAATCCATAAATATAAATAATTAAACAAGAACACATAATACACTTAGGTTTGTATCCTGGCAAGAAAAAGCATACACGGCCAAAAATGCATTGAATCAATAAAACCAAACAAGTGCAAGACCAGGAATATATATATATCTATCTATATATATATATATATATATATATATATATATATACATTCATGGGTATATAATTAAAATAAAAACTCCATTGAACTCTACGAGATAAACAAGGTTAAAAAAGTCTCGCTAACGTACAAATTCAGCTCGATGAGATAAAACAGGATCCAAAACATTCACAAACACCAAAAAAAAACGGAAATTGAGGAATCAGCTCACAGCCAACCAGCATCATTGGCCTCAGTGCAATGAAAACAAAATAATATAGGAGTGAAGGCTCATTGACTGGATACAGACGTCCTCTGCAACGAAACCCAACAGAGTCGCCGCAAGGCCAAATAATGCCACCACTAAACAAATGAAGAAATCCAACCTTTCCATCGTGTACTCTAAGTTCACAATGATTGAATAACAATGATATACAACACAAGAAAACTTCAGAAAAACCTGATGGTCTTACTCTTAAACAAGGGAAGCTGCGAGGCAGCAAGTCCCTGCATCAAGTTGAACTTTAGGTCTTTTCCAAAACTTAAACGCAACTGCATAGGATAGGGAACCCTCAAGCACCTCGGTGAATGAAACTAGCTTTTTTGAACATCCGAACACTTTTGCACAGAACACGTGAAAGTTGTTTGCAAACGAGTTAACGGCGGATAGCTATGATGCCAATGGGCGTGGTGCTCCTACCTTCGCTTTTCTCTTTTGTATGAGAAGAAGTGGTTGAGAAACGAGAGAGTAATGCATGAAAGCAATCCGAGCACCCACACCCTGAATGTAAACACTGGAAGAGAACGATCATCAGTTGTGGGTACTATGAGGGAAACTTGCTCAATTGGCGAATTAGCTTCTTCACCATTTTCAGCGTCCTCGTGATCCTCTTGACCATTAGAATAATATGATCCTTGATCTTGTTTACAAGTAGATAGATACACTGAATGCTTTCAACAACTGGTAAGGGCACATATCCTGACATATCTTTTTTTGTTATGCCCTGATTCATCATGTAAAGCCTT
The DNA here is from genome assembly GCA_031772625.1 of Pinus tabuliformis. NCBI lineage: Eukaryota > Viridiplantae > Streptophyta > Pinopsida > Pinales > Pinaceae > Pinus > Pinus tabuliformis. The sequence goes on along the minus strand of CM062817.1, from coordinate 1,371,420,642 downwards.
GCTCTGTTTTGCTTCTATTGTATGTGTTTTAATCTCCTGATTTGAGTTTCATTTGTTTTTGGTTTACCCCTGATTTGTTAGTTGCAGGCTCGTGGATTTGAGTTTTCAAGACCTATACATAGTTTGCTAGATGGAGAACCAGAACATGACAGGACCATATTTGGACATAGTTAGTCAGGTACCAGGGCATGCATGCTCAGAGACTAAATTGCCATTACTGGTATTAGCTCCCCTGCCAGCTCAAGAAAACCAGCCAGCAATCAGCAAACCCTCAGTTAATCTGTATAGTATTTGATAAAAAGCAGTCAGCATAGTCATTCAGATCAAACAGTACACCAATCTACATCCCCAACCCTCCATCATTAGATAGAACTAAAAAAAAAATTTCAACTCTGTTTGCAAATGTTTATACAATTCCTAGGCCATGCAGCACCAAGTGAAGGCCATATCATGAAAATCTATAATTGAGGAAGTAAAGATTACTCACAAGTAGACATGCAGTTACTAAATAACCATCAGCAGAGACAACTATATATTAGCATTTAATGAAAGTCGCAACTTTTGTAGGTGCCAGTCATAAGTGGCAACTGAGGCCAAGTTTTGTTCTCATTACCGTCTCTAAATTCACTGGGCTGTTCCAGGACCATATTTGAGTTCATTCTCGGATGCATGATGAAATGTTTGTGTTGCCTCTCATTCTTAGAGTTCAGTCCCATTCTGTTTCTTGGTTGCCATACATATATACAATAAAGTATAGACCATAGACTAAAAGGATAAATTGACTGAAGCAAAAGACAATAGACTGCACAAGAATGAATTTGAAATCCACAGTCAATGCACACTTAAGTAGGAATAGAAGAATGGAAGCCAGCCAGCTGTCGAGCTTGAAGCAAATTTAGTCTAATCTTAACACCGTAAGAGTGTGATGCCTGGTAGTTAATCACATTTGAAAACCTCATTTCTGACATTTGTTTAATATTGCATGAAAGCCAAAATGGAGTAATAGCTACCTTGTAACTTCTCCAAATGCCCATTATTGCATGATCAAACTAATGAAAGGAATGCACGAGACCATGGAAAATTTAAGAAGTACCCCTATAGTCCATGCTTCAGGTAGGTAGGCATAAATGGTACACCACACAACTGATGACTATATTGGGGCAAAGAATTTGTGTTTACATAAAGCGTAATCGATGCTTAATACTAGCATATCATCAATTCAAGACACCAGTAACATGAAAACTGCCTTGAAGCTTACATTTGACCTTGAAAATAAGCATTTCTTATGACAGACTGTAACATGTGAAGAATACAAGACAAGCACGAATGCTAACAATTAAGACATTAGACCTATCAAGGAGGTTGATACTCTTTTCAGAAAGTTTTCATATATATACAAAACTGTCTCAAACAATTGATAACTGCAACTGCTGCCAAACAAAACTAGAAACGTGTATACGGTAGTTCCCCTGAAATGAATACTAGCATCAATGATACATTTATCAGTCCTCAGTTTAGATTCTTTAGATTCAATGATCTTAAAATCATCTTTAACTATGTCATCCTATGTGACATTTTTACTCTCAAGCTTTGTCTGCAGTGCCTCTCCTTTGTCAGCTTGATATTCTAGTTTTGTAATCATCGGCATCCCAGCAGAGATGATAGAAGCATAAAAAATGAGATTTACACCACCATGGCAGATCCAAATGCATATTTGAAGCATCCGTCGTAGACCTGTAACAGAGAAGGAAGCGGGGAATTAAGACAATGCGTAAAATAATGCAAAAATAGGCCTGAGATTCAAAATTTTTACTATCTCTCCACAAATATGTGAGTTGTAACTCAAATATACTCCATAATCATGACAAGTACTTGTTGTAGATTCATATGCTCTTCGTTCGAGATGTTATTGTTTTCTTGGTTTCTTTTTTCTTTGTGTTTCTACTTTTACGATGTCAATAATCAGAAGAGCCATGAGAACAAGTGCTAAGAGAAACAATGCCACGAGTTGAGTAAGTTGGCTTATGCTAATGGATTCCATGTTATGTGAAGTGGGGAGATGTATGTCAATATCTAGGTGCAGAAGGTGGTTTTGTTTTGTAAGCGAGAAATTAGGCATTGCTTTTGCCAATTTATAAAAGAGTTCAACGTGTTTGCAAGCTGGTTTTAAGTGTGAATGGAACTGGGTTTTTGAGAATATTTTACTGTACAACCAAATAAGGAAAGGCGTGCTAGATCACGAGAGTTGAATGCGGGATAGATTGCTGACACATGCAGAAGTAAGTACATATACGGATTGATTTGGAATGGAGCTGAAATAATTGAAGATCAAATTGGAGGTGATATAATCCAATATGAGGAGCATTTATTGGAGTAGGCCAGTATTTAATGATCAACATCAAACGAAAAGCTTACCTTAAGTGAGAAATCAGAGCAATTAAGTGATCTATCTGACATGGGAGGCAGATGGCATATGAAATGATGTATGTGACGGCAGAAGTAAATGTGAAATTAGGTGATGTATCTGACATCAGGGGCAGATCTCAAATGAAATCTTGGTGGTAGATTGGGTCCTAGCTATTCTAATAGACAATTGGCTAGACAGGACAAGTAATGAGTTTATGAAAGACATGTTCAGACAACAGGTGTAACTAAAGCCCTTTCTTATAAAGCACACTACATAATACTAGATATATTCTATTTTATTGTGCCTCCATGTATAAGACTCTAATGAAGATGACTGAACTACTTACTTATGCCGGTAGCATGGTTTCTAATCTACAGAAGGTCACCTTTGTAGCTACAATCATAGTTGCCCCATGTATTTTTGCAACTTCTCTCTGAGCAGTGGCAAGCTAAGAGACAGATTGATATGTGCTTCACATAAGTGTCAGTAAGAGCACTAACATGTGCTATCACATTGGCTTGTGCTTCACAATCTAATTTTGGCCCTTGTGCCCACAAGAATAGCATTTTAACCAGCCAAATTTGTTGAAGATAGGATATATACCTGAGGGTGAACACTACAGAAAGGTTGGGGCTAAATTAGTCACTAGATTCAGTGATTTCAAGCTTGAAATTTTAAATTTGTAGACCTTGATGTAGCTAGAAATCTCTGAAAACAAATGATGTCCCGATATTCAAGATGCATGAAAACAAGTTCCAGCAGTTAACCTCTCTATCATGCAACATGCCTAAGAAAATTCAGAAACATAAGCCTAAACGCAATGTTGGGTCATGATTTTCTTGTTTAATTGCTGACACAAAGTGGAAAGGTTAGAGAACAAAGTGCAAGCAAAAAAATCTGCGAGAAGATGGTACAACTAGTGTGAGTAATTATTTTAGCAATATAAAAATTGATTTATATCTATTGTGACTAACTCTTTTAGCAATATAAAAATTGATTTATATCTATATATAAAAGCATGAGTACCTGAATGTTGTGGCCATTACAAATTGAGAACCGTGACTGCACAAGTAAATAATGTCAATGTCGAGGAAGAATATACGAGGCTTGCAAAGTCGAATTTCTAAGATAGAGTTATCCTGCATTTATATTTAAGGCAATGGGTATTTTAAGATTAGTGAGATATCAAGCAACATTCTGCAAGAACAACAATCTGCCAGAAGATACCCACGAAGTGCAAGAACAACAATCTGCCACGAAATGTAGAAGTCATTACGAGTTGTTTGTTTCTGTGAGACATTGTGAGACATTAGAAACACATGAATTACATTTTGCAAAAATTTAAACAGCAGTTGTAGAGGCCTTCACTCCCCACTTACCCACAAAGTGCAAGAACAACAATCTGGCATAAGATACCCACAAAGTGCAAGAACAACAACCTACCAGAAGATGGTAGAAGTCATTACGGTCGTTCATTTCGTTTCTGTGAGACATTAGAAAAATATGAATTACATTGCAGAAATTCAAATAGCAGTTGTAGAGGGCTTCAATCCCCACTTACCCACAAAGTGCAAAAACAACAATATAGCAGAAGATACCCACAAAGTTCAAGAACAACAATCTGGCAGAAGATGGTAGAAGTCATTACTGGTCATTTTTTTTCTGTGAGACATTAGAAAAATATGAATTACATTTGCAGAAATTCAAACAGCAGTTGTAGAGGGCTTCACTCCCTACTTACCCAAAAAGTGCAACAACAACAATCTGCCACAAGATACCCACAAAGTGGAAGAACAACAATCAACCAGAAGATGGTAGAAGTCATTACGGATCGATCGCTTCTGTGAGACATTAGACAAATATCAATTACATTTGCAGATATTCAAACAGAAGTTGTACAGTGTTTCACTCCCAATTACCAGTAGGTTATCCTGTTGATTCTTAGCTTGATGCAGCTACACTACTGGGCTCTGTACCTGCATATAGTGTAGTGGCTTGGCTAATTTCAATTTTGACACCAAAAAAGTAACTAAAACCAATATTTCAAAATTAGCAGGAGTAAAAACATGAAGGAAAGAAGGTTGAATGCCATATTTTGTAGTGGTTTCAACGATTTGACTTGCCTAAAGCTTCAAAGGCAAACTGAAATTTAAATGAACTGATTCATTGATACGTAAACTGAAATTTAAAGGAGCTGATTCATTGATTTATTTCAGAGTAAACTGTAGAAAACACAGTTCATTTCACATAAAGCCATCCTTATCCTGATTATAGAATGTGCACATTCAAGAAACTGCACTATCTTTCTATGTTTAAAACACCGATATAGACCCAAATTTTATAGACAAAGGAACGAAAACTCCGAGCCCATTAGCTCAAATAAGCCAATTGTTGAATATTATACTTAATTCATCTTTAACTTATAAGGGTCGAAGCTTGGAAACAATGATGCATACCCTTTTCAATAAGCTCAAGGTTAATCAAGAGGCCGTGCACCTCCCCTCTTTATAAATGAACAGAAGTAGAGAAGACAAAAAACAGGCAAAAAAAGGTTGGCAAAAGAACCAGAAAATCATAACAGCATCGAGGGCACTAAAGCTTAAAGCAGAGCATAGAAGAATGGATAGATATCCTTTTAATGCTCTGATCATCTTTTCAATAGTATATATGTAGATATTGCCAAACTTGTAGAGTGAGTCTGACTTACACTTGACTCGAGTATAGTCAAACTTGAAGGAGTAGGCTTAACTCTGCTTCTTCAAAAAGCACAGTCAAGCACAGGAGTCAACTAGCGCTAAAAAGACTAGCTCTTAGCCTCCAGTGGATGGAATGACGCATTGACTGGGTGATCAGCCCATGCAGGGTGAAGCACACACCAGCCTGTTTGCACATAGAAACTGGCCTATGAGGGGTGAAACATGTTACTTTGGGGATTTGAACCTTGGTGAGGGGATTAACACTAACACTGGTTAACTATTGAACCATTGCCCCATTGACAATAGACATATACATAGAAAGACAACTGAAGAAACAAATACAAAAATGAAAAAATTCGGCAAAGGCATGTTTCATTTCTACAGTCAGTTTTCCCATTAAAAATTTGGAAAAGGCATATGAGGTTTCAATGCGGCCTGTTGCAGTGGTTTCAATGATCTCCCTTTGCCTAAGAAGTTAAATACAGGGTTTTTTACAGGTTTCAAGAGATGAAATTTTACAACCTTTTGCCATTTGAAAGTTTGGCAAAGGGATATGATGTTTGAATGCCGTATTTTGTAGTGGTTTCAACGATTTGACTTGCCTAAAGCTTCAAAGGCAAACTGAAATTTAAATGAACTGATTCATTGATACGTAAACTGAAATTTAAAGGAGCTGATTCATTGATTTATTTCAGAGTAAACTGTAGAAAACACAGTTCATTTCACATAAAGCCATCCTTATCCCAATTATAGAATGTGCACATTCAAGAAACTGCACTATCTTTCTATGTTTAAAACACCGATATAGACCCAAATTTTATAGACAAAGGAACGAAAACTCCGAGCCTATTAGCTCAAATAAGCCAATTGTTGAATATTATACTTAATTCATCTTTAACTTATAAGGGTCGAAGCTTGGAAACAATGATGCATACCCTTTTCAATAAGCTCAAGGTTAATCAAGAGGCCACACCTCCCCTCTTTATAGATGAACAGAAGCAGAGAAGACAAAAAACGGGCAAAAAAAAGTTGGCAAAAGAACCATAAAATCATAACAGCATCGAGGGCACTAAAGCTTAAAGTAGCGCATAGAAGAATGGATAGATATCCTTTTAATGCTCTGATAATCTTTTCAATAGTATATATGCAGATATTGCCAAACTTGTAGAGTGAGTCTGACTTACACTTGACTCGATTATAGTCAAACTTGAAGGAGTAGGCTTAACTCCATGTCTTCAAAAAGCACAGTCAAGCACAAGAGTCAACTAGCGCTAAAAAGACTAGCTCTTGGCCTCAAGTGGATGGAATGACTCATTGACTGGGTGATCAGCCCATGCAGGGTGAAGCACACACCAGCCTGTTTGCACATAGAAACTGGCCCATGAGGGGTGAAACATGTAATGTTACCCAGCAATGCTCGAATCAAATGAAAACAATTAGTCAAGAAACACATTCAGAATATGGCTCGGTAGTCTAGCTAGGTTTGAAATCCAATTAAGAACTCACAATTTATTAAATACACAATGGATGCAGATAGCAGGAAACAAAATTCCGAAGGGTAATTTTACCTGATCACAAAAATAGGGAACCATATAACAAATATCAAATTAAATATGTATCGATTGATCAATCAAGTAGGTAACCTTTTCAGAGAGCCAGAGGTTAAATCGCTACAAAGAACATGTTGCAACCATTGCCTTGGTTACCCATTAAAAGAAAACCCAAAACAGATGAATAACCCATAAGGGGAAATCCCCATGGTGGATTAAATCAATCAAATTCCATGAAAAAACCCTCAGAATACAAAACCCCAGTGTTAATTAACGCCAAAATAACTTCAAAACCTTCTGTAAATTCTCCATAAAAACTCGAATCCCCCTCTCAAAAGCCAATACACGTATAAACCTCGAACAGAGAAATAAAAAATTGCGGAGTTAAAAACGTATTAAAAAAAATTCAGAGGACAGACCTGTACAGGGTTCGAATCACGCTAGCCGATAACCCCCTCCGTCAATTACAGGCTCGACACCCGCCAAATCTAGGTAGGAATTTGGTGGGTCATGCAAGGACTGGGAATAATAGAATTGAAAATTGCATACTGTACATAAATATATTATTACATGATCCTTGAAGAGGTGCTTGCGCTGCCAGGCAGAGCGTTTGCTCCAGCGCCTGAGCGCAACAGAATTCTCAAATTCTAGATAAGCACAGACAAACTAGAGCCACCAGAAGTCCATTCAAGCCCAATCAAGCCATTGCATTCCCAAACCTATTTTTCCCCATTTTCTACTTATTCTACTTTAATAGTGTATTCGAACCTAAAAAAAAAAATGGGTATTTTGTTGTAATCCAGACAAAAACAAATAAAATGGTTCAATTTGTAAACGCTGACCTCGATGCTGAGCTCGATTCCGGGTTTTGCAGAAATATGTATTTCAAAAATAAAAAAGAGAACAATATTGGACGTGTTAATAAATATACCGGGTGGTAATAAAAAGAAAAAAAACTAATAATTAAAAGTTATATAAAAAATTATTAAATAAAATAATATAACAATTAGAATACATAAAAATATAAAAGTCGCTGTAGCTGGACTTCATGCTACCGCATGAATACCAAGTGTCAGGTTAATCAACGTCTAGCGGAACATACCAGAATCTTTATGTCCCCACGTCAGGTGCAGCTACCGTTTCTCACCGATTTAAGCAATTTTAAGAAGTGTCCCATTCCGTCACTTTCACCTTACACTTTATACCGATTTGACTCGTATTCGATAGGGGTGTAGTGGTCAAACATGGTTCCACCGATCGGGCGCAGCTACCATTTCTTGCTGATCTCGGTCATATTTGATTTATAGGCCTCCCATTTTGTGCGCAAGGTCACTAGCATGAGCCATTTATCCCCTATGAAACTAAAGATTTCATTGGATGAATAATGCATTGAATTACTACCTACATGAGGGGAAGCAGGAGGAAAGTAAAGGTAAGTACAGGTATGGAAAAACCAAGGTGAAACAACCACACTGCAGACCTCATTTTGAGTCATTGGGTCAGTAGTCCACATGTTTGGTAGCTCATGTAGCTAGAGATCCCCGAGGGTGAGACGAAGAAAGAACACAACCTTACGACGGAGGACTATAAATGCAGCAGCCAAATGAAGTATCTGGTTGCTTGATTCATTCTATCCACCTCTAGCTAGATGAGGCCGTTCAAATATCTGTCCATGCTAGTGACTTCAATGCTCTTTTCTTAGCTTTCCTTGCAGAAGTTGTTGAAGGAATTGGAGGCTTGGAATTAGCGGCGTTGTGGCGCACTGAGAGCAGTGCATCGAGTGGCGAAGAAACAATTATCCGGGACCTTTCTCCTTCCCTATCAAGATGAACAATGCGGCTGAGCGTGCAAATTGTTGGTTTGGCGCGATGTGAGCTTGGCTGCTCTGAGTAGAAGTTCTCTCCTGCAACCAAAGTGATAGTGGCTGGTTCAAAATAGCACCCTCACACCGAGAGAAAACCAGAGCTCTTTCGGATAGAGCAAAAAAGGCTTTCACCTGGGCTTTTTAAGGAATTCGTTAAGGGCTACTAAGCAGGTAGCAAGGAATGGGAATTTCATGTTCAGAGACTGCTGCTCCAGCAACGTGCATACCCTCTCTTCACTATAATCCATCCAGGAATGAGAATGGTAGGGTATGGCCATGGCCGTGCCTCTTAACGGAATCCCGTACCTCTTCGCAGTTCTCCTTTCAATCCTCAAGAACTCCAAATCGTCCAAGAAATCTCACTTATTGAATTGTGCAGTGTTTTGTCCATGGCGATCGAGAATAGTCTCGCTGGCTTCTCCATCGAGTATTTTGTGCCTTTCCAAACGTGATGCTTCTCACAACGAGGGTTTTAACTCACCTCTGCGATGCTCTACCTTTGTCTTGTTCAGCCATTGTGCATCTCCGTGCAATCCCTGCTTTCTGTGCCCGTTGTACATGGATTTGGATAAACAGTATTTGGCTGAACAGTATTTGCAAGTGTTGGAAAAGATTTCTCATAGGCACGCATCTGCCTGTCTTAGTGGTGGTTATAGCACGGGCACCTCCCTATAGAATCAGTTCCAATATCCAATATCTTGTAAGTGCAATCGAAGGAATGTCGGATAACTTGACCTGCACGAAGACCATCGGGAGAGCAAGGTGAAACCGCCCGCGAGGTTATACCCTACCTGATCCAGATTAAGCTCCATGCACGGATAGCTGCACAACTGCAGCCCCTGCATGCAGAACACCTGCCTGCAAATACGCTCGAATCAAAATTGGTAACAATTAAAATTCCAAAGACTCAATTAAAATTCCAAACACTCCAAACTAATGCTAAGAAATGCTAACATTAATACCCGAATTCCTTTGACGGTCAACAATAATATACACGCCTATTTCCCTTAGCCTAAGATATGGCCTCTCCCGCCTCGGGAAGAGGCCAAATAAGATGGCAGTCGAGAGCACCTTGGTCATCCTAGCATGGAGGGCACACAACATTCTAAAACCTTGATCTAAGCCTTGATCTAACCAACGCATTCAGCGAAACAGTACTTCGAATTAATGCTAAATCAAACAAAACTGATTCCTATAGTCCCTGGCCATTGCCAGATGGCAGGGACTAAAAAATGGAATATTCAAAGATTGAGGTCAAATTCTCGGAGAATTCAATGTCATTGAAATAGTTTTAATGGTGACTGTACTAATTGTTTTCATTTGAACTAACTTAGATTTGATTGTAATTTATGTTTCCATATAAGAATATCATTGAAATAAATATTTTATTGTTTTTAATATATTGAGTATACAGTTTGAGTAGGCTTAATGGTTAAGAGCATGTGTTTTTTTTAAGAGGTTATCAGTTCCAAACTAGATGGATAGATTATGTATGTATTTATAGATTTAGAAGTCAAATCTTTGTGCGGTGGTGGGTCCCATTTCCCACAAACTAAAGTATTATTATTAATGTATCATTTTCCCACAAACAAAAGTATTTTATTATTAATGTACGTAGTAGTAAACTAACTCTTATTGAATTGAGGCTTAACTCTTATTGAATTGAGGCTTCTGTGATCCATAACAATTATAAAAAGAGTTTCGGTGAAAATCACATGAAGAAAACCGCGTTTCGAACCAACTAGTGTGGTTCATCATCTAATTGAAGTTGAAGTTGAAAAAGAAGTTTTATTTATATTTTTATGTTATAATATTAATTTCATTTAAATATTGAATCACTTAATTCTAATTTAAATTAATCCAATGAAAAAAAAGGGTTTTATAAATCAGAAAGTCATTTTATTCTTTACTGATAAACTTAATCATTTAAACTATTAGGGATAGAACCACACTGGTTGGTTCGAAACGTGTCGACAAAGGTTTTCTTCATGTGATTTTTGCCGAAACTCTTCTTATAATAAACTAACTCTCTTTTAAATCGTAAATTAACTCTCTTTTAAATTGTGGAATACTATTCAAAACGAGTTAATTATAACATAACATTGATTTTTTTAGTATAAATTTAATATCTTTTTTATTTAACATTGATTTTTTTAGTATAAATTTAATATCTTTTTTATTTAATATGAAAGATAAAGTTGAATATGATGAAGATGTACTCTTACTAAGCTTATGCTTCTATTAGACATGAAAGATAATGTTAACTTTTTCTCACATAAACTTAATTATTCTTTCTCTTTGCAATATATTTTGTTTTTTAATTTAATTTTTTTCTTTATACTCTATACAAAATCATTTTAATTAATTTTTATTACTTATATAAATAAAATAAAATTTAAATTTATTTTATGTAATTATATATTATTATTAAAATAATTATTTTATTAGTTGTAATAAAATGTTTATAAAATTATCAAATTAAAATGTTTATTTTAATTTTTTATTAAATTATTTTTAATAAAAATATTTATAAATATACGAAATTAAAATGTTTCATATTTTGGCATCAGAGTGAATAAGTAAATTATTAAGGTACTCATTGCAATAAGTCATAAGTATATATAAGTTTTTTTTATAATTTTTTATAATTTGTATAAATTTATCATAAATATGGATCTATCAAGAATGAGGCTTAAAAAAAAATTGTAATTTTTTAATAATTTAATTTAATTTCATATATTATTTTCTTTTATATTAAGCTTTTATATATATTAACAAATCTTACTTTAATATAGAAATGAGTTGTGTTTCATTTTTTTTAATGTTGTGATATAGATATAGGTTGTATTTAATTTCTTTTAATGTTTTAAATATATCTATATATATATATATATATATATATATATATATATATATATATATATATATATATATATATATATATATATATATATATATAGCAAGATGATGTAATGTTTTGTCTAACATTTTGACTTGGTCAAAATAAAATAAAAGCATAAAATTAATATTTATAATTAAAATTAAAATTAAAATTAAAATTAAACTAACCTAGATCCATTTAACTCTAGATCTACAGATCAAATATCTTGAGATGCAAATCTCTTTTAGAGTGAAAAGAGATTTAGCCCCTCTCACAAATTTGACAATTAGTTACACTTGTGCAATGAGTTTGAATTTAATTTTTTATTTATAGTATTTTTTTTCCCAATTTATTGATTATGATTAGTTAAAACGTAATTCTCACTTAATATATAATTAGTTTGATTTATTTTTAATATATGTAGTATATTTATTTTAAATCTGATTGTAATGGTCTAAACTTCAAGATTAAATAGATAAACATACAAGATAATTTCAAACTCATTAATTGATAAACATAGCAAATATTTGGTTAATAACTGCATAATCAACATAAAGGGTAAGTCGGAGAAACTGTACCTCAGAGTTGAAGAACTCAAGCTACATACAACTTGTGAACTTCAAGCTATTGTGTGTTCATCTCTAATTGTGTTGACTGCAAACAACATGTGGGGGGTGACTCTCCACCCAATCATGTGCTCAACTGCACTATGTCTTTCTATAAGTGGGAACCCCTAGTCCTCAATCAACTACCTTTGTCAGTCACTAATCCTTATTTCCTCATAATTTCTTAGGAGAAAAGATGTCTAACATGTTTGTCCCCTCTATTAATTAGAACTTCTTTATCCAAAAATGGGAAAAAAAAACTCCATTCACATAATCCACTTATTATCATGTGTTTTTATATCTATCTTAAACTTCTCTTAAATTATATTTTTGCATAATTTATTCTTACTTATTTTTATCTATTTTGTTTATTTTTATTTTTCGTAAGTTAGGAGTTGTTTTATTATAGAAGATGTACAAGGACTACATGCTTCGGTGACTTGGTGAGCAAGATACGGGATGAAACTATAAGAAGAAGAGATCAACTTTCACAAAATTGTATCACGGAAAAAGACATAACCAATCATATACATAATGAAACTAGAATCCAAGGAGATTGGCAATCAAAAAAATGAAGCAGATAGTACCATCTATCCTTGTGAGGGAAAACAAAGGTCCTCTTGAGAATTTTATCGGCACAAAAAGACAAAGCATAAAAACAACATAAGGACAAAAGCCTCAAAGTGACATGAAGCGGATGAGAGGCTTGAGTGATGCTAAGGACTACTTATTGGGTTTAGCCATGTTATGATTGAGCTTAGAGGGTTATTCCCAAACCATGGGCATTGGACAGTAGTAATCATCGCCATTAGGCACATATTGCTTGGTTGATGAAGGGTGCTCTGCTTACTCATTGTGTGTTGTTGGATCATGGTTCTTTGTTGGCTAAGGAGGCCTAGTCGGCTCATGGTGTAGTGTTGGAGAGGTATGATACATGGACTACTTATGCATTAATGTTTGAGAATGGGTGACGTTGCCTTGATCTACACCCTCATTACCCTTTCCACCTGATGCTCCAAGATCTACTAGGGTATTTTCCATGGTGTTCTGTTGTTGTTGAGGTCTTAAAGAAGAGAAACCCTCAGTGCTTCAAGGACATTAATGATGGGTTGACAATGGGCACTGAGAAGGGGAGATGGTGGAGAACGAGCAAGTGTGCTAAAGTTGAAGGCCTAGAGTACCAACAATGCCTCATAGGGAAAACAACGAATGACAAAGATGAAAATTCAAATTCCACACACTTCCTTCCAACATAATAGTGGTGTATTCCTGGTCGCGAAGGTGTCAACCTAGGAGATTACAAAGAGTCCATGCATTGTCACCAGTGATGCACATCTCTTGGGGCTCCAATTCTGCTACTAAATGGTGGTAACAATGGGGGATACTCTCGTCGAATTGATATGTTCCCTAGTTGTGTAAGGGGGGAAGAGGCGACCTACCTATATCTCTACTGCCCCTACAAGTTCTACCAAATTCCCTCACCATTGCAACTGTGAAGGAGTGTTGACACCAAATTATTTTATTTTTGTTACCTTTGACTTTTAGCAACCAATGCTTATGCCAATTGATATCCCCACTTCTGGTACTCAACATTCTATGCAAGCGATTCATTATTAATAAAAGAAGGATATGTGTACAATAGCCTAAAGGGCCATAAATGCTTAGATGAGAGGTTGTTTCCACCATAGTGATTGTTGCAGTGGTGGTCAAGCGAGGGGGAAGGCCCGAGGTGTCATCAATCCCTTGAAGTGAATGCAACTGGTGCATCAACCATTAAGATGGTAAATGTTTTCCTATGCCAACGTGACACCTAGCTATCTATTTCTTTTATTAAAATAGTTACTTTTATTTATTTATTGTAATCACTCACTTTATGTATTATTATCGTTCTCATTTATTTATTAGTATTTATTTTTAATTATCCTACACTATGTCTTTTTACAAGTGGCAACCCCTAGCCCTCAATCAAATACCTCTACCAATGACTAATCCTTACTTTATCATAATTTCTTAAGAGAAAAGATGCTTGACATCTTTGTCCCCCTACATTAACTAAAACTTATTTATCCAAAATTGAGAAAAAAACTCCATGCACATAATCCACTAGTCATCATGCATTTTTGTGTATGTCTTGAATTTTTCTTAACTTATACTTTTCCATAATTTATTTTTACTTATTTTTATCCATTTTTTACATATTAAAATAGTTACTTTTATTTATTTATTTATTATAATCCTTCACTTTATTTATCATTATGTTATTATTTATTTATTGTTTTTTATTAACCTAATAATATGGATTGTTACATTAATATTAAATTCATTGCATTGGGAGTAGTGACATGCTTTATAACCAAGTATGATATTGTCATGAATGAACACAATGTTACATTAACAAATTATTTATAAAAAAAAAATACACATTAAAAAATCTGATCTCTTTCAATTTCAATAAATTCGAATTTAAAATATTATAAAATAATAAATAAACATCAAAATACATTAATTCTAACCTAAGTTAAGGAAGAAGTTTCAAAATGCAAATGAAGTTAGAAGGGGAAACATATGAGCACCCATTAGAAATAGAAAAGCTATTAATAGATATAGAGACCAAATTGAGTGTAATACAAGGGAATTTGTAACTTTTCAAAACATTTTTTGAACTATCGTGACTTTCCATGGCATAAAGGTGCTATTTTAAGTTGGATCTCCAATGAAATTGATATTATTGTTTTAGTCAAAACTTGGGAGCATAATGAATCTAAGGTCCCTTATATATATGGACTCATTTTTTGGTTAGCAAAAAACAATAAATTCACTCATGGAGGGTGGTATGCGAAATTTATGACCGTGAACAAAAGTATCTTCCCTAGGCCTAGTCGATTGGTCTATAAAAATAGAAAGCAAATAATATAAAGTCCTCTTAGCTTGTAATCTATCGCAAGATTAACTTTCCTCTTAGCTTGTAAGCTCCAATCATAGCTTCGACTATTATAATTAGAACTTGTATGCACAATAAAAAAAAAATCCAAGGATCTACAACATCTTACGTAGCATAATTCAATTACTCTATTTAATGGATCAGTGAATCATTGAAATAGATGAATGTAAAAGTAACATAACACATACAGGAAAATGATATACTCTTTGTATTAATATGAGTAGGAGAGAGTTTACAACCAAGAATAGTAGTTGATCTTGTAGAGATATCCCCAATTTGACTTATCCTTCCTTGTCACAAACAAGACCTCAATGTCACCCTAATGCATGAAAGTGATGACTCTCTTAGATTCAAGGAAATAACATGAGGGGATGACCAGTCTCCAAAATCCAACCCTGATGTTGTAGATAACAATAAATTTATAGGAAAGGGATGGTAGTTTACGAATTCTTATCCATTTACCAATTTAGGCTTGAGATCCACTTGACGTGGGAGGATGAGCTCAAGGGATAAGAGGTGAAGTCTCCAAGGTAGGGTCAGATAGGATTCGAAATTTTTGTCCAAGGTAAATGGTTAAAACAGCCCCTAGAAGCTTATGGAAGAGTAAGCTTCGGGATCCTTTTTAATTTTCTTGAATTTCTAGAATCAATGCATACCCAATAAGTGACAAGTTGTTGTTGATCAACGTTGGTGCATAATGGAGGAACATGTTGTTGAACATAGGTCTCTAAAGGGGTAGGGTGATTTGGGCCTTAAAAGAACTAATTTGACGTCGTTAGACCCATAAAATCAGTTATTTGGAAAAGTCATGCTTAGGTATTTGTGTAGGGATGATGAGAACATGTTCACAGATGATGATTAATTTGGTTTGCATGCCTATTGACCAGATGTGACAAAATGGCCTATAAAAATTTCCCCTTAAAGTGAAAAGTTAGAAATAGTGGCTTGACTAAAGGCTTTACCATGTGAAAAGTTCAGATCAAGAACAACTGGTCCATATCATCATCTATTACAATACATTTTCATCAAGATATCTCTATTGAGTGAGGCATACCCATACTCAACACATAAGCTAACATTAAAAGTCACGTCCACTGATGACAAAGAGTGGACCCATGCTTGGATGATTTTTTGTATGATCATAACCATCATGCTTTGTAATCTTGCATTAATCCTGAAAGCGTAGCCTAGATGGTTGGAACTAGATCCAGAGTATTCTATCTCATTCACTTGATCGTCCAATGTACGAGTCTAACCATGTGATTAAAGGAGTTGGAGTCGAACATGGTAGACACCATCTGATTACCAACAAATTATGTAAACTGTTAAGAGATGCAAGAGAAACCACTGATGATTTTAATAGCTCTCAAGGTACAACGGTCAATCTATATGGTGTGAATGAATGAGTTGAAGTCAAACACCACATAGAATATTTCATTCGAAGGCCAGTGATGAAAACCTCTTGTCAAGAGCGAGGAAACTTTCCATTGATTTATGGAAGTCCCAACGTACTAAAGGAAGAGTTTCTAAGTCAGCTTGCTGGATAATGAGTTGATGTCGATAGGAAGCGATGCATCGAAGGAGGGCCTTAATGTCTCCCCCATCAATGACATGAAATGGGTATCATGATTTGAGAGAGAATGATGCTAATATGGAACTCGTTCAGGAATGAAAGGCATGGAATGAATGCTTAAGAGTATCGTAGTGAATTCAATTGAATGACTCCTCTTGAACATATCAACGACATTGAATGGAGTTGGAAACATTTACCCAAAACTAAAAGTCGAGGCTTTGATATGGTGTGAGGAACCAAGAACAAGAAGATTTCCTAACCTAATAGCCACTAAGATGAAGTGGAAGAGTGTCATGTTCAAGAGCGACTCACTGCCATTAATAAATGGAGTTCCTTGTTTTCCCAATTTCCCCAACCATTTCTGGTCAGTACCTCTTTATTTTTTAACAAGCTTGAGGAGAATAACATATGCTTGATCTATAAGTTCATCCTTCGGATGAATCCCTCTAAGTATTTTTAACGAACCCTGAGAAGGAGTGGTTAAGTCCTATCATGCTCGATGAGTCCATTGTTGTTTAATGTTTTTATGAGATCAATGGAGGTCTAACTTGAATCCTTTTTCATGTTTAGAGAGTTTGAAAAAGAGGCGAAAAGGAAAACTCCAAAGGTTAATTTTTGTAAATAGTCTCATGAGTTCAAAAAGGTAGAAAACAATACTGAGGAGAACCTGTTAGCCATGCTCAACTAAGGTATTCCTTTTTTGTAAATAGTCTATCTCAGTCCAGAAAAGGGTTAAACTTATACTGAGTAGACGTCTTTTCATTTACTTCAAAAAGTTTGAAAAGAAAAGTGATCGGAAATATTTTCGTGTTTAGGGAGTCTGAAAAGAACTGAAATAGGACTCCTCCTAGAGGAATGAGTGGTATAAATGGTAGAAACGGGTTCCGATCATGATACAACTACTCAAAAAATGCATAGGTCAAGAGGATGGATAATAAGACCACTCATCGCAGTTGTTCCTCAATAAACGGTAAAACAACCATTGAGTGAAAGTGTATGGTCAGCCAAGCAGAAAGTGACAATGGAATAAGAAAACCAAGGATCATCTCGTAGAAATAGGTTGATAAAAATGGAAATCATTAGAGGTAGGATAAAAAATGGTTTAATTTTTACACAATATTGAAACATGGGAAACTATGCTTGAGAATACTTGAAGATGGTTTCATTTTTTTGAAAGCTTGAAACATGAGAAAAGTTATGCTTGAGAGTGGTTTCATTTGTAGTAGTTGTGTTGGTAGAAATGGTTGCTTGGTTTCCCCCCTACTTATTTTTCTTCTTCTTCTTCATCCTTTTCTTCTTCTTCTTAGCTTCCTGTTTACTAGAATGAAGACTTTCACCAGGTGAGGAGGAAGAAAGGGATGAAGAAACAATAGGGGAAGAAGGAAAACGGTCAACTTTAGGATCAACTTGAGGTTAATGTTGCTCAGGTGGAGGAGAACTTGGTTGAGGGGAAGTTTGGACATTCGGAACCATAGTGGTCAAAAACAACCAAACTTGAAAACCAATATTAAATTCGAGAAGGGACAACATTGCCATATAAGGAGCACCAATATTTCCAAAAGGAGGAAAAGGGTTAGGATTCCCATGAGAGGGGTTTCCATAATTGGTGGACTCAGGAATTGTTTCCATTATTCTCAACCTAAGATATAGTAAGGAGGTTTTCCATGGTGAGAATGTTGTTTCATGGTTAGTTAATTGATTTTAGAAATTAAAGACAAAAAATAAAAGAAAGGGGTAACTAGGCAGAAAGGTTTACCAAGTCACTGTGAACTACAATATACCACCTTGGTGAACCAATGATTTACGTACGGGTAGGAAATCTCCCTGAATGTTGTGTTCAATGTATCATAGTGTACAAGGTGGCCAACTTAGTTACCTAAGGCATGATAACAACCTAGTGGGGACTTCCAAAATATACCTAAAGGTACGTGGAAGTGCAGTTTTTAGTAGTGTTTTTTAATTAATAATTGTATGATGAGAGCGTTCCCATATACTTTTCATGCGTGGAGTGCCATCCAATATACACGAATGTACGTGGAGACAAATGCTATACACTTACGTACATGGAATGGGATATCACCCATGAAATGAAAAACTGTAAAAGAATGATAGCTCCTATGTTTAAAGACACTAAAACACGTCTATAGCCTAGACCTATGTGTGTGTCATTAAGTTTCAAATTATCCGTAGGTTAATTGAGTGAATTTTAGAGTTTATCTTGAGTTATATTTCGATTTCAAGGCTCAAAACTCAATGTGACCTGAACACACCTATGATGCAACTAATATGACAAAAAAAACTATTTTTATTTTCCTTTTAATAGTGGAAAGCCTAACTAAGTAGGGGGAGAAGAAATCAATCAACAATACCAAAAACGAGTGATGCAACAATCGATCTCCTTAACTTCACTTTTCTAATAAAAATTAAAGCTCTATATGCAATGAAAATAATTATTTTTCTTTTGTTTTCTTCTAATGTTTCAAATGAAAAGAAACATATGAATGCAACTTGATCATTGATGAAAAGAAGCCACTTTGACCTTAACTGAAATGTATAAGTTACTTTTCAAATTTAACAATCAATCTTTGCATTATAACCCAAATTGACAAGGAGAAAGAAAGAACAAAATAAAATCTTATCAAAAAAGGTGATGACACTGAGAGGCAATTAACACCCATAAAGAATTTAGCCCTGCCCCCAATGATTGAGGGGGATTTGTTTTTGCAAAAATGAAAGAAAAAACACTCAAAAATTGTTAAGAAACTAAAGCAAACCTCTGAATAATGACCAAAGTAAAATTCACTCAATTTCACACAAAATCAAGTGTTGTATTAGCTTTAAAAAGATAGGGACACACTGAGAGATACAATAAAAACAAGTTGGACCAAATAAAATCAGATATCAAGGCAAGAAAAGTAATTTTTTACATCTTACAGGGATCAACGTAGGTACAAAATGGTCACCAATGCTCTGCACCACAGGTGCCAAGAAGGAGAATGTGTGTTGGGGTGCTATGTCTCTAGACTAGGGGAAGCATTGATACAAACTTGGTTGAATTATGACACAAAAAATCAAATTAAGCTCAAAGAAGGGTCTTTGTAGGGTTAATCAAGGTCTGAGTGAGGAAATCAAGGTTGGTTTAAGAGGTGAAACAAGTGCTAAGGTCAACGAAACCACTAAGGGAAAGAAACGCTCCCCAGTGGAGTCGCCAATTTGTTATGTAGAATTTATGACTGTGGACAAAATTATCTTCCCTAGACCTAGTGGACTGGTCTAGAACAACATAAAGCAAAGAATACAAAGTTTCCCTTAGAGAAATTGAAGAATGGGAAAGAGACCTACTTGCAATCTGTCTCAAGATTTATTTTCCTCCCAGATTGTAAGATCCAATCGTAGCTTAGATTTCTATAATTAGAACCTATAGACATAATAAAAACAAGTCAAGGATCCACAACATCTACGTAGCATAATTCAATTACTCTATTCAATTGATCAACGAAGCATTGAAATACATGAATGTAAAAGTAACATAACACGTATAGGAAAAATGTATACTCTTTGTATTAATATGAGTAGGAGAGAGTTTAAAACCAAGAATAGTAGTTGATATTGTAGATATCTCCCCAAGTTGACTTGTCCTTCCTTTTCACAAAGCACACCTCAATGTCACCTTAATTCATAAAAATGATGACTCTCTTATATTCAAGGCAGCAACATGAGGGCATGATCATATTCCAAAATCCAACCTTGATGTTGTAGATGGCAGTAAATTATAGGAGAGGGATGGTATTTTAGGAATTCTTATCCATTTACCAATCTAGGCTTGAGATCCACTTGATATTGGAGGATGAGCTCAATGGACAAGAGGTGAAGTCTCCAAGGTATGGTTAGATAGGATTCAAACTTCTTTAGATAGGATTCAAACTTCTTATCCAAGGTAAATGGTTAAAACAACCCCTGGAAGCTTCTTGAAGAGGAAGCTTCATGATTCTTTTTTATTTTTCCGAATTTCTAGAATCAACACACCCCGAGAAAGGGACAAGTTGTTGTTGATCATCATCAGTGCATAGTGGAGCAACCTGTTGCTGAACACGGGTCTCTAAAGGGGAAGGGTGTGTTGGTCTTTAAAAGCACTTATTTGAAGTAGTTAAACCTAGAAACTCAGTTATTTGGAAAGGTCATGCTTAGGGATTTATGTAGGGATGATGAAAACATGTTCACGGATGATGATTGATCCGATTTCCAAGCCTGTTAACCATATGTGACAAAATGGCCTATAATAGAGGGATTGAAGGAATAACTTTTTATATAAAAAAGAATGTTTCTCCTCACATTCGACTTCATAAGATAGACCCTCTCAATGAATACATTTAGATTGAAATATATAACATTAAGGATAAATGGATTTAAATTGCAATCTGTTAGTTTGAACCTATCAACTCTTACCTTTTATAGGAAAAAAAATCTAGATAAAAATCGACCTTGTAATACTCTAGAATAAGATATTCACAGTTTGAGGAATGGGGGTAATATTCTCTTGTTTGGAGACTTTAATGCTACAACCGCAGCTAACCAAGCTGTTTTTCTAAAAAATGATGCCAACCCTAATCCTCATTGGCTAGATGAGGACCTTGTTTTCGCTAATAGCTACAAAAGAAACTCTAAAGACCTGACTAATATTTTATTTCATACCAAGTTAGTCAATATTTATAGTTCTCAAGACATTATAATTTGTAATTTCATAATCAAGTGTCCAAACTCAAAACAAATGACTTGTACTCATTTTCTAAATCAAAATGTCATGGATTATGTGATATCTAATATCCATGTTCCCAACCAAATTGTAAATTTTGACATCTTAAATGACCATGATCGGGACTCTAATCATAGACCTTTAACCTTAAGTCTAAATATTGCCATGTACAAAATCCACATGCAAGAGAATTGTGAGAATCAGAGGCTATTGTTTTTCAAGAAAAGTAAAATGGATCTCTTCTTAAAGGATTTAAATAGTGATGTATACATCTTAAAGGGGAGGATTTATGACAAAATATAGAAAGATAACATATGATACTTTCATATATGACAACAACTACTAATTAGAGGAACTTCATACAAATATATTGGAATTGATATCCCTCACAAGTTCAATAGGAATTATAACATTGAGAAAAGGATGATATTTTTATGGGCTTGAAAACAATTGTAATTCAACATGTATTTAGAAATGGAATTGAAAAAGAACTCCTCTTTAAGACTCTTGTCACTTTTGTTATTTTATATGGATTTGAGGTTTCAGGTTACAGTATCTTCACAAATTCATGGAGGAAGATAAAATGGATCAAAAATCTATTTATAACCTACAATATCAAGATTAAAGAAAATACTCCCTATCATGTCCTTCTGATTGAAGCAAACCTTTTACCCATTGATATAAAGACTATGTGTATGTATCTTATGTATAATAAAAATTTAAACAACATGGAAACTAGAGGGTTTCCAAAAAAGGACTAACACTAGCCAAAAACCCCCACCTATGGACCAAGCAAGCATGGCATAAGGTTTCCTAGTATTGGATAGACCATTGGAGAATAAAGGAGGAGATTATTTTGAAAATGATAGAAATGGCATGGTCTCACTAGGTTTTGTGTCATTCTGGAACCAGGTTTTGTATGCGGAATGATACCAATAATATATTCATGCCCCATCTAGGTATTTGAAGTTGATCTTTTTGAATTTTTGTGACTGGGGCGAAGGGGGCTGACAGAAAAAATGTATATGATACTATTTATGTTTTTTTCTTGTTTGTAATATACTTTGTTGGGTGTTCATGGATGCTCTAGGTAGATAAATTATCTAGGTTTATAATCGCAGTAAACCAGATAAGCATTGTCCCATGCGCGATAGATTATGTAGGGGATCCATCCTCTGTGCCCAAAAGGTTTTATGACACACACAGAGCACCTTTCTTCCCTTTGGGGTATGCTCGACTAGTGTCTACAGATGCCATGGAGCAGTAAAATTTTAAAGTTTTAATAAAGAATATGAGTGGGAGGTCTTGCTCCATTTGGACCAACAACTCTACTTCTATTACGATTTTAAAGTAGAAAATTAAGGAAAAATGGGGGTTCCCTGATGCGGGAGCATTCAACTCAAAGAGGAAATTATTGTAAATAATAGACATAGGGGTCATGCATTAGTTTCCTATATTCCAAGTTACTTAGATATTTTCAAAATAAATAAATAAAACTAGGAGAGCTTTTAGGCACAAAAGGAATGGATATGGACCATTAAGTGATAAGGAAATCTTTTCTATTTTAGAACAAGGGAAAAAGACAGAATAAAGTTGAAGGGATGCTTTTGCCATATGTATACATTGCATGAGCTTTAGTTTAGTGATTTTAGGATTTTTAGATCATGGTAAGTTTAATAAATTAGGAAGCCTCAAAGGCATTGGGGGTGTGTGAGGAGTGAGTGTGAGGAGTGAGCAAGGGTTCTCCTTGGGAGCCTTCGGGCAGTTTGTAAAAGGGTCATCGATTTGCCTATCTGGCCATGAATAGAACTTTTGTGAATGCTTGTTTTATGTATATATGAGTATGTTAATTTAGTTCTGTATGAACATGATTTCCGTAATGAATTATGAGATATGGTTCTGTGCCTGATGGCAGAAATCGATGTTATATAATGTTGAAATTGCATGGGTGGCTAATGGTTCCTATTTGTTTTCTCATGTGCACATGCTGTGGAATGATTCTTGAAATAGTTGCCTTTTGTTTGATGCATATTGGCTTAAAGTCGCAGTTATGTGTAGGCTCTGGTTTTTTAAGAATTCCTGAATTGTAGATTGAGATTCTCAACGAACAGATGGTGCTATTTTCCCAACACGAAATTACTGTGTGTGAATTACAAAGTTTCGAAATTGAAAGCAATTATATATAACCTGTGACAAAAGTATACAAACAGCGTCATCAGTTCGAAAGGTAGGAGCAATTGATACATATATATGAGTTGTCCATGGTAATTTGGTGCCGTATCTACATACGAGCCTGTGTGTAGAATAAGG
This sequence comes from Pinus tabuliformis, assembly GCA_031772625.1. Lineage (NCBI taxonomy): Eukaryota > Viridiplantae > Streptophyta > Pinopsida > Pinales > Pinaceae > Pinus > Pinus tabuliformis. Next base: position 1,371,397,062 of record CM062817.1, on the reverse strand, counting down.
GACGGCCATAACCAGCACCTTATCAAAGCAAGACGAGGCAATATAGGTTGAATGCATGAACTGTTAGATGATGACGGGTTTCAACAGTTAATTAAGGTGAATGTACACAACTATTATTCCTTGAAGATCTGCGCCCATACCAAAGATAGACAGCGGATGGCGTAAGTGGAAGTATATATATTGTATGCATTTGAAGGTTCATTACTCATAGGCCTGTTGCATGTTTAAATTGCTGAGGAGGCGGTATTGTTATAAAAAGGTTCTATAAACCGGTTGAGCGTGTGCTCAATTTACAAACCGTGACTACTCTATATATATATATATATATGACTTCCGTTGCGTAGGTGGGCTGAAGGCGTGGTAGCCAGCAATGTTTTCGGCCGAGATGTGTAACGCTATATGATATAGCGTAGAGATATATATATACATATATTGTGTGTATGTTCGCCTATTGGATATCGCTGTTAAGACTTTGCCAAAAAGCCACTGGTTGCAATAAGCAGATGAAGTTTAAAGGTAAGGCGCACTCTTTGATTGAGTCCAGCCCATATATATTTTGAGATTGCTTATGGGAATGTCCGAAGTATTTAAGTTGTGAATTGGATTTAATTCCAAGCATGGGTTTTGTAAATCATGAGATTACAACGCCATGAAACAAGCTTTTATATGCATGGTGATCGGAGGATCCTGGTAGAAGCGGCCTGGGAGCAGCCTGGGCTGCATCAGGTGGTATCAGAGCTAGAATGCTCAACTGAAGATGTTTGTTTTTTTTGAGAACTGAAGTGGGATGAATGATTTTTAATCTGATATGCAAACTACACAAGTGAACAGGATTGCGGAAGAGGAAAGAAGACAAGATCATGCAAGATCTTAAGAGGTGAGATTATTTTTCTGATTTGAAATTTATAAATGAAGTTTATGGTTGCAGAGACGGTGGCAGTGAACCTGGCATTCAGCTGAAGGCTCGATAGGGAGGAAAATTGCAGTGAAGAAGAAGAAGAAGGTGAGTTGAAGAGATAGCCTAGAGAGAGCAGAGGAGTGCTCAAGAGGTTCCAGAGGCAGTGAACCAGTACTTACCAAAATACTGAGTGAGGAGAGCTCGGTGAGGTAAGTTGCAACAAGAGAGGTTCCTGTTGCAGAGGCTAGTACAACTCATGGTGAATAGAAAACTTACGAGGAAGCAGTCTGCCAGAGGCAGAGAGATTTTTTCTAGAGGAAGAAGAGGTTCAGAGAAATGCCACAGAGATGAAATGACTGTAGTGGTTTGAAAAAGAGAGATTGTTGAGATAAAGGTACAATTGCAGGTACTAGAAAAATGTCTACAAGAGCTGGAAAATCGGAAAGGAAAATGGATCTTTCCACTAAAGGGAAAGAGAGTGATTTGGCGACAGTTGCAGAGGAGGTTGAGGCAAATTGTGACTGCCTTGTTGAAAAAGGGACTTAGAGTTCTTGCGCCAGAGTTGGAGTTTGAAATTCCCACATGCAGATATATTAAAAGAAAAATGTTGAAGGAAGCAGTCAAGACTGAAAAGTCTTGTGGTTTTAAAACTAATGAATTGTGTATGTTTGTAGGTAAAATACAGGAAGATGAACAAATTTGGAAGTTTGTTCAAGAAGAGTTGAATCTGAAGACTGTTCAGATCGATGCTGAGATAACAAGATCACAGGAGGAAATGAAGACAGAGGAGAAGATCATTGATGATTTCTTGAGTTATTGGGAAAATCCAGATCAGATGGATAATGTAAAACCATGTATTTTTGTAGCTGACAATTGTGATGTGATTACAGGTTTTACTGAGGAGGATGTGCAACCTTGTGCGACTGTTACAGTACAAGAGGAAGCTCGTATGGATGCAGAAGAAGTGGATCAGTCTGTAGTACGGATAAGTGAAGCAACAGTTGAGTCTGTTAAAACTGGAAATTTATGTATGAATGCAGGTGATGATGATATGATTCAGCAATGCTACGGAGAAATTGCATTATTAGAATATTTGTTGGAGAATCCAGAGTATGACAGGGAGATTGCAACAGATGAAAGAGTTCAGTATAGTGAACAAAAGGAGAAAGACATCATGGAAACAGATGGTATGAGAGAAAGACTGGTTGATAGCCTTGAGAGTTCTTTAGAGAATTCTTTGGGCAGAGAGAATCAGCATACTGATGTGCTGATTGGGATGGAACAGCATACTGAGATGCTGGCAGAGGGATGTAAGGAACTAATGCCTTGTGATTTTTGTTTTAACATGTGTTTTGTGAATGCAGGTATGGTCGCTGGTGCTGAGAAACATTTGACTCAGCTCAACAGTCAATTGAAGGGAAAAGAAGTTCTCTGTTCCAAAAGACAAGAGGGGGTGGATGATCGGGTGGCAGTGAGAACAGAGACCAGCATAGAAGCAAGAAATCAGCAGCTTGAAGATTTATTGGACAAGGAAATTGAATTAATCATAAGAATCATGCTAAAAGTGTCTCGGAAAAAGACATCAGCAAAGAAAAGAAGTAGCAGAAGCAGCAAGAGGAAGATAGCAGAAGATTGCAAGAGTACAACTAGTGGAGCAAAGCAGCATAAAGTGTGGAGACCTGGAGAAGAACAACAGACAGAAGCAGCGGCAAATGGAAAGTTACAGTACAAGATATGGGATCCAGGAAAACATAGAGCTGAACACATGATCAGGAGATCATGAAATTTTTCTACCTTGGGAGTATGATGCGGGAGCATTCAACTCAAAGGGGAAATTATTGTAAATAATAGACATAGGGGTCATGCATTAGTTTCCTAAATTCCAAGTTACTTAGATATTTTCAAAATAAATAAATAAAACTAGGAGAGCTTTTAGGCACAAAAGGAATGGATATGGACCATTAAGTGATAAGGAAAGCTTTTCTATTTTAGAACAAGGGAAAAAGACAGAATAAAGTTGAAGGGATGCTTTTGCCATATGTATGCATTGCATGAGCTTTAGTTGAGTGATTTTAGGATTTTTAGATCATGGTAAGTTTAATAAATTAGGAAGCCTCAAAGGCATTGGGGGTGTGTGAGGAGTGAGTGTGAGGAGTGAGCAAGGGTTCTCCTTGGGAGCCTTCAGGCAGTTTGTAAAAGGGCCATCGATTTTCCTATCTAGCCATGAATAGAACTTTTGTGAATACTTGTTTTATGTATATATGAGTATGTTAATTCAGTTATGTATGAACATGATTGCCGTAATGAATTATGAGATATGGTTCTGTGCATGATGGCAGAAATCGATGTTATATAATGTTGAAATTGCATGGGTGGCTAATGGTTCCTATTTGTTTTCTCATGCGCACATGTTGTGGAATGATTCTTGAAATAGTTGCCTTTCATTTGATGCATACTGGCTTAAAGTCGCAGTTATGTGTAGGCTCTGGTTTTTTAAGAATTCCTGAATTGTAGATTGAGATTCTCAACGGACAGATGGTGCTATTTTTCCAACACGAAATTACTGTGTGTGAATTACAAAGTTTCGAAATTGAAAGCAATTATATATGACCTGTGACAAAAGTATACAGACAGCGTCGTCAGTTCGAAAGGTAGGAGCGATTGATACATATATACGAGTTGTCCATGGTAATTTGGTGCCGTATCTACATACGAGCCTGTGTGTAGAATAAGGGACGGCCATAACCAACGCCTTATCAAAGCAAGACGAGGCAATATAGGTTGAACGCATGAACTGTTAGATGATGACGGGTTTCAACAGTTAATTAAGGTGAATGTACACAGCTATTATTCCTTGAAGATCTGCGCCCATACCAAAGATAGACAGCGGATGGCGTAAGTGGAAGTATATATATTGTATGCATTTGAAGGTTCATTACTCATAGGCCTGTTGCATGTTTAAATTGCCGAGGAGGCGGTATTGTTATAAAAAGGTTCTATAAACCGGTTGAGCGTGTGCTCAATTTACAAACCGTGACTGCTCTATATATATATATATGACTTCCGTTACGTAGGTGGGATGAAGGTGTGGTATCCAACAATGTTTTCGGCCGAGATGTGTAACGCTATATGATATAGCGTAGAGATATATATGAACATATATTGTGTGTATGTTCGCCTATTGGATATCGCTGTTAAGACTTTGCCAAAAAGCCACTGGTTGCAATAAGAAGATGAAGTTTAAAGGTAAGGCGCACTCTTTGAATGAGTCCAGCCCATATATATTTTGAGATTGCTTATGGGAATGTCCGAAGTAATTAAGTTGTGAATTAGATTTAATTCCAAGCATGGGATTTGTAAATCATGAGATTACAACGCCATGAAACAAGCTTTTATATGCATGGTGATCGGAGGATCCTGGTAGAAGCGGCCTGGGAGCAGCCTGGGCTGCATCATTCCCTACATTTTGTCATAGTCTTCAATTCTAAGGGAAGGTTCTTAGTGATTCTCCCAAAATACAAGACTACAATATTAAAATAAAATAAACTATAACCTTGACCATAAGGCTCAAAGGAGGTTCTTTAGGAGCTGGTGTCTCAAGTTCCAGGAATCTAAATGGAAAATCTACCTCCTTCAAAGATGTTGTGAAAGGAAACTCTCCCTCCACAACATAATATATACAAAGCACTCCAAGCCCCTATATTGTTGATCAAATGGAGAATTCTTTGGCCATGGAAGTTGACCTTCTAGAGGTGAATACACTTTTCTCAGCTCTGCAATCCAAGGAAGTTATTTTTCAATTTAGTGGTTTCTGGCCCAAAGCATAAGCCTTACACCAATGGATATTTTCCTCTTGGAGCCCAAACTGTGATTTCTATCTTTGTTTCAAGGGTTTTTTTACTGTACAATTTGATACACATAAGGACTATGAGTTTGCACTAAATGAAAGGCCATGGTTTTGGAGCAAAGTGGGACTCTTTATCACTCCATTGTTTCCATAATTCGATGCAACGAATATGATAGTCACAACACTACTGGTTTGGGTAAGGCTCCAAAATCTTCCTCTTCCTTTTTGGAACCCTTAAGTCCTAGAAGGTATTGGTAATAGATTGAGAAAATTCAAAAAGAGGGACATGGAAAGAACAAAGAAAGGCATATTTACTTTTGCAAAAAATTGTGTGGAGATAGATCTTGGCAAAGGTTTGTTAGATCACATCATATTGAAACATAATTTAGTGGACTCAAGTTCTAGACTATGAGAATACAACATTTGATTGTTGTTCTTGCTTCCAAACATGACGTCTACAAAACGTTTGCCCATAAGTAAAAAAGAACACAAAAAAAATATAAAAACATCAAAGACAAAGGGATGGCAGTTTACAGATCCACATCTCTCTGAAGATACCTAGGAAAAGAATGAAAATACTACTCATGTTCAGAGCGGAAAAAATTTATCAACTATCCAAGATTCAGATCAACTAAAAAATATGGTTCACAATGAGGATGGCATGGTGGGTACAAAGCATATCCTTGTACTCGATAGCTCTTATTCGAACAAAGAGCATCCTCTTGAGCAACTGAGAGCGATATGGCTCTAGTTATAATGGATCCAAAAGCTAAGGATTTGAAACAAGTCTAGAAAAAGAAAGAAAAGAAGGGGAATATTAGCATTTTCTACAACACTCATCTTCTCCATTGTCTTTTATTTCTACTTTTCTCCTTTTTCTTCTCTACGTGGTCATTTTTGCTGCTACTTTCTATATGTTTATAAGCATATGTAATGTAATTTTGTTTTTACTAGGTCTGCTACACATGGATTAGGGTAGATCTTAGTGAATGCACAAGTTGTGTGTATATACAAAATGTATTTTCTTTCAAATATAAATGGAAGTATGAGTTTTTTATTTTCTACCTCTTATGCAAAAAGTAACTAATAATTTTAAATTATATATATATATATATATATATATATAGTTGTAAATTGATATAATATAAAAATTTAACATAATGAGTGGTTAATAAACTTCATAGAATCTATTTAAACTTTTCAAAACTAATTGAAAGTAAAATGTTATAAAATAAAATATATATAAAATATTTTGATTTTAAAATGAGTTATGGTTTTTTGGCAAGTGGTATTGATAAGCTAAGGTGCCCATGGTATTGTAACAAAACCTATTTACAAGATAATAATATCCATGGTTAAGAATCTTATTATATTGTAACTATTAATTTTTAATTTAAAAAATGTTATAAAATTAAATTAAATTAAAATATTTTGATTTTGAAATGAGTTATACTTTTTTAGCATGTGGTATTGATAACCCACTTATTGTAGCAAAGCTTAAATTACTATAACACTCCCGGAATAGATTTTTTTTAATATTTTATTTTTATTTCTTAATATAATATTTATATCGGACAATTCAATTTAAAACCTCAAAAACATACTAATCAACCCATTAGTGAAAACAATTGCATTTTAAAAAATTAAATTTGTTAATAAAGTTTTTTGACCAAAATAAAAAACAATATAATCTTCCTTGGACAACTCTAAAATATTATTACTTCAAAATTTAGGGAGAAATTGTGGGATAATAAAGAGTTAGAGGGAAAAAGGAAAGTATGATATTATAAGGAGATGATCAACCCCTATCTCAAAAATAAAAAAATTAAAATGAACATTACTAAAATAAGAATAAATTCACATGAGCTCCATAGTGAAATTGGGTATTAGTCCATTTCCAAAACAACATGGGATGAAAGAACCTTTCACCTTTATGACATTTAAATGGTTGAATATGAAAAATACTTTCTCTTAGATTGTCCATCTCATACTCACATTAGATATAATTTTCACAATATTAGTCACACTATCAATCTTCTTGACCTTTTAAGTTAGAAAAGTTATGGTTATCTTAAAGTAATTTCTTACCTTCGTAAAATCTAATATACCATACCAGTCTTAAGAAACTTTAATTATTATCATCATCATAATATATATACTTATTTAATTTAATTAAAAATTAATATTAATTTCTTTTCGCATAAATTTAACTATTTATTATAATCGATTTACGTAAACATTTAAATAAATTATAATAAATTAAATCATTTTTTATTATGAAATATACTATTTATTATAATCGATTTACGTAAACATTTAAATAAATTATAATAAATTAAATCATTTTTTATTATGAAATATTATAAAATTCCCACATTTGAAATAAGCAACACTGCATAGCTAGCATTCCAACAAAGAAAATAAACATTTTTGATTCATAAAATTTATATATGTCATTATTTAGACACATCAGTCAAACATGCAAGTTTTGGATTCCTTATATTGAAAATTTGTTCCTACTTTCTATATGTATGAATTAATAATACATATTATAATTGTTAGAATAATGTTTTTAACAATGTTTTTAATTTTTGAGTTAAGATTATATTTTCTTTTGAAAAAAATAATTTAGTTAGTATAATAAATATTTTTATTTATAGTATTTTTTTACAATAATGTGGAAATATGTTTTTATTCATTAAAAATTAAAAATATATTTTTATTCATTCAAAATAAAAATAAAATAAGAAAATTATTTAATATACAAAATAAAATAAAATATAATAATATTTTAATTTTAAGATTGGAATCGAATTATAAATCAAATTGATGTGTAATATTCTTGTATTCCCTAAAACACTGATATTTTCATAAGAAATTCACTACATAAATGTTTTTGAGCAAATGCATAAAACCACTTTATTACAGAATAAGAAATTAGACTAAGTTTCCTACCCTAACAGAATGCAGTTTTTAATGCTCAAAATGAAGTCGATTCCATCATAATGTTAAAGGAATCAGAGAATGTATAGATAAATGACCTTAGTAAAAGTCAAAATAATCATAATTATAAATTATAAATTATTATCAGAATTGCATATTAAACAAGTTGTAAAAAACATTCCATGCTAAAATTTATATATTTAAAATTAAAATTTAAAATTTTCACAGTGACTAATATGTCGATTAGATTTGAAGAATGATGGAAAAAAAAAAAAAATCACACTTTTAATTATTCATGCACGAATATGTTTAGTATAAAAGAAAATTCCCACCAACACCATAACAACCACAATTGAACGACCTTTTAAATATTTAAAAAATTTGATTAATAAATTTAAACTAAATCCATATCAATTAGAATACAATGTTCAACATTAAAAAAATATTTAATCAAATTAAAAATTAGATTACAATGTTCTCTAAGTCTCAATGAATAATAATGATAATAACGTTGAAAAATATCTAGTCATTTTAATTCTTCCTGCACTGATGATGATGCACGAATATGTTTAGTATAAAAACAAATTTCTACCAACACCATAGAAACCACAATTCAACGACCTATTAAATATTTTAAAAACTTAATTAATAAATTTACACTAAATCTATATCAATTAGACTACAATGTTCCCTAAGTGACCAATAATAAAACAACATTAAAAAATATTTAATCAGATTAATATTTAGATTACAATGTTCTTTAAGTCTCAACAAACAATAATAATAAAGTTGAAAAATATTTAGTCATTTTATCATTTTAGTTGAGTATTGAGGAGGCTGAATTAAATCCATTATCACTATATAACTATTATTATATTTTGTAACTAACCTTATATTTTGTAACTGACCCAATGTTTAATGAACAAATTTATAAAAAACTAAACCTTTGCAATTTGTTCTTTCCCTGCGTTCATTTATTTGACTCATTTGCAATTTTCTCCTTCCCAGGGTTCATTTATTTGACTTATAAGTTGTAGATGAAAGTAATCATACGTTTCAAAAATACAACACCTTCACATTATGACAAATCAAAATTAAACAAGATCACTTTACAAATTAGGCCAAATTGACATGACATGTTGTAAGAGAGACTAACACAAATGACACAAAGCAAGTTACACTAGTTATTATACTGCAGGTTGTACGAAGTCATCATTACCAAATAAGAATAAAATGGACAGAACCAATTACATATTAAATAAATAAATTTAATATGTTTAATATATTTAAAAAAAAAATCATTTTACAATGATATAAGGAATGAGAATAAAATGATATATATTCATGCTAACATTAATGAAATATTGAAGAACCCAACAAACTTACCATGTTCAAAACTATAGTGAGAAAAAATATAAATTTTATATGAGACCTAAAGTTTATTATCATAAACATATATGTAAAAGTTAATTGGCAATAATGTTATCCTACAATATTATAGTAATAGTTCTCCATTCAAAAAGAAGATTTAGATCTCTTAATCAATTCCAAAAATGTATACAATATTATAGTAATAGTTCTCTATTCAAAAAGAAGATTTAGATCTCTTAATCCATTCCAAAAATGTATCATATATTATGAACAAAAATCTCTTTAATAACAACTATGACCAACACTGAGTTTGTTTAAACAGCCCTCCTAAAAAATGAATGTAAGTCTAATAAGGTGATCCTCAATTGAACTAAATCCAACCTAGTCCTGAACTATTTTTCTATGTTATTTTGGCCATATATTTATCTTCCGTTACAATGTATATATATAACCGTTATAACGTGTATATATTAGATTTAAATTAGTTTTAAAAAATCATTATAAAATCTATATAAAATTAAATATTAAAATAATCAATCTATTAATTATGTTTTCTATATAAATATTAAAATAACCCATTTATCAATTTTGTTTTTTTTTTAATTAGTTGTATTTAAAAAAAATTATAATTTGATTTAATAAATACTTAAAATATCACATTTAGATTAATTATTTTTATAATAATATAATATAAATTAGTTGAATAATAATAATATTTTGTTTGAATTTTTAATAAAATATATAGTTATGTTTATTATGGAGGAGTGGATTTTAGAGGATATATACTTGAGATAAAGTATGGATACAAGTTGCTTTGTTGTTGATGTGTAATTGAAGGTTAGACATGTTTTTCGCATACTAATAGTTTTAACCATGTGTACATTAAGTTTAGATATGACATGTGCGTATTGATGATTTTTATCTAGTACTATACGAATTCTCAAAGATGGTTTAAAATAAATATGTGGAGGCTAATAAATATGGTGGAAAGCTCAAACAAATTGACATGACATGTTGCAGGCTTTACACAAGTGAAACTGAAATGAAACTGAAATGACACAAAGAAAGTTTGGTTTTTATCTAGTGCTACACGAATTTGTAACATCAAACTAGCTATAATACATAAAAATAAAATAAAATAAATTATTATTACCTATTTATTTACGTGTTAATTCAAACAATAAGTAATATATATATATATATATATATATATATATATATATATATATATATATATATATATATATATATATATATATATATATATATATATATATATATATATATATATATATATATATGCCATAGAGGTGGGCGAGATTCCAAGGCATGTCTTGTTAATTTAATTCAGCATTACTGCCCATAGTTGGCTCTGCCATACTGTGAGTGTTCGTATGGCATTCCATGAGGAAATCAGACTATTACTCGACTTGGAAATCAATGATGGTTGTACATGACTCCACGCGGCTTGATATCAGGCGACTATGCTGTTGGCAGCTATCCATCGCTCTGCTCTCGCTATGATAGGTGGTATGGATCTCATCCGTTGATTAGTTTTGGGCTATCTGTCAGTGAGGAGGGCTCCAGGCTCATCCAACTACCCAGCACCCTACTTCCAGCCGAAACACAGCTCATTTGCAATCCGAGGTTGAGGGTTTTGACTCCTCTGAAACATTTCTCTCCCGGTTTCTTCGCTGGTTCTTTGTCTCGACCTCCATGCTCCATGGCTCCATCTGTTCTTCCTCCGTGGGGATGTAATCCCGAACCCTTACTTTCTGCGGTATCAGTTCTTTTCTCTGGGTCATATTCTATATTTCTTTGGGAGTTATTCCACCGCATATAGTTAATACATCCCCTCGCTAGCCAAGTTTGGCATTGAACCCTTCAAATGCTGCGAGGAGAGGCAATTTCCCTCATTGGCATGAAAAGGGTAAGTTCTTATCGGTGAAAATCTCTTACAGTTGCTTCTATTTCTGTTTTTCCACACATTCTTCTAACCCTGGTGGACATTTATGAAATACAGTTGGACAACCCCCGGTTGCGGTCTGTCGAACTCAGGTAAGGGCTGGCTTTGTCCACAAATTCATTGTTGTGTTGTAGATATGATATAGGTCTTCTCATCTATTTAATAATGTTTTCTAATGAGTTTTTACAGGTATGCTGCTATTCAATTGGGATGATTTTGTGGTTAATCTTTTGGGTTTTTGGCGGTTATGTGCTCTCACAACTCTGCAAAATGATACAAGTTGGAATCTCATCATCCAGACTTCTCATGGTTAACCCATTGCGGATTATGTTACTCATTTGTTCTGCTGAAATATCTAGCTTGAAATTACAATGCACATGAATATGTGAAGGACTATTTTAGAGATGTCTCACTCCGAAATTTAGTAGTGAACTACATTTTAAGTTTTTCTAGGTCGTTGGTTCATAAATGTTGGTTTAAATGTAATTACTCCTTTTGAAGTCTATAACTCTCTTGGAGAGACAGAGAAAAATTTCTCGGCCTTAACTTGGTCTTCTGAGAAGAAAACTTCGCCACTTAAATTTTGAAGATTATTAAATTATATAAATGGGTTTATTTCTGTGACATTTAAAATTTCTTGCACAATCACATATATTGTTAAAGGATTTGATTCTGATATCTTTTTTTGGAAGAAATGTGTATGATTTCATAGTGTGGTTATGAAATATGTGTTTAGCTTGAAATTCTTTAACTACTTCAATTTGTTGTCACACCTTTGCTAAAGGTTATTCTCTCTGAGAGTTGTTCTACTCTTTCCTTGCAATGGTGCGATTTTTACTATTACAGTAATCCCACGAATTGGTACTTGCCCTTGGTTGAAACAAGAATTCACCTTAGGGTTTGGTTTATCTCTTCCAAACGGCCTCTTTCACCCATCTCTAGATTGCAGAAGGTAGATAAGCCAACATGGAAACCGAGAGGTTCCAACATGGTTCAAAATTTCGTCAATGTTTATGTATGGCAGAGTATATATATATATATATATATATATATATATATATATATATATATATATATATATATATATATATATATATATATATGTTTTACTCGGTCCAGATTTTAGCAAAAGAAGGGATTCATTGTCTGTTTATTATTTATATTGTGCACACATATATATAACATTCTATGAAAATAAATGCTAAGTAAGGAAGATTTCATGATCGTTGATTGTGTGACATTCCTGGATGCTAATGCATATTTATCACTGAATATTACTATTTAATCATATTCCTGGAAAGAAATAAATTCTCGTAAAGTAATACCATCCTTTAGTTACAACTTATAATACTTATCTGTTCTAAACTTGTAAATGTATCAATCCAGCTTCATCTAGAAAGTCTCTCCTCCCAGCCTCGAGCCTGGCGATTACGTCCAGGCTCTTCCCCGAGCACTTTCTCTATTTCACACCTGGATTATATCCAGTTACAGTCGATGCCTTGGGCCTTAGGACTCCATGGTCCAGCCTCAAGTCCTGCACTCAGTTAACTATAAATGAGCAACTTCCCACTGGTCTCTCTCTCCCAGCTCTAGGATAGTTCTCCCCCTTCTCTCTTCCCCTCTATATTTCCCTTTTCAGGGCAGGGGTGTAATTGTTTCTTTGTTAACTGTTTCTTTTAATTAAGGCAAACAATTATATTTTATTAACATGTCTAAATTCCTAATTAATCATAATTAGGTAACAACTTGTTATCTAGATTTCCAGCCTCAGTCAATGTCACAATGTAAAATAAATGCAGTAAATCATAAAACTGAGTTTAAACCACAAAAAATCTTTCCTGGGGCCTGGGGTGTTACATCCCCCCCCCCCCCCCCCCATGTGAGGAACACCGTCCCTGGTGTTCTTTTTAATACAAGAAAACAACGTCGGATAAGCTTCCCACATAGATCCCTCTTCCTCCTAGGTGGCCTCATCTAGGCCAAAGTGCTTCCACTACACTTTAGCTTGGGTTATTATTTGCTTCCGCAAGGTGGTTTCTCTCCGATCGAGAATACAAAGAGGTTCTGCCAGAAATTTTCCTTCTGGTTCGACCTGAAAATACATAATTCACAGTCATAATTCTCTCAAACAAATAAAAAACAAACGACATATATTCTCTTAGCTTATTACCTAAATATTTTCCCAATTTATTATATGTTGTGGGTTGTACACATATTTTTTTAACAACAAAACATGAAAAACGGTGTGGACTCGAATGTGGCTTGGTAATGCAAGCTTATATGCTACTGGTCTAATTCGTTACAAGAATTGAAAAGGTCCACATTACCGAGATGCTAACTTAGCACAACCCCTCCACTGTAAGGAACATTTTCGGTGCTTTACTCTCAAATATACTTGATCTCCTGGTTGAAATTCTCTGTATGTCCTCTTTTTATCTGCATATATTGTATGCCTATCCTAGGTAGCCATTAGATTTTGTCGAACCTTCTTGACAACTTCCTCCATCTCTGCTAGCATGTCGGGACCCAATGCCAGCTTATTAACAAGGTTATTCCAATCCACAGGCACTCTGCACTTTCTTCCATATAACACCTCAAAGGGGCTCATACCCAGTGATTCATGATGTCCATTGTTGTATGAAAATTCCATGAGGTGGAGGTAACCCTCCCACTTATGTGGTTGTTGCATCACAAACATGCATAACATGTCTTCCAACACTTGATTCACCTGTTCAGTTTTCCTGTCCGTTTGGGGATGGTAAGTTGTACTAAACTGGATCTGGGTGCCAAATCCTGAAAAGAGGGTTTTCCAAAATATGGATGTAAATTTCACATCCTAGTCTGAAATTACCACCTTGGGTATTCCATGCAGGCAAAAAATTTCCTTCATAAATATGTCTGCGATTTCCACCATTTTCTAAGTGGACTTCACAAGTATGAAGTGTGTGGTTTTACTCAATTTGTCTACTACAACCATGATCAAGTCATGTTGCTTCTTGGTGCAGGATAGACCAATGATGAAGTCCAATGATATGGTCACCCATTTCCATTCCAGAATGGGCAGTGGTTGTAACAAACTAGTGGGATACTGATGTTCTGCCTTCACCAATTGACACTCCAAACATTTGGACAAGTATTCAGTAACATCCTTCCTTAATCCGGGCCAAAAATACCCTTTCTTGATGGTTGTTAAAAGTTTCTAGTAACCTGTGTGGCCCGCACATGGTTTTCGATGAAACTCATCCATTATTAGTTGTTTAACAAAGTTCTGGTTAGGGATATAAATTCTATTTTTAAAGGTAAGGACGTTATCAAGATTTATTTAGAAATCTGATTTTCTCCCCTTTTAACAGAGCTTCCTTTGTTTGCTGCCAAAGAAAAGTGTATTCTGGATCTTTGAGCGACACATCCTTTATAATTTCTGGAATGATGGAGCGTGCTTGGCTGATCTAAACTTCATAAATACAATGTACCTTCCTACTCAATGCATCAGCCACTCGATTTTCTTTCTCCGTAAAGTGCTTCATCTCAAAATCTAACTCACTTAAGAATGTCACCCACCTGGCTTGACGAGAATTTAAGCTAGAATGGTTGAATAAGTTAGTAAGGCTATTGTGATCTGTTAGTAGCAAAAATTTCTTCCCCAACACATAATGTCACCACATTTTAAGTGCATGCACTACCACTATTAATTCAAGGTCATAAGCAGAATATTGTTGTTCATATTCTTTCAATTTTCGTGATTCGTAAGCAATAACTTTTCCTTCTTGTGTCAGCACTCCACCAACACCCTCTTTACTTGCATCAGTGCAAACCACAAAAGACTTTTCCGGATATGCTACCTTTAGCATGGGTGCAGTGGTAAGTAGGGTTTTTAATCTTTCAAAAATTTGTTGACACTCTGTTGTCCATTGAAAGATGCACCCTTTTTTCTATAAGGAAGTCATAGGAAAGGAAATTTTTGAAAATCCTTCAATGAACTAATGGTAGTACCTAGCCAAACCCAGGAAGGATCTGATATCAACAACATTCTTTGGGGAGGTCCATTCCATAATGGTTTTTATCTTTTCCGAGTCCACCGCTATTCCTTCTACTGATATAACGTGACCCAAGTATTGGATCTGATCTTTGAAAAAGTTGCACTTGCTAAATTTGGCATATAACTGGTTCTCTCGTAAAGTTTGCAGCACAATTCTCAAATGTTCTTTATGCTCTTCCTAATTTTTTGAGTATATCAAAATGTCGTCAATAACAATTAGTACAAACTTATCAAGATAGGATTGGAAAATACCGTGCATCAAACTCATAAAGGTAGCTAGGGAATTTGTGAGGCCAAATGGCAACACTACGAACTCATAATGACCATAACAGGTTCGGAATGCAGTTTTGTAAATATCTTCCTTCTTTATCCTTATTTTATGATAACCAGATCTTAAATCGATTTTTGAAAATACTTTGACTCCCTGCACTTAATCAAATAAATCATCAATACGTGGCAAGGGATACTTATCTTTTATGGTCAGCTTATTTAACTGATGATAATCGATACACAACCTCAACATTCCATCCTTCTTTCGTACAAATAGTACAGGGACTCCCCAAGTGGACACACTGGGGCGAATGTAATTTTTATCCAAAAGCTCTTGAAGCTGCATCTTGAGATCTATCAACTCAAGTATGCTCATGTGGTAAGGGGCCTTGGATACCAGGGTTGCACCTAGAATCAGTTCAATGGTGAAGTCAATATCCCGCTTGGGTGGTAATCTAGGGATGGATTCAAGAAATACATCGGCAAATTCCTGAATGACAGGAATATTATCCAAGGAGGTCATTTTATTCTTGGTGTTGGTAAATCCCACTTGAACAACATATATTTGATAGCCCTTCCTAATACATTTTCATAACTGACTAGCAGTGATAGGGCACAGCTTTGTATTGGTCTTGATTCCGTGAATTTCCTTTCTTTGTCCTAATTCTGAAATAAAACTGATATTTTTTTGTTTGTAATCAACCAAGGACCAACATTTCTCCAACCAATCCATTCTGATTAAAATATCATATGAACCCAAAGGAAGAATGTTAAGTTTCACGTGAATGGGATGTCTCGAGATTACTATGGGGGATTGTTTTGTTTTGGTAACCACCTTTCTTTTTGCCCCAGTGGCTAATTGAAATAGCCATGGTTTTGGGAATTTACAGCTCTGCAGTTGACACTTTTCTACCACTTTAGGACTAACATAACTTAAGCTAGCACTAGGATCAAACAAAATTGAAACAGGTTGCTTAGTGATCATACCTTCACATCCAATCATGGTGGGTTGATATTCTGCTTGGTGATCATCCAAGGCAGCATTAATTCTAGGCATGCTCCTCGCCACTTCTCCGACCGTGGATGCTTCCTGCATGTTTTCCAGTTGTTCCATTCTTACCTTATGTGGACAGTTTTTGTAGTAGTGCGGTTCTCTGCATCCCCAACATTGCAGTAGTGGTTTTGACTGTTGATCATTACTAAATTTATTAGTCCCTTCCGACTATCTATGTTCTGAATAAGCAGTCTTGGATTGATTTCTTGCTGGGAATTTATTGAAAGGCTTTTGTTGTAGATTTATGTTGTTAGAAAGTTTTGGATGTTTGTTTGAAATCAGATTTCTTCCTTTCTTATTCAACCCTCCTTTAGATCCTTCATTTTTCTATTTCATCTGCTAATAATAGATGTGGGCTTTCTGCACTGCATCATCCATCATTTTGGGGTAGTCAAATTCAAGCTTCTCCTTCATAAAATTGGGTAAACTGCTGATAAAACGCTAAATCTTAGCCTTTTCTTCTTGCATATAAGGCACATAGCGCAGTAGGGAAGTAAACCGATTCACATATTCGTCCATGGTTAAGGTTCCCAATCTTAACTCATGGAATTCCTTAGCTTTTTCATCATAGTAACGTTCAATTAAATACTTGTCTTTAAAATCCTTTTGGAATTCATTCCATGTAACCTGTTCCTCATCAATTGTTCTTATTGATTTAATTTCTTCCCACAAAAGAGTAGACTTACCTCTTAGCTGATAAACTGCCAATTGAGCTTTCAATTTATCTATGTATTCGTCAATCTGAAAATATTTGCTCATATCAATGAGCCAAGGTTCTACTGCCTCCTCAGATTCTCCTTCAAAAAGTGATGGTTTAATCTTTTTAAATTCTCCTTGCAATTTAGATTTCTGTCTCTTTCTCTTGCACTGGTTGGAGACATTGTCAGAGCTCCCTTCTTCATCTTCTGCATGTTTTTTGGCTGACTCCGCATTTTCCTCTCTATGTTGAGCTATTGGGGTCTTCTCCCTATCTTCAGCACTGGGATCTTGGTGTCATTGGTTCTGTCGATTGGATAGACTTCTTAGGATTTTCTCATGTTCTAGACGGAGTCTTTCATTGTCTGTTCTTAAATTGGTCATCTCTACATGAAGTTGTTGCATAGTTTCAAGTAAGACTGCATTAGCTTGATGAGAGTCCTCGCCTAGCTAAATCCAAATATCAGGATTAGCATTCACATAGTTTGTTCCTAGAGAATTGGGTGGTCCTCGGCTCCTCTGAATTTTCAGCTTTTTGTGTAGAGACGATCTCTGTGTTCACATACAAATTCACTTAGTTAAATTACATAGATCACATTCATTGTGTACATGTATATAATTTCCCCAAGCATCTCAGTGTACGAACCTGAGGCTCTAATACCATTTGTAACAACATAAAAATAAAAAATAAAATTATTATTACCCATTTATTTACGTGTTAATTCAAACCATAAGTAATATATATATATATATATATATATATATATATATATGCCATGGAGGCGGGTGAGATTCCAAGGCATGTCTTGTTAATTTAATTTGGCATTACTTCCCACTGTTGGCTTTGCCATACCGTGAGTGCTCTTATGGCCTTCCTCGAGGAAATAAGACTATTACCCGACTTGGAAATCAATGCTAGTTGTACATGATTCCATGCGGCTTGATCTCAAGCGACTATGTTGTTGGAAGTTGTCCATCGCTCTGCACTAGCTGTGACAGGTGGTATGGATCTCATCCGTTGATCAATTCTGGGCTATCCGACAGTGAGGAGGGCTCCAGGATCGTCCAACTACCCAACACCCTGCTTCCCGCCGAAACGCGTCTCATTTGCAATCCGGGGTTGAGGGTTTTGACTACTTTGCAACATTTCGCTCCTAGTTTCTCCGTTGGTTCTTTGTCTTGGCCTCCATGCTCCATGGCTTCGTCTGTTTGTCCTCTGCAGGGAGGTAATCCCAAACCCTTACTTTCTGTGGTATCAGTTCTTTGCTCCGAGTCATACTTTGTATTTATTTGGGAGTTATTCTAGCGCATAGAGTTAATACATCCCCTTACTGCCCAGGTTTGGCATTCAGCCCTTCGGATGCTGCGAGGAGAGGCGATTTCCCTCATTGGCATGAAAAGGGTAAGTTCTTATCGATGAAAAGCTCTTACAGTTTCTTCTATTTCTATTTTTCCACACATTCTTCTAACCCTGGTGGGGATTTATGAAATATAGCTGGACAGCCCCGGTTGCAGTCTGCCGAACTCAGGTAAGGGCTAGATTTGTCCATGAATTCATGGTTGTGTTGTAGATATGATACAGGTCTTCCCATCCATTTAATAATGTTTACCAATGGGTTTTTGCAGGTATGCTGCTATTCAATCACGATGCTTTTATGGTTAATCTTTTTGGTTTTCGGCGGTTATGTGCTCTCACAACTCTGCAAACTGATACAGGTTGGAACCTCATCATCCCAGCTTCTCATGGTTAACCCATTGCAGATTATGTTACTCGTTTGTTCTGGTGAAATATCTAGCTTGAAATTACAGTGTGCATGAATATGTGAAGGACTGTTTTAGAGATGTCTCACTCCGGAATTTAGTAGTGAACTACATTTTAAGTTTTTCTAGGCCGCTGGTTTGTAAATGCCGGTTTTAAATGTAATTACTCCTTTTGAAGTTCGTAACTCTCTTGGAGAGACAGAGAAGAATCTTTCAGCCTTAACTTGGTCTTCTGAGAAGAAAACTCTGCCACTTAAATTCTGAAGCTTATTAAATTATATAAATGGGTTTATTTCTGTGACATTCATAATTTCTTGCATAGTTGCATATATTATTAAAGGGTCTGATTCTGATATCTATTTGTTGAAATAATTGTATATGATTTAGTAATGTGGTTATGAAATATGTATTTAGCTTGAAATTATTTAACTACTTCGATATTTTGTCACACCTCTGCTAAAGGTTATTCTCTCTAAGAGTCATTCTACTCTTTCCTTGTGATGGTGCGATTTTTACTATTACAGTAATCCCACAAATTGGTACTTTCCCTTGGTCGAAACAATAATTCACCTTAAGGTTTCATTATACTTTTTGTCGGAATCTAAGGAATTGGTTTATCTCTTTCAAATGGCCTCTTTCACCCGTTTCTAGCTTACAAAGGGTAGATAAGCCGACATGGAAACGGAGAGGTTCCAACATGGTTCTAAATTTTGTGAGTGTTTATGTATGACAAAGTATATATATATATATATATATATATATATATATATATATATATATATATATATATATATATATATATATATATATATATATATATATATATATATATATGTGTGTGTGTTTTGCTTGGTCCATAGTTTAGTAAAAGAAGGGATTCATTATCTGTTTATTATTTATACTTTGCCGCACATATATATAACATTTTATGAAAAGAAATGCTAAGTAAGGAAGATTTCATGATTGCTGATTGTGCGACATCACTGAATGCTAATGCATATTTCTCACTGGATATTATTGTTTTACTAATGCGTATTTATCACTGATTGTTACTATTTTTCTAATGCATATTTATCACTGAATATTATTGTTTAATCTTATTCTTGGAAACAAATAACTTCTCGTAAAGTAATACCATCCTTTAGTTACATCCTAGAATACTTATTTGTTCTAAACTTGTAAATGTATCAACCTAGCTCCGTCTGGAAAATCTCTCCTACCAGCCTCGAGCCTGGCGATTATGTCCGGGCTCTCCCCCGAGCACTTTCTCTGTTTCACACTTGGATTATATCCAGTTATAGTCAGTGCCTTAGGCCTCAGGACGCCACGGTCCAGCCTCAAGTCTTGCACTCAGTTGACTATAAATGAGCAACTTCCCACTGGTCTCTCTCTCTCCCAGCTCTAGGATAGTTCTCCCCCTTCTCTCTCCCCATCTATATTTCCCTTTTCAAGGCAGGGGTGTAATTGTTTCTTTGTTAACTGTTTCTTTTAATTAAGGCAAACAATTATATTTTATTAACATGTCTAAATTCCTAGTTAATCATAATTAGGTAAGAACTTATTATCTAGCTTTCTAGCCTCAGTCAATGTCACAATGTAAAATAAATGCAATAAATCATAAAACTGAGTTTAATAACCACAGTAAATCTTTCCTAGATCTTGGGGTGTTACAAAATTCCCAAAGATGGTTTAAAGGAAAGGAGTCATCTAACGAGGCGGAGGAATTGTCC
Organism: Pinus tabuliformis; assembly: GCA_031772625.1. NCBI lineage: Eukaryota > Viridiplantae > Streptophyta > Pinopsida > Pinales > Pinaceae > Pinus > Pinus tabuliformis. Next base: position 1,371,376,487 of record CM062817.1, on the reverse strand, counting down.
AGACCCCAAAAAGTGGTCGAAATCCAGGCAAAAAAAATTCAAAAAATCTTGTAGAGGCAATGTTTGAATCGTATTTTTGATGGTGGAAATGGATTCAACACTATAAAAAAACGTCTAGGACACCTAAAATTTTGAAGTTTAACAACTATAACTTGGATTTACAAAAATCCTTGCCGGATTTTCTCTAAATATAACCTAAATTTCCATAACTTTCCGGGCAACTCCTCCCCTCGTTAGACTATGCGTAAAGGAAATATGTGGAGGCTGACATGGCATGTTGCAGGCTTTACACAAGTGAAATTGACATGACACAAAGCAAGTTACACTAATTACGCTATACAGGTTGTACAAAGGAATCATTAACGAATAAGAATAAAATGAACTTAGCCAATCACATATTAAATAAACATATTTAATATATTTAAAAAAATAAATAATTTTTTGTTTTACAATGTAAGCCTTATATATTATAATTCAAATTTTTTAATCAATACAAATTAATTAAGAATCAACGCGTTATATCTACTAGATGCAAGATAATAATGAATTTTCTTTCCACATAAATTTAAAAAAATCTTGTTAGAATACTAATTAATTTAAATTCAATTTTCTACTATGTCATATCATTGTCATTCATATATTAAAAATATTATCATGTTAACTTGAATTGCATTAATTATTTTTAATTTTTAACTTATAAGGTTTGTTTTTTTATCATTGCTCATAATGAATTAGGATTTAAATTTAATATTATTTAATTTTAATATAAATTTACACAATAATATAATTTATACATTATAATAAATTTTTCTTTTCTTTTTAAAATAAGAATACTTGAAAAGTACATTTTATCACCAATAATTTTACAATTTTGAAGAGCACTTATAAAATAAATTAACTAAATAATATTTGTTTTTTTTTAATATATTTAATTATTCCATATATTTAGCTTGAAAGATAGAAATGTTTGTTTTTACATAAACTTAATTTTTTTAAATTTACATAAATATTATATATATATATATATATATATATATATATATATATATATAAAAAGCTCCACTAGTAATAAAAAGGTGAACTCTACAACCCTTCAAGCATCAACAGTTATGAGGATTCAAATATCGCACAAAATAAATCTTCATTTAACAGCAAAGCAGATCCCCTAGACCAAACTTCTTCTCAGTCTATCTTCAAGAGGACGAACACAATAGATCGCGAAGCTAAGACACCAATGTCCCAAGAACTAGAAGAGATGAAGGAGATGCAAGATAAAGGAAGTTGGAAGACCGTAGAGAAAAAAGAAAGCTACAGCATCATTCTGGCCAAGAAAGATGAGGAGCCAGACAATTAAAAACTAAGAAAATTATAGGTCCGATAGACCAATTTGGTCTCAGTGGATGTTAACCACTATCAGCATCGTCATCATTATCAAAAAATAAGAGTACGAAGGCATATATATATATAATTTTTTAATATATATTGTGTGAAGGCATCATTAACGAATAAGAATAAAATGAACTTAACCAATTACATTTTAAATAAATATATTTAATATATTTAAAAATAAATAAATAATTTTCGTTTTACAATATAAATCTTATATATTATAATTCAAATTTTTTAGTCAATGAAGGTAATAATGAATTTTCTTTCCACATAAAATTAAAAGATTTTTGTTAGAATACTAATTAATTTAAATTTAATTTTGTACTATATCATATCATTGTCATTCATATATTAAAAATATTATCATGTTAACTTGGATTGCATTAATTATTTTTAATTTCTAACTTATAATATTTGTTTTTTTATCATTACTTATAATGAATTAAGATTTAAATTTAATTTATTTAATATTATTGAATTTTAATATATACAATAATAAATATAATTTTATACGATAATATAATTTATACATTATGGTAAATTTGTATTTTTCTTTTAAAATAAGAATATTTTAAAAGTACATTTTATCACCAATAATTAACTAAATAATATCCGTTATTTTTTATATATTTAATTATTCCATTTATTAAACTTGAAAGATAACAATGTTCGCTTTTACATGAGCGTAATCTTTTTTAATTTATGTAAAATATTATTTTTAATATATATATATATATATAAATTTAGTTGTATTATTTAAGTGGGTTGTACAATGGGTACACAATCATTTTTGTATATTATTTACTCATTTTTTTATTTGACAAGTTATGTCATTGTAAAATTTAGACTTCTGTGATCTATATTAATTATAGTAGCGACAAGATGAGGAATTAGATCTAGGAAATGGAATAAATAGATGATGAGAGCAGCTAACTAGCCATTAGAAATAATAGCTAGTTTGACTAAAAAATTGAAATAACTAATTAAGCCTTTGACCCAGAGTTAAAAAGAATTTTAATTTAATAATTAATATTATTTTTGAATTAAGAAATAAAGAAGATTAATAAAATAATTTCATTTAATATTAAATAATATTAGTATTATTAAATTATATTACAAATATAATATCAATAAGAATTTTGAGATAAAAAACTAGAATAATAATAAATAATTAAATAACTAATTTTTTACTTTTTTATTATTAATCTATCATAATTTTAAATTAATAATTAATATTATTTTTGAATTAAGAAATAAATAGCATCAATAAAATAATTTTATTTTAATATTAAATAATATCACTATTATTAAATTATATTATATTAATAATAATTTTGAGATAATAATAATTAATTAACTAATTTTTAACTTTATTATTATTGATCTATCAGAGAAAAAAAACTGAATAAATAATAATAATAATAATAATAATAAGACTAAAAAAGTAAAAATTAGGAAGATAACGAGGAAAACAAGAAAAATCTAGCAAGAAAAAGCGAGGATCCAACACCTGCTAATACTCCAATCATCGTCTCTGTTCAGATTGATAGGCCTTTGTTCAATCTCTAAGGCCTCTCTAAATTTTCGATGATGAAAGTGGTCAATCCTAGTGATGACCTTCGCCTGTTCTATGCAAATGTGATGATTGGTTTTTTCCGCATGTTCAGCCAATGCGGAGGAGCGAGACCTTCCATGCTTTATGTTTAGCATGCTCACCAATCCTTTGATTTATTGACCGACCAGTCTCACCAATATAAGGAGTCCCACATGAATAAGGAATCATATAAAAACCCTTCCCATCCTTAGGGTTAATAGGGTCCTTGGCCGAATGAAGAGAACTTTGAATAGTGTGAAAGGGTATAAAAGAAAAAGGAATATTATGCTTTTTCACGATCCTCGCGATTTTACCCATGGTCCCCTGAATAAAAGGAAGATGAAGCCCAGAAGATTGATCCTTGGGATCAATCCTCTTCTTAGGACCTCTTTCCGCATTAAGGAAAGTTTTACGACCTAGGGACTTACTATAACCATTATTAATGAAGACCTTAAGGAGGTGAGCTTTTTCATAATCAAGATGATATTCATCAGAACTCTCAGCGCCCGAGTGGCTAAGGTGTTAAGAACACCTAGCTTCTGAGCAGGGAAAGCTCACCTCCTTAAGGTCTTCATTAATAATGGTTATAGTAAGTCCCAGGGCCGTAAAGCTTTCCTTAATGCAGAAAGAGGTCCTAAGAAGAGGATTGATCCCAAGGATCGATCTTCCATGGTTCATCTTCCTCTTATTCAAGGGACCACGAATAAAATCGCAAGGATCTTGAAAAAGCATAATATTCCTTCTTCTTTTAGACCCCTTTGCACTATTCGAAGTTCTCTTCATTCGGCCAAGGACCCTATTAACCCTAAGGATGGGAAGGGTGTTTATATGATTCCTTGTTCATGTGGGACTCCTTATATTGGTGAGACTGGTCAGTCAATAAATCAAAGGATTTGTGAGCATGCTGCAGACATAAAGCATGGAAGGTCTTGCTCCTCCACATTGGCTAAACATGCAGAAAAAACCAATCATCACATTTGCATAGAAGAGGCGAAGGTCATCGCTAGGATTGACCACTTTCATCATCGGAAATTTAGAGAGGCCTTAGAGATTGAACAAAGGCTTGTAAATCTGAATAGAGACGATGGTTGGAGTATTAGCAGGTGTTGGATCACTCCTCTTTCTTCCTAGATTTTTCTTGTTTTCCTGGTTATCTTCCTAATCTTTACTTTTTTAGTTTTATTATTATTATTATTTATTCAGTTTTTTTTTCCTAATAGATCAATAATAATAAAGTTAAAACTTAGTAAATTATTTAATTAATTAACTAAATAATTATTATTATCTTAAAATTCTTATTGATATTATATCTATAATATAATATAATAGTAGTGATATTATTTAATATTAAAACAAAATTATTTTATTGATCTTATTTATTTCTTAATTCAAAAATAATATTAGTTATTAATTTAAAATTCTGATAGATTAATAATAAAAAAATAAAAAATTAATTATTTAATTAATTAATTATTATTACTATAGTTTTTTATCTCAAAATTCTTATTGATATTACATCTCTAATATTATTTAATATTAAATGAAATTATTTCATTAATTTTATTTATTTCTTAATTTAAAAATAATATTAATTATTAAATTAAAAATCTTTTTAATTCTTAATTAGTTATTTCAATTTTTTAGTTGAACTATTGTTATTTCTAAGGGCTAGTTAGTTGCTCTCATCATCTATTTATTCCATTTCCTACATCTGATTCCTCATCTTGTCTTGAAGATGAACCACACTGGTTGGTTCGAAATGCATCGACTGGATTTTATTTTATGTAATTTTTACGGAAAATGTTGTCACAAGTTATGTCATTATTTGTAAGACAGATTATAGTTTAGGTTTCATTTCTGGTTATACAAAGGAATGATGGATAAAAGTGTGAAATTTTCTTCATTTAATTTTAATCTTTTATCTAATCTCATATTCACATTAATTGCTTACTATATCAATTATATTATCAATTTTCTTGACTTTTGAGATTAAAAAAACTATAATTATCTTAAAATAAGTTCTTACCTTCATAAAATTTAATTTCTTAACAAATTTTAATTATTATTATCAAAATAATATATATATATATATATATATATATATATATATATATATATATATATATATATTCTTTCACATAAATTTAATTATTTATTATACAAATATTTAAATAAATTTAAAAAAATTAAATCATTTCAAATTATTAAATATTACACATTTCCCACATTTAAAATAAATAATGAATTTTCTTTCCACATAAATTTAAAAAGAATCTCGTTAGAACCTGTCATATCATCATTGCCATTTGCATATTAAAAATATTATCATGTTAACTTGGATTGCATTGATTATCTTTAGTTTTTAACCTGTTTGTTTTTTTATCATTTCTTATAATGAATTCAATTTAATTTATTTAAGTATTTAATTTTAATATGTACAATAATGAACATAAATTTACGCAATAATATAATCTACTTAAATTATAAGTGTATATTATTTTTTAAATAAAAATACTTTAAAAAGTACATTTTAACGCTGATGATTCTACAACTTTGAATGGAACTTCTAAAATAAATTAACTGAATAATATCAGTTTTTTATATATTTAATTATTTAATTTGAAAGATAGAAACATTTTTTTTACATAAACTTAATCGGTTTTTAATTTATGTAAAATATTATTTTTTTCATTTACTCTTTTCAATCTCTTTATATTTTTTTTGTGGTAATAGATGCAATGAGTGCGGGATATTATTATTGGGTCTTTTCCTAATTTTTCACCATGGGATTATAAGATGTTCATGGTAGGAAATAAGAGGAAAGAATCAGAAATGTAATGTCTATGTAGAGAGATTTCTCCTCTACTCATTCTACTCATCATTCTTAGGCTACTGGAGTGGCTCGGGAGGCAGGAATATGCTACTACAACCAATGCTTAATGGAAGCAGAAAGAGATATGGAGTTGTTACCCCACGTTTATACAAGGGTACATATCACTTCAAATGTAGCATTCATCATCATTGTAAGCTTAAGGTCACAAGTCAAAATCAATGTAAAAGTCCTACGAGACCCTGTATGATGAATGTTGGACCTATGTCTTTCTCATTTAGTCTATAATTAGTTATCTGGTCAGACCATGACATGCCCCTTGAGGTTTCACTAAAGGTCTCTTTCATCCCTAACCAGATTGGATGACTTTAGGAAAACTCTCCTATGGACTCATGGTTTTATGGTAGGCTACATTTGCAAGGGTGATCACCTGTTTATGAGCTAATCTAGCCCATGTCAAGGTGCACCTATGTCATTCCACATGATTAGAGTCTATTGAGATTGTATGTTACCTTGGCCTTGGTGAAATATTCATTATGACAACTCTTAGAGTATATGAGTATCTTTTGACAACATTCACATTTCCCGAGGAAGTCCATGGTTCCTGATTCAAAGTGGCCTCGATGGCCAAAAATTCAACCTAGTCTCAAATTGTAGAGCATGACTAGAGGATTCCATGTGGAATTTTTAGATTCAAACATCTAGTGGCTAGTTACAGCTTGGTCAAACATAGTCAAGATATTAGGAAAAAATCCAAGGGCATTTTTGGTAGAGTGTTATACAACATCAAACATATATTATGTCAAAAGTGGCCAGCATGAAGAGAGAAAAAATATCCAAGTGTCAGTTTGCAGATATCATCTAGGGCATTAAATATCTAGGTCATAAGGTTGATGACGTGGTATATAGAGTGATGATGTGGCAATGCTCTTGATGATTTAAAAATCATAGACATGCTTGATATAGATCAGGACATGCCGAGCAAAACCTAGGTTCCAAAATTGCCAAGTTACCAAGGATGTTGGAGATCCAACAACAAAGTGGCTAATTTGAATTGTTAAAGGAAAATTCAAACAGAAGTCAATTTGAACCAATTGTTGGAGGCCAAACTGTATGTTGTAGCTTACTCAACTAGTCATTAAAGTCAATATGGATTGGGAGGTTACATGATGGACCAAATAGATAGCCATTAAACCTAAATTATTCTTCAAAGGGACCAAGTTGAGGTACAACTGAAAGCCATACCACCTTTTAAAGCAAGTGAAGTTTGGTAAAGGACCAAGGAAGGGGAATCTTGGAGTATCAAAGGCACTATCTTTAACCTCGACCACCAAAAATCAATTGCAATAGGAATATGTGCGCTTGCTTGTGGAATCTAAGTTAATTCAACGCCCTTGAGGTAAATATTAAATCATTTTTGTAATATTTCAAGAATTAAAAAAACAGATAGTTTCCAACTTATGATTGACTAGAAATATTTTATTAAGGAGAGTTTTACTAGTTATTTATTAGCCATTAGATATTTTTTATAAATTCTAGACTCTTCTCATTATAAAAGCCATTGTTTTCAATTGAGAAAAAGTGATATCAAAATAAAGAGCTCGTATTTTGCAAATCATACTATAATTTATTTTTTACATTGGTGGACTAGTTGTTTCTTTATTCTTCTTCTTGGTATGTGATTCATGCATAATTATTCTAACTTATTTCGATGATAATTAATAAAACTATTCCAATAATAACTTTTTTTCCATTGAGGTGCTTCCTAGTCACATGGAAAGAATTAATTAGGGGACAAGGCGACTTGATTTTTCATGGTTTTGCAAGTAGCTCAATCCAAACACTTGAACTATCTTGTGAGGGAGATTCAATTTTCCTTCAAGATTTGATATTCTATTGCACACAAAGATCAAAGGTTGGAGAAACCACTTCAAGGATAGGCCACTCCTAGGAAGGATCAAACCTCACCAAGAGGGTTAAGCAATAGTGAGAGTGATTTCTATTTCAGACCAAACTCACTCCCTTAAAACAAGCCATTAATATTGATTTTAGAGGGCTATTGACATCAATTCCAATAAAAATGTTAGACTTAAAAGGGCATTGGTATATCATAAGAACCACCTATTCTCAAAAATCCAAACAAATATTTTATATTTCTGATGTTAGATTAGGATATCAACTTGATGGATTTCATGTTTTCATCTTTTTAACAAGCTAAAACATAAGGGAATTTTGATTTAATTAATATATATCACCAAAATAGGATATAAGTTTCATTGCATGTTATTTTTACACGTGTATCTTGTTTTTTTTTTCCACTGGAAAAATCCGTAATTTTCATTATATTAAGAAAATTACATATTGTAGATGCAGGTTGCATATGTTGTATTGTTCATACAAAATCCACCACGCAGGGTGATCTGTCATGAGTATAAACAAAAGAAAGTGATAAGTCACATATAGGTCTGGCTAGTTGCCTATTCAAGATCACGCAGGATCTGTTTGCAAAAATATGATATCCATATCTATGAACAGTTATCAACAAAGACAAAAAACTATATTATTGCCGGATACCGGGACTGTTGTCCCGCTGTTCTCTCTGATCTATGTACGGCCTGTGGTAATATCTGTATTCTTCAGACCCCTGCAGCTCCACTATTAGCCATTCTCCTCTGGGTAGTATCGTGGCCTCCTTGGATAATTTGTCAGCCTCGCTGTTATGTTCTCTGTATATGTGGAGACAGGAGAAATGATTAAAAGCTGCCTTGAGAGTATGTGCATCATATAATATATTGCTGAGTGTGTGAGTATGACATATAGTAGCATTATTGATCCAATTTACAACAGTCATTGAGTCCCCGAAAATATTGAGATTTGTATACTGATGATCCAAAGAGAAATGCATTAGATTGCGAATGGCCAAGAGTTCTGCATAATTATTTGAACCTCTGTCGAATCCCATTTTCACTAAGAATCTATGGTGTTCATTTATATGCAGAAAAAAACCACCCCCACAGCCAGTTTGATTTGCAGCCCCATCAAAGAAGGCCCAAGGAATAGATTTATCAATAATGGGGGGTGGTTGGATCGTCCTGGTTCGAGAGGGAGGGGGGTCGGGTAGTTCTTGATATGCAACAATAATGTTAGCTTCTGTTCGGGGCCAACACACAGCCTGATCTTCGAATATATATCGATTCTGAGCCAACCATATATGCCAGGTTACCACGAGGGGAAGGTTAAGCAGCTTGGAGCCCAGGTGGCAGCGATTCCAGTCTGTCCACGTACATGTAATATCATCCCCACTCCAGTTCCCAGAAAAACCAATATGAGAGGAGATATTATTCCATAGTGCGCAAATGGCTGGGCATTGTAGGAAAAGGTGGACAGTAGTCTCTGATGCCGCTTTGCAAAAGGAGCACCAAGATGGTCCATAAATGGATCTGTGTGTAAGATGTTCACCCGTGGGGATAATATCTTTGAGGACACACCAGAAAAATAGTCTGGTGCGAGGGGGGGCATTCAGCTTCCAAATGTCACGCCACCACGTCGGAGAAGGTTCAGGTTTTCTGTGCATAATGAGAGTGTTGTACCCAATCTTAGGTGCATAGATACCATTGTCTGCCATACACCATACAAGTTCGTCCGGTCCTTGTTTTATGCGAATATGGGATTCGTTTAATGCAAGAACAAAATCGCGCCATTCCTGATGCCATTGAGGAGGTAGGTCAAGTTGTTGAGCCGATTTCCATGCTTGTGTAAAAATGTCTGAACGTTGTTGATCAGCAATATGTGCAAAACTCCGGATGTCACGTTCATGTAGAAATGAAATGAGATCTCTGCTGAGGATGTGTCTGCCCCCACTACCAATCCATGGATCCAGGCCAATCCTGCCCAGCGATCCATCATTTATTCTCCAGACTAGATTATCGCGGATGAGAGGAAAGGAGTGAATCAGAGCCTTCCAGATCGATGAACATCCCTTCGTTGTCCAGGTTGGTAACCTAGCCCAATCCAAAATTCTCTGAGGCCAAATGTATTTGTGATAGGATACTTGAGCCCATAGGTTTTGACTGGTTAGTAGCGACCAACCCATCTTTGCAGCGAGTGCCATAGCGAAGTCGGGTAGGTCTTTGAGGCCCCAGCCACCCCATTTTTTGGGCAAGGTGATCTTCTTCCAGCTTATCCAAGCAAATATTCTTTTGTCATGATTTCCATTCCAGAGGTATCGGTTGCACAGTTGCTTCAATCGGCCCAGAATATTCCTCGGAATCCATGCAAGAGCCATCCAGAAAACCGGGGTTGCCTCTAAGACGGACTTAATGAGGACCAATCTGCCTGCCCTTGATAAGTATCTGAAGCTCCAGCCAGTGAGTCTTTTTTCCAATTTAGCGACCAACCACACCCAATCAGCAATTCTTTGACAGGTAGGTTTTAGCCTGAATCCCAAGTATTTGAGTCCTCTATCCAGGGGGAGAACATTATAGGGAAAAACCTGAAAAGCCAGCTGCGATTCCTGTACCGAAGTGCGGGAGCAAGTGATAGAGGATTTTGACTGATTAGGGAGCATACCAGTAGCTGCAGAAAAAAGAAGAAGGATCTTCGAAAAAGACCTAGAGTCTCGAACACTGCCATCAAGTAGGATAAGAACATCGTCCACGAAGAGAAGATGTGTGAGGAAGCAAATATCGGAAATGCGAAGGCCCCGAACATCACCCGACCGCTTTGCAGAGTCTATGAGTCGACTTAGGCCTTCCATGACCAGCAGGAAGAGTAGAGGAGAGAGGGGGCAACCCTGTCTCAGGCCCCTTTCGGAGTGAAAAAAGGGTGAGGCCGAGCCATTTATGAGAATACTGAAAGTAGGGGAGGAGATACAGGCCATGATCCATGAGATGAAGGAGTGAGGAAAACCCAGGTGGATAAGGATCATTTTGATATAGAGCCAGCTGACCCTGTCAAAGGCTTTTGAGAGATCTATCTTGAGGAGGATACCTTTTAGGTGCTTGGACCAAATAGAGTGAATAGCTTCTTGAGCCAGGCCAATGGCCTCATGAATCTGTCTAGATTCAAGGAAAGCAAATTGTTGAGGGGCAATGGACCTGGAGAGGATAGGTCTGAGACGATTGGCAATGGTCTTAGAAATGATTTTGTAGAGGCAATTGCATAGAGAGATTGGCCTGTAGTCATCAAAAGATTCAGGGGCATCAGTTTTAGGAATGAGAGCTATGAAGGTAGTATTGATGGCATGGTAGATGGATCCAGTAGTTCTGCTCTCCTCCACCACTCTCAGGAGATCCTGCCCCAGAACATCATAAAAGGCTAAATAAAATTCAATGGTCCAGCCATCCGGTCCTGGGCTCTTATCTTTTTTGAACCATTTCAATACTCCTTCAAGCTCCCCTGTCGAAACTGGATCATTTAGTGCCTCCACATCATCTTCCTCAACAAATCTCGGGAAGTGATTTGCCACATTGATGATATCAGGAAGATTAACTTCACGGGGACACTTGTAGAGGTCCCTGAAGTGTGAGATGCCCAGGTGAGCGAGCTTGTTGAAGGAGTCAGCCATTTCTCCTTCAGGTGTGGGGAGCTTCCAGATAGTATTGGACACTTTCCTGCCCTTGGCAAAGCTATGGAAGAACTTCGTATTATCATCCCCAGCTTGAATCCATAATGCCCTGCTCCTTAGTCTTATGGATTCCTCTCTCTCTTTGAGGATTTTAGCTTTTTGATTCTCCAGTTCAATCAGCCTAACCTTGTCTGCTGCTGTGATGAAACCCAACCCCCTTTCATCTGTGAGCGAGCATAATTCTGCTTCAATATGAATTAGTTGAGAGGTGTCTCGAGCCTGTTTCTCTTTTGCCCAGACAATGGATAGATGTTTAATATCTGAGAGATTTCTGCAGAATCCTTTTGCAAGAGTTTCTGATCCATTGATTGGGTGAGAGATCCAGTAATCAGATATCATCTTGATATATGATGGGTCCTTCAGCCAAGTATGATTAAATTTGAAAGGGGCTTTAGGCTTCTTGAAGGGACCCTGAATTTCCAGGTATATAGGAGAGTGATCCGACCATCCTCCCGAGCCAACCCATTGCTTGTAATGTTGTAGTCGCTGAAGGAGAGCATCTTTCATTAGGAATCTGTCAAGTCTACGGGCTAAAGCAGCGTCCCCCACCCTTCTGTTTCTCCAAGTGGGAAGTATTTTCTGCATGGGGATATCCACAAAGTTTGTTTGTTCAAGTAGACTAGTCATGTAATCAGTAATGGAGTCAATTTGTGCCGCCGATCCCCATGACTCCCTGAAACCTAATGAGAAATTAAGGTCTCCTCCGATAACAACCCGATCTTCGCTCAAAATGGTAAGATGGAGGAGTTTCTGCCAGAAAGATTCTCTCTGGTTGCAGGGGGCATATACATTGACTATGCAGAGGTTCATGCCCAGTTCAACAGAGAATATGTCAAGCCTCAGATATCCAGTTCCCCCCAAGACGATTCCACTTTTATAGTGCGAGGGTTAACTCCAATGGCCAGTCCACCAGAACGGCCAACAACATCGAGGGCAGAGTAGGTCCAGCCAGGAGTCATGGCTTGCATGGCTCGAGTGATCTGATCTGCTGAACAGAGAGTCTCTTGAAGCATGATAATATCAATAGGATCGGTCTCAATAAGTCGTTTCATGGCTAGTTTCTTGGAGGAACTAGCCAATCCTCTGCAATTGAAGGATAGGCACTTCATGGGGGAACACCTCTCGGGGTGTGTCCTGCTCTAAGGACCCCGTCAATGGTGGATTGACGACCTGATACAACCTCAGCCCCTGCTTTCTTAATAGCCTTGGAAAGATGAGATTTTCTACCCCTGGTGGGCAAGGTACCAACCTCTGGCACCGCTATGCCCAGACCCGAAGGTTTGTTGGGCGGTTCTTTAGCATGAGATCTGGAGCGAAGGAAATATGAATGAGGAGGGGAGGGTTCCGAGGGAGATCGGGGAGATATAACCAGGGGGGAGGAAGGGGCAATTGAAGGGCCCGTGGTACAAATGTGTGGGGGGGATGTTATTGCACATTGAACCATGGAGGTCTGAATGGAGGAGCCACATACATTCATAACATCAAAAGAAGAAAGAGTAGGGAGGGAAGGAGTACCCGAGACCGTACCAGCTTCAGCTGCCGAGCGAGCCCTGGTCCTTGGCGGAGAGGGTTGCCGAAGTCCAGGATCGACCGCAGGTGAGGTTGTCGCTGGGGACAGTCCCGAAGAGGTAGGTCGAGAAGTATTTGGAGATGCCGTTCTGGATGGTGCCGGTGTAATCCTCGGAGATTCCTCAGCTTTTTTGTTGAGTGGACAATCTTTGAAGAGGTGCCCAACTTTGTGACATCGCCTACAACGGAAAGGGACTCCTTCGTAATCAAGGATCTGTACCCTGATACATCTTCCCCACTGTAGGGTGATCTGTTCTTCAAGTCCATCACGGGTGTCTAAATGTACCAGAATTCGCGCTAGGGTTCGGTTCCTTGATTCGACAAATGTACGATCATGATCCAGGTAGGTACCCAGTGCATTCCCGATCCTTATGAAGACTTCTTCAGCCCAAAACTGTAGTGGGAGGCCCGGCAGGCACACCCATATCGGTCCGGCTCCGATCTGTTCGTGTTCAGGATCAAAAAGGGGGCTCCATCTTTTGAGAAGGACCGGGGCCATCTCAATATGCCAGTATCTGGCCAGAACCAGATTCGTGTGACTTTCCTTTGAGAAATGAAGAGAGAACCATCCTCTGGGGAGGACATGAACTTCAGGAAGATCGAATAGTACACCACCCCATATTTCCTTCACCCATTGTGTGAGCCGTTTAGCCGAGTATGCCCTACCCCGGACATGCCCTACCAGTACAGTGTTAGCCATGACCATGAGGTCGCTCAGAGCCGTAGATTCGTCGAACCTGATAGTGATATCCTTAGACGTAGCCTTGATGCACTTGGATTTTTTCTTGCTGGTGCGAGGTGCCGACGGGTGGTCCACCAGGGGATTAGTGATACCCTCCAGAGGGGAGGGTTTTGAGGGCTTAACCTTAACGGCAGGTGTTTCAAAGCAGCCGGAAGGACGAGCTCCCGAAGATGATGGAAAAGCAGCAGAGGGTTCCGGCGGGATAGATGATGGCGCCGAAAAGAATGTGGAGGAGAGCGGATCGAATGAGGGCGAAGGGGGAGTGTGTGTAGACAGGAAATGAAGTGAGCCCGGTGAGAGTGGAGGTACCTCGAAATTTGGGGAATCGATAGGGTCCGAACCAGAAATAGGCTGAGAAGAGCTGTGGCTAGGCAGCGGGACGATAGGCGGGTGCTGTAGCAGATCCGGTGCAGCCGCTGAAGGAGAAGGTGCGGTCAGAGAGCTAGTAGCGAAGCTAGGGTTACCGAATATAACCCTGTCCAGAAAAGGTTCCTCCGAGAAGTCCACCGCCTCTAATTCCATGTTGTCGGCCATAACTGTCTCCTGAACGATATCCGAAAGCGACGGGTGGAGAATCCAACGGTGGAATCGATGCTAGTATGACCCTGTGCAATGACCACGACGGTGCTGCTGCAGACAAATCTGTTGAAACCCTAGCCGCGACGGTGATGCTGCAGACAATCCTGTTGAAACCCTAGCCGAGACCTTCCCGAGCACGCGCCATCCTTTGTTGATACTCAAAATATTTGTGTATCACATAAGATACATATTTAAATTAGTACAAAAACAATTATGAAGAGCGAAACTAGTTACCCTTTCAAATAAGTGTCTACACGTGTATCTTGTTATTGGCATTATATATCTAATTCTTTTCTTGTATATATTAAATTGTATCTACAAATTTCAACAATGTTTACATCCCTCCAAGTAAGTAAAACCAACCAAGAACATTTCCATTTACTATAGATTATTTAAGAAGTGTTATTTTCAGTATTTAAAGTAAACCTCATCAATTTCCATCCATAATTAATTGTCAAACCCAAATCTAGTAATTTGTGTGTATGTAAACACATAAAAATCTCACCCATAAATCTAAAAAGTAATTTTAGCCTATTGGAAATTAATTTTTAACCCATATTTGGGTTAAGGGGAGGCTCCAAAAGCCTTTATATTTGTGCTTTTATCTTTTCCACTCATAGAATGACCATCTATAGTTTTCAAGGCACCTGTAGGTTGGCTAGAACAACCAAATCAAGTTGTTATTTCTATGTTTCATGCAAAACCTATAGCCTACTACATAGGAAAACAAGTTATTTTGACCCATACCTCCTTAACCAATGAACAAAATTGAAATATAATTATAATTCTAGTTAGTATTTTTAGTGTAGGCTAAAATCCATATGTTGCATGCCATATTTTTAGTGAGTTTTTTCTGCTAATATTTCTTGTTTACATTTTTGTTACTACATTGCTATTTTTACAACAAGAAGTAGGTATAAGTGAACACCTCGAACTTAAGTGACTCCATATAAGGAAATGGTCTTGTACCAAAGTTATTTGGGGTAAATTTAGAGACTCCTCCCTTGGATATTTATGGGGTGTTGGGGCTAAATAATGGGGGTTTTGGTCAAGATGATAGGGTGTTCCTACTTTTCGTGTGCCCATCTAGTATGTTGCCAAGGCCTTAAAAAAAATTGTTGATGTGATCAGTACCTTTTTCCAGTGTCATTTCCAAGGAGAAGATCATTCAACTTGGTCATATACGACTTCACTCCACTTTGGATAATTTTAATTCATGTTTTTCTTTTCATGAGATTATTTGTTTGAAGGACTAATCTACATGATCTTAACTGGTGACTTCGGTTGAGAAAACATCAATAGGACCCAACCAAAACAAAATTCACACAACAAAATATTTTTACCAAGGTGATTTAGTCTTTGTTTCCAAACCTAATTTATTTTATCAGCATAGGAAATTTAAAGCTAAGAGTAGGGAACATAATTTACTTGGATCTCAACTCACATTACTTGCACTTAAAGATTATTTTTAATATCAGGAACCTCCATTTCCAAGTACAACAAGTCAAAACACATCTCATAGTAATATAATGGCATTTCCATGGTTAACTGATCTTTACATACCCGTTGATTTTTCACAAATAACTAGTCAATCTTATGCTCTTTACCCCTTGGTTTTTTACAAATAACTAGTCAATATTATGCTCTTTACCTTCATTTAAGGGAGATTAAGCACAAATTACACAAGAAATTTGGGAAGTATTTACTAGGATAATGTCAGGAATGAAAGTAGAGCATGTATATTTAACAATGAATTATATTTTTTTGCATTAAGTGGTTATGCATCTAGATGGTTTGTTAGTCTTCCTAATAATACCATTAGTGATTTTGATCAATTGAAAATATATTTTTTGAAATATGTTCACAAAAGAAAGACATTACATTTTTCTTAAATTCATTGATTGAAACTAAAAGAAAAGATAATGAAATATTAAATAAATTTAATTTTAGGTTTGATAGAGTGGTCCAATAGGTCCCTCAAGATAATAGGACACCAAAGAAAGTTATCCTTACACATTACCTTAATTCTCTTAAAAGAAGCCATACATTATTTCTTCATCCTTCACAACCAAAAACTAAAGCTAAATCTAATGCCAAGGCTATAGATGATAGTATGACATTATTTAGAAAATTGTTTCAATTTCTTGTTTTAATGAATTAGAATGAAATTTATTTTAGCATGTTCTTTAACTTGTTTTATTAAATTGTTTAATGAAACTGTCTAATTATTTTTCTATACTATATATTTTGTAGACATCAACACATTTGATGGGGACATGCCTCCTCCCCTACTAGATGTCAAAGGAGATGAGGAGATGATCGAGGTCCAAGAGGTTGAGGTACACCCTCAAGGGGGTGTGGGCATCTAGGGCCATAGGGTTGGTCTGCTGGTTCGGATGAACTACTGCGAAAGATTTTCTGAAGTTTTGTTTGATGTGGGAGTCTGCCCTGCGAGGGCTCAAGATATCACCGTGGATCCTATGTTCGTGGGTTCGTACAAGTAATGTTCACATGAGATTATGTCACTTATGTTGAATATCATCAGAGATAGTAGGGTATTGACAACAATGAGGGATGCAAGCCAACATAATGTAATGGAAGATACATCAGATGAGGGTGGTGATGATGATTATTAGGGTAGTGATCATGATGCTTCTAATAATACCAACCCATCGGATCATGGTCGTTAAGGTGTTGGTGATCCTTCTAGTATTACACCTCCTTATCAGTCACCTGATGATGAGATGTTAGAGCTAGAGTATGTGCCTTATGTTTCTCCTAATGGAGTAGACCAACCACCTCCTCCTCCACCTCATATTTCACTAGACTGCATTGAGCGCACAATAGTTGACCATCTAGCGTCTTCTACTACAGACCATCCACCTCCTCCTCCACCTCAGCTGAGTTTGACAGAAGTTAATCATGTCGTAGTTGACCATGTATCATCTTCTGCTCGAGACTAGGTTGGCACTACGTCTGTTTTATTAGATATTTGATTACACTTATTTGACCTGATATATCTATATATGTAATGTACCTTGGTAATCTCGCATGTAAAAGCAGGGAGTTAGAACTATTTTTTATACAAATTACCCACAAGTAATTATCAAATTCACAACTCCACAATTCCTCATTAACCATTAGATATAATGTTCATTATTACATCTGGTAAATTGCAATAGAAGACAGTAAGTTGCATAACTATTTGCATAACCATTAACCACCACTGTGGTAGTGTAATAACATAAACTGTCTCATGAACCTTTCGTCCATTTTATGATTTTCCTTAACCATATTAAATAATCATATACTAGAACATTATGATTATCACATCAAATAAAGAAACATCATCATCAAGGATTCAACATCATCCAACTGACACGAAAGGAAATCACACCATTGAACACCAATATACCCTGGAAACCTCGTAGGGTGAAAACCAGCAAACGTTTAATCTTATTATTAAACGTTCATGAGGGATTTCACCCCTCACTCAATGGCTTATAAGGGATTCCATCCCTTAAGCATTGTTATAAAATCATTACAATAAATTATCATTAAGTTGTCACATAACTAGCTAAAAGCTAATACATTTTCCATGAAACACTTTTCTTACATACCACCACATGCAACATTCATTGTGGCATGATTGTTCTAGCATTGGACGATCTGCAACTCGAACTCATCTACATGGACCATTAATCCTTTTCCTGCCACAATGTTAAACATCACTTTTCTTTGGCACCAACTGCCATCATTTCCTATCAATGTTGTCATCAACAAGCTTTGGAAACAAGATTAGATACCATATTAATCAATCAATAATCAACCTCTAAAAGAGATCTTTAAACATCTACTCAAATGCATGAGCAAGCATGACATAATATTTAACTAGTACATATACTCAAGTAATATTGTTTTACCTCCATAATGTTTATTCACACTAATTCATAATTCTCTTTAAGAGATCTAACTCATTAGTTCTACTAACATGTATAACACAATCGTTATATCTTCATACATGTAATAAATTGTTGTTTATGCTTAAGCACATATGTTCTTCTCACATAGTTATTTTTCGAGAACTCAACACAGTTTCTCTATCATACAAAGAACATAACTCTTATATCATGATGACTATTCTTTGTCCATACATTATCTTATCATAATAGCACTTCTTTAACATATGCAACACATGTTCCCTTCGCTAGAATACTACCATCATTTCATGCAACAAACCACATACTTATTTCTTAAAGGAAGTCATTATAACCTCATTTCTCTATCTTCCTATTTGAGGGTTCCTCATGCTTCCCTTTCAAGGAATTAATTAGATATCCATCTTTATCAAGATACAATAACAAGTTTAACTTACCCTTTATGCATCAAAACCAAGAAATCAACACAACTCATATAACAAGACAAACCTTTCAAGAGATTATTATTTTCAAGAAAGTTAACATAATCACTTTCTCTACGTACACACAAAATCATACAAAATCATACTTCCACAGTCACAATAGAACACTTATGTGCATGCAACATGTGTCTTTCCTAACACAATTACTTTTACTTCAATGCACATAATCTTTCCATGGAACAAGTATGGATTCTTGGTATGATATGAATACTATTCATATGTCTTTCAATAATTAAACTCTATTTTTGTTTCAAGAGATCTTCTCAGAAAAGCCATCATCTTCATACATGAAGTATGCACACTTTCCTAAAAAGAAAACTATAGAAATAAATATCTATGAGCCTAGAAGCGCATCATTAGCTAATTCTATCATGCATGTAATGCATAATTATTTCACATGAACTTAGAAATTAGCTAGTATCACAATGCCATTAGCATATATCCTTTTTCAAGAAACTTTTATAAAAATACTTATTTTAATTCAAGAAAACTTGGCCACTTTTCACGCTATGTCCTCAGGACATTTATATGCCTCATCTTCTTTTCTCAAGAAGATATTTTGGCTATATTTAGCAAGGATTTTATTCCAAGAAAATGACGAGAGACAAGCATTTCACACACAAGACTCACATGTAGTCTTTCTAAGAGGAACTACCTATTTTCTTTACCAAGAAAACATACAAAATAATCAATCTTTAACATATTTTCTTTACCAAGAAAACATATTAAATATTCATTCTTTTACTACATGCACTAACATATTTTCTTTACCAAGAAAACATATAAAATAATCATTCTTTTACTGCATGCACTAAAATCCTTTCTTTACCAAGAAAACATATAAAATATTCTTATATTTTTCTTCAAGAAAGTGGCAAGTTACTTATCTTTTCCATGGCAGCCTCCTTGCCTCCATCACGCATTTGAAAGATAACAACTCTCCCCTAACCAAAAAATATCTCTAGCAATCGTCAAGCCGGCGGTTGCTCTTCGCATCAATGTATTCATTTGCAGAAAACCCACGTATTTGGCCTGCAAATCTAACATTACAACTCGAGGCATCGAATCATTCGATGAACCCAATACCGCTCTCTCCCTCCAAAAGCTTATCATAAAATGTCGCTTCGTTAACCGAGTGCAATTCTAACATTACAACTCGAGGCATCGAATCATTTGATGAACCCAATACCGCTCTCTCCCTCCAAAAGCTTATCATAAAACGTCGCTTCCCAGGAGGTTAACCGGGTTACTTAACTCTCTTCAAAGTGAAACTCTACCACTTCGACTATATTCATTTCTACAAGTCTGGAAGATTCGACCTCCAGTGTTCGATTTACAGATTAATCATGCTAAGACTGATGGCTTTATGGGCCAAATAGCAACAGCTAACAATCAATATACATGAGCTTAAATTTGTGGAATAGTAGACACTTAACGGTGCCTTACAAGCTATGGCCTTGAAGGAAGAAACGTTCGTTAACATAAAGAGATGTTCCCCGCGTGAGACTTCTTCCCCCAAAAACCTTCTCTGCCACCCCCGATAAACCTTTCAAAACTATCATCTATCGTTCTCCCTGCATTCAGTTTCCGCATATCAAGAATCAGTTAATAAATTCGTAACTATTTATCAACCGTTTAATTTACTCTGTCATGAACAGGACGAGAAGAAGAACAACAACTTCCTCCACTCAACCCCCTTTGCAGAACTTCAGAGACGCTTGAATTAATCCCCTCATTCAGTTTCACGAGAATCAAGAATCAGTTTAATCACTGATTCGTAACTTTTGATTTTACATTTGGTTATTTACGAGAGGAATATTACAATATATATATATTGCATTTTTTAATTTAAGTTTATGTACTTAATTTATATGTTGGTGTTGATGTGTATATTGTTAGGTCATCTTAGATATGTTCATTTAGTGTGCTTGTGGATAGATATGTATGTGCATGATAGCAATTATTTAATGCAAGGTTTACATTAATTTGAGGATAAGTGTGGTGATGATGTTAGATTACAATGTTTGTGTTTTGTTAGATGTGATCACGATGACGAGGTTGTGTTAGATTATTATATTTGTGTGATAGCTAATGACGTTTATATGTGTTGGACGTGTATATAATTAGATAATGGTAGTGAATTCAAATGTGTTTCTTAGATGATATTTATGATTGTTTGATCGTTATCATCATAATGTTTATTTTTATGAAACAATATTTATTATAAATTATTTATTCATGAACTTATATCAAAATTTTATATATGAAATTGCATGCAAAATGACTTTAAAAAGATGCAAAGATATTTTTATAAATTACAAAGATTAGTATGGTTGAAACTATGACTGTAAAATTACATTTAATTATTTTTATTATTAATATTTCATAAAATATTACATATCAAATCCATATTAAACATTGAAAATTTTGCAAATATCCCTCATAAATTCAATTAGAAAGCAACTATTAATGGAATACGAATTCTCTCAATCTTTCTCACTAAAGTGAAAATATAAAAAATAATAAATAAAAATCATTTTAAATTACTTTACTTTTCTCTATATAAAATATCTGTAAATTTATGTTATTTAATATGGACATTGAAATACTTGTGGTTGTCAGTAAAATATTTTTTGTTATAAATATATTTTTGTTTTAAATATCACACGTAAATGTAACATAGAATGAATTACAGATAATGTAATATCAATAATATTATTTCTTGTTATGTGGAAAAAATACATTTCTTCCTTGTAGTAAAAAGTAAATTATATTTTTTTACTCATTACATTTCTTACTCATAATAAAATCTAAACTATTTTTTTAAAGGTGTAAATTGAAGTATTATAATTATGGCTAACATTAAAAAAATTGTTATTACTATTTTTTATTTGTTAATTTAAATTATTAATTTACTATTTTAAATGTAAAATTATGTGACAACATCTCTCCCATATTGAGTTGTAGAGTGCCTCTCAGCAAAACTAATTTAGATTTAATATAACTTAAAAAATTCTATTTTTATAAATTTAATTTATTGCTAAAATTATCAAATTTCAAAAAATTTAAATTTAATATTTATAGCAACTCTTACCAATTTAAATTAGAAATTTCTCTCTCTAAAGATGGGATAAAGAAATGAAACATGATAAGGCATCATCTGAAGTTACTGGTAGTTGGAGATTCACTCTATTGGAAGATCTCCCTTAAAGACGGAAGTGATTTTTTTTCTAGTAATAAAGATATAACAATTTGATGTTATTTTGGTTCTTTATTTGCTATTGTCCTAGTTTAAATTAACTCTTTTTAATAATAATAAATATGATTTAAATAATACAAAAATGATAATAAATTAGATTTATACTTTTGACAAATAATATATATGATTATTTCTTAATGAACAACTCAAAAAATATAATTTTTTCCACATATGTAGATAGTCACTAAAATTTATGTTTTTCACATTTCTCCTAGATAATATTACATCATGTTCACAATGATAAAGACATGTCTTATTTATATAATTTAGTTATAAATACATAAAAAATAGATATTTATTTCACATAATCTAAATAGGAAACAAAAATGCATCACCAAGTCACATCATGTTCACAATGATAAAGCCATGTCTCCTTTAAATAATTTAGTTATAAATACATAAAAAATAGATATTTATTTCACATAATCTAAATAAGAAACAAAAATGCATCACTGAGTCTATTTGAAAGTCAAACAGATGCTTGATATGTTCCTATTCGCGAAGGGTTGAGACCTTGAATGCTTATTATCATAGATAATGTATACAATTGGAAATACTTAGTTTTAAGTACAATAAAAATGTTTCCACAGCAAAAAAAAGTGTAAAAGGCTTTGTGAATCTTATCAATTATATTATAAAATGTCAACAAGACAAATAAAAAAATAATATAACTAGTGAAATAATGACAAAAAAAACATACAAAAATAGTATAAATAATGAAATAACACAAGTACATATCATTGTCCATTGTTATCACCCTGATTATCTCCCTCACGTGGCATGATAACACTATTGTTCTCAAAAATATGTTTTGATCTAGGGTCATGTCTTAATACGAACGACCAATCCCTATCCAGCACATTTGGGTAAAAAAATTGGTTGTAGTGTTTATGGAAAACATAAGGCTCCCTAGCTTCATGCCACATCTTTCTAGAGTTGATATACATCAGCCCATTATCATGATCTTCCTTTAAATTATTCTGATCAAAGGTGTCCCACCACTTGCACTTAAAAATAACACATTGGAACGAATAGAAGTCCACTTGAATGATATCTTGTATCTTTCCAATGTAACCTAATGTCTTATGCATTAGGTTTCGATCGCGGTGGCTATCATGACTAGATTGGTCGAACTCGACTTCCACTCCATAGTATTGTGTCATGCATTCATCATCGCCATCCTCCATGTGAAAATGATGTCCATATGAATGCCCATGTAGATGGGCACAAATGTACCTATGAAAAAGTGAAAAAATCACAGTGTCATGTGTATAATAACTTGAACATAATTAAAAATAAAATAACATATATATAGATGTTACAATTCAAAGGTGCACTATGAATTTCAAACTATATAGAAAGAGAATATAATTACCGAGTTGCTACACCAATTCCTAATTATAGTGCATCCTCTCTAGCACACAAGTAACGACCAAATGCATTGTGTTTCTCTCTGACTTGACGAGAAACACAATTATTAGGGCATGTCATTGGCATATTTTCTTTTAAATGATTAGGATAAGGAATGCTTCTATCATTCAACCATTTGAATTCTTTCCTGTCACTATCCCATTTCCTCCTCTTCTCTTCGTACAATGCGACCCATGGTTGTGTCACTTCCATATTGTAAATAATGAATTTGTTGATGGCTTCAATTTCCAAATTCGATTATGATCAAATCAAACCAACACACACACACATATAGTACATATGATATCAAGATATGCATTAATATGAAGTTTGGTGCGAATAGTTATTGTGTAGTAATTTGACAAATGATATGCTTGCACTTACTCTTTATCATGGAAATCTTTCCATTTGTTTTGAGAATCCCCCCTTCTCTTTTGTCTTCATCCCTTTCATCATCCCAAATCGCCGCACCTGGTGCTTTTTTTATCTACTTGATGTACTCTCACTGGCATAATAGAAAGACTCATATGATATATACCCCTCTGCCATAGACCCCTTGGGATTTTTTCTTTGTCGAACAAAACCTTTCAATTTATTCATGTACCTCTCTAAGAAGAACATCCAATGACAAGAAATGACCCCGACTAATTCAACCTCACTAGGAGAATTAGAAGATAAACATGTAAG
Organism: Pinus tabuliformis; assembly: GCA_031772625.1. NCBI lineage: Eukaryota > Viridiplantae > Streptophyta > Pinopsida > Pinales > Pinaceae > Pinus > Pinus tabuliformis. The sequence continues at coordinate 1,371,352,382 of CM062817.1, read as the reverse complement.
TCCATGAAACTCATTGGAAAATCCTTCTCAAACATACAAACTATCTCAGGTATCTCTTGATGCCATCATGGAATGCTAGCCATATGAACATCCTTTGATATGATCAAACATACAAATGCAGATAATTTAGATATGGCACATCGTAGGTCTTGGTGGAAGTCATGTTTCGCACACCCACACATGAGCAGAGGATAATGACACTACATAGTAAATAGTACATTATACAAAAATTAATTATAAAATATCCCATTACATAAAAATAAAAATAAAAAAATCATGTTTTTGACTTACGTACTCTTAAAAGGTTCAAATGGTCATGCGATTTCAACCTCAACAAACGATCTTCAACAGTGAAGTGGCACCATAGTTAAGACCCATATAAAGAAGGCACCCTCACACTTATTATAACTTTCTTTGCCAAAGAAAGATCTTTATTTAAAATCCATGGTACATCACCTTCTTTGAAAGACCAAGAGGGACCAGCCTCTCCTCTAGCTTCTTGTCTTGGCCAATGTTTCTCTTTAGTTTTTGAAGAAATAAGATCTCTTCTCAAAACCAATGTGTCAGTTTCTTTCGATGATATGTGCCTCCATAAATAAGAAGAAACATTTTTAAGTGGGAATTCTTAAGATGCTCGCAATATGGGATGTAACAATCCTAGTGAAAATTCCATGTAATAAAAGTTAATAAAGGAAAAATAATAACCACGGTTGAGGGGACACTTATTACAAGTTGGATGATGGGAAAGACATCCTAGTGTGGGTGTTCATTTGGTTTATTATGGCTAAGGAAATTGGCAAAGGCAATGGCAAAGACTTTGGAAAGGAAAAGTGGGATTTTTGGCACATTTATTTATGAAAATAATGGAAATTAGGAGAAAAGTCATAGGTTTCATGTGACTCGTGAGGAGGAAAATGAAGGAAAATAATGGACAATGAAGAAAATAGAGGCCGCATTAATAAAATGGCTTCTGAGGATGAGTTGGTCCTTTTTGTCAGTTCAGTTTTGGAGCTCTCTCATTATTCTCTCTCTTTCTCTCGCTCTTGGACACTTAAATTTTTCTTGGAACACTTTTCCATTGGATCAAGAAAGGCAAAAAAGGCAAGGGGAAGGAAGGAGCCAGCAAGGAAGAGCATGATCAAGCAGCTACAACATGATTCTTTGTAAGTATCGATTTGCATGTGTGATTTCCTTGTTAGATTTGGCATGCATGGTATTGCATGTGGTTCTTTGGTGTCATGGCATGGGTTTTCCAGCTGTCACAATGTTTTTCATCCTAGCCTTGCCATTTCTAGATAGCCATGGTGTGATGGGGTTCTCATGTTTTGGTTGAGTTAGATTTCCAAATGGATTCAAATCTGAGTGAGGTGGATATCTAAAATAAAGAACACATGGCCTAGAGATCCCTGAACTAGACTGTGGATTGTGGTAAATCCATTGTTCTAGTGACCCATGAGCCAGAATGTGGATTGCGGTAAAGCCATTGTTCTAGTGACCCATAAGCCGGAATGTGGATTGTGGTAAAGCCAGGTATTGTGTGCCTCGATGTGCCTAGGAATCCTCGACTGGTTAATGGTGGGATATATGGTAAATCCCAAAGGTGGTTGCCCTTGATTAGGCCTAGTAATCCTTGTCATTGAATGGTGTGATATATGGTAAATCCTAAAGGGAAAAATCTCTATTAGGGCCCAGAGATCCATTGTGGATTGTGGTAAAGCCTAGAGACTAGGAGACAGGGAAGTTCCTCACGGTGTAGGTGGAGAAATCTGGTGGCATCCATGCTTGTTTTATGGTCTAGTGATTCGAGATGGATTACGGTAAAGCCTGGTTTTATTGATGAGGGTGAGGTGGTGTAGCCTTGGGAAGCCCTGGTTGAGTTTGGTTTTAAGTCCCACATACATTCTTGGAATATGGCATGAGGATGACTGGCCGAAAGAAATAATTAGTTCAGCCAATCTATGGTCGAGTGGTTTGTGGAAGTCCCAAACTTGGTTGGTCGTTGCATTCATTAATATGAGGTTATTTCTCCTTATTATTTCATGAGTATGATATTTGTTTATATGTTGATTATATGTTTGTTGTTTCCTTAGTATTTATGTTGTTATTATGCTAGTTATGAATATGTATTATGACAATGGTGATGTATGGCTCTCATCATGTTTTTACTTGTAAATGAATGAAAAATGTATCTATGGCCTAATAGATGATAATGCATCAAATTTGATAAGGAAACAACACCTCATAGTGAATTTTAGATAAGTATGAGACCCTTATGCTAATTTATACTATTAAGACCTATAGATTTCATGTTTGTGACATGTTTGACAAAATGCCTATTATCGCTAGTATGGATTCAGTCTAGTCCTTGTGAATGTTTTTTCAAATGTATCATTGTGTTGTTGTGTAAATTCATTTCTGAAGGTGTCATTGAGTTTTGGGAAATGACCTAGGATATCGGCTTAAAAACATGGCACAAATCCCAGAGTCGCAGGCACAACACTAGGGAAAAAAGTCCCCGAAAACTCCCTTGCCCTTGATGTGGGAGCTTTTTGAGCCTCCCAGATGCACCCTTTCCATATCAAGGGAGATTCCATGTGTTTGATGCACTAAAAATGTAGTTGGTCTCGAGGGTTGGTTACCTGAGTGGTTGGGATGGCTACTGAGAGTTCCTTGGTATTTCGTTTATTATTATGATGGTTATGAATATGTATTATGATAGTGGTGATGTATGTATCTCATCATGTTTTTACTTGTAATTGAATGAACAATGAAACTATGACCTTTTAGATGATAATACATCTAATGTGATAAGGAAACAATGCCCCATAGCAAATCTCAAAAAATGATGAGACCCCTATGCTCAGCTATGTTGTTAGGACCTATAGCTTTCATGTTTGTGACATGTTTAACGAAATTCTTGCCATAGCTAGTAGGGGTCCAATCTAGTCCTTGTTGATGTTTTTGCAAATGCATCTTTGTTCCACTATGAAATTTCATTTCTAAACCTGTCATTGAGTTTTGAGCAGTGACCTGGGATCTGGGCTTGAAAAAGTGGCACAAATATCAGAGTCATAGGCACAACACTGGGGAAACAATTCCCCAGAAGCTCCCTTTCCCTTGCTGTGGGAGCTTCTGGAGCCTCACAAACGCACCCTTGTCCATATCAAGGGAGCATCTAGGGGTTTGATGCACTAAAACTTTAGTTGGTCTCAGGGTTTGGTTACCTCAGTGGTTAGGATGGCTTATGGGAGTTTTGTTGTGGACGTGGAAGGCATGTGTGGTGTGTTTCCATCGATTCCACTTCCTTAAGGTGAACTAGGAGGTTGAATCCCATTATAGTGGCCTCTTATCGCATATTTACCCTAGTTGGTTGATTACTTGGGTAGATGTGGGATGAGGGTGTTACAAAGTGGTATCGTAACAGGTTTCATTCTCTTTGGATGGTGTCTACTTTCCGTTCTTTTTGGTTGATATCTGATACCACAGAGTGGTCTCAAAGCATGGTTTTCCCCTTGGACTAGATGGGTGGTGTGTGTTGGTCATGAATTCATGTTGGTTGTACATATGTTAATCATCCTTGTGGTCTATATGCTTGTTGCATATGCATGGTGTCGATCATGGTTGTAGTGATTTTGCCATGGGAAAGAGGATGTTGTTGTTGTGAAGTGTTTCGTCATTAGTGTATGATTCGTTATGCATCGCTATGTGTGTCAGTGCTTACATGTTGTCAAATGTGCATTTATATGGTTGTTGTTTTCATGCATGAGGTCATGGTACGTGAATTTAAAGATCGGATTGAGTATGTTGAGCCTCGGTCACTTGAGGAGGTTATTGTGAAATTGGAACATTGTTATGAATAGTCAAAGTGTAAGAATGAATCTCAACAAGGATGGAAAGCAAAGGAGAAGGCTAAAGGTAAGGGTAAATGGAAACTGAAAAGAGAAAGGCCTCAAAATGTAGAAGAGAAAGAGAATGTGGCACCTTACAAGAAGTTCAATGTAGCTAGACAGGGACATGGATCATAGTAGAAGCATATAGGTGATGGTATTGAATGGTTGGAGTGTTGGACATGTGGTAAGGAACACCTTAAGAGATATTGTCCATAGAATCAGGGTGGTAGGCCTCATATCTATAGTGCACAGGAGGTGTATATTTTTGGGGATGTTGGATAGAGCATTCCTCGTATCTATGCAGCACTAGACAACAGACAGGCAGACCATCAGGCATCTCTCATTGAGATGGACAATAAGCTTTGTGATCAATTTGTTTCTATTTTGATTGGCCCTAGATCTAATTATAGTTATGTTAGTCCTAACTTGGTGGATAAGTGTGGTTTGAATAAATAAGTGCATGCAGAATCTTGGTTAGTGTAGTTGGCTACAAGTACAAAGAAAAGAGCTCATCATTGGGTAAGAGCTTGTGCATTTGTGTTGAATGGCAGGTCTACATCAGGGCACTTGAATGTATAGTCGTTGGGATAATATAGTATGATATTGGGTATGAACTAGCTATACCTTCACAGGACCAAGGTGGATTTTTATGACAAAGCCATTGAGTGCTTGGATGACAATGGGGAACCAAGAGCCTTACAGGGAAAGAAGACAGCCACATCAATTAGGATGGGGATAGCTATGCAGGCCAAGCATAGTCGCAGGAAAGGGTGTGTGTTATTTGCAGTACATATCTCTAGTGACAAAGGTAAGGAAGTTGAGGATGCAGATGTTTTGTTGAGCAGGTACCCAGTTCTATAGTAGTTTTAGGATGTATTTCCTACATATATTTCAGTGTTGCCACCTCACAAGGAAGTAGACTTTTCTATTAAGTTGGTGCCAGGGGTAGCTCCAGCATCAAAAGCACCTTACAGGATGAGAACACATGAGTTGGTAGTTTTAAAGTTATAGTTAAAAGAGATGCTTGGAAAAGGATACATTAGGCCAAGTGTATTTCCTTGGGGTGCATCAGTATTGTTTGTGAAGAAGAAGGATGGTACTCCCAGGCTATGCATTGACTACATGTAGCTGAAAAAAGTGACCATCAAGAATAGGTATTCATTGCCGAGGATTGATGACTTGTTTGATCAACTGAAGGAAGCAACAATGTTCTCGAAGATTGATTTGAGATCTGGATATCATCAGGTACACATTAAAGTGGAGGACATTTACAAGACATCTTTTGAGACCATGTATGGGCTTTATGAGTTTGTTGTAGTTCCACTTGGTTTGACTAATGCTCTAGATACCTTTATGTGTTTGATGAATAGTGTGTTGCGTCCCTATTTGGAAAATTTTGTTATTGTGTTCATTGATGACATATTGGTATATTCTAAAAATTAGGAAGAGCATGTTGAGCATTTGGAAACAATGTTGAGGTTGCTAAGAGAGCATCAGTTGTATGATAAGCTCATAAAGTGAAGTTTCTTTCAGAATGAGGTACATTACTTGGGACATGTTATCTCCAAGGAGGGCATCACAGTGGATCCAGAAAAGGTAAGAGCTATCATGGAGTAGGTAGCTCCTAGAAATGTAGATGAAGTGAGATCCTTCATTGGATTGGCAGGTTATTACAGGAGGTTCATCAGGAACTTCTCATAGATTGGTTATCATATTACATCATTGCAGAGGAAAGGTAAGAAGTTTGAATGGACAGAGGAGTGTGAGGCCAGTTTTGAGCATCTTAAGTAGTTGTTGAGACATGATCCAGCGTTAAAGATCACATATCCAGAAAAATAATTTGTATTATGTACATATGCTTGCAAGAGAGGACTTGGTGGAGTCCTTATGCAGGAATGATATGTAGCGTGCTATTAGTCACGAAAACTGAATTAGCATGAGCTAGTAGCAATAATACATGCATTGAATATGTGGAGGCACTATCTTCTTGGAAGGAGGTTTGTATTGATGAGTGATCACAGTGGATTGAGGTATCTATTTGACCAACCAAATCTAAATTCCAGACAAGCTAAATGGTTTGCCACGATCAGTGAGTTTGATTTTGAGATTAGATACATCAAAGGAAAGGAGAATATTTTCACAGATGCTCTTAGCATGCGGATATAGGTAAATCATATAGCAGCTATGAGTTCCTATGGGACAGATCTACTCGATAGGATCTTCCAGCCATGTTAGCAGGATGTTAGGGACATGAAGCTTAGGCACAAGCTACAACAAACTACAGGTATGGGTATAGTTAGTTGTATAGGTACAGGTACAGGTGCAGGTGTACAATATGTGGACTATAGTCTCATGACAGATGGATTGATCAGATTTAGAGACAGGATATATATGTGAGATAGTAGTGAGCTCAAGAAGGTGATCTTGAGGGAGTTTCATGTGAAACCATATTTAGGTCACCTAGGCTATCATAAGACATTGACCATAGTGAAGAAGTTTTATTATTGGCTGAATCTGAAGAAGGATGTAGCAAAGTTTGTGGCTAGGTGCTTGGATTGTCAGTAGGTGAGGGTAGAGTGGAAGCATCCAAGTGAATTGCTACAATTGATTGTGATTCAAGAATGGAAATGGGAGGTCATTTCCATGGAATTTATCATATATTTTCCGAGGAAAGTGAGACAACATGATTCCATCATGGTTATGGTGGACAGGTTGACAAAGGTTGCGCACTTCATTCCAGTGAAGTCTACATTCTCAGATAGCAATGTAGCGCAGGTATTCATTAGAGATGTGTTTAAGTTGCACAGTGTTCTGAGGAAGATTTTATCAAACAGGGATGCTAAGTTCACTTCCATGTTTTAGAAGGATTTTTGTGCAGTATTAGGGATAGGGTTTTCCTTTAGTACAACTTATCATCCATAGATTGATGGACAGAGAGAAAGGGTCAACTGAATATTCAAGGATATGTTGAGGATGTATGTGATGCATCAGTAGTGGAAGTGGGAAGAGTATATTTCATTGGTAGAGTTTGTTTAAAATAGTTGGTATCATGAATCCTTGAGGATGATTCAATTTGAGGCATTGTATGGATGGAGTTGCAATACTCCCATCAGTTAGAGCGATCCGATGAACAGGGTGTTGATTGGACCGACATGTTGGTAGACATGGAGTAGGAAATGCAGGTAATCAAGAAGAATCTAAAGGAAACACATGATAGGAAGAAGAGATAATAGCTATTAAGATCGAAAGAGGGTGTTCAAGGATTTTTAGGATGGGGAACATGTGTACTTACACATCAAACTGAAGAAGAGATCCTTGCGGATTGGATCATGCACCAAGTTGGCACCATGGTTTTATGGACCTTTCAAGATTCTTAAGAGGATCAAACCAGTAGCCTATCGACTTGTACTTCCTATGAGAGTGAAATTCCATGATTTTTTCCATGTGTCATTGCTTAAGAAGTATGTTAAAGATGTTGATCATGTGATTGACTAGTATGTATTGTAGGCAGAGCCAAAAGGAGAATTCCTGCTGGAACCATAATGTATATTATAGAGAAAGATTCTCATGCTCTGGAACCAAGCAATCAAGTAGGATAAAGTGTAGTGGAAGCAATGTGGGTTCAATGAAGCTACATGGGAGATTCCGGATCAGATGCAAGCTATGTATCCTTCTTTGTTTTTCGGTTGAGGAAAAACAGTTTTGATATGATGTTTGGTATATGTTTTGGCATATGTTTGGGTGATGTTTTGATATATGTACATGTGTATATGGATGTAAATACTGCAATGAGCTAAGCTATAAATCTCCAATAAGCGATATGGGTGTCATCTTATTATGATGTTATGTTGTCATGTACATTTTCTTCTCAGCAGGGTGATCGTTGTAAATACTGAAAAAAGCTAAGTTATAAAGCTCAATGGGTAGTATGTTTTATTTTCAGTAGTTTTGTTGAGGTATAGGTATGGTTGAACACTAAGGATGGTGTCCCTTAAGGGGGAGGATTCTCTAACAACCTTGGTGAAAATTCCATGTAATAAAATTTAATAAAGGAAAAATAATAGCCATGCTTGAGGGCACACTTATTCCAAGTTGAATGTTGGGCAAGAAATCCTAGTGTGGGTGTTCATTTGGTTTATTATGGCTAAGGAAATTGGCAAAGGCAATAGAAAAGGATCTCGAAAGGAAAAATGGAATTTTTTGCACATTTATTTATGAAAATAATGGAAATTAGGAGAAAAGGAAGGTGAAACGTCACAAGTTGCATGTGAGGAAAATGAAGGAAAATAATAGAAAATGAAGAAAATAGAGGCCTTGTTAATAAAAAGGGTTATGAGGATCAGTTGGTACCTTTTGTCAGTTCAGTTTTGGAGCTCTCTCATTATTCTCTCTCTCTCTCTCACTCTTGGACACTTAGAATTTTTCTTGGAGAACTTTGGCATTGGATCAAGAAAGGAAAAGAAGGAAAGAGGAAGGAAGGAGCCAGATTTGAATGTGTGATTTCCTTTTTAGATTTGGCATGCATAGTATTGCATGTGGTTCTTTGTTGTCATGGCATGTGTTTTCCAGATGTGACAGTGTTTTTCATCCTAGCCTTTCCATTTCTGGATAACCATGGTGTGATGGGGTTCTCATGTTTTGGTTGAGATGGATTTTTGGATGGATTCAAAGTTGAGTGAGGTGGATCTTTGAAAGAAATAACATGTGGCCTAGTGATCCCTGAACTAGACTATGGATTGTGGTAAAGACATATCCTAGTGACCCCTGAACTGGGTTGTGGGTTGAGGTAAAGCCAGGTATTGTGTGCCTCAGTGGACCTATGAATCCTCGACTAATTAATGGTGGGATATACAGTAAATTATAGAGGTGGTTACCCTTGATTAGGCCTAGGAATCCTTGTTGATGAATGGTGGGTGTTACACAGTAATTTGTCACCATTTGTCACCATCCCTGTTACCCCTTTCCCGCACTTTGGAGGACTCATTCCGGGACCTGTGAGAAGTGACATAACTTGAAAACACTTGCATTATGTTCCCCTAAGTATGGACTTCATATGCCTTGAAGACATCTCCTGCAGAATATCCTTAAAAGTCCCCTTTTTCCATTAGCGCGGATCCACGGTGTATCACCCGCGCCAATGGGGGAAACTCTCCAAACAGGGCATGCCCGTTGGCACTCTGTCTCAGAGTCTTACCCGCGCCAACCAAGTTTGGAAAAGTTTTTTAACAAATGCACGCCCGAAAGTTTTTTCCTTTCGAATCAAGAGGTTTTTCAAGGATAATGCCAATCTCATGGATGTCGAGATTCATCGTATCTCTATCCATAATAGCTTTTTGAGGATAATGCTTATCCCATGGATGTCTGGATTCATTGTATCTCTTCCTCCTCCTCCATCTATAAAAGCTTGTTCTGGTGCATTTGACAAGCTAGTTTTTGAGCATAGGGAGAATGATACTGTCAAAAGTCTAAGAGATTACTGTAAGAGTCTTCTTTGCATTCATAATCAAAGAGAGAGAGAGGCTTGTTCCCGATCTCGACAAGCTTTGCAAGACATATGTAGTTGATCACCCATCCAAAGGAGGATTTGACATCAGAACTATGGTTGTATACTCCTTTGTTGATTATCAATAATAGATGACTATCATTATGGTTCCATTCTTGCTGTTCATTATGATGATGTTTGAATTATATCTTTTCTGACCGATATATAATTGCATCTATTGGATTTTATGCTTGTATTCGTATCATTCTTTGCATGTGCAGGTGTCCATTCACGGAGATCGTGAGGATCGTGACCGGCCGGAGCAAAGGAACGGGAGTGTCAACTCTTCTACAACACTAGCGTTGGAATCCAAGTAGGTTCTCATAATCCACTTTTAATTTTCAATTAGGAACTTGCGTGATAGCATTGTTTGATTGTTGCCAGACCCATTTTGGGCTAGTGGGATTGCCTCTATCCACAGAGGGGATTTACCTCTCCAACAGTGGGATATATAGTAAAGCCTAAAGGGTGGAGTCTCAGTTAGTGCCTAGTGATCTATTGTGGATTTTAGTAAAGCCTAGAGACTAAGAGAGAGGGAAATTCCTCATGTTATAGGTGGAGAAATATGATGGCATCCATGCTTGTTTCATGGCCTAGTGATCTGGGATGGATTGTGGTTAACCATAGTTTTATTTATGAGGGTGAGGTGGTGTATCCTTCGGAAGCCTTGGTTGAGTTTGGTTTTAATTCCCACATTCATGCTTCGAATATGGCATGGTGGTGATTGGCCAAAAGAAATATTTGGTTCATCCAATTTATGGTCAAGTGGTTCATGGAAGTCCCAAACATGGTTGGTCATTGCATTAATTAATATGATTTTATTTCTCCTTTTTATTTCATGAGTATTATATTGGTTTATATGTGTATTATATGGTTGTTCTTTCCTTGGTTTTTTTTTTTGTTATTATGTTGGTTATGATTATGTATTATGAAAATGGTGATGTATGGCTCTCATCATGTTTTTACTTGAAAATGAATGAACAATGAACCTATGACCTAATAGATGATAATGAAGCTAATGTGAAAAGGAAACAATGCCTCATAGATAATCTTAGATAAGTATGAGACCTCTATGCTCAGTTCTGCTATTAAGACCTGTAGCTTTCATGTTTGTGACATGTTTGATGAAATTCTTGTCATGGCTAGTAGGGATCCAGCCTAGTCCTTGTTGATGTTTTTACAAATGTATCTTTGTTTTGCTATGAAATTTCATTTTTGAACCTATCATTGAGCTCTGGCCAGTGACCTGGGCTCTAGGCTTAAAAAAGTGGCACAAATCCCAGTGTCATAGGCACAACACTGGGGAAAAAAGTCCCTATAAGCTCCCTTGTCCTTGTTGTGGGAACTTCTAGAGCCTCCTAAGTGCACCCTTGTCTATATTAAGGTTGTGTCCAGGGTTTGATGCACTAAAACTTCAGCTGGTCTTAGGGGGTGGTTACTTGAGTGGTTGGGATGGCTCCTGGGAGTTCTTTTGCTAATGTGGAAGGTCTCTGTGGTGTGATTCTGTCAATTTCACTTCGTTAAGGTTACTTAGACAGTTGAATCTCATTGTAGTGGCCTCTCATCGCATATTTACCGTGGTTGGACGGTCACTTGGGTAGATGTGGGATGAGGGTGTTACATGGGAGATCATTAAAGATATATATCATTTTCATCCCAATGGGCAATTTCTCAACATAGGTATCAAATAATTTTGGATCATCGAACATAGGCTTCCCTTTTGAATCGAATATTACTGCAAACTCCTTCTTCTTCTCTCTCTCATATGTTCTAAGCTAGTTGGTGTCATTATTATAGGCCTTTGGGTTCTCTCTAGTTTACCATTGAAAGAAGATGTTGCTATTCTATAAGGGTGTTCTTCTGGGAGGAATACCCTTAAGCAGTCATACACTAGATTTCATAGGTGGTCAGAGCACCTAGGCTTTAGAGAAGGTCCATAACATTTAAATCAATGATACCCTTTTGTTACAAGAACTGCAAAATTATTGTATACAGGTTGGCACAATAGAGACCTATTGAAGCCCCAAAAATTGGGTCGACAACAAGGGGGATACTCGCCCAGTCCAGACCTTGGTTGGCAGCTCTTTATCCATTTGGTATAGCGGGTCTGACTGGGGATAATGTGACCAATTTCCCAATCTATGTGTGTGTGTGTAGAATTTGATGTTGCTGATCTAACAGTTCCTATCTAAGATATTCTAATTCAAACTTTTAATCTAATTCTATGCTATTGTAATCTAATAAACAATACATCTAAATCTATACTAACCCGGGATATAATTCTTTTATTATGCGATCTAAAAAGATTTCAAATAACAACTGGTAATAAAGATCATTCAACGATTATAAGAAAGGAAATCAATCAAGATGAACCACTTCGCATAAAAAGTTAGACGAAACAGTTGTGAATAGCATATCGCATAATGAGCTATTCATACATTAGGCATAAATAAATAACTATCACCGTACAAAAGTGCCAAATGATAACTCAAGCATTCATGCAATAATACATAAACAACTAAAAATTGTATATCACTTTAACATATAAGCAGAAATGGTCAAGAGATAAAAGTACCATTTATGACTAGTCCTACTCATAAGCTTCAAGCAACAATGATTTATCTCTCCTTGCTCTAACATCCACTAAGAGTACAGAAGTGCAACATCAGTAGCAGATATCAAATGCAAACATCAACAAATCTTGATCCATTCATTCACCAAAACCTCCTCTGAGGGTGCAAAAGTGCATGTTCTGAGGACAAGTTTTTGATAAATTTTTGGACCCTTCTCTAAATGCATGAGAAGGGTTTAAATAGTACTAACTAAATAACTTAATTACACAGATTCAGGATGCGGTTTAAACGAAACCCTTTTTCTAAGCAAAACTATTTCTAAAAATTAAATCTAATATCTAACTATTTCTGCATTTGCTCCTTAATGTTGCGAGCATTCAATATTTTCCTGGGTAGAGTCGGCTGACTATCTTCCACTTTTGGTTGAGCTAACAAAACAGAAATGGTAAGAGCTGGCACCATTTTTTCAGCAAAATCGATGATATACTCGAGAGTCATCCTCTAGCTATGTGGATTTACTGTGTATGCCCAGTAATAATCCAAGTTCTACTTGGTTAATCCTTGAATTTCTTCTGCCTTTTCTTTCTTGCATTTTTTGGGCTTACAAGTGACTGAGCAGTTAGAGGCTTTGCTTTTTGAGAAATTTTCTCAGCGATGCGTGATTAGTGCTAGGTGCTAATCACGCATCGGAAACTGCCTCCGTTCTTTGATCCGGGCTTTTCTGATGCGTTTTTCGCCTTTAACGCCTTTTCCTTCACTAGGTATAAGCTTCAAAATTTGTAAACATACTGCTTCATGAGCTTCTAACCTTGAGCGTTAAAACACCTGTTGATATCAACATTGTTCAACTACTCATTCAACCATGGCTGTGAATGAAAGATCTGTAATGGATAGCTCAGCAGCGTTCTGTGAATCTGCGGCTCTGTTGCATGCGGTATCTGTTTATGATGGCATCTCTTCTCTGTCTCTGAGCATTGGAACTTTACCCTTTTCCTTCATGGCCACCTGCACATTGCTTTGTGTTGTTTCTGTTTTTCGTTCCTGCAGTTCACACATGAGGAGGGAGTAATGATAATAAAAATCGACAAGAAAGCTTTAAGCTCTACGGATGTACAAAAACATGCCACCTGACGTGAACTGACTCTTAGAAAAACACAAAACTGTCTTTCATTAACAACTGGCGTATCATTCATTAATTATCATTAAAGTGCGTATCCAGTTCTTGGTTTATGGAAAGCTTTTCTTGAATGTTGAGCCGGGGAAAATCTACGATGGGACGTTTCTGTGATTTGCATCGCATTATCGCATCATTGCATTACCCCAAATTTCATTAAGATGTGTTATCGCAGGGTTGCTCAATCGCGCTATCGCAAGATTGCGGATCACAGTATCGCACTATCGTAAGATCGCGGATCGCAGTATCACGCTATCGCAAGATCGCGGATTGCAGTATCGCGCTATCGCAAGATCGTGGATCGCTACAATCATTAAATGGTTATGTGTTTTTCATGCGACATTGCGATATGTGATATCACATATCGGATATCAGCGATCTTTTAAGGTTTTCCAATGTGAGCGTTTCTTAATGCATGCGATGCGATGGAGTTCGCGTCGCACTTTCGCAGTTTATCATTTTTACTCATAAGGAAATGTCCTCTCATTCTTTGCGCGATGCGATGTTTTCTTAAGGAGTAAAATACATGAGTTTTAATTGAATTTTTTGAATTTTTTACTAAGGGTCCCCACTTATCTAGTGTTATTGCTAATACTAAATAAGGAGGGGGGTTGTTGGTGGCCACAACAATTGGCGATTCACTTGGAAGAACCAGTTATCTCTGTTTATCTATTGAATTTTTCAAACTTCCAAAACAGAAATTTTTTCAGAAAATTAAACTTTGTTATGGAAAGATAGAGTACATTACGCTCTAAACCGTCAATGATATTTTGTTTCAACCACTTTCTACTTTAATTATTTGCTTCCTCAGGCTAGTCCTTGTATTTACATCAGTCATTACTTGGTCTTATAAAGATAAAACAAAGTCTCCTCTGTAAACCAGTTTTAAATATGCTCATTTGTCGTAGGTAGAGCCTCTGCTGCTAGTAGGCGTTTATAGCCTCGACAGGGTTACCTGTTACCCAGCAATGCTCCTGTATCCTACTTAAGGCAACCCACAATTTTTTCAAAGAAAAATCCATATCCACACTTATTGCTTTGATTTTTTCTTTTTACTCTTGAAGAACAACGTCTTGGTTTGGTAGCCAAATTATGACACAGTCATTCACTTGATTTATAACTTTGCTGAACAAGCTGGCTCGTGATGAGACCCCTTGTCTTTTGATTGCAACAATCTTGAGTCATTGCCCTGTTGTGGTGTACAGTATTGGCAAAGTCAGCAAGTTATAATATCTGTGATAATGATAAGCCGGCTCGTGATGAGACCTCTTATTCTTCAAGATAAAGTGTATCCTTGGGTTATTCCTCTGAAAGCTGCGATTTCCTTAGCAGGGAGGAAGTCATTGTTTCCTTAAGATAGCTCTGGACGACAATAATAGAGTTTTTGGAAACAACTGTTCTACAGAGAATCTTTATTTTGTTATTGATACCTTTCATTGTACTGAGATAAAACAATTTCTTCACTAAAGGTTGCTTTCATCAAATTTTTTGAAGTTGAAACTAGTATCATATCTAGGCTAAAGTTTTTAACTGTATCTATCAATAATAAAGATTAGTTTTCCAAAAGATTTGCTATTTATACAAGCGAAAAGTTCAAAATCTGAAAGAGAATTGGTGTCTTTTTCCGTACATGCCTAATGTAACCACTCACAACTAGCTTTATTATGAAAAAGAAAAACAACTATTCTACAAAAATAGAAGAATAATCTTCTATGGAAAATATTTCTTGAGAATTTGACCATTAACAGGCAAAGGATCCCTCTTACCTGCTAAATCCTGTAACACAAATGTTGATGGACCTACGACTTCTACAATTTGAAAAGGACCAAGCCACATCCTTTGAAATTTTGTATGTTTGCCCTTTTCTTCATGAGCCTTGTCCCACTTTAAAACTAAATCTCCCATCTGAAAATATTTTCTGGTCATTATGTTTGAATCAAAAGAGGATTTTACTAATGCTTGATGATGAGCATGCATTTTCCTAGCTTGTTCTCGTTGTTCTTCTAATTTAATTATTTCCATTTGTCTTAGCTGTAAGGAGGAAGTGGGTACTTCATCAATGTATTGTACTAAAGACAAAGAGGGAATTGCTAAGTGAGTCGGAAGAACCACTTCTTTCCCATAAACTAAATTAAAGGGAGAAGTGCCGATAGAAGCTTTTTGCATTATCCGATCTGCCCATAAAGCATATATCAAAGCCTTGTGCCATTTTTTATGATTCTGATCAATTGTTCTTTTAATAATCTTGATTAGGTTTTTATTTGTTGACTCAGCTAACCCATTACCTTGTGGGTAGTAATTGGCTGAATATTTAAGTTTGAATCCTCTTTTAAGTGCAAATTCAGTCATTGCATTTCCAGAAAAGTATGATGCATTATCAAACATTAAAGCGGATGGCAATCCAAACCTGGTGATTATAAATTGATCTATGAACTCAATGATATTTTCAGAATTAGCCGTCTTGAGCGGAACTGCTTCTACCCACTTAGTAAAATAATCTGTTGCTGTGAGGATGTATCTATGCTGCTTAGAAGAGTGAGGAACGATCTCACCTATTATGTCCAAGCCCCACTGACTGAAAGGTTGCTCGATGTTTACCGGCTGTAGTGGCAGGGACGGCTTCTTTTGTCTTCCAGCAGTAGTTTGGCAGACTTGACATCTTCTCACGTAACTGTGTGAGTCTTTAAACAGCGTGGGCCAATAATATCCTGCATGTAAGGTTTTATGTGCAGTAGCATCTCCAGCGTAGTGTCTGCCTGCCGGCCCATCGTGGAGTTCCTGCAAAACTTTTTCAGCTTCAGCTTTCTCAAGACACCTAAGAAGAACAGAATCATAATTTTTTCTAAAAAGAATATCATTTATGAGCTGATATTGTTTAGCTTTCAACCTTAGGGCTCTTTTCTTAGTATGATCAAGGTGTGAAGGAGCATACCCGTTCTTAAGATAATAAATGACATCAACATATAATGATTCTGCATCATTTAGGCTTACCTCACACATTTGTACCTCTTCAGATGGAATTTCAGAAATTTGCGATGCTCCAGCCAGCATTTTGCAGAAGCCTTGACCTCTTACAATGTTTGCTGGTTTGATCTCAATGTCATATTCCTGTAAGGCAGTAACCCAATTGGCCCTTTTCTCACCCACATCCTTCTGTACTAGAAGATTCCTTACCACTGGAAACGGTACTATGATCTTAGTATGGGTTTTAAGTAAGAAAGGTCTGAAGTATTTGACCGCTTTGAAAACAGCATAAGCCTGTTTCTCCACGTCTGAATAATTTAGTTCAGCACCCTGTAAATTTGAGCTAAAAAACGCAATTGGAGCTTCCGCTTTTTCTTGATTTGCTTGAGTTAGAATCGCAGCATATGACTTATCTGAGGAAAATGTGTATAAAATAAAAGGCTCTGAAAAATTCGGGGTTGCTAAAGATGGAGCATTAATAGTAGCTTGTTTAATCAGGTTGAATGCTTCATGTTCATCTTGACCCCATTTAAAATTTGAATTCTTTTTAATCATGGTTTGCAAAGGAGACACGATTCGTGAAAAATATGGAACGAATCTCTTTACAAAATTGATCTGACCAAGGAAAGATTGCATGGCTTTTTTGTTATGAGGTAGGGATATTTCAGAAATTTCTTTGATTCTGTCGGGATCAATGTGAATACCGGATTTTGACACTATGAATCCTAGAAGTTTCCCTTCACTTAGTGCGAAAAAAGATTTCTTTGGGTTAAGTGAAATTCCATACCTTAAACACCGTTGAAAGATTTGTTTCAGGTCTCTGAGATGGTCGTTTCGCTTCTTCGAGTACGCTGTTATATCATCCAAATAAATTACTACAGATTTATTGACTAAACCTTTGAATGTGATGTCCATGGCTCTCTGAAATGTGGCACCAGCATTAATCAAACCAAATGGCATCTTCCGATATGCGTATGTGCCCCATTTAGTCCTGAATGTGGTTTTCAACTGATCATCAGGATGTACCAACACTTGATTGTATCCTGAAAATCCATCCAAGAAAGACATTAATTCTGAGCCCGCCACTGCCTGCAGTATCTGTTCCATAGGTGGTAGAGGAAAATTATCCTTTTGCCAGGCTTTGTTAAGGTTCCGAAAGTCAATGCAAATCCTAATATCTCCATTTTTCTTTCAAATGGGTACCATATTGGAAACCCATTTGGAATGTCTGACGGAAAAGATTATCCTGGCTTTCAATAATTTATTGAGCTCAGTTTTTATCTGAATCTCTAAATTAGGGTGGATCTTTCTCAGATTTTGTTGGATAGGTTTTTCATTATCGATCATGGGAATAGTATGCTGGATGATGGAAGTGTCATATGTTTTCAGCTCATCATAATCCCAGACAAAAAAAAAAATTATATTGTCTCAAAAGAAGAATATATGCTAGTTTCTCTTCAGGGGCTAGGCCGAGGCCTAGATTAATGTTTTGTGGTTTAGCATCTGTCCCTAGGTTTACTAATTTGTAGTTCAAGGTTGAACTTTGGAGTTTTGAATTGGTAGACCTCTTAAACGGATCTTTCAAATCGTACAAGTCTTCTAACTTGACCACCGACTTAGGGATAACATTATTAGTGCTATTTTGTTGCAATTTTTGATCGTGCTGGTCTTCGTCAATTATTTGATTGGAGTAGGATCCTTCAGAGGTGAGGAAATTTACGATATCAGGATCGTCATTGAATACTCTCCAATTTGTGATGTTGTCAGGAATGGACGGTCTAAAGATTAATTCTATTGAGAATCTATCTGGACTAAAATCTTCGGACGGAATAAGCTTAGAAGCTACGTTAGCCAAAAGTTCTGCACTTGCGTTTTGGAGCCTGGGGATTGAAGAAATATTAAACGCTATGAAATGCTCAGTCAGATCTTGTACTAAAGATTGATAGTGTTTTAAATGACCTGATAAGCAATGTATAGTGTTACACACCTGTTTAACCACAATCTCAGAGTCTCCAAAAACTTGAAGATACTTGACGTCTAACCCGATTGCTTTGTACAGGCCTTGAACCAAAGCTTCGTATTCTACTGTATTGTTCGTGCAATCGAATTCGAGTCTGCATGTGAGCATGATTTTATCTCCTTCTGGACTAATCAGAACGCATCCTGCTCCTGCTCCTTTGTTAGATCTAGAACCATTAAAAAATAATTTCCAAAACAAAGATTTATTTACAGGTTTATCTAAAAAATTGATACATTTCGAACTATCAGAAAAATTTTCGACTTGGGACAAAACAGAGTGTTCTAAATAGGGTGACGCATGAGCATTGAAATTGCCGAGGAAAGAATCTACTGAGTAATTGCCAATAATGCTGGTGTTATATGCTACTGGTTCATTTTCTCCCTCTAACTCCGTTACTATGTACTTCTGGTGTAGCTCTCGTTCAACCTTTATTTGATTTGGTTTACCGTTGTAGGGCAGCCACATGTGTGACCAGTCGGTTGCGAAGTATCCATGGAGTTTTTCTGACCAATCCCTACTAAGAATTAAGCCATAGAATTCTGGGATATCGGCAACTAGAATTTCAATAACCTGACATACCTTCGGGTTGGATGACAACCTTATGGTTACTTTATTTAGTTTGCCAATCACTTCGACTTGAGATCGATCTAGCTGAACTATGCGCACTGTGGATTTCTGTGGTTGAACATTTAACTTGGCACATATAGATTTGGGTAAAATATTCGATGAAGCACCGGAATCTACCAAACAATTGTGCACATTTTTATTGAAGATTTCATAAGTAAGGAGAAACGGGGGAGTGTGAGATCTTGATCTTCCTCCAATTAAGGTGATTTCATTTGGATCAATCTTATTGATCGCGTTAGTTGGAGGTCTTCCCATGTTATGGGAAGCTTGAGAAAGTATAGCGGCAGGCAAAGGTGCAACTGGCACGGCATGTAATTCTTTCATCATTATCTTCTGTTGATGTTTCAACTTGCTCAGTTCGTAAAGGGTGATGTTAGCCCTAGTCTTCTTCATGTCTTCAATAATATTGTACTCCATTTCATCCGACACTATCATTGTTTTCGATGGAGTCGTGTCATCTGTTTGGACTGGGCTATTTTGAGTCGCTTTAGATATTGTTTTCTTTGTTGTGACTTTATCCTTTGTTGCAGAGCTTGCGCTCTTCGGCTTAGTGGTAGTTTGGGGAGGATCAAGCTGATTTTTGCTTCGTGTGCTAACTGGAAATACTTCTTGATCTTCTTCTTGTGGGAGGATGAAATCCCACATTCCTTGTAATTCCACAACTTCTTCGTCATCAGTCTACCCTTCAGTGGCAATTTCCTCTTCCTCTTCCTCGGATTCAGCATTTGAAATGGCATTGGGTGGCTTTGCATCCGTTGAAGGACCTAAGGACCTCTTTTAAAAGCTTTGTAGGGCTTTTTTGAAGAATTTTTTTCTACTTGCTTTTTTATGTCGACCATTTCATTGGACATGGTCTTTAGAACTTTCTACAATCCTTCCAAATCAAATGGATCTTTTTCTTGTTTCTTCTTGGAGTCTTCCTTGAAGGTGACTTTTTTGGATTTACGTTCCTCTATCGCAGACCTCTTTTCCAGGGCTATGATTCGTTTCTCTACTGCTATCGCCTCTTTCATGTTATCAACTAAGGTTATTTTATTTTCCCTGTCCACGAAGATTGCTATGTTCGATGGTAGAGCGGTGATATACCATTCACATCGTACTTCTTCGCTGGGCTGGGAAGTGGTAGGAATTTTGTTGAAACATAGATTGAAATCCTTGATATGCTCTCTAGTTTCGGCTTTAAGATTGGATAGGTCATTGATTAACATTGTCGTAGACCTGTCATCACCAAACTTGGTTAGGAATTGGTCCTGGAAGATGTCCCAACTTGTGATGGATCCGGAGGGTAATGAAAAGTACCATGACCCGGCTGTTCCTTGCAGTGTATAAGGAAAAAGCCGAACAACAACATCTTCATTAGTAACCCCATTGAGATTAATGGAAAGCATGAAGTTGTTTATGTGCTTTTCTGCTAGCATGCCTGCCTCGGGATTGAATTTATGCAGCCATTTATCAGGATGGGCCGGTATTTGACTCAAGGGTGCAGGCATTAAGATTGCCCCAGGGTTATTCCATGGAGACTGGGCCATTGTTGAACTGCTAACAGAGGAGAGTGCAGAATATGATCCCTGCGGCTGGGAGGATGAGGATACTATGATTGTAGATGATTGAAGAGGGGTTGTGGGGGTTCCAGTGGACGGATGGACGATGATATGGAGTGGAGGTGTGGATGGTTGACTTCGCGGTGAAGTAGTTGAGATGGACGATGTTGACGAAAGAGTCTCACTGTTAGACTCTTGCGGTGATTTCCTCGCTCTTTTCCTGGTGGGAAGAGGTAATTCAGTTGGTTGGACGCCAAACTTTTCACTCTTTAGCCTGGTCAAGGGATGAGTAGGGTTGTACTGCGAAGTCATGCTGCCTTGAGATTTATCAGACATCTGAGGAGAAATGGAAAATCGCTGAAGTTTGTGAATCAGGGATTCGACCTCAGGAAGTTCAACGGTAGATTGTTCTGAAATATCAGGGTGTGTAGCAGCGGTTGATACTTGAGCGACTTCTGACTCTGGATTTAAATGTAATGGAGATGTCAGGGGAGATTATGAGGGTGATTTACTCTCAAAATGGTATTCAGATTTGGATTTACTTGCCATTCATAGTTCAGGCCCTCCTTCTAGCGCCAAATATGTTGAAGCCCCGAAAATCGGGTCGACAACAAGGGGGATACCCACCCGGTCCGGACCTTGGTTGGCAGCTCCTTATCCGTTTGGTATAGCGGGTCCGATTGGGGATAATGGGACCAGTTTCCCAATCTATGTGTGTGTGTGTAGAATTTGATGCTGTTGATCTAACAGTTCCTATCTAAGATATTCTAATTCAAACTTTTAATCTAATTCTATGCTATTGTAATCTAATAAACAACACATCTAAATCTATACTAACCCGGGATATAATTCTTTTATTATGCAATCTAAAAAGATTTCAAATAACAACTGGTAATAAAGATCATTCAGCGATTATAAGAAAGGAAATCAATCAAGATGAACCACTTCACATAAAAAGTTAGACGAAACAGTTGTGAACAACATATCGCATAATGAGCTATTCATACATTAGGCATAAATAAATAGCTATCACTGTACAAAAGTGCCAAATGATAACTCAAGCATTCATGCAATAATACATAAACAACTAAAAACTGTATATCACTTTAACATATAAGCAGAAATGGTCAAGAGATAAAAGTACCATTTATGACTAGTCCTACTCATAAGCTTCAAGCAACAATGATTTATCTCTCCTTGCTCTAACATCCACTAAGAGTATAGAAGTGCAACATCAGTAGCAGATATCAAATGCAAACATCAACAAATCTTGATCCATTCATTCACCAAAACCTCCTCTGAGGGTGCAAAAATGCATGTTCTGAGGACAAGTTTTTGATAAATTTCTGGACCCTTCTCTAAATGCATGAGAAGGGTTTAAATACTACTAACTAAATAACTTAATTACACAGATTCAGGATACAGTTTAAATGACCGCCCTTTTTCTAAGTAAAACTATTTCTAAAAATTAAACCTAATATCTAACTATTTCTGCATTTAGCAAACAGAAATGGTAAGAGTTGGCACCATTTTTTCAGCAAAATCGATGATATACTCGAGAGTCATCCTTTGGCTATGTGGATTTACTGTGTATGCCCAGTAATAATCCAAGTTCCACTTGGTTAATCCTTGAATTGCTTCTGCCTTTTCTTTCTTGCGTTTTTCGGGCTTACAAGTGACTGAGCAGTTAGAGGCTTTTCTTTTTGAGCAATTTTCTCAGCGATGCACGATTAGCGCTAGGCGCTAATCGCGCATCGGAAACTGCCTCCGTTCTTTGATCTAGGCTTTTCTGATGCGTTTTTCACCTTTAGCGCCTTTTCCTTCACCGGGTATAAGCTTCAAAATTTGTAAACATACTGCTTTCGTGAGCTTCTGACCTTGAGCGTTAAACCGCCTGTTGATATCAGCATTGTTCAACTACTCATTCAACCATGGCTGTGAATGAAAGATCTG
This sequence comes from Pinus tabuliformis, assembly GCA_031772625.1. Classification (NCBI taxonomy): domain Eukaryota; kingdom Viridiplantae; phylum Streptophyta; class Pinopsida; order Pinales; family Pinaceae; genus Pinus; species Pinus tabuliformis. Next base: position 1,371,330,098 of record CM062817.1, on the reverse strand, counting down.
TAATGGATAGCTCAGCAGCGTTCTGTGAATCTGCGGCTCTGTTGCATGCGGTATCCGTTTATGATGGCATCTCTTCTCTGTCTCTGAGCATTGGAACTTTACCCTTTTCCTTCATGGCCACCTGCACATTGCTTTGTGTTGTTTCTGTTTTTCGTTCCTACAGTTCACACATGAGGAGGGAGTAATGATAATAAAAATCGATAAGAAAGCTTTAAGCTCTACGGATGTACAAAAACATGCCACCTGACGTGAACTGACTCTTCGAAAAACACAAAACTGTCTTTCATTAACAACTGGCGTATCATTCATTAATTATCATTAAAGCGCGTATCCAGTTCTTGGTTTATGGAAAGCTTTTCTTGAATGTTGAGCCGGGGAAAATCTGCGATGGGACATTTCTGCGATTCGCATCACAGCATCGCATTATCGCATCATCGCATTACCCCAAATTTCATTAAGATGTGTTATCGCAGGGTTGCTCGATCGCGCTATCGCAAGATCGCGGATCGCAGTATCGCGCTATCACAAGATCGCGGATCGCAGTATCGCGCTATCGCAAGATCGCGGATCGTAGTATCGCGCTATCGCAAGATCGTGGATCGCAGTATCGCGCTATCGCAAGATCGCGGATCGCTACAATCATTAAATGGTTATGTGTTTTTCATGCGACATTGCGATATGTGATATCGCATATCGGATATCGGCGATCTTTTAAGGTTTTCCAATGTGAGCGTTTCTTAATGCATGCGATGCGATGGAGTTGTGTCGCACTTTCGCAATTTATCATTTTTACTCATAAGGAAATGTCCTCTCATTCTTTTCACGATGCGATGTTTTCTTAAGGAGTAAAATACATGAGTTTTAATTGAATTTTTTGAGTTTTTTACTAAGGGTCCCCACAACAAGACCATGAAAATCTAAATAATGGCAATGAATTAAATTAATATGTGAAACTATATTGTTACTAAAAAAAATCAATAAGAATTTAATTTACCATAAAAAACTCCTAAGCCTGGATAATCATGTATGGTGTAAGCACATATGCCATATAATGTAAAACTCCTCTCTGTTGTGATGGATCTTGATACATCATACACATATATCCCTTCCATAATTCCTTTAATTCATCTACTAATGGTTGTAAGTAGATGTCCATATTTTTCACTTGTCTTCTACCAAGGACTATGAGAGGCAACATAAGATGTTCATTCTTCACAGACAACCATGGGGGGGTATTATTATTGATCACTACTATAAGAAAAATAGAATAGTTGGTGTTTTCGAGGGAATATGGGTTGATTCCATCCATGGCTATTTTGAGTCATAGAATTTGTACTTCATCCTTGAATTTTTCAGGCCATGTATCCTCTATATGCTTTATGGCTATTGAATCTGTTGGGATTCGTATACCTCCTGACTCACTTTTGCATGAGGCATGTCATCCATGCAACATAGCTAATTATTTTCAATGAAAGAGTCTTTGAATCCTTGGGATTATAGGAATTTGCCTTAATATTTTATGATGAGGACCATGTGATTTACCCTTTTTTTTAACTATGGTACCTTTCATGCCCACATTTTAGGCATATCTCTTTATCTTCATATTCTCCTCTATATAGAATACAATCGTTCATACATGCATGATATGATATGTACTCAACACCCAACATTTTCAATAACTTCTTTGCCTCTTTATAGCTACCCGACAATAAATTATCACTCAGAAGAACCTTATCTTTGAATATCCTACAATTGGTGGGGAATATAATTGTACAATGATTTAACATTCATAAAATTGACCATTTTTAAATTTTGATTATGTGACAAAATAGAAGAAAATTTATCGATCATGCAAGTCAATTACCTCAATATTGTCGAGAAACATGCATTCAACATGCCAAACTTTGCTTTCATGTTGTACAACAACATCATTTCCCTCAACTGACTATACTTTGACTTATTTCCAGGTCCAAAGAGAGGGGTGGTAGAAGCATATTTTAGGCTTTTGAATAAGGTATCAGTGATATGATCAACATCCCCTAGCTCATCATTTTGGAATGCATATAATAGCATTGCCTCCATGGTAGTTGTATCTTGTAAGTAATCATCCATACCAACCTCCATTTGATTGCCTCCATTTCCAACTTGTGATGAAGAATTACTATTGTTGTAGTCATTCCTAATTGGTGAATCTAGACATAGTGGGAATTGAATAGGTTGTTGATTCAACCATATTTTGTATGCTTCCTCTCTAATTATTGCTCATAGTGCAACCTTCTCTCGAGTTGAAATTGTAGTGGGGTGCTCCAAAAAATGGTAGGTGGGTCACTCATCATCACTAGAATCCGAATTTCAAAAAATATTGAACGTCATTAGTACAATATCAATGATATTAGTAAACATGACAATGCAATTGGTTTGTTGAAATTAGATTATACCAAACAATTATTACCATCATTTATGTAAGATTGCAGTTGGAAGATGCCATGTTCCAATTGGCAGGATGAAGAGGTTGTCCATTTTCATGTATCAAGTGCTTGCGATATGTTGCTCCTGATAAAAGTTTATGACATTTTTGAAAATATGGAGTAATATTTTTTGCATCTGAACTTGATTTAGAATCAAGTTCGTGTAAGTTTGGATACATTTTTTTTCAAATTGACATGGATTAAAAATAAATAAATTCAATTAAAGAATCGAAATACAAATAAAGTTTGAACTTACCAGAGATGGAAAGAGAGAACTCCGTGAAGGTCTTTGATCAACAATATGGAACGAGTTGGAATTTCAAGACTTGGCCATTTGATATTATTGAGATTTTGTCCATGCATTTGAGAAAAGAAAAAAAAAATATTATACATATCCAAAATTAATTTCGACAACCATATAACCAGAATCTAAATTTCAATATAATTTTCAAACAATTTTTCAAGAATAAGGTGACTTTAAGCACAAAATGTATACTATGAACTATTGTAATTCATGTGGTTGCATCCTAAATGATAATTTGAGATTAATATGACCTTTTATGTGAAATTAATATTTGAGATAGCTTTTAATTCCAACAAGTGTGCTTATCAGAACAAAGCACACCGATGCATTTAAAAAATTAATAGCACCAGGGCATTCAAATAATACCCGTACCAGTTTTTGATATTCCGAAAGAAAAAAAAAATAATAATAAAATAAAATAAAATGTTATCATATCCATGCTCTTCTACAAAAATGCACTGATGTGTTTCAAAAAAAAATATCATTACTATGCACCTTTTTCTTGATTTTAAAAAATAAAAATGAATTCAACCAACTTGATGCTCTTCTAACATTTAGAGCACTGATTCTTTTAAATAGAAACCATACCGTTGTGTTAAGAAAAATAATTGCACCATTTCGGGATTTCAAAAAAAAAAAAAAAAAAAAATTGGATCATGGATGTGTGTTGAAAAAATTTGGCGCGTCGGAAATGTCAATGCATTTTTTTTATAAACACATCAGTGCACTTAATTATCAAATGCACCGATGTGCGGAGAAATTGAAAAAAAATAAACATGATTTTTTTTTCATTTTTAAAACAAAACAAAAAAAACACAAAAAGTTTAAAAATTAATAAGAAGAAAATAAATATATATATTAAAAAAAGAGGACTTAAAAAAAAAGAAAACAAAATTAAGATATTGAGAAAAAATAAAAACTAAAACAAACAAAAAATTTAAAATAATAATAAGAAGTAAATAAAAATATATATTAAAATATAAACAAATTAAAAACATGGAATATATATATATATACAAAAAAAAATTAAAAATTATATTAAAAAATACAAGAAAATATTTCTAAAATGAAAAATAATTTATAAAAAAAATAATAAAAAAATTATATTAGATAATTCAAAAAAAAAAAAAAAAAAAATAAAAAACATTAAAAATAACTAAAAATAATAAAAACTTAAAAAAAAAAAAGAAGCATTAAAACAAAAACAAAAAATTTCATTAAAAAGTAGATATTGAAAACTATTAAAAAAAAAACATAAAAAATTTATAAAACATCAAATTGAAAAAAAAAACAAAAAAAAAAAAATTAAACAATTAAACAATCTGTCGACCCAAGTGCCACCAATGTTGTCCAATGGGCCGAGGGGGTGGAGGCCCAATTCTCAGAATCGAGCCTCCACCGCCTAGCCCAGTTGGATCGCGAGGGTGGAGAGGGGGAGGGGAGTGGTTGCACTGACATCAACATTTTTTGTTTTCGGGTTGTTTTTCATGTAACTTTTTTGGGGTTTTTTGGTTAAAGTTCTCATTTTGAGTTTACATTTTTCATTTCAAAATTTACATTGCTACGAATACCAGGGCTTTTTTCGCTGAAAAATATTTGATTTATTTGTAAAATATATTTAATGGCTTCTATATTGAATGCTACAGGTTGTATGTTGATTAAAAAATGTCTCAGAAAGTCTCAACTAACAAAAATATTGGTCAACACAATGATAACACATCAAAAAAATAGAGAAGGCAAGTTCTTTGTAAATTCTTTACAAAATTAATATGTTTGAACTATATATAAGTTTATCTAATATGTATTGGTTGGTGGGTGTCATGCAGAGCTACAAAATGAAACAGTTCAATAATATTATTTCTAATCTAAGTTCATAAGTGTGTAAAAGCCTGATAGAAAAATTGCATAATGATGAATCAGGTGAATGAAAAAATACTATTCAGTGTGAGTGATTTTATTTTTAATAATATACTTAAAGTATTAGATAACATGTTCCAAACAATTTATTAATTCATATATGTTTAATGTTCTACAGGGAGCAACAAAGAAGGAAAAGATCAATGGTGTTCTAAGAAAAAAAATTATAGAACATGTAAATGACAATGAATTTATCCTTAGCTCATCTAGAATGGTGTTGGAGGTTAATGAAAGGGGGGGTGGGTTTACAGAACTATGAGGGATCTAGTGGAATGAACGTATAGACGTACTTTCCATTTAGAATATAAAAATTAATTCAATGGTTCTAAGAACCAAATTATATCTAAACTACAGGTAGTGTTTCCAGAGCAATGGTCAATGAGACATGTCATACTTGCAATGGTAAAAACATACAACAAAAAGGAACCATCCAAAAGGTAATATTCCTAATTGTATAAAATGATTTTTTAGAATTATATGGATATATTACTACAAACCATTCATTTATTAATATCGATATTTTTATATTTAGTTTTCATATATCATTATAAAAATAGTTTATTACTTTTTTTCAGGAAGATTATGAAAGTCCCAAATGATCAATATGTTGATATGCAAAACATGCCAGTAGGAATGTCCAAAAAAGTGTATAAGGATATGGTCAAAGAAATGGACATAATTACATCACAGGAGGAGTCATCTCAACAACAAAGTGCTTCGAATGTATGTAATCATGATTGAGTTTGTACATATAAAAAAATAATTTAGCATTAAATATTAATTTTCAAGTATTTTCTTGCAGAAAAGAAAACAAGGCGGAACTCATTCAACACATAAAACGAGATGACAAGGAAGAAAATGGTTTATTTCAAAGTTTGTGAGTAATTTTGAAGATTTCCTTATAACAACTCAAGGTTTCATTTTTGTACATTTTAAGTTTTTTTACAGAAACCATCCTTAAATGTCTTCAAATAGGTGCTAATATACAAAGAAGAGTCATCAAAAGATTTGATTGAAATTTGATTAAAAATGGGTTGTGAGTATATGTTGGCATATCAAAAATTAATTGTGGAATTTGTAAGTATCTATGTTGTTTTACTTATTTGATTTTATAATTAATAGAACAAAAAAAAAATATATTAAATCTATGATTTATAATGGGGTTTAAAACATGCAAGAAACAAATCATGGAACTACGTCACCAAAACACTAGTTGCATCAAGGCATGAGACTTGGTTTTTAAACCATGTGCACATTTTTTGAGTCACTTCTTTCTATGGTACATTGTTTTTCGATTTACATTGATCTATATTATTTATTTCAATTTTCATTATTCTCACCAATGTGGATACACTCATTACACTTTATTTTTTTGTTTCTAGATGGAACTACAAGATCAAGAAGATGAAAACAAATGATGCAATCAACAAAACATTCCTCCAAATAACCCAAGTGATGGAAGTAGCCTGAGCACTGATAGTAGTTCCAACGAACAATGATGATCGATTTGGATATCAATGCAACATGTTTTATTTTTTGAAATAATTATTTGTGAAAATCGAACATTTTGTTTAATGTAATGGACATAGTGTCCCAATTCAAAGACTAGGGGTTACCATTAACAATCCCATTTTGTATGGCAAAAATCCTCTTATTGATATATAATGAAATACATTTTAATTTATTCTATTATGTTATCCAATGTCATTGTGAAATGTTACACCATTGATTAAATATATGGATGATTAAATACTAAAATGAAGAGATGTGAAATATGATAATATAACCATTAATCCAAACATCACATGCAAATGAACTAATCAAATTTTAATTTATATGAATATTTTTATAAGATATATGTCAATTTTTCGATGAATAACGAATTTTAAAAATTACAATAATTTTACAGTCATGGGTCAATATTTCCAAAAAAGAGAAAATCTCATTCAAAAAATTGGTGTGTCTATAACATAAAAATGACCCGGTGCATTATGTTATATAAAAGAAACATGACAACATATTTTTGCATGTCCAGTGTTGTTTAAGAAAATGAGAGCACCGATGTGTTTATCTTTTCAACCACCGGTCGCATTTGAGATTAACACACCGATGCATTGTAGTTATTAACGTGCCAATGATTTCATATAGATAACTCTTTGATCCTACAAAATATTATTTCCATACCGGTGCATTATGAAAACTAAAAACACCATTCCTTTTGTATAACTAACACATCGGGTGTTTGTACAAACAATATGCATCAGCGCTACAAGTTTTAAAAAAAGCGCCAACATAGCAATTATTTTTTGCATGCCCTGGTGTCGTTCCTTAGAAGAACACCTCGAGGATACTTTATCTCTTATCACTAGTGAGGTATATATTATGCACCAGTATTCTTTTCATTCAATGCTTCGGTTCTTTTAGTTATGTATGTCATCTGGTGGTTTTATATATGTAGGGAATTGATGTACTTGTTCCATTTAGCGCACCGCAAAAAAAACATTCACTAGAACCTTCAGCCAGACATGGTTTTTTAGTTGTGATGAAGTTCTGTTAAAATCTCCACTAAAACATCCACTATCCCAAACTAATGTTTTACCAGATGTTTTTTTGACAATTTTTGCCAATTTTATAATCCTAAAAACCTATGTTATAACCTCTACTAGAAGGTATTTTCCTTGTAGTGATTTGACTTGGAAAAGAAATATATTCTATGGGACTTTGAAATAAATTTAATCTATTTAATTCAAAGACAATCTTAATCTAATGAAAGAAAATTTGATCTATGAATTAAATACAATTCTAATCTATGAGGCTTGGAAATAAATCAAAATTATTATACTTGTGAAAGCGTAACTATTCTAAAAAGAAGGAATGATGAAATCTTATACTGAAATGGAAATCAAGAACATGAACTAAAGCCTAAGAGATTACTAGTGTGTGCATACTTGAACCAGAGCTAATCATAATTGATCAAAGATAAATATGAGACTAAGCTAGAAAAGAATATTAAAGTAAATATTTTTGGTTGTTTTTATCTTTTATCATGTGCTTGACCTGTAGGAAATAAAAGGAAAATGAGAAAAAAGGCAGATGAAACAGTCTAGATGAAATAGAGCATTAAAATGACTAGAGCATGCAAATGAGACAACGTTTTTAATCTAAATTATTAACATAAGGAAAATAAATAGAAAGAATGCGTCTTAAGGGGGCCCTCCTGACGAGTGCGAGGTATTGAAAACTTAGATCAGAAGAGTGAAATCACCAACAAAAATCATGATAATGTCATGAACAGAGTCGATATTAATCACATCATGTAAATAGAGTCTTCACAATAATAAATTTCAAAATAATATCAATAATCTTTAAAATGTGTTTCACTTAAAAATGAAGCATTTTTATAATGTTTTCAAAGTTAAACAACATGAGAAGTTGTTGCCTACAACCTAGAATTAAAATCGACACCTAAGTCTCTAAATTGAAATAGGAGAAAATTTTTCTTCTCATAATTCGCTACTGAAGGAGAAAATCATGAGAAGACACTTCTTGACACGTTGTCAGCTTCAATATGGTCTTCAGATCTCACTTTCTTGCTAATATCCTCACTCGCTTAATTGTAGAATCCGTCACTTGATATTTTTCACATTATAAGTGTGTCATAACCATGTTGACCTTTGGTTTGACCAACGAGAAACACCCATCATGTGAACTTCCATTTGTAACCAATAGGTGGACCTCCATATTGACAACATTTAGAAGTTTCTCATATTTTTTTGCTAATCTATATCACATGCCAATCTATAGAACTTTAGATCCAACTACGGAATATTAAGTTAGCTACAGAAAATGAATATTTCAATAGCTATTGTCTAGTTAAATCAATTTCACAAAGAAAAACGTATATTTTAAGTTGACGATGGATAGTTACATTTTCAATTTAGTTGCATGACTCGAATGACTCTTAATCCATTGAGAAGATGATATGGAATGAAAATATGTGACAAAATAAGTGGAAAAAGGGAAGATAAATTGTCAGAAAGAGGACAAATTGGAGGTTCGATAGTTATGTTGAATGCTAGCTCAGTTCCCAAGCCTACAAATAATTATCTCCAAAATTTTGAAGTGAATTTGGCATCTCTATTTGGGATCCTTTTCTCGGGAACTCCATGTAGTCTCACGATTTCCTTCATGAAATTTTTTGCCACCTTATTTGATTAATTTTTATATTTAACAGTCGTGAAGTGAGCCACCTTGCTCGGCTTGTCAACCACCACCATGATTGCATCATGTTTTTTTGGAGTCTTGGGTATCCCTGTAATAAAATCCATAGAAATCACTTCCCACTTCCATTCCAAAATAGGAATGGGATATAATAAACCAGGTGGGTGCTTACACATAGCCTTTACTTGCTAGCATTATATCCATTTGGAGATAAAATCTGCCACCTCCCTTTTTAAATTGGGCTCGAAATAAAATTTCTTGATGGACGTCAACGTCTTTTGGTAACATAAGTGGCTAAAATATGACTTGGCATGAAAATATTTTAATATGAATTTATTAAGGTCATTGTTATTTGGTATATAAATTCTTCTTCTGAATTTAATTAGTCCTTTTTCTATAAGGAAATAGTCCTTGTCTTCATTTCCTTGAGAGCCTTTTTGTAGCTTCTCTTTTAATTGTTGATACTTTTTGTCTTGTTTATCAGTGTTTTTGATATTTTATTAAATATCAGTTTCGTAGGAAATTATGACTACTAAGTGGTTTCGTGTCACCCTCCCACTGAGTGCATCAACCACTTTATTCTCCTTTCCTTTTATATATTTAATTTCAAAGTCAAATTCATTGAGCGTGGCCATCCATCTAGCTTTCCTTGCATTTAAACTGGGTTGTTCAAATAAATACTTCATCCCACCATGATCAATAATCAAAGTAAATTTTCTACCAAGGAGGTAGTGTCTCCACATTTTTAGGGCATGTATGGAAGCCAATTCTAGATCCTTAGTTACATAATTCTGCTCATGTTCATTTAACTTTTGGCATTCATAACATTCTACTTGTCCTTCCTACATCAAGATTCCACCAAGTCCTTCTTTGTAGGCATCCATGCAAACCAAAAAATCCTTCTATGGGTCTGCAATTCTTAATATTTTGTGTCATTCAATAGTTGCTTCAACTAATCAATTCTTATTGCACAGTTAACTATCCACTCTAACTTCTTTCCTTTCTTTTGCAGAGCAGTAATTGGACAACCAATCTTGGAGGAATTCTTAATAAAATATCTTGCAATAGCCTGCCATTCCCATAAAGGACCTAACTTTATCCACATTTCTAAGCTTTGGTCATTCCATAAAAGCCTTCACCTTCTCTAGATCAACTGCTACTCCCTCTCTTGAGACAATGTGACCCAAGTAATGAATTTGTGACTCAAAGAAAATGCACTTAATAAGCTTTGCATAAAGCTTATATTCTCTTAGAAATTCTAGTACTGTGGCCAAATTAACTTCATGCTCTTCCCTGGTATTTGAGTAGACAAAAATATCATCCACGAAACTATTAAAAACTTATCCAAATAAGGACGCAACACATTGTTCATAAGGCACATAAAAGTTGCAAGTGCTTTGGTAAGCCCAAAAGGAACTACCACAAATTCATAATGCCCATATCTTGTTCTAAAGGTTGTTATATGGACATACTCATCCTTTATATGCACTTGGTGATAGCCTAATCTCAAATCAATTTTGGAGAAAACTATTTCTCCTCTTAACTGGTCGAATAAATCATCAATCCACAACAATGGATATCTATTCTTGATGGTCACTTTATACAATTGTTGGTAATCAATGCACAATCTAAGTGCATGCCATCCTTTTTCTTTAAAAAAAATTGGTGCTCCTCATGGAGACACACTTGGCCTTAGATATCCATTTTCCAACATCTCCTTGAGTTGTAGATTTAGTTCAACTAATTTAGGAGTGCTCATTCTATACAGAGCTTTGGATGTTTGAGATGCTCGTAGCACTAATTTGATGGAAAATTATACTTCTCAATGCAGATGTAAACCAAAAATTTCTTTAGGGAATATATTTGAGAACTATTGTAAAGCATAGTACTTCCTTAGAACATCATTTTCATTAATCTCTACATTGTATTTATCTTCGATGTTGTTGGATATTTGCATAGAAAATAAAACACACCCTTTTTTGTGGCTTCTTTTGGCTCACATGGCTGAAATTTGTCTCACAGAAGTAGGTTTTAGTTTTAAATGTAACACTCTAGTATCTCCAGCTTCATCCAAACATTCAATGGTCTTCTCAAATAATTAGTACTTGTTTCGGTGCGCATATAACCATTCCATGCCCATAATGTGCTATATGTTCCCAATGGAAGCACATTGAGGTTTTCTATTGTTGACATCCCATTTAATTTGATTGGGAAATCCTTCACCTAATGCTCAACTTTTCTCTTTTCCCCGTGGCCAGTTGAACTAGCAAAGACTCATCATCTATGTTATTGTGTTTATGCTACTATGTAGTACCAAGAACACTTCCATTGGAGTTGGTTGTTACCTACAAGGGGTCAAAAAAAATTGGTTGTTGTTAGTGGAAAACATAAATAACAAAGCACTAAAACAATAGAAGTAATGCATACATAAAAATAAACTGAAAAAAATATGCTAGAGAACATAAATAACAAAGCTTAGTGAAGAAAAAAAGTCAAAATTTTTTAGGAAAAGGGCTCCCTTTATTGTCTATTGAAAGTAGAAGAGATATAATAGATGAATTCCAAACACTTGGAGAGAATTATTTGGGAAATGGTGCTCAAAAATCCTCAACAATGAATTTTCTTTCTTCAATATCCTCGCAAGTTTCCTCTCTCTCTCAAAGAAGTATGCAGACTCTCTCAATGGTGAAATCCTCTTCTCAATGAAATGCTCAATTGTTGTGGAGCAATTTTTCCATCATAACATTGTTTTACTTCTTGTTTTTGGTCTTCCAATGGCCTACTTATATAGAATTTTGAACTCCTCTTCCCTCCCTTAGTTCATTAATGAGGAAATGACTTATGAGAAAGACAAGATGATCCCTTGGGGGCTGTATATCTCCAAGTTGACTTGAAATAGTTTACCCTTGGGTGGTACATGCCAGGGAATCCTAATTCTAGGAGTGTGAAGGGTCTCAGATTGTTGATTTGGGCTTTTGTTGGACCACACAACTATTGAAAAAAAAGTCGTGTGGTTTCTAATTTCTACCCTTGGATAGCCCACATGAGTAGACTTTATAACTTGATCCATTGGATAACTTTTGATTTTTTGTATTTCATGATGTTTTCAACTGGAAAGTCTTCACATGTATGTTATGTTGGATAACTCTTGGCATCATCTATGTACGATTTTTCTATCTTAATAGTTTCCCCCTGATGTATGAGGTTAGGAGCAAGCGTATAGCTGAAATACATCATGTTTTTTGCTTCTTTGAGTGAGAGTCTTACTGACATATTAAGAGAGAGAAAATTATAGTGGAGATGAGTAGAGAAACTCCTTAACTAAGAATTAAAGTGAACCATGCTCTAGAGAATTTTTAGAGAGAAAGTGTCTATACGATGTGGGCATGTCCCATGCTCATTATGATAACTAATGATTAAATATTACAAGCATATAACACAAATTTCATTAAATTTGGAAGTTTTCAATGGATCTAGAATTTAGAACTTTAACTAGATTAAGTTTTTCAAAATGGGAATTAGAAAGTCACTTAGTTCACTAATTTTACGTAGATATTCACCATTTTTTGTGTAAAAATTATCATGATAAACTTTATAAAAAAATTATATAAACTTGCTAAAGCAAATCTTTCACATCTTAATCTTGGATTCCTTACATTATCTATTTTAATAGTTTTTATGGTTATATTAAAAGATAAATTTTTTAAGGTTATTTTATGAAAATAATGATGTGTATTTTACTATAATTAACCCATTTAATTATAATCAGATATAATAAATATCATCTATGTGTTAAGCTACAATTATTACTAAGAAAGTGTTGGCACAATTTAAAAGTCTAACGCCTTTGCAACACTAATAATATGGTTGAAGATTAAAAAAATCTCATAGATCATCCAGTTTATACTCATATTGGAATTAAATTTCAAACTATTTGTGAAGCTACCAACCTTCTTGATTGTTTAACTAAACAAAATTATGATGATCTTGAAACACTTCTTTTAATACTTTTTGAGCATATTAACAATAAAATTCGAAATAACTTTTAGTAATATCTTTTTACCTTCTTATATACTATTTTTGGTCTTAGTGGATAATAATCATCATTATCACCATCATAATTACATACTATTATAGGAAGTTTGCACCATTTTAGAGTTGAGGAGAAAAAAAAAATAGTATCAAATAAATGTTGAATGTGAGTAGTAGCATAATTTATTTTTATTTATTATTTGTACTTTTATGTTAATAAAAAAGTTGATTGAGGCTTGCTTAATGAATAATAGATTAATATGCTAGATACATATTAAGTATAAAGTTATATTAATGAAAATGATTTTAGTGATGTGTAATATATACCATTATTTAGAACTTTAACTAAATTAAGTTTTTTCAAAATGAGGAATTAGAAAGTCACTTAGTTCACTAATTTAATGTAGATATTCACCATTTTTTGTGTAAAATTATCATGATAAAATTTATAAAAACAAATTTATATAAACTTGCAAAAGCAAATCTTTCACATCTTAATTTGGATTCCTTACATTAACTATTTTAATATTTTTTTATGGTTTATATTAGAAGATAAGTTTGTTAAGGTTATTTTATGAAAATAATGGTGTATGTTACTATTATTAACCCATTTAATTATAATCCGATATAGTACATATCATGTATGCGTTAAGTTATGATTATTACTAGAGTGTTAGCACAATTTAAGTCTATCACCTTTGCAACACTAGTATTATGGTTGAAGATTAAAAAATCTCATAGATCATCCAGTTTATACTCATATTGGAATTAAATTTCAAAATATTTGTGACGCTACCACTTTCTTGATTGTTTAACTAAACAAAATTACGATGATCTTGAAACACTTCTTTTAATGCATTTTGAGCATAACAATAAAATTCAAAATAACTTTTAGTAAATTTTTTTACCTTCTTTATACTTATTTGGTCTTAGTGGATGATAATCATCATTATCACCATCATAATTACATACTATTGTAGGAAGTTTGCACTATTTTAGAGTTGAGGAGAAAAAAAAAATTAGGATCAAATTAAATGTTGAATGTGAGTAGCAGATTGAGGCTTGCTTAAATAATAATATATTAATATATATCATAAAGTTATTTAATGACAAATGATCTTAGTAATGTGTCCAATATATACCATTATTTAGAACTTTAACTAGATTAATTTTTTTCGAAATGAGGAATTAGAAAGTCACTTAGTTCACTAATTTTAATGTAGATATTCACCATTTTTTGTGTAAAAATTATGATGATAAAGTTTATAAAAAAAAATTTATATAAACTTGCAAAAGCAAATCTTTCACATCTTAATGTGGATTCCTTACATTATCTATTTTTAATATTTTTATGGTTTATATTAAAAGACAAGTTTGTTAAGGTTATTTTATGAAAATAATGATGTGTATGTTGCTATTATTAACCCACTTAATTATAATCTAATATATAGTAAAATATCATGTATGTGTTAAGTTATGATTATTACTAAAAGAGTGTTAGCACAATAAAAAGGCTATCACCTTTGCAACACTAGTAATATGGTTGAAGATTTAAAAACTGTCATAGATCATACAGTTTATACTCATATTGGAATTAAATTTCAAATATTTGTGACGCTACCAACCTTCGAGATTGTTTAACTAAACAAAATTATGATGATCTTGAAACACTTCTTTTAATGTTTTTTTAGCATAACAATAAAATTCAAAATAACATTTAGTAATATCTTTTTACCTTCTTATATACCATATTTGGTCTTAGTGGATGATAATCATCATTATCACCATCAACATTACATACTATTGTAGGAAGTTTGCACCATTTAAGAGTTGAGGAGAAAATATTTTTTTAAGATCAAATTAAATGTTGAATGCAAGTAGTAGCATAATTTATTTTTATTTATTATTTGTACTTTTATGTTAAAAACTTGAGGCCTACTTAATGAATAATAAATTAATATGCAAGCTATACTTAAGTATAAGTTATTTAATGACAAATGATCATAGTAATGTTGTCCAATATATACCATCATAGATCCATTTTAAGTGCAGATGTAGGGATCAAATTTCTTCACGTGCATATATTTTCAATGAAAGATACAATGTGTTATTTTTCATTGTTGAAACTGTATTTTTGAATGCTAAATAGAGTAGATATACCACCAAATAAAAAATTTAACCATAAATTTTTTTTTTCTTATATATAGATATATATGAAGTTGATATTGACATAAATTAGTTAACATAAATCTTCAAATAGTTTCTATATATCTCTAGCTGAATTTTTTTGAAAAGTATAAAATTTAAATATCTAATTCACACATTTATATACTTCTAATTACTTTACAAAATATTCATTTCTTTTATTTTCTATTTAGAACATAATTTTTATTTTTCCCCCCATATTGGGTTGTAAAATGAGTCTCTCATCTCAATTACTAATCATTTTAATGATCAAAATCAATCATGAATTAGAATAGTAACAAAGTAGTACAATTTGATTATTTTCAAATACAACAAGAAAGAGAGAAAATTGACTAAGTTATTTATTACAAATGTTTAGTTTTATTCCTATAGTGTTTAAGGATATTATATTGAAAAGAACATATTAACATTCATCTAAAACTTAGATTCCTTACATTATTTCTATTATCATTAACATTTATATTTATGTATTAAATTTGACTCATGAATAATATTCAACTAAAACTTAGATTCCTTACATTATTTCTATAATCATTAACATTTTATTTATGTATTAAATTTGACTCGTGAATAATAGATTTTGCAAAAAAAACTTACCAATAAAGTTATTTAAGAATATACTAATATTGTTTTTCTTACTATTATTGACCATTTTAAATTGACACTAACTATTTTTCCTACGTTGAGTACAAATTAATTATACTAGTACAATATTGGCACACTTCAAAATCTATAAGAGGAAATATTTTATAATTCTAGTTGTGTTGTTCAATGATCAAAATATTTTTTTTATAAATTAGAGTGCAACAAAATAGTGAATTTGATTTATATCAATTATAATAAGGAAAACTCACCTCAAACATTATATCTAGTGTCTAGCATTTATTCATTAAGTGTTTAAATGGTTTATATTAAATAGAATACTAATTAGGTACTCCATTGTTTTTTTAATAAACCAAGTTTAGAAGATGTTTTTAAGTGCATTATTGAATTTGATTATGCATATTTGATATTGGTGAGAAGTCATGTTGGTCAAATAAATCATTGAAAACTTAAATATTTTATGGCATTGTCATGTAATTTGTATAACACATGATTACATTGAAATATTAAATATATAAAACTCCTCCAAAAAGAATATGAAGAGAAATATTTGATATACAAAAAATATGGAAAAGTGTGTATGAATGTATATTAATGATCCTTCAAAAAAAATTACATTCATGAATCATATAAACCTACTCTTAAGATATTCGCTCAAGTAGATCAAGAATGGCTTCTACACCATATTTATTTATCTTGGTCTTCTTGCAATGTTCTTTCTTTGGCATCCATGCCCACATTATGGTATTAATTGGAATAGAGCCAAGTTTGTGTCATCAGGATTTGGTACCCAATATTTCTCTAAAAATTTTCCATTGTATTTCCTGACATAGGCTTCCACCAGTCAACCTTTACATGAAGATTCTCACTTTCATTATCCCTAAAGATATTTGAGATGGATTTTGCCATCCAAATCATCTCTCCTGCATCCTCATTTCCTGATCTAACTAGCAACATCTTTCCTTTCTCACATCAATCATCGGATTGAAAGTTGGTTTTGGCTTGTTGCATTTGGGTCCAACATGTATTGGTTCATCTATCACATTATCAAAATCTCCATCCATAATACTTGACATTACTTGGAGTGCATTACGATCAACATCAACAATGTGCCTTGTCTTGGGCCAAAAACCCTCAGAAGATGAATCACTTCCATCTATTATTCTATGATCATTATAGATTCCATCTAATGTATCAAGAACTTTTTCCCAATACACAACTTTATTTTTTCATTCCTCTGTAACAATTGGTGAATCCTCGTTCCCAATAGTGTCTTTCACATTTTTATGTATGATGTTATCCCTTCCTTTAGTTCTTTTAAATAGACATCATTTTGTTTGGAAGTTAAGAAAGATGGCTTCCTATGGGAATTATAGGTCGGCCTTCATCATCTATATTCCATAACTCAACTGGTTCTGACCACTCAATATCTCTAATTGATTCTTTGTACCTTAGTACTGGAACATCATTGAGTACAAGAAATTGGAAGTATTGGACATTAAGATGTCCATCTAGTGCATTTTTTTCCCTCCTTGATGTATCCATTAAGGAAACTTTTGAAGTCATAGACCTTGTCAATAAGTGTAGGTGGAAACACTCGATTTTCTTCAATTGTGCGATATGTAACCATCATTTCAGGTAAAGAATAAATATCTTTACTTTTTAGGTGGGAAGACATTCTTCTGTAGGTTCCATCTATGTCTTCATGGGTGTGCCCCACATGCAAGAACCCAACCTCAATAGTGATGAAGACACCAGGTGCAGTTAAAAGCGATAGAAACATGAAAAGATAGCGATTCTTATTATCACTTGCTGCATTGTCCAACTGTAACAACAAATGTGGAGGAAGAGGTTTAAAATCAACATTTTGACTTTTTGAACTTCATGAGATATAAAAATCATCCTTGTACCTTGACATTTTGAGTAAATAGAGGTGTCAATTAATGCATTTGTAAGTGGGTTTCTTGAAATTCCACTTCATAAAGTAGATTCACCATACATATCCATTTGTGGGTCTTCAAGGTCCCTTAATCACTTTGCAAGAGATGTAATAGTAAATTGTGATCCCATATGGACAAATGGTAAGGAGAAATGACCAAAACCTCCTGCCTTATGCCCATGTGTAAGCATACCTGTTAATGACAAACCTAAATTTGTTCCTACAATAGATTTTGATTTGACACGTAGCCTTGGGATTGAAGTCTTTGTTTTGTCCATTTTATCATGGATAATGCTCAAATACTCCTTTGGAAACCGCTCTGACATAATTCTATGGGCATAGTAGCAATATCTTCCACACATAACAATCTTGTTATGTTTCTTCAACCTACCTCGTGCCTTTTCTTCCAACTCTTTTGTAGTTGCTGACTTCATTGTGCTTTCAACACAATACATCACTGCATTTACTGAAGTCGGTGTTCTTTGAAAAATGCCACATCTCAAAACTTAGTATTCAAATCTTGCTCATTGTTGACTATGATATTGATGGGTAATTGAGCTTTTGAAGAGCCTCATTGATCTCTTTTAACAAAGAATTTTGTGTGTAAGTCGAAGGAAGCAATATTAAAGAGCAGATGTTCCATCTTCTTCAACTTGACGTGTTTGGTTTGGTGAAAAATCTGAATTATCCATTACAATTTTGTGCAATATTTCTATGGCTGCACTGTGTGAGTTCTTGCTTTGCATGTGTTTGTGTTACCATGAATGCTTTGATCTGTCCATGTTGGAAATAATGCTGGTAGTTATAGAATGTTCTTTGAGGAATTGTATGTATCTTATACCATGCTTTCGTACAAAATAATATTCCATAAATCCTCATGTCCTTTACATTTCTAGCAATAGGTGGTAAGCCATGGCCATGGCCATGGCCCTTTGACATGACTGTGTTTGACATGAGTGAATTCAAGACAAATTCTCTAGTACCATTTTTATTTATTTGTCTCATATCCCTTCTAGCACCTGTAATGGCTTCCTATCCACATGTTGAAGGACAATCTTTTTCTAAAATACATCTGCTGCCAAAACTCGAATTTCTTTCTCTTCATCTATTTTTGTTTGACATTTTGCAATTTTTTTTGTAGCCATAACTCGTTTAATCCTTTTATATGGCCTTGTTAATGCATATCAATTGAGTTTCTTCTTTTTATTAAAAAGTACCCATCCCAATTGTTTAAGGGATTTGTGTCCTCTATAACATCCCATATCACTTTCCTTGGGTGGCTCCTTGAACTTTTCCTTAACCCTTAATATCACACCTTTGTTGTCCACCAACGTTATTTATTGGCCATCTAACAAACATTGTATAGACTTATCCCCAATTCTACATATCTTCACAATTTCCATCTATCTCTTTAGAAAAAC